>CM062807.1:71344548-72042958 GCA_031772625.1 Pinus tabuliformis
CTACCCTGCACACTGTCTTCTTCTGTGGGCAGATCTGAAATAAAACCCTCTCTTTCATCATTTTCAGCCATATGGCCATCTTCAAGCTGCTGATCTTGATTCTGCTGCAAAATTTCCTGATCATCTTGATGGGTATCCACTAGGTTCTCTTCATGTTGCTGAAGTGGATTCTCATACAGAGCCTCCATGATCTCAACGTCCATAAAATTATCATCTTCATAATATGTCTCAAGGCTTTCAATAAAAGTATAAGCATGCTTGCAACAGTCTTGAACTAAATTTAATGATGGATAAGATGCTTGATATCTTTCAATGAACAAGGCATGGAAATCCTTTAAACAGTAAATACAAGCAGGCGGCAAACTTTCATACCATGATTGAGCTTCACCTTCCAGAGTGGCCAAGAATATCTTCATCAAGCAATCTTCAGGAAAATCAACCTTCAATTTGCGAATATGCATATGAAATCTAATTAGATGTAAAGCAACATCCTTCTTACCATCATCATTAAATGTAGGCAAATTCCTTGACCAATCTACCTTCGAAATTTTATTTGGAAAACTAGGGATGTGATCTCGGCTCAGGGGAGCGTATCTTCTTGCAATCCGATCCATCTTGAAAATCTCAAAGGTACTGATCTCTCTGCAGTGAAGTCACCATGAAGCATTGATCTCTGTAGTCTTTAGTGAAGGAGTCGCCAGTGAAAGATTTCAGCCTTGTCAGTGTTTGATTGTTGTCCACTATCAACAATCAGATCTGAAATTGATACATGTACTGGGGTAAAATGCAAATGAAGTGCTGTATTCACAAGCTCACGGAGATTGACTGAAGCAGCGTTTATCTACTTCTGCTAATGCAAAGCAAAAGCGTTTCGAAGGCTACCTGGCATAACTTCAGGCTCCGTCTAAGACTTATGAAACAAACACATCAATCCACAAACAAGTTTGTTCTCCCCAGTATGGTCGCCAGTATGTTAGCGCTTGAAATTTCACCTCAGGCTGAGAAAGGTAAACCTCAAGGCAACATCAAACCACTTAGCCTCGTAGCTAGCCCTACGGGGCAGGAGAGGGCTCTCTCCGGTCTATCTCGATAAAGATCTTCAATGGGCGAGATAACCAATAGGGTAATACTGATTTTAGGCTAGTAAACTGATCAAAAGGGTTGATTTGGGATTTTAGGGTTTTTGGTGGAAAATTGGGGAAATGGCAATTTTAGGTGCGGGGATTGGACACAGTTTTCGCAGGGGGTTCTTTGGGGCGAGGTAGGAAACAGTATTGATGCCTTTGATTGAGGTGGATGATTAAGAATGACAGATGAGGAGTTAAGGAGAGCAAACAATAACTTTGAATTCTCCTTAAACAGTAGAAAACATTGAAATTAAGCAAACTTAAAAGCAGAGCATGACAGTCATGAGTTCTACTTTAACACTTCATTTGCCTAATGTGCAGAAGGAAAAGTAAGGAAATGATTCACATAACACACTTACAAGTACAAAGAGAAACACACCATCAATACATGTGACCACAAGAATCCCAAAAAGGACTGCAAAACCCTGGTCTTCCTTTGCCAAAAATTGCAGAGATACAGTGAGTAATACAATAAGAGCTTCTCCCTCAAGAGTCCAACCATGAAAATGAGCAAGAGAGTACATAATATAGATCATCTAACATCTTTCCCTGCCTCTAGGGGTCGAGCTCACTATCCTAGGAGCTGTTTCAACCAATTCTAAACTAAGCACTGAAAACTAGGCAGTCAAAACAACTTGCCTCTATAAACTAGGAAACCAATTCATTCATTTAATTTTCACCTATCTCATGAATGAATCTTCCAGAAGAAATACATAAGTGTAAAAGTGTCATAATTTACATCATTTACAACAAGAAGGATAAAAATCAACTCCAAAAAGTCAAACACAGTCAAAACTGCGTTTTGCTGAGCTGTAGGCTGAAATCCTGAGCAATTTGCCTGACGGGTCGCGCGCCAAATCCTGACGGGTCGCGCGCCTTTGAGAGCACTTTTGGGGCACTTTCAGGTGTCCAAATGAGGCAAGAGTATGCTTTTTGGAAAGGTCTATGAGTCTACTTTCCAACCCAACTGGAATTTCTGAATTTGGTTGTCATTTGCCCCTCCAAAATTGCAATCTCCCAATACTGCTTTCTGTGTGTCAAAAATGTGGCAGAAAGTCATTTTTTTGCTTGTTTTTTGACTTTCAGGAGGCCCAAAACTTCATAAAATCTCTTGGAAATGGGTGAGAATGTGTAACGATTCATGCCAAATCCATAAATGCTGATTTTTTTGAAAATAGAGTTGCCAAGTGAAAGGGTCGCGCGGGGGGTGAGACCCGTCAAGCGGAAAAACCTGTTTTTTTTTCCTTAAAAACCAAAAATCACCCAAAATGCTCAAAATTTCTTGGAATTTGTGCTGGGAGTCCCCAATAAAGTACCATGCTCAGTCAAAGAGGCTTTGGCCAAAATTTGGAGTGGATCGGGCCTTTTTCGTCGTTTTAGTGCCTTGGCCAACCTCCTTGGATCTAGCGATTGCAATTTTGACATTTCTCTAAAACCATGACACCTGTGCAAAAAGTGAAGGATGTTTTTCTTCTTTGGCATGTTATGGACAAAAACCTCTCTCATTTTTCCAAAATTCATCTTTTATTTCTCTAGAACCTCATTTGAGTGCGACTTGTCTCGATGTGTGAAACAAGGAATTTTGTCGAAATGGAGCGAAATGAAGGGGATAGGGGGCTTCTAAATTCTTGGGGAAATTTTTGGGAGTGGGGAGGGATGTTAGGAAGCAGGGGAAAGTGGAATATCAGAGATTGAGTGAGGGGAAGGGGTCCAAAAGGGCAAAACACAGGCCAAACCTAGAAAATTGCCAGGTTGTAGCTAGAAACTAGGGTTTGTGCAAAAATGAGGAATTTGGGGGATCTCAGTGATGGGAAGCATTTGATAAGGTACATGAAGGATAGGGGAAGGTGTATGAACATCTGGATACAAGTTTTGCCAATGATTTGACCGTCCACGAGAAATCGCCTTCAAAACCCTAGGAGAGGGAAATGACCTTACCTAGGCGCAACTGAAGCATGAACAAGGTGTACAATGACTCATTAGACACTGAGATGATAATGAAAAACCTATGAATGACGATAGACTCAGATGAATAGTGACATAGACTGACATTTGGACAACTTTAGAAGGAGTGAAAGCAAACCCTAGACCTAATGCTTAGTGACCAAATTTTGCTTGAAAACTCTTTGAAATGACAAAATTTGACTTTGACACTCTAAAATCACTTTGTAAGACCATATTTGATCACTGGAGGAAGGCTGGAAATATTGACACTAACAGGAGGCTTAGGAATATCTTTGTCTATGAATTCCTTCAACCTGTTGTCTTCCAACACTGCCTCCATCCTGTCTTTCCAAGAAATATACTTTGAACTACCCTCAAGGGCATATTCGAGTCTCAATTCGTAGAATAACATCCTTCTAGTTCTGAAGAATGATACTGCAAATTCAATTTCACCTACAAAATACAAACTCGTATTCTCCTCTTCTATAGAGATTTACGCTCTGATACCATGTAGAAATTCCTTGTAGATTCTAACTGCTAATTTTAATTTACTAAAACAATAGACTTGAATCTACTCTACACATAAGCGGAAACAATTAAACGATCGCGAAGTCACGAAGCATACAAGATCAAGAATTCAATCAACACATTACACAATGATTTCCTGGGGAAATCCACAGCTAAAACCCCTGCTATCTGTATATTGCATTAGTAGGAAAATATAAGAAGATTACAATGCTTTTCTCAAGCTCGAGCAACCTCTGCACTATCTCTATCTGTCTCAGAACTTCCTAGACAACCTTAAGCAAATTCTTAACTAAATTTTGGCTTTCCCAAGTCCCTATTTCCTTGCATTCTTTCCTTGGGAATTAGCTCCCTATTAACTAGGGAAATTCCTCAATATGAATTGCGCAATCCTCATAGGCATTCCTCTGAGTGCATGTACCACCTGTACAATTCAGATGATTATACAACTGATAGTACATTTCCCTTGAACTCCAATCTCAACTAGGTAACTCCAAATCTGACATGCATGAGTTATTTATGAGTGAATCATCATTTAACTGGTTGAACACATGAAACAACACCCCACTGTCTGATCTCCTACTAGTTCCTCCATCAATTGGAACTAGTTTAACTAAATTTAACTCAATTAAACTGAATTAATTTATTATAACTCAAAATAAACTCAACCAAGGCTCCTATAATGTAGGAGACACTCTACAATACTCAAGTTATACCCTCAACTTGAATTTATTGAGCCAACTAAGTCAAATTAACTTAGTTAACTCATACACATTGTCTTGTGATGTGGAATTACAATTTTATTCCTAATTTAATTCAAGGAAAAAATTAAATCAGGATTTTCTTGTTGCATTTTCAACACATCATACTCTGATTTATGTGGGCTCCATTATGTGTCCTATCCTATTAGCATCCAAACCCATGTTTTTATGCAAAACATAGTTTAAACAATTTATAAGTTTATAGACTTTTGGAATTTCCATTATACAACTTCTGGATGTCCAAATTCTATCAATAGAAGAGAAGAATCTCAATAATTAATGAAAAATTAATTATTTTTTGGATTTTGGATCTATATATATTTAGATTTTGTCATATGGTAGGGAAATATACACTGACTCATGGAATTATTTATTTTATGGATTTCACATCTTTTAGATATTTAGATTCTATTGTCAATTGGCGAAATACATGGTAAGTCATGGAAATATTTATTTTTTAGATTTTAGATATTATAGATATCTAAATTCAACTTTGTAGCCCCTTTCCATTAAGTGTGCAATAATAGCCCCCATCGGTCCATGTGACTAGGGGATAGGGTAAAAAACTCCAATCCCCAAATTTTTCAAAATTGTTTCTAGACGTTAAAGTTAAATTGCAACTATAAAAGACTTATACCACTTGACAAGATTCATAGGGCTTACATCCTAATGCCAAGTCTTGTTTATGCAATAAAACATATATTTTTCTTCAATAATTATGTATGGATGTGCTCTTTATTTCTCATTAAGGTGAAACAAACCTTTAGAACCTAGAACTAAATAATTCAATGGATTTCCTCAAAAATTTAAACAAGTGTTTTTCATGCACAAAGTTTTTTAACATATCATGGGGAAGGAAGAAAAAAAATGTAAGAAACAAGCAAGAATGAAAATACCAAGTTTATATAAAACTTACCATACTATAAAAAGAAGAAAACATAGAGTGATATAATCAACATACCTTTTTCAATATGAAACAAATTTAATAGTTTTAATAAATCTGATCATGACCAACAATTTCTCTATTTATTTACCGATAAATAATCAAACGTTATAACTCGAATAATATAACAAAATAAAAAGAAAAAATAGAGCTTATCTGAATATCACAAGGATGATTAGCAAAAACCAACAGACTAAGTGACTTTGGCAACCAACTTTTGGTAGTTTTACTGTAGAAATCCACCTTATCGAGAATATGATACCACTAGGGTGAGGTAGGAACAATGGTTGTAAGTTCAATCTACCAAAAAATTAACCAATATTACTTCCATTTCCAAGTTTTGTAAAGGAAAAAAAAATTGTAGGCACCCACATTGTGAAAATTTCAAATATTATAGGAACTGGAAATTATTCTTATAAGTATAAATTAATTAGTAGTTTATTTGTTACGACAAACAATAAATTATTCACAACTGCAATTTTCACCAAGATAAATATTGTGGAAGATAAACTAGAAACTGAGAAAATACTAGCACACTCACACACAAAATATAACACTGCTATTTTTGGACAAACGTCCCCAGAAAAACCCAATGTGGGAAAACCAGTGTAATAGTTGAGGGTTTTTATTATTAAGCAGCATTGAGAAATTCTTAGTACAACTGGATGACGAAACCAGGAAATACTAGAGAGAATAATATTGACAAAAATATTATGAGGAATTTTCCTCACCACACAAGCAATCTAGGCTCTAACTTCCATCTCCAAGTGAGCCATGCAAATAGACCTGCGCAAACCCTATGTCACCTCTGCACAACTTTCTAAACACACTACCTGGAACAAATTCTACTCAAGTCGTCTTGTCTATTATTGATTGAGAAACTGTATCTCCAGCACTTTGGAAAAACTTCCTGACCTATGAAACTGAAAAACGAGCTTCTCTCCAACAAGATCGAATTGTCAAGGCTAGAGGCTACTGTGGAACCCTTGCATCAACCTGTCAATGGCTATCTTTTCGTCTTTGAAAGCTACTCTTCGAAACTAGAAGAATTCCTTCGGAATCACTATCTCTACCCCTCTCTATCTATGAGTCCCCTCTCTAGCTCAAACTATTATGATAGAATACTATTGTTCTCTGAATTGAACTGCCCAAGGAAATCGATCCCAAGTGTGTTCCTCCATCTACCCATCAAATTATTCTTATAATCTCTAGTTGGGTTGACTCCAACGACTAAGATTAAAATTTAATCAATGACTAAGATCATTTCCTATTTGATCTGTGTGAGTTTCTAGAGAAATGTCACCTTCCTTAATTAATTGTTGTTAATCAATCAGCTTCCCTAAGTTAAAATTAGGAAAAAATTAATTACTGACTGATTAACTTAAATAAGGCATTTTTAAGTGGATTTTCCTGAAATCTTTTCTGGGTTTTGGAGTCCTAGTTTTTCTTAGCCTCTTTGACAATTATCAAGACTAGAACACCATTTGATGCTACAAAAACTAACACCCCCTGTTAGCGAGGAAGGTGTTATAGTGTCATACTACTACAACACCCTGTCTCTGCATCATCCTCCATCCACGTTGTTGATGTCCTGCCACTATGACTTCTTGTCACTGCCCGCCAACCATTGTGCAACTCTGATGCTACATCTATGCTGTTACTAACACTACTATATTGTTTCAACTTTACATCTATACTGCAACTCCCTCTCAACCATTGTTGTTGCTACTACAACTACCGTAACTGATAAACATATGAAATAATGAATCATCTATGTCTTTGTGCTGCAATTCTCTCCTAAGCATCTGACTGCTACTAGCCTCTACACTGTCCACTGGGGAATTTGCATTACTTCTAACTTTGCATTGAGCCTACTGCTCTGCTGTCAACACTGCTTTGCGCTTCTCAAAATATGACTACCAATAGTCCACAACTGTCACCCTGGAACTAACTGCATCATCTAACATTGATCATCTTGCTACTGAATATTATGGGCCCCTGTATCAAGGTAATTATCCATGAGGAAACACCATCTGATGCATTCCTCAAGGGACCCTACCTAGATCTACAACTCTGAAGAACTATTCTACTCCATCTGGAGGTATAACTCCTATCACCTCGTGCTATTACTACACAACTCTGATCATACACTATTGAAGCCTTTGCGCTACCACAATCACTACAAATTTGTACTAATCACCTTAGATGATGAAGTACTATGCTTCCATAGAGTTGCTCCCTCTAACTCTAGACTCCCTCTAAGTCTCGATCTCCCTACGAGAAATCTCTCTGCTCCCTCCTGGAAACTCACACTGTCCTTCTGCACTGGAAACTGCACTGCATAGCTCCACACTGGGAATCTTCTGGTTGGAATTGCACCTACATACTACAATTGTATTTTATTATTTCTTATGTCACTGCAACGAGCTATGCAACTATCTCTTAATTATAGAGTACAATTATATATGTAGCTATCATCTACATGATTAACAATGCTTGCTGACATTGAATCTACTACTATATACCTTGGGCCACTGTAGCAAAGGTGATGATCCTATTGCAACAACTAGAACTAATATAAATGATCTCCTTGCTACTTTTGCATTGAACCCTACCCATTCTAACACACTAGAGTATTAGGCTCCTCCTCCTCCTGGATATAGTGCCTCACTATCTCCTTTTGAGCTCGGTCCTTGTCTGGGACACTTCTTCACTTCACAACTTACACCAGATAACTCATACTTCCTCCAACACCTGTCTCCGGCAACTGGAAATTGACCGGCTACCAAAATATGCATTATGGCTAACTTGCATGACCCCCTCTCACAATCTCGTATGACCATCTCTACAAAGTTGCAAAATTTGTGAAACTAAAAAAAAATGGGAAAATAAATAGGAATCTCCTCCTTCTTGTTCGGTTACTAGCATTTCTACTCGCACTCCTTCATGGAGTGATAAAATATTCTTGTTGCTACTGCATTTTTCAACTGGAAATATTGGATTTCTAAAGCTAGAAACCCTCTGGGAGAAATTCCCTTTGTGTGTGCACTTTCTCTTCCACCCAAAACTGATTCTTCTCTAGAAAATTGCTGCAAAACCCCTCTATGCTGAAACAAGAAATCTAATCAGTGAAAAGATTGATTTTCTTCATCAGAATTGCTTCCCAACTTCACCACTTCATGCTGGAACTTCCATTGGGCCCTGCGAATTTTTCTGCCACCTGTACGAGAAAAATCAAACCCTCTTCCTAGTAATTCAAACTGTCGGTCTAGATTCTACGTGAATCTAGAAATCGAGCTACCAGAATCCTTTAAATCTGCATGATTTATCCCTTCTTATGATCTTCCTGTTTGACCAAATTAGCTCTGATACCATGTGAAATTTTCAACCATTGCAGCAACTAAAAATTATTATTCTAACTATAAATTGATTAGCAGTTTATTTTCTATGACAAACAATGAATCATTCACATATGCAATTTTCACCAAAATAAATATCACGGAAGATAAACTAAAAACTGAGAAAATCCTGGCACAAAAAAAATATAACACCGTTATTTTTGGACAAGTGTCCCTACAAAAACCCAATGTGGGAAAACTGGTGCAACAACTGAGGATTTTTATTATCAAGCATAATTGAGGAATTTTTAGTCCAACTAGATGCCAAAAAATGGAAATCCTATAGAAAAAAATACAGGGAAAATTATTATGAGGAATTTTCCTCACCCCACAAGCAATCTGGGCTTTGAATTCTAGCTCCAAGTGAGCCATCCAAACTGGCCTGCACAGACCCTGCGTCACCTCTACATAGCCTTCCAAACACATTGTCTGGAATAGCTGCTACTCAAGCCATCCTATCTGCCACTGACTGAGAAATCGTCTCTCTGACACTCTGGGAAAACTTCTTGACCTCTAGAACTGAAAACAAACTTCTCTCCAACAAGATCGAATTTCCCTCTAGAGGCTATTGCGCAGCCCTTGTGTCAAACTCTCAGTCGCTATCTCTTCCTCTCTGCAAGCTACTGTATGTAACTAAAATGCTTCCTCTAGATTTAGTGTCTTTGCCCCTCTCTATCTTTGCATCCCCTCTCTGGCTCAAACTCTTTCAACACAATATTGCTGCTCTTTGGAAAATCAAATTGGCCAAGGAAATCGATCTTAGGTGTGTTCCTTCATCTACCCATTAAATTCTTCTTATAATCTCTAGTTAGGACTCCGAAGGCAATATTAAAACTTAATCAATTGCTGAGATCATTTCCTAGTTGATCCATGTGATTTTCTAGAGAAATATCACCTTCATCAATTAATTGTTGTTAATTAATCATTTTCCCTAAGTTAGACTTAGGAAAAATTTAATTATTGATTCATTAAATTAATTAAGGCATTTATATGTGGATTTTCTTGAAACCTTTTTTGGGTTATGGAGTCCTAGAGTTTATTAGCCTCTTTGACAATTGTCGAGACTATAACACCATCTTATGCTACAAAAAATAACACACATTACCTGCCTCACACCACACAAGAACTTCCTTCTTTGCTTTTGAGTACCTCAAAAGTATATTCATATTTTGTTTTTTAGAGAAGACATACAAATCTTTATCCATTGTCACAAAAATTCTTACAAAATTTCCTGGTTTTCTAGCTATTTCAACAAGTATCTACCCCATTTTTCATGAATGGTATGATCCATATACTTTTGTGACTTTGTTTATTTCTCTTATCTTCTCTAAAAATTCCCCTTTCTCCCCTTTTTCCTATCTCGTTTTCTCTTCCATTCGAATTTCCCATGCCTTTTTTCTTCTTCTTTCCTTCTAATCTCCCATACCTTTTTTTCCTAACAACAAGTCCCCCCTCTACTTGTTGTTGTTCCAAGATTGTAAGGGAGACACCTTTCCAAAGTATATGAGTGATTTATTAACTTTAGAAATTGTTTTTCTCTAGCACTCATAGCTTTAATAATGTAAATATGATAAGGTAGGATAAATAAATGAATAATAGAGAAATCCGTTAGATCCCCTTACCTTTACCCTCTTGTGGTATCATAACCCTTATAGGTGCTCATGTCTATTAGTCTTAGTCATTATCATTTTGTTAATTGAAAAATTAACAATATTTACGTTGTTTACAACATCATGGCATATCTAACTCATAGTGATTAGTATAATATAAAATCAAAATATTCATGCATAATTTTAAACAAATTTAATTATAGTTTTTTCTAAAGAGATAATTTGGGATTTTACAAGGAATGTACTTTTTTAACAATGAATTAGGCTTGTAGCGATTTTCCAAACTCATATCTAATTTTTTTTAAAGGCATTTTGGGGAGGTTTTTGAAAATTATCCCTACAAGTCATGAAAAGTAAAGTTTTGGAGGTGTTTTTAATATCACCTCTAAGAATTTAAAGTGATAAGAATTGAAGTTTTGGAGGTGATTTTATACAAATCACCTTCAAAACTTCAATTATTATCACTTTTAGGGTGTGGTTTTCAAAAAACCATTATGAAAAATACTCCAAAACTTCTATTCTCATGACTTTAAGGGATGGATTTTGAATCATTTCCCATAAATCCATTTCGTGCGGTGATTTTTTGAAAAAAAATCCCCCAAAAATAATGAAAATTGAACTCTTATTTACCCCATAATTGACCTTTTATTCACTCTTAGTTACCACTATTACACATTAGTTCTTTTTCCCCTCCAACTTACTTCCCTAGGGAAAATTCATGAGTACTTCCCGTTATTTTGAGGATGGTACCAAATGTATACCTTAGAATATTCAAGGCATAAGGCCAATAAAAAATGAGGCTCAAATCCATTACAATAATATAATGCTCATTAAGATCCTAACATTTCACTTTTGGGAATTGAAACTTTGTGGGGAGGATAACAATCATTCCTCCTAACCACTCGAGACAAACCTAATTGCCTAATTACCCACTAGTTACATCCATTTAACCCATAATTAGCCTTAAGTGACCCCTAATTACCCCTAATTGATGACCAACTACCCATAAATGAGCAATAATAAGACTAATTAATCCTTTACCATCCATAATTTATCCTAAATGACCCATAAGTACTCCTAATTGATAATTAATTACCCTATAATATACTCTTCATTAATCCATAGTTAACACTAACTACCCCTTCAATAATGGGGTGGGAGTGGATGTGATGCACCGGGGGAAACATGTAAGTTGTCCCTCTCAATGCTAATGCAAGGGAACATGCCAATAAGTACCCCCCACATCATTCAAATACCATTAAGTGGTGTTGATATGACCAACGAAGATCATTATTATGGTTTTCCACCTCTAGTCTTGCTCCACAATTGTCATGATAAGGTTTTAAACCCACTCACTTTCATGATTTATTTTCCCCCTTTTGATATGATTTTTCTCTACTTTGTAATGTTTTCACTATTTGAAAGGTCGACCTCAACAACTCGACCTCTAAGATCCATTGTTTGGGTTTCCATTCCTTCTAATTGTTTCTTTCCTCATCAATTTAGGGATTGGGCTGACATCCCTCATAATTGCAGAGTTTCCCCTCTTCATTGGAGCCTTTTCATCTACTCCCCTCTATCATTTGTGATTGATATATGGGTTCTAGTCCTAGGCTTGAGGTGTCCCTCCTATTCCATTAGCTTTTTTCATTCATTTTTTGTTGTCTTATTCAACCCCTCCCTCAAACACATTATTTCCCTTGTTGCCTCCCATTCTTCCTTGTAGTCATGCTCTTATTTCTATGCTTCCACCATGTTGCGATAGAGGGATAGATGCTAGTTAGTAGGATGAAACCTCAACCAACCCATACAACTCCCAAACATTGCCTAATATTTAAGCTGAGCTTGTGGAGGTGAAAAGAGACATTGTTGGGGAACACATTTTTTCATATGATACCAAAATCATAGGGGAAGTTATTTCCTAGGTCATTGACACTTGTCATACATAAGGTAGACACAACTAGTCAATGAATATATAAAAAAATCCATGATTTTAAATTAGCTTGATATTTTTTCTATATCTTACTTTCGAGGACTTTTCAAATTATGAAATCTTCAACAATTTCATAAGACATATAGAAGTATCTCCAGTACAAATTTCAGAATTATATTTGAAGAATTGGACACATGGCATGCTATACAAGTTTTGATTGTGGGAAGAGGCCAAAAATCAGAAAGTTTTGTGAAAGTCACCATAACTTTCACTTGACACATCAAATTCTATTCACACCTATGGAATTGTAGAAAAGACATATCAAAGTATTACAACCAAAGTTTTTGATCTAGAAGGAATCAAATCTCAAAGACATATCAAGAAAAACTTCAATAATTTATATATTCTCCAAATTAAGGTACCTAAATTGTACACCACTTGGGAGCTCATCGTACTTCTTAGGTCGGGTCAGTTATTTCATTACTTATTTACCATCCATCATTGTGGTTCCACTAAGCTATTTTAGCTAGTTCCCTAATGCAAAAGACATTTATAAATGACCTAACTGTTGATTAGAATATCCCATTATTTTTGGTGACTGAAAGTTGTGATAAAAGGAGCACTATTATGATTTTAAAACATGCCTCTAAGGAAAGATACTAAATAAATTAAATCTATTGAAGTCTCATCCTTGACTCATGAAAAGAGTGAAGACTTATAATTTAGGTTTTCTCAATTAGATAAGAAAGTTATTGAAGTGGATGGTATTATGTTGAAAGGGTGGATCTCTTAGGTTCTTAAGAAAAACTTAAAAATGAAATGGAAAAGAAGATGAATGAAAAGAGTGAATGAATAGAAATGAAGATGAATGAAAAAAATGGAACAATCCATCAGGTAAGAAATAAAAGAATTACAAAACATTCTATGGAAAGATATCTCTAAAAGGGATGCGGTGATCAAAGGAAATCATGAACATAAGACAAAGCATGGCGTTGAGAAGAAATATGATATGATTGCTACACTATCACAATTGGAGAGCACAAATATTTAATCGCAAAACCATAATCATGAATTTTCAATCCAATATGTATTTCATAAGGGCTTCAAGCCAACACCAAGGAACTACTACATTCTAAAGATCGATATGAGGATGTTTGATGGTAAAGATACTATAAAATAGATATTTTAGATGGAGGAATAATTTAATCTACACCAAGTGGCATCCTTATAAAAGGTAAATATTTCATCCTTGTTCTTAGAACAAGACCATTTATGGTATTAATGGATTTGTGAAAAGAAAAATTAATTTTTTTGTATCTTTGTCCAATTTTATAGAAGAATTGATAACACATTATGGGGATATTAAGAGAAATACATTCTTTAGTCAATTGGAAAATCTTTGACAAAAGAATCTAGTTATAGAGCACATTCAAAAATTCCAAAAGTTGAGTCTCATAGTAAAGAATATTTCAGACGATAATTTGTTAGACCTATTTATGGGAACTTTAAAGGAAAACATCTAACATGGGGCACATCTCTTTGAACCTAAATATCTAGTGCATTCTTTTAGTTTGGAAAGGAAACTTGAAAGTAAAAATATGGCCACTAGAAAATTGGTCACTAATAACTATAATGAAGTTCATGCTCCCTTTCCTAAACTGAAAATGTTAGCTCCTCAAAAAATGAATGAAATATGAGCAAAGAGATTATGTTTGAACTGTGATGGAAAGTATAGTAACATGCATAAATGTCGTGAGAATAATTTATTCTAGATAGTCTCTGAAGAAGAAGAAGATCAAGAATTGGAACCATCACAAGATCTAGAAGATACTATTCCAACAATATCCTGTCATACATTGGCTAGCATCAATACTCCACAAACCCTCAAGATAGAAGGATACATCAAAAATAAAAATGTAATAGTGTTGATTGATTTGGGAAGTACCCATAACTTCATCAACTACAAATTAACAAAACTTCTGGATTCTTTCATATATCGAACACTAGAGTTTTAATTAATGATTGTAGATGGGGGCACCATAAATTTTCCAGGGAAGTGTCATAGTATTAAGCTCAATATGGGGGGGTATTTGTTGGATAGTCCCATGATTTCAATACGAAAATGTGGTGTTGATGTTGTATTAGGGGTCCAATGGTTACAATGATTGGGAATAATGACCTTCAATTTTCAAGATATCTTCATATGATTTACCTTAGAAGGAAACAAAATTGAGTTTAGAGGTATCTAAGTGAAACCCTCTAAAGTGATAAGCTCTAATGGAATGAAAAAATTACTAAAAAATGGGCACTAGGGTGTAATGGTACAATTATGTACACTAAATGTTCAAACATTAATATCATCTTCTTCAAGGGATCCCCATAAAGTTATCAAAAATTATCCCAAGGTATTTGAATTAATTTTTAAAGGTCTTCCACCTAATCAAAATCATGACCATGCTATACATTTGCAGTTAGGATGTGTACCAAAGATAAATGAAGAAGGGAAAGTCATACTAGAACTAGAAAAATTACTTGAAACAAGGATTAAACAACCAAGTAACCCAACAATTGTCGAGTACATAATCAAATAGAAGAACATATGAGTGGAAGAGATGACATGGGAAGATAAATTATTCCTAGAGAATCACTAGTAGGTAGTCAAGTTTTGAGGACAACACTTTTTTGAAGTGAAGGGGCATGTTAAGCCCTATATAAGGTCCATATTAACCCAAAAACCCCATATTAGTCCCTAGATATGGAGTGATTACATTTATACTATTATATTGTTATGTATGCATTAACCTTTCATGGTCCCATTTTATTATAATTTTATCCTTTGTCTCCTATAATATATCTATATATATATAGTCTTAGTATCATCAAATATTTTCTTGTACATTGTATTCATTGTAAAAGGAGATTTTCCTGTCAAATAGGACTGCGATTATTAGTTTCTTACCATTTTTAAGGTGCAAGGATCATAATAATGAAATTCTCCTTGTGCTAAATGAGCTTCAGGTGTCTATGAAATCCTTGGGTTGGTGCCTTAAAAGAATTGGATACAAGCTAAACCTCATAGTATCATCAAATATTTTCTTGTACATTGTATTCATTGCAAAAGGAGATTTTCCCATCAAATAGGACTGTGATTATTAGTTTCTTACCATTTTTAAGGTGCAAGGATCATAATAATGAAATTATCCTTGTGTTGGATGAGCTTCAGGTGGCTATGAAATCCTTGGGTTGGTGCCTTAAAAGAATTGAAGACAAGCTAAACCTCACTCCTCACCCGATAAACTCTCTAGGCAACAACAAAGCACCCATCAAAGTGATCCCTTTTGACTTCTTTCCATAAGTATGGCTTGGTGTCATTTCTTTGGTTCTACCTCTATGATTTTTGTTTATATGCACATTTCCTCTTATAGGCTTGATAGTGAAGGTCTATGGATCAATAATTCAATATCTTTTTCTCAATTTTGGAATTATCATGTTTGGTTATCTAATAATTTAGGGTTTTTCTACTAATCTCGTTTCCCTAGGGTAGACCAAGGCAAAACCAAGACTATGCTTTTGCTATATTTTGATTAATCTCTTTAATTTATAATAAAAAACATTGATGATCCCTAAATAGCCTTTACTTACCCTTACTTGAACGCTTTACACATAAATAACCTCTACTTATGACTAATTAGCCCCCAACTACCCCTACTGATCGATAATTAGCCCTTAGTTGCTATTAATTACCCCAAAATTGACCTTTATATACCCTTAATTAAATTCTAATTACCCCATAATTGATCCCTTATTAATCCCTCATTATTTATAATTACTCACCAATCCCTAGATGACCCTTAATTATCACCCTTAGACCTCTAGTTACCCATAAATACTACTAACCCATAAGCACCCATAATTTACATATAATATTAACTTCCCCTATTGGACCATTTCCTTTACCCCACTTGATTTGGATTCTCAATTCATATTTTCACATGTTGCACAACTTTTATCCTAATGCCTTGGTTCTTAGCCTTAAGACAAGGATATGGACCCTAATACCCATCCTTCATATTATAAACATAAAAATGGTCCCCATATATGACTCATAGCAAAATGATGTACTTTGCAGGATATATGTGGTGGTTGTTGGGGCTCCAAATGTTGAAATATGGAAACAAGAATATTTCAATTTAATTTTTCCTTGAATTAAAATCGAATTTAGTCTTAACAACTACTTGGAAATAATTAATTAATTTATTTTAAATTAATTAGTTGGAAAAATTCAAGTTAGAAGTCTTTCTGAAGTCATGCAAGAGTTATCCCTTAAATTAAGGAGATAAGATTGAGTTATATTTGAGTTGTAATTAGTTAACTCAATTTACTGAGTTAATTCTAGTTAAATTAGTTCCAAATTGTTTGAGGAACTAATAGTGAGTTAGCAGTCAGTTGATGCATTAATGCACTCAACTAGTGCTACTCCAGTTAACTGAAGATTCCCTCATCAGAAACTCATGCATGTCTATTATGAGAAATACTCAATTGATATTAATGTTCAAGGACAGTGTACTATCAGTTGCATGTGTTTTCTCATGGAGAAAACTCATGCATGTCTATTATGAGAAATACTCAATTGATATTAATGTTCAAGGACAGTGTACTATCAGTTGCATGTGTTTTCTCATGGAGAAAACTCATGCATGTAGTCAAGAATTTATCCTTGAGGATTGCGCAGTTTTGAAGGAGGTTTTCCACTTGGTAATAGGTAGATCATCCACAAGGAACAACGCAAGGAAATAGGAGCTTGGAGGGCAGAGAGGAAGGCTGGAGAGAAGCCAAGATTTCCTGTGAGCATTTTTGAGGATTGTATTAAGAGCTGGCTAGCTGTGAGAGCTATGGATTTGTATAATTCCTATGTATTTCCACCTTGTATGATAATACAATAGTGTGGGGTTTTTTAGCTGAGGCTTTCCCCAAAAGTATTTTCATGTGTATTGTGCCATTGATTCTTCTTCTTCTAGTTATATTGTTCAGCTCGATCTTTAAGCTTTCACAAATTGATAGTAGAAGTAGGTTATAGTATTCTACTTTGATTTATATTGCATTATCGAGTTAACCTACGCAGATTTTCTACATGGTATCAGAGCTTGATTTGTAGAGATTCTCTACATGGTATCGGAGCTGGATTTGTAGAAATTTTCTACATGGTATTGGAGCGGTGAACAACATACTGAGAAGAGAATTCAAAGTTTGAAGTTCGGGGTTGCAGGTGCAAATCGAATTCATATCATACTTCAAGGTTGGCCAATGGCGTTCTATGGCTTGACACTCGAGTATGCCTTGGAAGGTAGCTCGAATTACATAACATGGAAAGATAGAATGGAGGCTGTATTAGAAGACAATGGCTTGAAGGAATTCATTGATAAAGAAATCCCAAAGCCAGCTTCAACTAATGCACAAGAGTTGGCTGAATGGAAGAAGTGTGTGGCAAAGGTGAGATGGATCATCCTTGAGGGAGTTTGAGACCATATTGTCTCGAGTCTCCATGGGAAGGATACTCCATTTTTAATGTGGAAGACATTGAAGGACCTCTTCCAGAATAGTAGCGACTAGAGGAAATTGGTGCTCAAGGATAAGCTTCGAAGAATCAAGATGGAGAAGGGTGATACTATGTCCACATATTTGAACAAGCTCACCACCTATAGAGATGAGCTTGGCAGTGTGGGAATAACTATTCCCAATGATGATATGGTGAGCCTCGCTCTCCTTGGCCTTCCAAAGAATTGGAATAACTGCTAGGACTCTATGAATGGAAGGGAGAAACTGTTGGATTAGGAACAACTATGGTCGGATCTTATGCAGGAGGAGATCAGGAGGAGCACATGAGATGGTTCTTCATCCAAGAATGATGATGAAGAAAATCTAGCCTTAGCAATTAAGGCAAGGAAAGGGAAGGGGAAGGCTTCCAATTTCAAATCGAATTCTTCTCATGGAGGGAAGAAGGGTGACATGTCTAAAGTAAGATGCTTTAATTGTCACAAGATGGGAAATTATGTGACTAATTTCCCATCGAAGAAGTCCAAGAAGGGATCCTCGGAAGGATCGGAAGGTGAGGCATTAGCCTCTCAGTTCGAAATGGACTTTACCCTCATCACATGCATGGTGTCATCGATGATGGGTTGTGTCTGGTATCTTGACAGTGGAGCCTCATTCCACATGACCGGTGATAAAAATTTATTCAGTGCCTTGGAGGAGAAAGACCTCAAGATGTGCATAGAGATGGGTGACGATGGAAGGTATAGTGTTTCAAGAGTGGGCATAGTTGCTTTTCAGAGGGAGCATGGAGCTCCTCTCACCTTGACAGATGTGATGTATGTGCCTGGACTGAAGAAGAACTTGGTATCGGTCACAATGTTGGAGGACAAAGGCTACGATGTTGTCTTCAGTAAAGGAAAGGTGTTCCTAAGACACATAGACATGGGTGAGACTAAGAGGATAGGGATTCAGGTGAAGAATCTTTATAAACTAGAGGTAGATAATTATGCAACATTGAGTACGAAAGCAGAATTGGTGCGAAGCCAAGATATTGGCAAGTTGTGGCACAAGCAGTTGGGCCATTTGCATCACGGGGCTTTGAAGATAATGCAACATATATCTACAGGACTTCCCAAAGGTAAAATTGAGAAATTTGACACATGTAAATTTTGTACCTTGGGAAAGTACACCAAGTCTTCCTTTCATGATCGAGAAAATCGAGCAGAGGCAATCTTAGAGCGAGTTCATACTGATTTGTGTGGAGCATTCTCAATGGCATCCACAACGAAGCAAAGGTATTATGTGATTTTCATTGATGACTATTCTTGTAAATTCTGGATTTATTTAATGCAGAAGAAGGACCAAACTTTCACAAAGTTTTGTGAGTTCAAAGCTTTGGTCGAGAAAGAGTCAGGGAAGAAGATCAAGGCCTTGAGAAGCGACAATGGTGGAGAATGTCTCTCAAGAGTGTAAGGACTTCTATGCAGCGGAAGGAATTAAATGAGAGTTGACGACACCTCATAACCCATAGCAGAATGGGGTGGCCGAGAGGAAGAACAGAACTATTGTAGGGGCAGCACGGGCAATGCTGCATGACCAAGGCCTACCACTTCACTTGTCGGCTAAGGCATGCAACACAACAGTCTATTTGCAAAATAGAAGCCCGCATCGCATACTTGGGATGAAGACACCAGTGGAAGCTTTCTCCGGTAAGAGATCAGATGTGGGTCACTTCAGGATCTTTGGCTCATCGGTATATTTCCATGTGACAAAGGATACATGGAAGAAGATTGAGCCGATAGCAGAGTTGGGGATATTTGTGGGGTACATTGCTACACATCACAACTATCGAGTGTACTTGCCTACCAGTCGGAGGAAAATGGTTTGCAAAGATCTCAAGTTTAATGAGTAGAAGGCTATGTGAGTTTCCCTTGAAAGGGAGCTCCAACTACAAGCTGTGGAGGAACTATTGGTTCCTAAGGAGGAGGAGCCTCAGATTGATGTGGAGCAGCCGCATGCAGAGGTTCCAGGAGTGGAGACATCCACTCAAGTAGAGTCTTCCAGAGATGGATGGAAGCGCACAAGAGAAGCTGACAGATTGTTGTAGGATGCGAGGGAGAATGTGGGAGCACCTTCTTCTCAGCGTAGACAAAGGAGGTCACTTGAGAGGTACACTAGATACATGGCCCTTGCTGGGGAATGTTGTAGAAATTCCCACCTGTAGATCACCTAATAATGAAATATACTAAAGCAAAATACTTGATATACTTCTACAACCAATTATGCGGAAGCTTAATCGAATTGAGCAAGATCAATTGAATGCATATAACTAATAAGAAGAAATCAATCACACATAACACAGAAGAAATAACCAGGGGAAAGCCTCAGCCTAAAACCCCAACTCTGTATTTTCATACAAGTGTAAATATAGTCTGGATTACAAAAAGAATAAGCTCACAAGCTATCCTTCTCTCTCTACAATCCCTTTGCTGCTCATAGAAAGTCAAAGGTCTCTCTAAAACCTTCTCCTCTGCCCTCCAAGCCTGCTATTTCTTTGCGCAATTTTCCTTGGGGTCCAGTGCAGCCACTTGTGTGAATTAGCCTCTTCACACACTCACTAACCTCTGATCCAACTGTGCAATCCTGAAGGAGATAAATCCTTCTCCATGGATGAACTTCCTTTATAGGAAAAATCCATCCAACTAATAGTACACTGTCCCTCCTCTGATCTCAACTGGGTCTTTGTCTGAACTGACATGCATGAGTTATTCATGGGAGAATATTCAGTTATCTGAAGTGCAGAAGTTATATGCAAGCATGCATTAACTAACTGAACTCACATTAATTTAAACAAACTATTTAAATCAATCTAACTGGACTTGACTCAGTTAACTTAGCCAACTAATTACAACTCAAATTAGAACTCATCCTTATCTCTTTAACTGATGGATAAATTCCTCAATTAATGGAGAAACTGTTGCATGTCCTCACTTAGACTTCATGTTTGATTTTTCACAACTAATTAACTCATGGTGAATTACTTAATTTATTTTCAAACAGCTGTTAAGTTCAAATTCGAATTTACTTCCTATTTTAGTCCAGGGACTGACTAAAATTGGAATCCATCCCATACTTCTAAAAATAGCAATGTTATTTTTAGCACTTCCATTTTTCATTCCCTGTTGCTCAATTCAACATTGGTACCCAAACTGCTATTTATAGCACTTCTATTTTTAGCATTTCTTGTTTCTATTTTCAACAAATGTGTTGAGACCGAGCCATCTTCCTTTGAGGAAGCAGTGCAGCAACCGATTTGGGTTGATGCTATGGTGGAGGAGTATGACTCCATAGTTCGCAACAATGTTTGGGACGTGGTTTTGAGACCAGAGAACAAGTCAGTTGTGAGTTACCGTTGGATTTACAAGGTAAAGCAAGCTACTGAAGGTAGTGTGGAGAAGCATAAGGCAATATTTGTTGCCTGTGGCTTTTCACAAGTCGAGAGGATCATGTTGCTACAGTATATTTCGACGGAGGAGCAAGATGCTGACAATTTGACAAAGGCATTGTCAAAGTGTAAATTCGAGTTCCATAGAGACAAGATCGGGGTGGCAGATAATCCCTTTCTTGTTGAGTGGTAGTGTTGAAATATGGCAACAAGAATATTCCAATTTAATTTGTCCTTTTATTAAATTATGAATTAAAATCGAATTTAGTCTTAACAACTACTTGGAAATAATTAATTAATTTATTTTAAATTAATTAGTTGAAGAAATTCAAGTTAGAAGTCTTTTTGAAGTCATGCAAGAGTTATCCCTTAAATTAAGGAGATAAGATTGAGTTATATTTGAGTTGTAATTAGTTAACTCAATTTACTGAGTTAATTCCAGTTAAATTAGTTCCAAACTGTTTGAGGAACTAATAGTGAGTTAACAGTCAGTTGATGCATTAATGCACTCAACTAGTGCTACTCCAGTTAATTGAAGATTCCGTCATCAGAAACTCATGCATGTCTATTATGAGAAATACAAAATTGAGATTAATGTTCAAGGACAGTGTACTATCAGTTGCATGTGTTTTCTCATGGAGAAAACTCATGCATGTAGTCAAGAATTTATCCTTGAGGATTGCGCAGTTTTGAAGGAGGTTTTCCACTTGGTAATAGGAAGATCATCCACAAGGAACAACGCAAGGAAATAGGAGCTTGGAGGGTAGAGAGGAAGGCTGGAGAGAAGCCAAGATTGGATATGAGCATCTGTGAGGATTGTACTAAGAGCTGGCTAGCTGTGGGAGCTAAGGCTTTGTATAATTCCTATGTATTTCCACCTTGTATGATAATACAATAGTGTGTGTTTTTTTAGCTAAGGCTTTCCCCAAAAGTATTTTCATGTGTATTGTGCCATTGATTCTTCTTCTTCTGGTTATATTGTTCAGCTCGATCTTTAAGCTTTCGCAAATTGATAGTAGAAGTATGTTATAGTATTATGCTTTGATTTATATTGCATTATCGGGTTAACCTACATAGATTTTCTACATGGTATCAGAGCTTGATTTGTAGAAATTTCTACACCAAATTGATGTTATCCTTTCTATCAGTCAACCCCTTTTCACCCTTACAAACCCTATTTTTTTCCCAAGTATAACCATCCTTTTTGCATTATTCAAGGGAAAATGATGGAAACAAGGACCGTGTGGTAAATTGTTGTTGTTTGTCAGTTATTCATTGTTTTAATGCATTAGAGGAAGTTATCTATAATATTTCCATTAATGACAATTTGTGAAGACAAGTCTCGTAACTCACATGGGTTCCTGTAACCCGATTCCATGGTTAGCATGATTGTGTATCCTTAGGACAAAAATCAAAATATGGGTTCTCCTCTTGATATAGTCAAGAAGATCTCTCTCCTATTCAATTGGTTTGATGGTTACCAAGGAAGATACAAAATTATATTCAACTCAACATTCAACTATGCACAAAGTTAAGAAGGGAAAAATGTTAACGAAATTCATGGAACTATACAATAGACTTACCAAGATTATACGTGGTTACTCAGTTCGATATCAGAATGAGTCATACCAATTTTAAAAATTTTATTTTATTGCTTTATTTTAGTTTTTCTTTCTTCTAGGATTTGCATGAAAATAGGTTGATACACTAGGGGTAGATTCAAAGGTAGGGGTATGTTAGATATTCTTGAAAATAACCCCCTTCCTAACACTAAATCAATAGAAGGTAAATATTTCAAGAAGGATAAAAAAGACAAAGCTACAAAAGGCAACTCCAAACCTCAAGAAAATAAGGGAACAAACTCTACAACTCCCTTTACCAATTCCATAGCGATAGCTACATTGGTTGAAGAAATAGAACAAGAAGGTAGTTCTAAAACTTAGGAATGAACAACCAATAAGGGAGAATATCCCATAGTTCCTCGAAATGATCCTACAATGGTAAGCTATTCTAGTTGGAGAGTCACAGATTGAGATAGAATTAGAAGCAAAAGAAACCCTATTCAAGGGCCCAAATTACCACGTGTAAACCAAGTTATTCTATTTGGAGGCAATAATATGGCAGAGGTATGATAAATTCTCATAGAAGGATCGACACCAACCAACGAAGAGAAAGAGGTAACCTTTGGGTTCCCCATATGGATCCCAACACAATGGTCCAAATGAAAAATGTCCATTCACTAGTTTTTCCACATTTCTATGCTAACATCAATGAAGACCCTGATGCACTTTTGTTTGAGTTTGACATATTGTTTGGAAGTTGTGCCATACTCTACTAATGCCCAAACACTTAAGTTGTTTCCTGCCACCCTAAAGGATAAATCGTTGTGCTAGTTCATGGGGCTAGAGGTAAAAACCATTAGAACATGGGATGGGATGCATAAGACCTTCCTTCATAAGTACTAGGAATATTGTAAAGCTAGGGACTTAAGGGACATAATCGTTAAGATCACATAAAAAAAGGAAGAAGGCCTGGAGGATTACCTCAAAAGGTTTCTATATTATCTCCAACGGTCTAAAAAACATAAGCTTGATCAGGACACCATCAAAACAATTTTTTGAGGGATGTTCTAGATGAGTCCATTAATGTATTGAATTTAATGGTATTTGGGGATGTTTCATAGTTTCCTTTTGAAAAAAATTGTGACGTATGCAGAAAATATTATCATACCCAACCCAAATATGGTAGAGGAATGAAATTTGTTTTTTCTAAGAATGCCAAGTCTACAATAAGCAGTGTAATTAAACATGAATTAAGAAACTTATTAGAAAGTTTTGAAATTGATATTCTTGAAAATATTAATTTAGGGCTATATACTTTGCAATATAAGAAAAATCAAGAGGAATAAACAACACCACTTTCTATATTTTGTCCTAAGTGTAGACAAAAGTCTCACCCTTTGAAAGAATATCCTATTGTAGCGGCTACAACTACCCTCCAAAATTTTTCCTTAGCTTCGTTTTGGAGCCTCCCTACCAACCTTTCACAACAGAATGTCTTGCTTCGTCAAGTACACAAGATTCAGTGATTCGTGTAGAATGATAGCCTGTCCATCAGAGCTTGTTGCATCCCCTCACAGGCTATTCTTCTGGACTTGGTCTAGCTACAGGCTGAGCATCTCCCTCGAGAACTTGCACAATTCTGTCTGGCAGCCTACTGGGCTCCAGAGTTGCGCAAATCTTCTAGTCAAGCTTCACTGAGGAAATTGGGCAATTCTTCTTAGCAGGGCTGATCAGCCTAGGAATTGCACAATGTTGGGCAACAGTCAGCTACTTCGCCTAGAAATTGTACAAATATCCTAGCAGCTAGCCCAGTTCCCTCCTAGAAATGCGCATTTTCTCCTAGTAGTTGAGTAGGCTCTTGCATGTGCAGTTGAGTTGACCGATTCCCTCGGGACCGAGAAAAATTGATTTACATGCATGGGTTGTTCCTCCCAAGGCAACATGCAAAGGAATCCCTTGGTTCAGGGGTCTATTATTAGCAACTAGAGGTTACATGCAAGGATCATATCAGAAACCTCCCGCCAAGTGTCGCTTTTCCTAGATTTGTGGAATGCGTGTCACAACCTCGATATTATCAAAACTCCTCAACTGGATGCTGCAAAACTCATTCCTCACAACCTTGTAGTTCTGGCATCCTGCATTGCATCTAGGAGTCATCAGCACATGCATTCACACTCTTCACATTTTCAGTCGCCTGTCGGTCGGACTGGGCTGCCTTGGCCCAGACTGTGCCTTGCCTGGCTAGCAATGTGCATTTCTGGAAGCGAAGGCTCTTCCTTCCCTCCAAAAATTGCGTAAATCTAGCTAGGCACTGACCTCCAGGCATGCATTGCGTAATTCTTGGAGGCAGTGTCCTGTTGGCCCCAGAAACTACGTAATGCAATTTGCTGGTTGCGTGTCATTGCTAAATGAAATTGCGCATTGCACAGTTTTAGTCCTTAGCAAGCCAGGTTAGACTGTGCATTATGCAGTTCCAACAGTTAGTCAGCCTCCTGACAGCCCAGACTGTGCCTTGCGCAATTTTGGCAGTCAGTCTCTCGACCTCCCAGCTGAAATTGCACAACCTTCATGATCAGTCACACAGGTATGTTGCAAGTCAGTTCTCAAGTTCATTTTGGTTTTCTACTGATATATTGCTTTCCATGAGTGGTTCCATGTCTCTAGGTATTGTAGGTGTTCATCTGTCTCTTAGCAGCACAGGTACAATGGCTTCAAGGAGAGCAGAGTAGAAGACACTGTTTAGAGCACACTTGGGAATGTATTCGATCAAGTGTCTAAGAACTTGGCTACCCATGAAGACATGAAGTTGTTCGTAGACAAGGACACCAAGATATGACAAAAAAAGTATCACAACAAGAAACACCATCAACAGTAGCTAAAGGCAACAAACTGGATGCAACGAATGCAAGAGGAAGGTTGTTGACAACACAGAGGCAAAAAAAAGTTGCAAGCTCAAGATGATCCACTTGTTATGAAAGAAACTTTGGAGACTCAAGCTATGAGGTGATGACGCGACATGAAGATTGTGTGAAGGCGGAGAATGGAACAAAGAAGGAGTATCATGTGCTGAACCAACAACTCAAGGAAGAACAAGAGCTACATAGACAATAGAATGAGTTGCAACAGGAACATGCACAACAGGGGGCACAACATGCACTCATGGATGAAACTACGCCTGTACAAGTTATAGATCCATCCCAGCAGCTGGCACGTAGTAGACAAGGTGAGCAGTGTTGTTGATAACATGCAAGGGAATGTAGCAACATGCATGTCATTGTGTGCACACATGCAGTCCCACCCATTTGGCACACTCACCGAGGTAAAGACAAGAAGAAAGTCCCACTAGAGGTGAACATGTACCTCGACAAGTTGATGTGCATGACCACCAACACATGCTTGGAGAGCAGCATAGACACTATGCATCAACATGTTGCCAGCCCGATCACACCAGGATGACCATGTGCATGCTATCAGATGATTTTGACAAAGGAGCCATATCAGTGCACCCAGATGCAACGAAGGCAAGAGTTTGCTTCAGCAAGATGTCACCATTGAGCACACAGACACCATCATGGACAACCAAGCTTGGCATCAGCTCATCACCTTCGACCATCACAAGCATGTCAAAGAATGTGTCTCACCACAATGGTCCGTGTGTCAATGATGTCTTACATGGCTTGCTCAAGCCATTTTGTCTCACATGGGCACATGTGCATTGCAATGTAACGTCTTTTCAAGTGGAAGTTCAAGTGTCGATAGTTGAATGTAACAATCATAGAGTAGTTGAAGAGTCATGAGGGTAGATGAACGGTCTCAAAGGGGAATGTCAAGGGTCACCCCACCCTTTGCTATAAGTAGCACCTCATAACTCATTGCATAGGATTTTGGTCAGCTAAGCTTCCGATAGGACTATCTTAGAGAGAACTTGGATAGTATTTTAACAAGCCTTGGCTTCTCCACTGCACAGAGCTAGTACATCTCTTTGGAGGAGCAGGAGGTTGTGGCTGTAACGTTCCACTGTCAGAACTACTGGTTGGACATGGATGTATTGTATGACTAGAACTTACACTTCTTAATATAACAAGAGCCAGTATGTTTCATGCATATGTTGTATTCTATTTCAACTATCTCTTTACTCTAAATAATATATATATATATATATATATATATATATATATATATATATATATATATATATTTGTTTGCTTACACATGCATGTATAGCTATTTCTGTGTATGTATGTATGAATCTTTCTAAAATTTGTTGTTGGTTTAACCATCACTTTGGATTGCTAGCTAACTTGCCTTCCATGTTGTGATGCATCCTTTCTCGTGTGTTCCCTTCTTAACTCTGTGCTATCACAAGTTTCCAAGGGGCACACTCATCTCAACCCTCATGTGTTAGAACCTCTCATGCACCTTCCTTGGCTCACTGCATATGTCACACCCTTGCTACCAAAAGAGTTATCTTACTTGCCTCTGTGCAAAATAGTGGTCAAGGAATTACTGTACAACCCACTGTTGGGATTCCTACACCAAACGATCTGAGGTCTAATTCAGACTTCTTACCGAGGAGATCCCCTGACATGTTGGCGGGTCCAACACCATTAATATTTCTTGTGCTAGAAGGAGGGCTAGATGACAAGATGTGTCCTCTCATCCTGTTTTGAACCTTTTCATATCTGTCATGGATTCTTGCACTCTTCTCCCTCCGTGATGTTTTTCGAATTCCGAATCTATTACCATCACAAGGGAGTTTTTCGATCACTTGTCCACATACACGTATGATGGTGAAGGCAAAGTGGCCTGGCCTGAGTTCTTGCATGACTTTATTTAAATGCTTCATGAGGAAGATGGATGTTCTGACGAACAAGCCAATTTCCTGCTTGCATACACAGTTCATGAATCTCCTCATCGATGGTTGTGTAGCCTGTCGGCTGACAGTGTGCACTCATTTGAGCACTTCTGTGATCTCATTGAAGACACTTTCTATCATTTTGATCCAGACCATCTTGACCAAAAAATATTACAAAAACGGAAGGCTTTGCATGAATTGCGTACGGATTTTTGGCAGCACTTACGTGATTTGCAGTTTCAAGCTCCGAAGAGCCAGATGAAAATTTTCTATCTTTGGGACCGATTAGAGTATTGTGTTAAGAAATCTGCTCGTCCCAAGAAGAAGTTTGAAATCAATACTCACTCAATATTCTTCAGTGATGGAGTTACACAATCACAAATAGATACGGTCACTCTCACAAGTGACTGTGCACTGTCCCCTCATCAAACAACTCCACCACTGCAGAGTGATGCAGGAGATCATGCTTGCACATATGTTTAGCTGTCACATTCTCCAAACATCACTTCACTTAATTTTTGTGCAGATTTGGTTGTGAGTCCATCAAGTTGTCATATGCATTTTGTTCCACAAACTCTGTCTTCGTACTCGGCTAATCCTCTGGATGATACTGTCTTGTGCTCTTCCATTATGAACTCTACACTTGTTGTGAATGAGGAACAAGCCACTAACGGAGTTGGTATCATACAACAAACATGTGCTATCATTCATGAAGAGTATCACTAGGAGCTTGAGCATCAACACTTGGCAAAGGATGACTCCCTTCCGTCCGAGCCTCCTCCGTTCTCTCTTGACATTTTTTGGTAAACCTATCATCCATGATTTCGCATTTGTATCTTCATCCACGGATGCACCCATTTTTTATCACTCACATGATACACTGGATGTTAGTCCATCATCCAATAATGAAGAGGATAAGTTATTCATTGAAAATCCACTTGGTCTTTCATCTGCCTTTTTCAGAAACACAGAGGATGGATTTGTCTGCTTCTCATCTACCCCTCTATTTGATTCATCAGATCATGAGGATGCCAATGAAATCATTGATTTTTTTTTTATTTTTATTTTTATTTTTTTATCATGGCTGTTGTGATCCATTTACTCCCATATTCGATCACGATCATGATTCTATCATAGTTGACTGTTCAAAGCCACTGGTTTATGATGATCTATCTAAAGATGAAGTTGAAACACCCCAGACTGTTGAGGCACTTCAGCCCGAGCTGATGGTTACGTCAGGCCCTTGCTATCCTGAGGTCGGTTTCACTTCCGGTTAGGAAATTGTTCAATCACCCGAGGCTCCTCATCACTCATATGTATGCATTAAAGATCAATCTCACACACATATCATGTTTCCTTCACTCGAATTGCATGATCCCATCGCTCATGCATTGGAGGAATCTTACATTGCAAGCACACATGAACGACGCAAGTTGTCTTCGCTTGTTTTGTATGCTTGCATGTCACAGTCAAGAATGTGCATATAATTCATAGTTACACATATTGTTGCACAACACCATGATAAGTCCACATATTGCTTGTCATGTACTTGCACTAACTTATGTCCTATGGGTACTTTTAAACTTGAAGTGTGTTTGTCTTCATTGTTATATCTTTCTTGCTTGCTAGTCCACACAATCGGGTTTCTCACGGACCAAGCCTTCACCAACATGGGTCAACCAATGCGCTGGTAGCTGCATTGGAAATATCACTTCACATGATCTGGCCCATGCACTTTTAGCTTATGAGTGGGAGTAGTGTTTTCTTTCAATTGGTTTTCTTGCATGCTTGTCTTATTACTTGTTTTTGTTTGTTTGTTTGTTTGCTTGCTTGTTTTATTACTCACTTTTCTTTTGATTTTGCTTTTGCTTCTGCTTTTCTTATTTTGTTCGTAGGTTAGTTTCGCATGAAACCATGTATGACTTTTGAAACAAGTTGGATAAAGTACAAGAGGCCTTGTACAACTGTCACTACTTGGTTATCTGTCATCCTGCCTTTGTATGAAGAACTTGTTACTTTTAGTCCATGATACGTCGATGAAAAATATGTACTATTCGAAGTGAACCTTGGTGAAAACACAACGCTTGCTCGCTAACTAGTGTCACCTACTCTAGTCGGTTGTTTTTGGGTTAACCCTTGTCATCTTAGTCAAGTAGAGTAAGGTGAGGGGGAAAACCTTAACGAGCATGTCAGATGTACAATAAACTACTTCTCTGCAAGAACAACCTCTTCTGCTCTCAATAAGTTGGGATCCATCTTTTGCCTCTCAAATAAATAAGTGCCATGCACAGTTGTGAAAATGAAAAAATGAAAAAAAATGAAAAGTGAAAATTTCAGAAAATGAAAAATGAATAAGGCGAAAGAAGAGAAAGGATTCCTGTGCAGAGAGGTGATGCAAGTAACTTTGCTAGAGTACTGACTAGGCTCACTGGCAGTAGAGCCATGCTTGTGGTCCTATGTGACTCCACCAGGGTACTGTCCAGGCCTGCTGGCAGCGGAGCAACACTAGAGATGAAACTAAGGCTCTGATGATTATACTGCTTGTGCACCAATATACCCCTCAACCCCAATCAAAACAACTATGTTTCCCTGGCTTGGAATGTGTGTCATTCGACCAAGCACTTGGTAGATGCTACATCTTACAATTAGGTTAGTGTCAAACTGTTGAAGCCACGAAAATTGGGTCTACAACGAGGGGGATACCTGCCCGGTCCGGACCTTGGTTGGTAGTTCCTTTTCCGTTTGGTATAGCGGGTCCGACTAGGGATATGGGACCAGTTTCCAAATTTACGTGTGTGTGTAAGAAAGAATGATATTTCTGCTTCTAACAGTTTCTAAATGGAATACTTCTACTCTAATTCTAATCTAATAATAAGGAAATTATATTCTAATAAACAGAAATATGTAAATCTACACTAACCCGAGGTGTAATCTTTCCTTTATGCGATCTAAAATGATTTCAAACAACAACTGGTAATAAAGATCATTCAGCTGTTATGAGAAAAGAATTCAATAAAGATGAACCACTTCGTATAAAAAGTTAGATGAAACAGTTGTGAAAAACATATCGCATAATAAGCTATTCATACACTAAGCATAAATAAATAGCTATCACCATACAAAAGTGCCAAATGATAACTCAGGCATTCATAAATCAATATATAAATAACTGAACATGAAAATCACTTTAACACAAGGCATAAATAGTTAATAGATAGAAATACCATTTATAACTAGTCCTACTCATGAGCTTCAAGTGATAACGATTTATCACTTCTTGATCAAATATCCACTAAGAGTACAAAAGTGCAACATCAGTAGCAGATATCAAATGCAAACTTCAATAAATCCTGTTCCATTCATTCATCAAAGCCTCCTTAGAGGGTACAGAAGTGCATGTTCTGGGGATAAGTTTTTGATAAATTTCAAGACCCTTATCTAAATGCATGAGAAGGGTTTAAATACTACTAACTAAATCTAAAAATAAATTATTACAAAAATATAGGATGCGCTTTAAATGACCGTCCTCTTTTCAGGAAAATAAAACAAAATTAAAACTAAAATTGAATCTAAAATTAAACTACTTCTGTATTTGGTCCTTGAAATCGCATGCATGCAGCATCTGTTTGAGAAGAGTCAGCTGGCCGACTTCCAATTTTAGCTGAGCTGAGAAAACAGAATCGACAAGAGCTGGTGCCATCTTTTTGGCCAAATTGATGATACACTCAAGAGTCATCCATTGGCTATGTGGCTTTACCAAGTATGCCCAGTAATAATCCCAGTTCAACTTGGTTAACCCTTGGATTGCTTGTGCCTTTTCTTTTGCCTTCTGATTCCAATCTGTCTCTAGTTGTTGTGCGTTAGGTAAATAGCCTGGAGTGGCCTCTGTGATTAAATTTTCCCTGTGAAAATTTTCATTTACACAAGTAATAATACTGCTTGCTGTCGTGGCTGCTCCTTCTGCTGCTTGCTCTGCTTCTCTGATTTGCTCGTCCCATTTGTTAAAGAGCATTTCTTTGTGGTTTTCATTAATTCTTGGTGCACCTGCTCTTTTTCCCTCATCTGTTTCTTACCAAGCCAAATATTCAGTCACCCGTTTATCAATTAAATCATAGTCACTTCATAAATCTACCATTTGATTAGTGGTTTTATCACTTATTTCACAATAATAGCTCCACTGCAATATCTTTTGGCCCAACGCTTCCTGCCGCTGTAGTAATTTTTCATTCAAGGAAATGGACTCTTTGATAAATTCTGTAAGTTTAGGATTGTCCTTTTGCATCTCCTATAAATCTTGTAACTGCTTTCCTTTCCCATCCAAACTTTTCTGATATCCTATCTGCATTTGTTGGAAGTCTTGCTGCAACCTTTCAAGCTGTTTGTGTGCTTCATTGTTAACGTTAGCTTGTTGCAACTGTTGTTGCAAAACTTGTATCCGGTCTTCCTTTTCTTTTAGCAATTGTTGTACCTCATATGCTTTATCAATAGTCACAGAGGCATATGCTCTTGCGTTATGAGATAGTTTGGTGAGATTCTCAGTAGTATTGCTAGTGGGATCTTGCCACAGGACATCTAATTGTTTTGCATCTTGAGGGAGCACGTTTTCCAATTTCCTTTTCTTCCTCTGTCTTCTTACTACTGCTTTGTGCTGTGGGCTATAAAATATATCAAGAGGAGTAATTTCTTCTATTTTGAGCATACGATCAGAGGATGGGGCAATGGGGATATGCTCCATATTTGAGACATTGTTGACTGTTCTTGTGACTACTTCTTTTGTTACCTGTGCATTTCTCACAGGTGTTTTTATGGTTTTTCCTTCAAGATTGATCAAGTCATTGATGGTTTCCCATTCTTTATCTAGTTCAGTTGTGACTGGCAGTGTTTGAATGACGAGAGGGGGAGGATCTCTTTGCAGGGATGCAAAAACCTGTTGTTGTAGAAGTTCCGTTGACTGGGTAGTATCCTTTACCGACCCTTCGCTCTTATCATGTTCACTTCTAGATCTTTTAGAATGTTAAGACATTTCTTTTCCAGACGTGGATCTATATTTGTTTGTGCCTGAACTTCCTCTAATACTAACACTTGGAGTCAGTTCCCTTGCGGGTTTTAAGCATAGTTTCTCTAAAGGAATACTGGCTAACCTTCTTTCCCTATATATTTTGAAACGTTGAAATTCTTCTGGAGAGAATTGCATTTGGGCTGCATGCAGAATTTCTTCAAGTGTGCTTTTCTGTTGGAATATATCATCGAATAAATCCTTTTCTCCAGAGAACACCTTTATCTTGAATGCAGTAGTGAAATTCTTAGCAATGTCATTAGGGTCAAATGGTCTTCCTGAAAATTTGAATAACTGTAGACACGTTATATTATTTACTTCTGTGAATGCATGGCCTACATCAAAAAGAGAAAAGGCCCCACAGGCTGCAGGAAACTGTGGCCATATAGCCTTCTTTTTGTCTTTCAAATCTTTAGTTAGACCGCCTTCTCCACAGGTTTGATAGGCAATCTCTCGAGCCAAGAGTTTATGAGGGATATAGAAAGGTAGGACATGAGGGGAAGCAGAACTGCCAAATACCCTGACATAAGTAAATAATTCTTCCCCGAACCATCTCGCAACAGGGAGGATGTCTACCTCTGCTTCAGGAGAGCATCTCGGAGCATCTTTATCATACAACATTCTGTACAATGGCAACATAATGCCATGACAAATATGGTAGAAGTATGGAGTGAACTTAGAGTCCCACAATTCTTTATGATAGACATGGATGGGTAAGGGGTCTTGAGTTGTCCACTTCCAACCCATTAAAGGAAACTTAGAAACATAACATATCGCATCCATTACGTACGCCGATAGGTAAAAAGGAGGATAGATTCTCTGAGAGACAGTTCTTTTAGATCTGTAATTTACAATGGTTGGGACTAGATTTTCAGATAAGATTTTGGCCCAATCTACAATAGTGGCATTTGTGGTGGCATCCAATAACGGTAGCCATTCAGATGAAAATTTGTTGATATCTGGCATTCCAAATAATCTACAGAGCATGGCAGCAGCAAAGCAATATGGGGAGGTGAGAGAACCAGTACTGTACATACCGTGTTTATCTTTCTTTAGCGGTTCGTCCCTCCTAGACTAGTCTTTGGTGGTTTCTGCCAGGTCCTGATTTTCTTTTGCAAATTTCTCCATAAAGTGCTTGTTATAAGTTGCCTATGGCTCCGATAAATGATACATGAGCCTTAAATCCTGTGTAGCGAATGAGCCAATAAGTCCCTGACCCTGAGTTTTAAACTGTCTGTTTCTGATATCTGCGCTGTCCAGTATCCACTTCACCATGTCCGTGTATAGGAGAATTTTGGGCCTTGCTACTATCCGATGTGAGAATGAGCAAGCTAGCTCTGTAAGGGATGCCTCTTAAGAACCATTTGAGCCTGCAGTAGCCATAACTTCCATTACTCTGGGATTCTCCTCTTCGAGCAGATTATACATGCCTTCCCACGTAGCAATTCCCGCGTCTCTATTACAGGCCATGTCTATATACAAGGGCACCATTTCCTTTTCTTCAGAGCTTGGGGCTTTGCTTTTCTTTCCCATTTTATCCCGTGTATTGCTTTGTATTGGCCTCTGTTCTCCGTTCCTGCAATTCACAAGTGAAGTGAAAATGAATGACAAGGAAGGGTGACGGGACAGTTTTAAATGCCGCAGACACATCAAGTATACCACCTTACGTGAGATGATTCTTTTGATAAGCATGAACCCATATTCCATTAATAACTGGAAAATAATTCATTTATTAGCATTAAAGTGTATAACCAGGTGTCAGCTTATGGAAAATACTTTTCTTGAATAACGTGCCCGAAAGATTTGCGATGGAGCGATTTTGCGATTTGCTTCGCAATATCGCAGATCGCAACATCGCGAAATGATAACATCGCAAAGTTAGTCGCTCGTGATATCACATTATCGCATTGTCGCTGTATCGTGAGATCGCAATATCGCAATATCACAGATCGCGGAAACGTTATATATGATAAACTTTGTTAACTTGTTTTCTACAAAATGCGATTTGCGACCAGCGTCATTGCATATTGGCAAATTAAAGTGTTTCGTTGTAAATTGTGCTGTATGTGATGCGATATTTCATTATTGCACATCGCAATCTCGCAATGTTTAAAATTCAGCTCATAAGGAGGTATCCCGTTATCTTTTTGTGATGCGATATTCCTAAGGAAAGATTTGTGTCTTACCTTATCATAAAACTTAGATTTTTATGAATTTTTAAGGGGGGCTTCCTAAGCTTATGATGGTAATTTTTTTCGAAAAAAGGAAATTTAAACACTACTTTGATTTTAAAATTTTTTGCTAAGGGTCTCCACTTATTTAGTATTAGGAATTACACTAAATAAGAAGGGGGGTTGTTGCTGGCCACAACAATTGGCGATTCACTTGGAAGAACCAGTTATCTCTGCTGCTTTTTGAATTTTCAAAACTTCCAAAACAGAAAATTTTCCAGAAAGTTAAACTTTAATATAGAAAGATAAAGTACATTATACTTTAACTTGTCAATGAACTTTTGTTTCAACTATTTTCAACTTTGATTATTTGCTGCCTCAAGCTAGTCCTTGTATTTAAATCAGTCATTACTTGGCTTGTAAAGATAAAACAAAGTCTTCTCTGTAATCCAGTTTTAAATATTCTCATTTGTCGTAGGTAGAGCCTTCGCTGCTAGCAGGCGTTTATAGCCTCGACAGGGTTACCTGTTACCCAGCAATGATCCTGTATCCTACTTAAAGAAACCTACAATTCCCAAAGAAGAATCCACATCCACACTTTCTGCTTTCATTTTCTTTTTTATTCTTAAAGAGCAATGTCTTGGTTTGGTAGCCAATTCATGACATAGTCATTCACTGATTTATAACTTTGCTGAACAAGCTGGCTCGTGATGAGACCCCTTGTCTTTTGATTTTAACAATCTCGAGTCATTGCCCTGTTGTGGTATGCAGTATTGGCAAAGTCAGCAAGTTATAACATCTATGATCATGATAAGTCGGCTCGTGATGAGACCTCTTACTCTTTTAAGATAAAGTGTATCCTTGGATTGTTCCTCTGAAAGTTGTGATTTCCTTAGTAGGGAGGAAGTCATTGTTTCCTTAAGATAGCTCTGGACGACAATAATAGAGTTTTTGGAAATAGTTGTTCTACAAAGAATCTTTATTTTGTTATTGATACCTTTCATTGCACTGATATAAAACAATTTCTCACTAAAGGTTGTTTTCATCAAATTTTATGAAGTTGAAACTAGTATCATATCTAGGCTAGAGTCTTTAACTGTATCTTTCAATAATAAAGATCAATTTTCCAAAAGATTTTCTATTTATACAAGTGTTGAGCTAATTTATGTTCCTAAACTAACACAATTATTTACTATCAATCCGGGTTGTTTATTCTTTGAGGCAAATTCACTATTTGTGAAGATCTAATATAACTAAATCTTGAAAGATAAATGATTAAAAGCTAAAGAGAATATATCTGATAGCTCTAACTCAATCAGCTCAAAAGAGAACACATTGAAAGGGTTCTTGAACTCAAGAAGTCCACTTCCACCTCAGTTATTACTTAATGAATTAGAGATTGTAACTTAAAAACTCAAGATGCATGAATTATACATGAAAGAGGCTCTTAACTTAAGAGACACTTAAATTTTTCCATCATAACTCATTCATCTCAAGATATAAATCTAAATGGAAACAAACTATTTGCATGTAAATAAAAGAGACTAGTTCTGCTTCACCATTTCATAGAGGGAATGCCCAACTTGAACACTTGTTTTCCAACTCAATTAGATGATGAATAAACCATTAACAAATGAAATCAATCACTATGAATAACCATAAGGCAATCTGAAATAAGACTTTGAAAAACTAAAGCTACCATCAACCAGATTTGCAATGAAATAAAACTAGTTTAACTTGGAAGTGTACTTAGCTTGGAGTGGGGGCCCTCCACCCTTGCCTTGCACACTTTTGAAGATGATATCAGAAGCTTTATATCAGTCACACATCCATGTATTGAGCAGCAAAAATGAGAGTAACACAAGTCTTCAAATTAAGTCTTCAAACCAAAAATATTACAACATAAAAGTATCATAAGTCAATGTGTTGAGCCATCAAAGTGTGGCTCTTAAATAAGGAGTTTTATGAAACCAACTGATCTACATTTACTCTAACAATCTTATCTACTCTAAGCCACCTATCCAAGTCGAATCCACTCCTCTCATCCCAAGAAATATGACTAATATCATGGAATCTCAAAACTGCCCTATTTAGATGGGATTTCTGGATGACTAGTCATGATTGACTAGCTCCAAATAGACATAATAAAGCTCGTTCTGTTGGAACCAAGCATAGGTGGCTTGGTCCTAGTTCCCAAGCTTTTCATTCATGTATCCCATTCGTGTTGAAGTGGCCTGCATCCATATCAACCATGAAGTGATTATGGGAATTTCTGAAATTGCCAAAATTGCACTTAAAATCAAACTTTTATAAAAACTTTAGAAATTGACAAATTAAAGCTAAATACCTGATTAGACATCAAATATTCATTAAAAGAGAATGGATGGAGTGAAAATGAAGGATAAATGGATGGTTAGGTAAGTTTCTCAAAGCAAAATAAGATCAAAACTGAGGCCCAACATCTCTCCCATGCTTATGATCAAGCATGTCCCCATGCTTGCTTGCTTCTCTTGGACCTTCTGCCCTCTGAAGTGGATGTTGTACCTATTGCTGTTTCCCTGTTCAAACAATCAAATTCTGATTCCTGCTTTACCTTCAACATTGCTGCTTTAACCTTTTGTTTTTCATATTTAGCTTGCCACATATTTTTGTCCTTTAACCACTTGAATGCCTGTTTGGAAAGCAATTCATTTCTCCTTTTCAACCTGCTTATTTCTTCTTGTAACTTTTCATTTGTTTTCATTAGCTTTGCATTGTCCTTTTTCTGTGCCTTATTCTCTGATTTTAATTGCTTTTCCACAATTTTGCTTATTTCTATCTGATCAGTTAAGTCTTGGATTTTGGCCACATTAATTTCCTTTTCAAAATCCTGGGTGGTTTTCATTAATGATTCTCCTGCATCATTATCATATATGGAATCCCTTTCAAGGGGTTCTTGTGCTATATCCTGTTCTTTTGGTTTTCTAGGAGAATATGCTTCTACTTCCTTTTCAAAATCAATAGAATTCCTATTTCTAGGAACAGACATAACAGATGTTTCAGTTTCATGCATGGCCATATTTCTAGCTCTTGTTCTTGGATATAGGGGAGAATTCATCATGCTTCTGTTTTCCTGCTCTACTTTGTCCTGTATATCAATAAGCTGTTCAGTAAAATGATTTTTATGCATGATTTCTTTCCATTCTAGCCCCTTTGATTTCACCTGGTGTTCCACTAAGATTTTGATTAACCCCTGATGATATATCTATGCTGCCCTTGGCCTATGCTCCTGTTTCACTGTTTCAATCATTTTCACAAGAATTTTGTATAGGAAATATGGTAAGTTAATCCTATCATCCCCTTTGATATGCTGTAGTAATCTAACATGATATAAATGAGCAATGTTGTATCCACGATCACAAGTCAAGAATTTTTGAATAACCAAGACCAGTTCCCCCCATGGTTCATTAAACCACTCCCTGGGTATCCCTTTAGTTCTATCAAATGTCCCCTTTCGGTTCTTTTCAAGGAAGAAAGTCCACGCTTTCTCCTTGAAATGTAAACCTTTGTGATACTTCTCCCCTATCATCGGCAACTCTAAGGCTTTGGACAAGTACTCTTGAGTTATTGGGACAATGATTTCTCCTACTTGAGTTTGGTCTTGGTTGAAATTATTGATGAAATCTTTAGTTATCTGCTCAGAATGGCCATTAAACTTCTGTAGAAATCCTATCACCCCTGACTGATACAGTTTTTCTACAGTTTCTTTTCCCCAGCTTTCTATTTGAAATCTTGGTTCTACCCGGCTTGTCATGATTTCTGTGAACCAATCAATATAATCCTCTGCTGTTACTAACTTCATTTTAACAAAAATTATGACTATTGTTTTTAAATGAAATTGTAGAAGCAACGAGGCTTACCTTCCCCCTCTGACTCAACTTTAATCTGTTTGACTTTGTCTTCTTTAACCTCTGCTGTCTTTCCTCTGCACAAGCTCTGTTTCAATTCCCTGTTTAAGGCAAACAACACCTGAATATCTTCTATCAATACACTGTTCTCTGTTTGTTTTTGAAAATTAAATACACATGCAGCAATAACCATGTTTTCTTAGCTCAAAATAACATGCTTTACTGTGTATTTAAACAAAAAAAACTTGAAAAATTTTGCTCTCGGCCTCTCACCAGATCCTCAAAAACATTCTCTGCCTATTCACAAAAAAAATGACTGTGTAATGTAACAAATTGCTCTCGACCTTGCAACAAATTCTCAAGAAAATTGACTGTATAATGTGGCAAATTACTCTCGGCCTCTCAAGAAATATTCCAAAACATTCTCGGCCTAATCCTTTTCATCATTTTTTTCACAAAAATATGACTGTGTAATGCACACGGAGTTATAAGCCTAGAGGACTAATCACATGCGCTCGGCCTCATCATATTCACTACTTATAACAAATGTCAAACAAAATTTTTTTAAAACGCAGACTATAAAACTCTCGGCCTCAAGGCACAAAACAATGCAAATTTTGGCATTCAATTAAATTCCGCAGTCAGCATAGCATGTATGCAGGCATTCCTACGCATTTCAATCCTCTGTAAATGGCACAAATATATTAAAATCTCAATACATAGGTGCGCAGTGAAGGCATAAATGCATGTCACTTGTTTTGAATATACGCAATCTACAACATTCCTCTGTTTTACATTTGACAATCCACCTCTCTCGGCATATACTAATGCATTTCTCGGTTTGGCAGCCCATAACACATGCAACAATGCTCAACAATCTGACTTAATGCGTTCAACAACACATATGACAAACACTCTGTGATTTAATGCGTCCTCTGTTCTGGTCAAACCACATATTCACATGCATATGACAGAGACTAGCGCGCAGCAAAAATGAAGGTTAAATGCAACAGTGGTTTAACAATCAGCACTCATATATAAACATCCCTTGGCACTTCGGCATTCAAACTAACTCTCCGCGTTTGATGCATTAGATTCCATATTTAACTCAAAATCCTCTATCGTGTTATGCATGCAATATGTAAACTTTAAATGTTGGATTGTTGACCGCTGTTTCTACACCATAATTTACGCATAAAAATCTGTTTAGTCTATCCATACGTGCTGCAAACTTGGAGTTATCCCGGTTTTAGTGTTACCTGACTGTCACTGGCCGCGTGGGATGCAAACAAGCACTTCAAATCCCTCTGTCTTCGGTCAGTCGAACTGGTGGCAAAACAACAAAATCTGTGAGTTAATGGCGAGGACTCATACATATCTACAGTCGCCGAGCGAAATAAACTCCAGTCTTACCTTGTTTGCTTCCAACACTCGGCGTTCTCCACTCATTCAACTCAGATTTTGTCTTTAAAACCACCTCAATACACTCCTTTCTCCCTTTTACTATGCTGCGGCCCAAACACAATTTTCTGAGCTATGGCAATGAGGATTTGTTGTTTGAACTGCGCAGGGGAGGTTGGTTTATGACCGTTTCTTCACTGTACCCTGCGTTTCATTCATTGGTAATGGTATGCGTGGTTACATGGCCGTCCTCATTGACTCAGTCGCCCGACTGAGTCATGAGGATGGCCGTATTGTTGTTTCATACGCATATCTTCCACTGCTCCATCATCCAATAACCATACGCTGCCATAACACCGTGTCAAAATCCGTACCTGCGTGTTGGCCTGCGTGGTATTTGTTTTGTTCATTGCTACGACCCTCGTTGATTATGGCCACCATCGTGCGCCTTCATTGCAACGACAGTTACATATTTCATTTCATTACTTGGCCGCAGCACTGCTGTTTGATTATTATCATATGGCTTGTGCATAAATGTGCCAAATACATACCTTATCCTCCATTTGATATGCACCCCAAACTTTTAATCCCTGCACTTTAAATATCTTAGGTCTGCGTTTATATGCCATAATGTTTATTTGAATAACATGCTTCTCCTTATATCATTCCTTGTAACCCATGAACTTCATTATCATAACCCACGGCCCTTCATTACTATGTTATATGCTATTGGATATGCGCATTTGGTTTATGTATATTCCTTATACCTCCATTTGATATGCGCAATACTTTATACCTTAATACATTTGATATATGCGCATACTATATTCTCTTTGCAACATATATACCTTATACCATTAGCTTTTGCGCATTTGAAAAATAACTTTAGCGCTCATATAACTTATGATATATATGTTCAATGCCTTTATAATTTATAACTTTAGCGCATACCTTTTATAACATAGCTTTATAATTTTAAAATGACCATTGGGGTCATGTTTAAAATTATAATCATTCTAATGCTCTGAGTTTATGTGCAGGTGAAAAGAGTTGTCCTAGCTTGATCTTTTTGCGTTTAAGGAAAATACCTAGGGTTATTAAATAGATGTATAGGGAATGTATGTGAATGAAATGGAATATGTATAGGGATGTTGGGGTATATATTGGGAATGAATATTAATGAATATTTGCAGATACTAACTTCAATTAGATCAAAACTAAAAGTTTCTAAAAAAATTTTGAATTTCAAGCACAAAATGGCTATGAATATACTCCCTTGAATGCTATTTGTACTGGTGGAATGTTGAATGCTGTTTGTACAGGTGGAATGTTGAATGCTGTGGATAGATGAAAAGTAGACTTTTATTACTGCTCCTTGTTCACTATGCTCCATTTCTTGAATTGTTCAGGTCCCTTTTAATAATGTTTTCCTTTCAGGTCCCTCTGCACTGCTTCTGGTATATTGTGTCGGCTTTGATCTGGTTCTGCTGCAACAAGTTTGCTTCAGGTCCCTCTGCAATACTATTTCATCTCAGGTCCCTCTGCAATGCTTCTGGAATGATTTGATCTGCTGCAACTCATGTTTGCTTCAGGTCCCTTCTGTAATGATGTTTCTCTCAGGTCCCTTCAGGTTCTGCTGCAACAAATTTGCTTCAGGTCCAAAGTGGACAACACAATCCCTTAGCTGTGGCAGCTAAAAGCTTGCTACAAGACTCTCCCTTGCTGAAAGTTTGACTTGTCCTCAAGTCAATTGTGGAAAGGTCCTGCATTGAAATTATGTGAGAATAGTAAAACAAGAATATAGAATTCATAGAGTCCAGGTTTCCCTGGTTTTCCCCTATGAATTCGTGTTTGCTTGGTGCCAGTTACCTGGTTTTCACCAGCAAACAAATTATTTTTTTATGTTTTTTTTCTTTTTCATATATCTTTTTCCTTCTTTTTTTTTTGTATGTTTTTTTTTATATATATATTTTTTCAATTTTTTTTTTTTTTATTCTTTTGTTGAACTGGAAGATGGCAGAGCCATAATTTCCAGTCCTGTTTCTTCTACCAGTTGTTTCATGAATGTCTCTTTACTAATAGGTTGATGATAAACTTTTAGCCTATGACCATTTACAACAAATGAGGTGGGGTCCTGGTCAATGGTCTTTATCTTTACTGCTCCATTGTCAAAGATTTCCTCAATTTCATATGGCCCTAGCCAGTGTGTTGTAAACTTTGCTTTGAAATCCTTGAACTTGGAGTCAAATAATAAGGCCTAGTCTCCCTTCTGAAATGTCTTTGTTTTAATGTATCTATCATGCCATTTCATTCTCTGTTGTTGTACTAATGCTGTCTGTTCAATTGCTTGTTGACGATGTTCATCCAATTGGTTAAGTTCCATGATCCTCTGTTGTTGTGCTTCAGTCAGGTCCATGCCCAATTCTGCTGCTAGTCTGTAGGTTTGTATCTGAAATTCAATAGGCAATAAGGCTTCTTTCCCATAGACCAACTGGTATGGACTAAAACCAGTTGTGTTTTTCCATGTGATTCTGTAAGCCCATAATGCATCTTTTAACTTCTCAGACCAATCTTTCCTATTCAGCTGCACCGTCTTAGTCATGATATTTTCTAAGACCTTGTTTGTGGATTCTACCTGACCATTTGCTTGAGGGTGATATGGAGTAGACTTCCTATGTTTTATCTTATATTTCTCTGTCAGATCCCGCACTAACTTTGAGGTAAACTGCGTTCCTTGATCTGTCACTATTTGTCTTGGTACTCCATATCTTACAAAAATTTCTTCAAAGAGGAAGGTAACCACTGTGTCCTCTGTCGCTCTGCTCACTGCTTTGGCTTCCACCCATTTGGTTACATAGTCCGTGCACACTAGGATGTACCTTTTTCCATTTGATGGTGGATTAATGGGTCCAACAAAATCAAGTGCCCACTGCTCAAATGGTTCAATGAGGACCTGCGGTTTGAGCGGCATTTCATCTGACATGATGGGTCTCCCTATTCTTTGGCAACTGTCACATTGCTTGACATATGCCTTAGAATCCTTGAAGACAGATGGCCAGTAATAGCCCAGTTGCAGCACTTTATATGCTGTTCGTTTGTCTGCAAAATGACCACCACATGGTTCGTCATGACATGCCCTGAGAATATCTAGTATTTCATCTTCACGCACACACTTTCTAATCATTAGATCTGAACCAGTATAAAACAAATCACCATTCACCCAGCTATACCTAGAACTTTCTCTAACAATTTTCTTTCTTTGCTTGCTAGTGAATTGAGTTGGAAATTTTCCTGATGACAAATAATTAGCAATATCTGCAAACCAAGGTGTTTTAACTGTTATGGCAAACAGATGTTCATCAGGGAAGTTGTCTATCACAGGATTTGGGTCTTCTGGTGATTGGATGCGGGACAGAAAGTCAGCCACCTGGTTTTCTTTGCCTGGCCGGTCTTGGATTGTAATGTTAAATTCTTGCAATAACAGGAGCCATCTTGTAATTCGTCCATTAGTGATGGGTTTGTTCATCAAGTATTTTATTGCTGAATGATCTGTGTGAATAAAAACTTGATATCCTGTTATGTAATGCCTGAATTTGTTTACTGCATGTATAACGGCTAACATTTCCTTTTCGGTGACTGTATAGTTTGTTTCTGCAGGTGTCAAATTCTTACTGATAAAGTATATTGCATAGTTGAACAAATTTTCTTTCTGTCCCAAAGAGGCACCTATTGCTGTATCTGATGCGTCAGTGGAAATATGAAATGGCAAAGACCAATTTGGTCCTCGAAGTATGGGTGCTACTGACAGCTTATCTTTTAAAATTTGAAAAGCATTCTGACAGCTATTCGTCCATTGGAATTCAACATCTTTTGCTAATAATTTAAACAGGGGTTGAGCTATTTTGCTAAAGTTTTCTATGAATCGTCTGTAATAGCCCGCATAGCCCAAGAAACTTCTGACCTCCTTTTGAGTTGTAGGTGGCATCAGGTTAACTAGGACTTGAATTTTGGCTGGATCCACCTTAATTCCGGAACCGGAAATATGGTGTCCTAGAACTATACCCTCTGTTAACATCATATAGCATTTTTCGTTACTTAATGACAGATTTGTTTCGATACATCTCTTCAAGACTTTCTCAAGATTGTTCAGACAATCATCATATGTGTTTCCATACACTGTGAAGTCATCCATATAAACTTCTACACATTCATGGACTAGATCAGCAAATATCGCAAGCACTACTCTTTGAAAAGTTGCAGGTGCATTGCATAAACCAAATGGCAAAACATTATATGCATAGGTTCCCCATGGGCAAGTAAATGTAGTTTTGTCTTGGTCTTCTGTTGCTATTCTAATCTGGTTGTACCCACTAAATCCATCCAAGAAAGAGAAGTATTTCTTTCCAGCCAAAGAATCTAGCACCTGGTCAATGAATGGTAAAGGAAAATGATCTTTTAAGGTAGCTTTGTTTAATTCTCGATAATCTATACATACCCTCCATTTTCCATTTTTCTTTGGTACTACAACTAGTGGTGAAACCCATTGACTATCTGAAATAGGATAGATGAATCCAACATTTAACAGTTTTTGCAATTCCTCTTTCACTATTTCTTTCATCATAGGATTCATTCTTCTTTGAGGTTGTCTAACAGGTTTAAGTTTATCATCTGTATAGATGTGGTGGATACATGTGGTAGGATGGATTCCTTGCATATCAGTATAATCCCAGGCAAATGCTTTTGAGTATTTATGTAGTAATGCAATTACCTCTTGTTCTTGTTTTGATTGCAGCTGGTTTCCAATATTTAAATGTTTTCCAGGATGTACCTCAATTGTTTTGATTATTGGGTTGCTAATTGTGTTTACAGGAAAGATGTCTCCCAAAGAATTCTACAAAGTTCGAATAATACATGTTTCCTGAAAACATTGATTCAGAAGTTCATTTGCAGCTTCATATTGAACTTTCCTAAGCTGCTCTGAAATGCTTGGTTCTGAGATAAAAAGGTCCATCAGATCTTCATTCTCCTCCTCTTCTCTAAAATCAAAGAATTGATTAATACTTAAAACTGGTTTTGTTTGTTGCTTTTCCTGGGTTTCAAGTATTGATTCTAAAGAAGTGGTTTGTGCAGGTGAATAGAGAGTGATATGTTTCCTTTCATCTCCATGTGATATTATCATACTTCCAGATCTGTATCCTATGAAGGCATCAGCAGTGGCTAACCATGGTCTGCCTAATATCAGAGGATGTCCTCCCAAGTTTGTCTTTGGTTGCAAGATCAAGAAGTCAACAGGATATTCCCATGAATCCAAGGAAACTATGATATCTTCTAACATTCCTTCAGGAACAACCTTAGATCTATCTGCTAATTCCAAGACTGTTGAGGTTGATCTAATGTTGTTTAATTGCAAAGTTTTCATGGTTTCCATTGTCATTACGTTTATAGCTGCTCCCAAGTCTATTAATGTGTTAGGTACAGAGAAATTATTTATTGATATGGTAACCATTGGGATACCGGGATCAATATATTTTTCTATTACAGTTTGAGTAGACATGAGACTTGCTAATTTACCAATGACTTGGATTGTTGCAGGATCCTTTTTCTTTCTTTCTTTCCTAATGCACAATTCCTTTATTGTCTTTGCATATATCGGTATTTCTTTAATGGCTTTTAATAAAGGAATCTTAACATATGCATTTTTTAACTCATCTAAGATATCAAATTCAGGAAGGGTTATTTGATTTTGAGTTTGTTGTTCTACCAACCTTTCAGGATAAGGTGTTGTTTGTGTAATATTTGCTCCTTTCTGATTTTGTACCTTAGTTTGTGCTGTTTCAGATGATTCTCCTTGTTCAGCTGGTTCTTCTATAATTGGAGGAGAATCCTTCTTAAGTACTTTTCCAGACCTTAAATGGACATCATCAAGAGGAAGAATTGAATATGCAGGATAATATGATGTTTCCTCTACTGTATATGTAGATTTGTCCACTTTGTTATTCGGATTAGCCACCGGTTGGGATGGTAATTGTGTTGGTCTGGGTTGATTTGAAGGTAACTGTAATTGCTGTGGTTGTGTTAACAATGGTGGTGGATTCTGCTGTTGGAATGGATATGCAGAATTTTGTTGCGGAAATGGCATGGATGAAGGATATGGTGGGTATGAAAATGGCTGTTGGTACTGTTGCTGGTAATGTTGTTGATATTGTTGAGACTGTTGTGGTTGTTGGTTTCCATAACCATATCCTCTCCAACCTTGTGCAGGTTGTTGTGGATATTGTTGTGGAGGCCAAGCTTGCCATGGCATAGGAGGGGTCCAAGGATTATAAGATGGATAAGCATAATTTTGCTGAGGGATTTGTTGCTGATTTGGTTGAGGCATTCTAGGTGGCCATGGTCTTCTTGGTGCAACGTAATAGAAACCTTCTGCTCCTTGCATTTCTTCCATTGAATTAGTTTGCAAGTCTTTCAATGTTACACAATTTTCTGTGGAGTGATTGCCTGTACAAAGACCACACACTTGAATGCTATCTAAAGGACAGTCTCTCAAAGGATGTTTCTTTTTACATTTTGAACAAAATATTGCTAAGGCTTGTTCTTGTTCTTCTTTCTTTTTGTTTGCCTTTAGCACATCTACTTGTGTCCCTAATGTACTCAAAAGATCTGTTTTGAAATTTTCCAATAGACTTCCTATTTCAGCCCTTGTTATCCCTCCTGCAGCTGACTTTGCCGCTTTAGAACTTACTTCCCTTCTTCCGGTTTTTGATCTTCCTCTAGAATATTTTTGACATAACTCGACAATTTCATCAAATGGAAGATTTGAAATATCTCCTTTGCCCATTACATTTAAAATGTCAAGGTATTCATCTCTTATACCTTTGAGGAAGATTGTGCGAACAGTTTCTTGATTTAGGGAATGTTGTTTAGACTTCTGAAGATTATATGCAAACCGTTCTAAATATTCTTCTAGATTTTCATCTTCTTGCTGTGTCATCCTAAACACATCTTCCTTTGAATCTCTAGATCTACAATAAGGCTGATATTTCTTAAGGAAGACAGTTCGCATATCATCCCAGGAGGCTATTGTTTGTTCTCCTAAACCCATAAACCATTTTAAAGCTGCTGCCTTTAATGTTGCAGGAAAAAGACGGAGCTTATGAACATCATCAGTATAACCATATGTTCTACATAAGATATCGAATTCAAACATGAATGAATCCGGATCTTCTGTAGACATTCCATAGAAGTTTGGCAACACAGAAGGTGGAATGTTTTTCATCTTTACTTCTTCTCTTAGTATTGCACTTGTATCTATTATTGGGAAACCAAAAGTTGATTCTTGGTCAAGTCCATCTTCTTGTCTTTTCCTGTCATTTTCTAACTTCCTATCATTTTCGTGTTTCCTTTCTTCCTCTCTCTTCCTTCTCCATTCTCTTTCTTGTCTTTCATTTTCAGCTCTTTGTTCTTCAGGAGTAAGATGAATGGATCCATGTCCCTCTTCTTCTGCCATTGGTTGAGTTGTTTCAATTTCAGGTGGAGGTTCAAGTTGTGGGAAGATAGGAGGATCGATGGATGGAAAAACAATTTGTTTTCCTTTCTCTTTTGGTTTTCCGGAAGTGGAGAATTTTTGCTTTGCTTCCCAAGCTGACAAAGTTTGCCTTTCAATCAAGGTTAATCTTTGGCCACTTCTTTGTTTTTCAATCAGCTCTTCAATGATTGGATTACTAGTAACAGGTGTATGTGATGATCCTATCTCTACTTGTGGGGGGTTTTTGATAAATCTACCTTGAGGATCTCTAACTCTAGGCATAAAGTAACATAATTAAAGAAATGAAATGTAACTAATGTTTTTGTGTATTTTGGATTTTATCTCTCTATTGACTATGCCGATAATTGCCTCCCCGACAACGGCGCCAAAATGTTGAGCTAATTTATGTTCCTAAACTAACACAATTATTTACTATCAATCCGGGTTGTTTATTCTTTGAGGCAAATTCACTATTTGTGAAGATCTAATATAACCAAATCTTGAAAGATAAATGATTAAAAGCTAAAGAGAATATATCTGATAGCTCTAACTCAATCAGCTCAAAAGAGAACACATTGAAAGGGTTCTTGAACTCAAGAAGTCCACTTCCACCTCAGTTATTACTTAATGAATTAGAGATTGTAACTTAAAAACTCAAGATGCATGAATTATACATGAAAGAGGCTCTTAAATTAAGAGACACTTAAAGTTTTCCATCATAACTCATTCATCTCAAGATATAAATCTAAATGGAAACAAACTATTTGCATGTAAATAAAAGAGACTAGTTCTGCTTCACCATTTCATAGAGGGAATGCCCAACTTGAACACTTGTTTTCCAACTCAATTAGATGATGAATAAACCATTAACAAATGAAATCAATCACTATGAATAACCATAAGGCAATCTGAAATAAGACTTTGAAAAACTAAAGCTACCATCAACCAGATTTGCAATGAAATAAAACTAGTTTAACTTGGAAGTGTACTTAGCTTGGAGTGGGGGCCCTCCACCCTTGCCTTGCACACTTTTGAAGATGATACCAGAAGCTTTATATCAGTCACACATCCATTTATTGAGCAGCAAAAATGAGAGTAACACAAGTCTTCAAATTAAGTCTTCAAACCAAAAATATTACAGCATAAAAGTATCATAAGTCAATGTGTTGAGCCATCAAAGTGTGGCTCTTAAATAAGGAGTTTCATGAAACCAACTGATCTAAATTTACTCTAAAAATATTATCTACTCTAAGCCACCTATCCAAGTTGAATCCACTCCTCTCATCCCAAGAAATATGACTAATATCATGGAATCTCAAAACTGCCCTATTTAGATGGGATTTCTGGATGACTAGTCATGATTGACTAGCTCCAAATAGACATAATAAAGCTCGTTCTGTTGGAACCAAGCATAGGTGGCTTGGTCCTAGTTCCCAAGCTTTTCATTCATGTATCCCATTCGTGTTGAAGTGGCCTGCATCCATATCAACCATGAAGTGATTACGGGAATTTCTGAAATTGCCAAAATTGCACTTAAAATCAAACTTTTATAAAAACTTTAGAAATTGACAAATTAAAGCTAAATACCTGATTAGACATCAAATATTCATTAAAAGAGAATGGATGGAGTGAAAATGAAGGATAAATGGATGGTTAGGTAAGTTTCTCAAAGCAAAATAAGATCAAAACTGAGGCCCAACAACAAGCGAAAGATCAAAATTTGAAAGAGAATTTGTATCTTTTTCGTGAATCTCAAATGTAACCATTCCCAACTGGTTTTATTATGGAAAGAAAAACAACTACTCTACTAAAATAGAAGAATGTTCTTCTATGGAAAATATTTCTTAAGAATTTGACCATTAACAGGTAGAGAATCTCTTTTTCCTGTTAAATCTTGTAACATGAAGGTAGATGACCTATGACTTCTATGATCTGAAAAGGACCAAGCCACATTCTTTGAAATTTTGTATGTTTTCCCTTTTCCTCATGAGCCTTGTCCCATTTTAAAACTAGATCTCCCATCTGAAAATCTTTTCTGGATATCATATTGGAATCAAAAGAGGCCTTTACCAATGTTTGATTATGAGCATGAGTAATCTTAGCCCGTTCTCGTTGTTCTTCTAATTTAATTACTTCCAGCTGCCTAAGTTGTAGAGAAGAAGTTGGTGCTTCACCGATATACTGAACTAAGGCTAAAGAGGGAATTGCTAAATGTGTTGGAAGAAATACTTCTTTCCCATAAACTAAATTAAAGGGAGAAGTGCCGATAGAGGCTTTCTGCGTTATTCGATCTGCCCATAAAGCATATATTAAAGACTTATGCCAATTTTTATGATTTTGGTCAATGGTTCGCTTGATAATCTTGATTAGGTTTTTATTTGTAGACTCAGCTAACCTATTTCCCTGTGGGTAGTAATTGGCAGAATATTTAAGCTTGAAACCTCTTTTGAGTACAAATTCAGTCATTGCATTACCAAAAAAGTATGATGCATTATCAAACATTAAAGCAAAAGGTAATCCAAACCTGGTGATTATGAATTGATCTATGAATTCAATGATATTTTCAGCGTTAGCTGTCTTGAGTGGAACTGCTTCTACCCATTTGGTAAAGTAATATGTTGCTGTAAGGATGTATCTATGCTATTTAGAAGAGTGAGGAACGATCTCACCTATTATGTCCAATCCGCACTGATCGAATGGTTGTTCAATGATAACTGGTTACAATGGCAAGGATGGTTTCTTTTGTCTCCCAGTAGCGGTTGAACAGACTTGGCATTTCCTTACGTAATTATGTGCATCTTTGAATAATGTGGGCCAGTAATAGCCTGCGCGTAAGATCTTATGAGCAGTGGTGTCTCCAGCGTAGTGTCTGCCTGCTGGCCCGTCGTGGAGTTCTTGCAAGACTTTTTCAGCTTCAGATTTTTCAAGACATCTAAAGAGAACAGAATCATAATTTATTCTAAAAAGAACGTCATTCACGAGTTGATATTGTTTGGCTTTTAACCTCAGAGCTCTTTTCTTGGTATGATCGAGGTTTGGAGGAGCATATCCATTCTTTAGATAATAAATAATATCAGCATATAATGACTCAACATTGTTTAGGCTTACCTCGTATACTTGTACCTCTTCAGATGGATTTTCGGGTATTAGCAATGCTCCTGCCAACATTTTGCAAAAGCCTTGACCTTTTACAATTTTTGCTGGTTTGATTTCTATGTCGTATTCCTGCAAGGCAGTAACCCAATTTGCCCTTTTCTCACCCACATCCTTCTGTACTAGAAGATTTCTTACCACTAGAAATGGTACTATGATCTTGGTATGTGTTTTGAGTAAAAAAGGTCTGAAATATTTAATTGCTTTAAAAACATCATAAGCTTGTTTCTCCACATCTGAATAATTCAGCTTAGCACCTTGTAAATTGGAACTGAAAAAATCAATTGCGGCTTCCGCCTTTTCTTGATTTGCGTGAGTGAGTATCACAGCATATGATCTATCTGAGGCAAATGTATACAAAATAAAAGGATCGGAAAAATTTGGAGTTGCTAAAGATGGAGCATTGATAATTGCTTGTTTGATCAGATTGAATGCCTCATGTTCATCTTGGCCCCATTTAAAGTTTGCATTATTTTTAATCATGGCTTGTAAAGGAGATACAATTCTTGAAAAGTCTGGAACAAATCTCTTTACAAAGTTAATTTGGCCCAGAAAAGATTGCATGGCTTTCTTGATGTGAGGTAGGGGTACTGCGGAAATTTCCTTAATTCTGTCAGGATCAATGTGCATTCCAGATTTTGACACTATGAATCCTAGAAGTTTTCCTTCACTTAATGCGAAAAAGGATTTTTTCAGGTTAAGTGAAATCCCATACCTTCAACAGTGTTGGAAGATTTGTTTTAAATCCCTAAGATGATTGTTTCGTTTCTTGGAATAAACAGTAATGTCATCCAAATAGATTACCACTGATTTATTAACTAACCCTTTGAATGCAATGTCCATGGCTCTCTGAAATGTGGCACCCGCGTTAATCAAACCAAATGGCATCTTTTGATATGCGTATGTGCCCCATTTAGTTCTAAATGTGGTTTTTAATTGATCGTCGGGATGTACCAGCACTTGGTTGTATCCTAAGAATCCATCCAAGAATGACATTAATTCTAAGCCCGCAACTGCCTGCAGTATTTGTTCCATGGGGGGTAAAGGAAAATTATCCTTCTGGCAGGCCTTGTTAAGGTTTTGAAAGTCAATGCAGATTCTAATATCTTCGTTTTTCTTTCTAACAGGTACCATATTGGAGACCCATTTAGAATGTCTAATGGGAAAGATTATTTTGGCTTTCAATAACTTGTTGAGTTCAGTTTTGATCTGATTTTCTAAATTTGGATGGATCTTTCTCAACTTCTGTTGGACAGGTTTTTCATTATCAATCATTGGGATAGTATGTTGGATGATGGAGGTGTCGTATGTTTTGAGTTCATCGTAATTCCAAGCAAAGACACTTTTGTATTGTTTCATGAGACGGATATATGCTAATTTTTATTCAGGGGCTAGGCCAAGGCCTAGGTTGATATTCTGTGGTTTGGCATCAGTTCCTAGATTTAATAATTCATAATTCAAAGTTGAACTTTGGTGTTTTGAATTGGTAGATCTTTTGAATCGATTTTTCAAATCATAAAGGTCTTCTAATTTGACTACTGATTTAGGTATAGCATTGTTAGTACTATCCTGTTGCAATTGTTCGTCATGTTGGTCTTCGTCAATTATTTGATTGGTGTAGGATCCTTCAAATGTGAGGAAACTCACGATATCAGGATCGTCGTTGAAAATCCTCCAATTGGTAATGTTATCAGGAATAGATGGTCTAAAAATTAACTCAATTGAAAATCGGTCAGGGCTAAAATCTTCTGAAGGAATGAGCTTGGAAGCTATGTTGGCTAAGAGGTCTGCGCTAGCATTCTGGAGTCTCGGAATTGATGAAATATTAAATGCTATAAAATGTTCAGTCAGATCTTGAACTAAAGATTGGTAATGCTTTAAATGACCTGATAAACAGTGTATAGTATTACGTACTTGTCTGATTACAATTTCAGAATCTCCGAAAACTTGCAAGTATTTGACGTCTAATATGATTGCCTTATACAACCCTTGGACTAGAGCCTCGTATTTTGCGGTATTTTTGGTGCATTCAAATTCGAGTCTGCAAGTTAGCATGGTTTTATCTCCCTTTGGGCTTACTAACACGCATCCTACTCTGCTCCTACTTTAGACTCAGAACCATCAAAAAATAATTTCCAAAACAAAGATTTATTTGCAGGACTATCTATAAAATTAATGCATTTAGAACTATCTGTTTGAGAAAAAAATTCTACTTGCGATAAAACATAATGTTCTAAGTAAGGTGAAGTGTGAGAATTAAAATTTCCTAAGAAAGAATCTACTGAATAGTTGCCTATAATGTTAGAATTGTATGCTACTTGTTATCACAAAATCAAGCACTGAAGGGCTGCTGATCAGGTAGACTCTGTGTAACTGTTTCAGACCAGACTTTTGGCTAAGGATTAGCCTCCCTAACCTGAGAGGGCTCTCTCAAAACAAACTACTGATTGTGATTAACACTAAGAGGGCTAACTCTTGAAATGAAAACTTAATAACATGCTGGTTGGACAGACAACATAAGATTTCTTCCATTGGGCTCATGGAGTCAAACACCATTTCAGTAAACCATTCAACTACTCATTCATGGAAGTCAAGGCATGTAATGTTTAAACACTCAAAACATTTTGCAAATGAACCTCAACTCATAAATATACACAGGAAATCTGAGCAACTAGGTGAATTCAGAGTGATTGTATATTTATAGAGTTGTAAAACACAAAGGATAAGACAAAGCCAGATACATCTTGAGCATTTGAACAAAGTATGAATCTTGAGAAGAAAAAGTAGTCTATTATATTACTGCAACAAGTCTTTTACATAAGCCAATATAAAACTCTGTTTTTTCAATAACATCCAACCTCTGTTACATAGATCATTCAGCCATATATAGAAACATGACTCTAACTACTTGGAGCTTCCTCCTCCAGCATGAGGGGAGCTCGATGACTGCCTATGATGACACCTACTAACTTTTAACTAACTAATAATTACAGCTGACTATTAATTGACAGCGCTGGACTCCTAAAACAATTAAAACTCTAATTCTACATCATGCTGGAAATAGCATTTATTACAACCGAGATGGTGCTCCTACGAGAAAAAGGAGAGAACAGGCTCATTCTCTGACAAGTGGCTTCTTTTTAGTTTGGCTGTGATAGGTGTCTGTAGTTGCTTGCTGGCCTTTAATGTAACATGTTTTCCAACACCCTGAAATATAGGAAACTGCTCCTGTTTGTCGGTCCTTGGTTTGCCTCAACATATTCGAATCCAAAGGAGTATGCTTTTATCCTTTAATTAACCAAAATAGAGCGTCCTGTATGTGCTGTCCACCGTTTCTTGTACCTTGTGATGACACAACATTTCAAAAGAAGATTTGCCGCTTTGTTAATCATCATTGACCAACTGAACTGTAATATGCAGCTACAGCAGTTTCGTAGCGCGCTACGAAACTGCTGTGTAATTTCAAAAACACAGCTTCAACTCAAAATCTGACTGTCTTCAAGTAACAAGGAAGAAGAAATGTATGCCAATCATTGGCAATGAAAACAAAACCCTCCCCATAAGGTCCACTAGAGTGTTCACTACCTGAAAGATTAAGAATCCTTGGAGTTTCAATAACTGCCTGACATAAGAGGCTAAAACAAAGTTCATTGTCTTGGGTTTTTATCCCTGAACAAGAGATAACTGCCTCAGAAGGTTTATGATCTTCTGCTTCAACACCATCATCTGTTAAAATGCCACATTCCGTTGCAATTGCTTTAGCTGTGTTAATATTGTTACCAGTGACCATCCTCACTGTAATACCTGCCATATCATGTTGTGGAGATGCTTTCTTGCAGCAAACTTTAGCCCAAGGGCTTACATTGCATTAGTCTTATCACTTATAATCCCGTTTCAGCAAAGAATGCATCACTAATCAATTGGTGAACCACTTTCGTAATGATTTTCTTGGATCTTCAACGTGTTCCACATACTTGTCAGAATAGTCAAGCATCCAGTTTGCACGGTGTTCCTACATCATTTTAGATTAAGCTCGCTTCTGTCATTACATATCACAGCAAACTTGATTAGCATCAAACCAATAAACAGCTTCATAAATCCCAACTGGAGCATAAAGTCACTGCAGTATTCCTCGCTGTCCTCAATAACCACTGAATTTTCAGTTTCCATATTTCTTTTGTATGCATATGCCAATCTCCAGTGGCGTCCATGTTCACAGATTACAAAAGCATCAAATGCTTTCAAGGGCAACAAATACATGAATCAAATTTTCTAGCCGAAAGAGGCCAGAGTACTTACGCACATGTAATTATAAGGCTAATGCTTTTCATTTTCTTCGTTGGACCCACATCAGCCCCAGATGTAGCACTAGCTGAGCGCTTTCTCACATAGCCTTCATGAAGTGGCTTAGGAATTTGATAGGAGAACTGTGAAAGATTTATTCCTGCCTCTAAATATTCTGGATTTTCTATCAGAAACCTTTCAACCTCTGCCATTTGAACGTAACTTCTTCCCTGATGGAGTAACATAGTACACATCAGCAAACTTGGATGCACCTTCACCTCTAATGACAAGCAATCTTTCCCATCCAGGGGGAAGCTGAGAAATATTTGGCTTGTCAATTGCCCAAAGTCTGCTCTTATCTTGAGAAATATCAGCTGGATCATCACATGATGCATCTGGACGCCAAGGATAAGCATTTTCACACACCCAAGGATCTTCCAGAATGTATTGTCATATCGCTTCGTATTGCTCCTTGGTTGGAATTAACCTCCACTTGAAGCACCTTGCACACTGGACAGTGAATGCCCCTATAGAAGGTAAAACTCGTCTTGAAACGTCTCTCGGCATTGATAAATCATTAAATGGACTTTCTTGTACAACAATGGGATCTGAAACAGAGGCATAATCTAGTTCTTCAAAATAATTTCCACTGGGATTGTAGACTTCATTGCATGGAACATACTCCAATGAGGATGCATCTCTTGAATGCACTTCCTGAAAGGGTACGAGTTCATTAGAGATTAGCAGACGTGGATCTGATCTTGCTGAAACCTGAAGAGGATTAGTGTCAGGATTTTCCTGCTTCAAATATGGAAATAGCCTTAGAGTCGGATCTCTGGATTTGAGGAATTCTTATCGACTATCTGAGCGGCTTTGGTTGACTTGAGCGGCGTCTTGTTCTAGAGCTCCTACAATAGTAACTCCAAGTCTTCGGCAAACTTCAATATATATTATGCTTAGCATTATTCCACTTCCAAATGCAGATTTAAGCACTTGATGCAAGTATGACTGTTTTGGATTGTTAAGAAGAGATGACCTAGTAAGCCTCGTAAATAAAAAAGAACAAAATTCACCGCCTCCAAAATTTGCAACAGATGGCACCCAATTTCTTTTAATACTAACTCTGCTTCCACTTGTTTTGTCACTTTCTTTCCAGCTGTGATTTCAAAAGCACGGATCTTCATGATGGCAGTTGTAACATACCCCATGACCACATTATTCCCCAAATGAGCCTCGGCCACATCACATAATTTTCCTATAATATATTGCGCAGAGTATTTCCCATCAGCTGTTCCATACTTTCCCAAAACCCAGCATATTACTTGCAAAAGAATAGATGGAGGTTTCGGCTCTCCAAGTATCTGCAAATATGAACCCACAGCAGAAGATCTCAATTGGCTATCAGCATCCTCATTATCTTCACCAGAACCTTCAGCAATCTGTCGCATTAAATTATGTGCCACTTTAATATTTACCGGATCTCCATCGTGTTCAAAGACTTTATTCATAATCTGAATGAACCAATGATTGCTTGGTGCAAAGCGTTCTGCAATTACTTCAACCTTGCTGGATTTTATTAATATTAATATTAATTAGTTTGATTAATATTAATAAACTCTGTTTCTTAAAAGCCATCTTCTAATATAGAAAGAGCTCTCAAGTAATCACTTGCAGAAGTCTGAAAATCCTCTCTTTCCAATGATGTATCTTCTAAAGCACTACACCACGACCAGCATCTTCTAAATCTTGATATGCTTTCCTTCTTATGATTGGCACCTTATTCAAAAGCCACCTTTCTATTAACCTCAGCTGTCATTGACAGTGGAACTGATTGAGGACTTTTATCCTGGTTAACAAGCTTTAAACTCTCACTAGAAGGCAAGCAAGCCTGTAGCCATAACTCAGATGAATTACAAACTTCACCATCAATTTACCGAAACAGGCTTTTCTATGCATATATCATATTCCCACAGAACTCATAGGAGACAAAAGTGATATGGGTGAGCAATGGTTTCGGACAAATTCCCAATTTCGTAGCGCAGCCAGTGCAAATTATGAATTATGCGTTACGAAACCACCTAAACATCTTGCGCTGCGAAACTGCTAAAAGGGTTCATGTGCTTATTTGCAGACATTTAGCATTGAAATTTTGTCAGTGATAACACTACTGGTTCATTTTCTCCCTCAAGTTTTGTTACTATGTATTTCTGATGTTTTTTCCGTTTAACTTTTATCTAGTTTGGTTTACCATTATAAGGGAGCCACATGTGTGACCAGATAGTTGCAAAGTATCCATGAAGTTTTTCTAAGAAATCTCTACTAAGAATTAAGCCATAAAATTCTGGAATATCAGCAACTAAAATGTCTATAACTTGACATACCTTTGGGTTGGATGACAACCTTATGGTAACCTGATTTAACTCGCCAATCACTTCAACTTGCGATCGATCTAATTGGACTATGCGTACAAAAAATTTCTATGGTTGAAAATTCAATTTTGCACAACTTGATCTTGGTAAAATATTTGATGAAGCTCCAGAATCAACTAAGCAATTATGCACATTTTTATTGAAAATTTCATAAGGAAGGAGAAATGGGGGAGTATGCGATCTCGATCTTCCTCCAATTAATGCAACATCGTTTGATCAACTTTATTCATCGTACTAGTTAGAGGTCTTCCCATATCATGGGAAGCTTGAGAGATTACAACAGTTGGTAAAGGTGCAACTGGCACAGCATGTAATTCTTTTAAAAGTACTTTCTGATGGTGTTTTAACTTGCTCAATTCAAAAAGAGTAATATTGGCCCTAGTCTTTTTCATATCTTCTACGATATTATACTCCATTTCATCCGAAACGATTAGCGTTTTATATGGAGTAGATGTGTCTGTTTGGACTGGGCTGGTTTGAGTCGCTTTAGGTGATGTTTTCTTGGCTGCGACTTTATCCTTAGACATTGAGCTTGCGCTCTTTGGCTTAGGTGTAGGTTGAGGAGGATCAAGCTGATTTCTGCTGCGAGTACTAATTGGGATGCCTCTCGATCCTCTTCGTCTAGGAGGATGAAATCCCACATACCTTATTACTCTACAACTTCTTCTTCACCGGTATGTTGTTCGGTAGCGTTTTCCTCTTTTCTTCTTCTGATTCAGCATTTGAAATAGCGTTAGGGGGTTTGGAGTCAGTTGAAGGATTTCTTTTAAAAGGCCTATATGGCTTTTTAGAAGACGTTTCTGCTACTTGTTTCATAATGTCGACCATTTCGTTAGACATGGTCTTCAAAACTTTTTGTAATCCTTCTAAATCAAATGGATCTTTCAGTTGTTTTTTCTTGGGATCTTCTTTGAAAGACACCTTCTTAGACTTTCATTCCTCTATAGCGTTTTTCTTTTCTAGGGCCGTAATACGTTTCTCTACTGCTATCGCTTCTTTCATGTTTTCAACTAAGGTTGTTTTGTTAGCCCTATCAACAAAAATTGCTAAGTTTGATGGTAAAGCAGTAATGTACCATTCACTTCGCATTTCTTCACTAGGCTAAGAAGCAGTAGGAATTTTGTTTAAGATTTTATTGAAACGTAAATTGAAATCTTTGATAGGTTCTCTTGACTCGGCCCTAAGGTTAGACAAGTCATTGATCAGTGTCGTTGTAGACCTATCATCACCAAAATTGGTCAGGAATTGTTCTTGGAAGATGTCCCAACTAGTAATAGATCCAAAATGTAACGAGAAATACCATGATCTGGCTGTTCCTTGCAAAGTATAAGGGAAAAGTCAAACAACAGCATCCTCATTAACAACTCCATTGAGATTTATGGATAGCATAAAGTTATTTATATGTTCTTCCGCTAGCATTCCTGCCTCAGGATTAAACTTAGGTAGCCATTTTTCAGGATGGGCCAGTCACTGACTCAAGGGTGCAGGCATTAAGACTGCCCCTGGGTTATTCCATGGGGTTTGGGCCATTGCTGAACTACTAACAGAGGAAAGTGCAAAAGATGATCCCTGTGGTTGAGAGGATGAGGATATTATAACTCCAGATGGTTGAGAAGGAGTTGAGGAAGTTGCAATAGGTTGATGGACGATGATCAGAAGTGGAGGAGTGGATGGTTGACTTCGCGGTGAAGAGGTTGAGATGGATGACGATGATGAAAAAGTCTCACTATCAGATCCTTTAGGAGACTTCCTTGCTCTCTTCCTAGTAGGTAGAGGTAATTCGGTTGTTTGAACACCAAACTTTTCGCTCTTTAATCTGGTGACAGGATGAGCAGGGTTGTATTGCGAAGTCACGCTGCCTTGAGATTTATCAGATTTTTGAGGAGATATTGAAAATCGTTGGAGTTTGTGAATCAAAGATTCAACTTCAGGAGGTTCAATAGTAGATTGTTCTGAAATATCAGGGTTTATAGCAGCGGCTGTTGATCCAATGACTTCTGACTCTGGATTTAAAGATTTTGAATGCAATGGAGAAGTCGGGGGAGATGGTGAGGGCGATTTACTCTCAGAATGGTATTTAGATTTGGATTTGCTTGCCATTCACAGTTTGGGGCCCTCCTTCTAACGCCAAATATGTTGAATCCCCGAAAATCGGGTCTACAACAAGGAGGATACCCGCCCGGTCCGGACCTTGGTTGGCAGCTCCTTTTCCGTTTGGTATAGCGGGTCCGACTAGGGATATGGGACTAGTTTCCCAATTTACGTGTGTGTGTGAGAAAGATTGATATTTCTGCTTCTAACAGTTTCTAAATGGAATACTTCTACTCTAATTCTAATCTAATAATAAGGAAATTATATTCTAATAAATAGAAATATGTAAATCTACACTAACCCAGGGTGTAATCTTTCCTTTATGCGATCTAAAATGATTTCAAACAACAATTGGTAATAAAAATCATTCAGCTGTTATGAGAAAAGAATTCAATAAAGATGAACCACTTCGTATAAAAAGTTAGATGAAACAATTGTGAAAAACATATCACATAATAAGCTATTCATACACTAAGCATAAATAAATAGCTATCACCGTACAAAAGTGCCAAATGATAACTCAGGCATTCATACATCAATATATAAATAACTGAAGATGAAAATCACTTTAACAAAAGGCAGAAATAGTTAAGAGATAGAAATACCATTTATAACTAGTCCTACTCATGAGCTTCAAGCGATAACGATTTATCTCTTCTTGATCAAATATCCACTAAGAGTACAAAAGTGCAACATCAGTAGTAGATATCAAATGCAAACTTCAATAAATCCTGTTCCATTCATTCATCAAAACCTCCTCAGAGGGTACAGAAGTGCATGTTCTGGGGATAAGTTTTTGATAAATTTCAGGACCCTTCTCTAAATGCATGAGAAGGGTTTAAATACTACTAACTAAATCTAAAAATAAATTATTACAAAAATATAGGATGCGTTTTAAATGACCGTCCTCTTTTCAGGAAAATAAAACAAAATTAAAACTAAAATTGAATCTAAAATTAAACTACTTCTGTATTTGGTCCTTGAAATCGCATGCATGTAGCATCTGTTTGAGAAGAGTTAGCTGGTCGACTTCCGATTTTAGCTGAGCTGAGAAAACATAATCGACAAGAGCTGGCACCATCTTTTCGGCCGAATTGATGATACACTTAAGAGTCATCCATTGGCTATGTGGCTTTACCAAGTATGCCCAGTAATAATCCCAGTTCAACTTGGTTAACCCTTGGATTGCTTGTGCCTTTTCTTTTACCTTCTGCTTCCAATCTGTCTCTAGTTGTGCGTTAGGTAAATAGCCTAGAGTGGTCTCTGCGATCAAATTTGCCCTGTGCAAATTTTCATTTACACAATCAATAATATTGCTTGCTGCCGTGGCTGCTCCTTCTGCTGCTTGCTCTGCTTCTCTGATTTTCTCATCCCATTTGTTAAAGAGCATTTCTTTGTGGTTTTCATTAATTCTTGGTGCACCTGCTATTTTTCCCTCATCTGTTTCTTACCAAGCCAAATATTCAGTCACCCGTTTATCAATTAAATCATAGTCACTTCGTAAATCTACCACTTGATTAGTGGTTTTATCACTTATTTCACAATAATTGCTCCACTGTGATATCTTTTGGCGCAATGCTTCTTGCTGCTGTAGTAATTGTTCATTCAAGGGAATGGACTCTGTGATAAATTCTGTAAGTTTAGGTTTGTCCTTGTGTATCTCCTGTAAATCCTGTAATTGCTTTCCTTTCTCATCCAAACTTTTCTGATATCCTATCTACATTTGTTGGAAGTCCTGTTGCAACCTTTCAAGCTGTTTCTGTGCTTCATTGTTAGCGTTAGCTTGTTGCAACTGTTGTTGCAAAACTTGTATCTAGTCTTCCTTTTCTTTTAGAAATTGTTGTACCTCAGATGCTTTATCAATAGTCGCAGAGGCATATGCTCATGCGATCTGAGATAATTTGGTGAGATTCTCAGTAGGATTGCTAGTGGCATCTTGCCATAGGACATCTAATTGTTCTGCATCTTGAGGGAGCACGTTTTCCAATTTCCTTTTCTTCCTCTGTCTTCTTACTACTGCTTTGTGCTGTGGGCTATAAAATATATCAAAAGGAGGAATTTCTTCTATTTTGAGCATAAGCTCAGAGGATGGGGAAATGGGGATATGCTCCATATCTTAGACATTGCTGACTGTTCTTGTGACTACTTCTTTTGTTACCTGTGCATTTCTCACAGGTGTTTTTATGGTTTGTCCTTCAAGATTGATCAAGTCATTGATGGTTTCCCATTCTTTATCTAGTTCAGTTTTGACTGGTGGTGTTTGAATGACAAGAGGGGGAGGATCTCTTTGTGGGGATGCAAAAACCTGTTGCTGTAGAAGTTCCGTTGACTGGGCAGTATCCTTTACTGACCCTTCGCTCTTATCCTGTTCACTTCCAGATCTTTTAGAATGTTCAGACATTTCTTTTCTAGACTTGGATCTAGATTCATTTGTGCCTGAACTTCCAATAAGACTAACACTTGGAGTCAGTTCCCTTGTTGGTTTTAAGTGTAGTTTCTCTAAAGGAATACTGGCTAACCTTCTTTCCCTGTATATTTTGAAACATTGAAATTCTTCTGGAGAGAATTGCATTTGGGCTGCATGCAGAATTTCTTCAAGTGTGCTTTTCTGTTGGAATATATCATCGAATAAATCCTTTTCTCCAGAGAACACCTTTATCTTGACTGCAGTAGTGAAATTCTTAGCAACGTCATTAGGGTCAAATGGTCTTCTTGAAAATTTGAATAACTGTAGACACGTTATATTATTTACTTCTGTGAATGCATGGCCTACATCAAAAAGTGAAAAGGCCCCACAGGCTACAGGAAACTGTGGCCATATAGCCTTCTTTTTGTCTTTCAAATCTTTAGTTAAACCGCCTTCTCCATAGGTTTGATAGGCAATCTCTCGAGCCAAGAGTTTATCAGGGATATACAAAGGTAGGACATGAGGGGAAGCAGAACTTCCAAATACCCTGACATAAGTAAACAATTCTTCCCCAAACCATCTCGCAACAGGGAGGATGTCTACCTCTGCTTCAGGAGAGCATCTCAGAGCATCTTTATCATACAACATTTTGTACAATGGCAGCATAATTCCATGACAAATCTGGTAGAAGTATGGAGTGAACTTAGAGTCCCACAATTCTTTATGATAGACATGGATGGGTAAGGGGTCTTGAGTTGTCCACTTCCAACCCATTACAGGAAACTTAGAAACATAATATATCACATCCATTACATACGTCGATAGGTAAAAAGGAGGATAGATTCTCTGAGAGACAGTTCTTTTAGATCGGTAACTTACAATGGCCGTTACTAGATTTTCAGATAATATTTTGGCCCAATCTACAATAGTGGCATTTGTGGCAGCATCCAATAACGGTAGCCATTCAGATGAAAATTTGTTGATATCTGGCATTCCAAACAATCTACAGAGCATGGCAGCAGCAAAGCAATATGGGGAGGTGAGAGAACTAGTATTGTACATACCGTGTTTATCTTTCTTCAACGGTTCGTCCCTCCTAGACCAGTCTTTGGTGGTAACTGCCAAGTCTTGATTTTCTTTTGAAAATTTCTCCATAAATGCTTGTTATAAGTTGCCTGTGGCTCCAATAAATGATACATGAGCCTTAAATCCTGTGTAGCGAATGAGCCAATAAGTCCCTGACCCTGAGTTTTAAACTGTCTGTTTCTGATATCTGTGCTTTCCAGTATCCACTTCACCATGTCCGTGTATAGGAGAATTTTAGGCCTTGCTGCTATCCGGTGTAAGAATGAGAAAGCTAGCTCTGTAAGGGATGCCTCTGAAGAACCATTTGAGCCCGAAGTAGCCGTAACTTACATTACTATGGGATTCTCCTCTTCGAGAAGATTATACATGCCTTCCCACGTAGCAATTCCCGCGTCTCTGTTACAGGCCGTGTCTGTATACAAGGGCGCCATTTCCTTTTCTTCAGAGCTCGGGGCTTTGCTTTTCTTTCCCATTTTATCCTGCATATTGCTTTGTATTGGCCTCTGTTCTCCGTTCTTGCAATTCACAAGTGAAGTGAAAATGAATGACAAGGAAGGGTGATGGGAAAGTTTTAAATGCCGCAGACACATCAAGTATACCACCTTACGTGAGATGATTCTTTCGATAAGCACGAACCCATATTCCATTAATGACTGGAAACTATTTCATTTATTAGCATTAAAGTGCATAACCAGGTGTCAGCTTATGGAAAATACTTTTCTTGAATAATGTGCCCAAAAGATCTACGATGGAGCGATTTTGTGATTTGCTTCGCAATATCGCAAATCGCAACATCGTGAAATGATAACATCGCAAAGTTGGTCACTCGTGATATCGCATTATCGCATTGTTGTTGTATCGCGAGATCGCAATATCGCAATATCGCAGATCGCAGAAACGTTATATATGATAAACTTTGTTAACTTGTTTTCTGCGAAATGCGATTTGCGATCGGCGTCATCGCATATCGGAAAATTAAAGTGTTTCATTGTAAATTGTGTTGTATGCGATGCGATATTTCATTATCGCACATCGCAATCTCGCAATGTTTAAAATTCAGCTCATAAGGAGGTATCTCGTTATCTTTTTGCGATGCGATATTCCTAAGGAAAGATTTGCGTCTTACCTTATCATAAAACTTAGATTTTTATGAATTTTCAAGGGGGACTTCCTAAGCTTATGATGGTAATTTTATTCGAAAAAGGAAATTTAAACACTACTTTGATTTTTAAATTTTTTGCTAAGGGTCCCCACTTATTTAGTATTAGGAATTATACTAAATAAGAAGGGGGGTTGTTGCTGGCCACAACATAAACCAAGACAATCTAAGAATTGAACAATACTTCCAGAGGTGTTAGACTTTTTTTTCACGAAGAAGGTCCATTTAGAGAACTGGAGTTCTACAAGTGTGTCGCCAAGTGTTGTGGTGGCTACAACCACCCTCCAAAACTTTTCCTTGGCTTCATTTTGGAGCCTCCCTACCAACCTTTCATAGCAGCATGTCTTGCTTCGTCAAGTACACAAGCTTAAGTGATTTTCTTGCAGAATGATAGTGAGTCCATCAGAGCTTGTTGCATTCCCCTCACAGGTTGTTCTTCTGGACTTTATCCAATTGCAGGCTGAGCAGCTCAAGAAATTGCACAATTATGGAAGGTAACCAGCCTTCCCTCCAGAAATTGCACAATTCTGTGTGGCAGCTTGCTAGGGTCCAGAATTACACAAATATGCCAGTCAAGCTTCACTAAGAAAATTGCACAATTCTTCCTAGTAGGGCTGCTCAACTTAGGAATTGCACAATCCTGGGCAGTAGTCAGCTTCTCCACCCAGAAATTGCACAAATCTCCTGGGAAGCCAACCTAGCTCCCTCCCAGAAATGCGCATTTTCTCCCAACAGTTGAGCTGGCTCTTACATGTGTAGTTGAGTTGACCGGTTCCCACAACGACCGAGCAAAACTGATTTGCATGCATGGGATGTTCCTCCCATGGCAACATGTAAAGGCATCCCTTGATTAAGGGATCTATTTTTAATAGCTAGAGGTTACATCCAAGGATCATCTCAAAAACCTCCCGCCAAGTGTCGCTTTTCCTAGATTTGTGCATGCACATCACAACCTCGATCTTATCAAAACTCATCAATTGGATGTTGTAGAGCTCATTCCTCACATTGATGTTACAGATTTGGCATCCCGCATTGAATCTAGGAGTCATCGGCACATTCAGCTCAGTTTTCTTGGGGTAAGCTCATTGTTCATGACTCGCGCTGTGTTTCTGTCACTTTTTGTGTTTCACTTTGTGTGAGTGTTGTCTGCTCGATTTCAATGAGTGCTTGCTGTCATTTACATGCATACTAGATTGTACTAGCACTGTTTCAGTTTTCTTTTGCATCTCACTACTATTGCACGCATGGAACTGTTTTTGCATGGATGGTCACCGCTACAGCGACTCTCTTCACACACTTGCATGCTTTCCTGTTTCCTGAATCCTGCACTTGTTCTTTGCATGAATGATCATTCACTCTTGTTTTCACTTATCTCCTCATGCATTCACACTCCTCATATTTTTAGTCGCTCGTCGGCCGGACTTGGCTGCCTTGGCCCAGACCGTGCCTTGCCCGGCTAGCACTGTGCATTTCTGAAAGTGAAGGTTCTTCCTTCCCTCCAAAAATTGTGCAATTCTAGCCAGGCACTAACCTCTAGGCTTGCATTGTGCAATTCTTGGAGGCAGTGTCCCGTTGGCCCTAGAAACTGCACAATGCAGTTTGCTGGTTGCATGTCATTGTTGATTGAAATTGTGCACTGCGTAGTTTTAGTCCTCAACAGGCCAGGCTAGACTGTTGAGGATTGAAACATTCCAGTAATCAGTCAGTCTCTTGACAACCCAGACTATGCCTTGCGTAGTTTTGGCAGTCAGTCTCCCGACCTCCCAGTGAAAATTGCGCAACCTTCATGATCAGTCACACATGTATGTTGCAAGTCAATTCTCAAGTTTGTTTTGGTTTTTTACTGACAAAATGCTTGCCATGAGTTTTTCCATGTCTCTAGGTATCGCAAGTTTTCATCTGTCTCTCAGCAACACAGGTACAATGGCTTCCAGGAGAGCAGAGTAGAAGACACCATTCAGAGTGCACTTGGGAATGCATTCGATCAAGTGTCTATGAACTTGCATACCCATGAAGACATCAAGTTGTTCGTAGACAAGGACATCGAGATATGATGATAGAAGTATCACAACAATCAACGCCATCAATAGTAGCTGAAGGCAGCATACCTGATGCAACAAACGCAGGAGGAATTTTTTTGACAACACAGAGGCAGAAAAAAGTTGCAAGCTCAAGATGATCCACTTGTGATGAAAGCAACTTTGGAGACTTAGGCTATGAGGTGACGACGCGACATGAAGATTATGCGAAGGCAGAGAATGGAACAAAGAAGAAGTCTCATGTGTTGAAGCAACAACTCAAGGAAGAACAGAAGCTGCATAAATGAGAGAATGAGTTGCAACAGGAACATGAACAATAGGGGGCGCAACATGCATTCACAGATGAAACTATGCCCGTATAATTTATAGATCCATTCCAGCAGCTGGCACAAAGAATACAAGGTGAGAAGTGTTGTTGATCACATGCAAGGGAATGTAGCAACATGCATGTCATTATGCACACGCATGTGATTCCACCCATTTGGCACACTCACTGAGGCGAAGACAAGAAACGGGTCTGATTGGAGCTGAACATGTACCTCGACAAGTTGATGCACACAGCTAACAGCACATGCTTGGAGAGTAGTGTAGATAGTATGCATCAACATGTTTTCGGTCTGGTCACACCATAATGACCATGTGCATGCTATCAAATGAGTTGGATAGAGGAGCCATATTAGTGCACCCAGATGCAACGAAGGCAAGAGTTCGCTTCAGCAAGATGTCACCATTGAGCGCACGGACACCATCACAAACAAGCAAGCTTGGAATTAGCTCATCACCTTCGACCATCACAAGCATGTCAAAGAGTTGGTCTCACCACAACAGTCTGAGTTTCAGTGATGTCTTGCATGGCTTTCTCAAGCCATTTTGTCTGACATGGGCACATGTGCATTGTAATGTAACGTCTTGTCAAGTGGAAGTTCAAGTGTCAATAATTGAATGTAACAGTCATAGAGTAGTTGAAGAGTCATGAGGGTAGTTGAACGGTCTCAAAGGGGAATGTCAAGGGTCACCCCACCCTTTTCTATAAGTAGCACCTCATAACTCATTGTATAGTCTTTTGGTCAGCCAGGCTTCCAGTAGGACTATCTTAGAGAGAGCTTGGACAATATTATAACGAGCCTTGGCTTCTCCACTGTGCAGAGCTAGTACATCTCTTTAGAGGAGTAGGTGGTTGTGGCTGTAACATTTTGCTGTCAGAACTAGTGGTTTGAGATGGATGTATTATATGATTAGAACTTACACTTCTTAATATAACAAGAGCCAACACGTTTCATGCATATGTTATATTGTATTTCAGCTATCTGTTTACTCTAAATGATATAGGTAGTTTTTTGCTTACGCATGCATGTATAGCTATTTCTGTGTATGTATGTATGAATCTTTCTGAAATGTGTTGTTGGTTTAACCATCACTTTGGATTTTTTGCTAACTTTCCTTCCATTTTGTGATACATCCTTGCTCATGTGTTCCCTTTTTAACTCCGTGCTATCACAGGTTTCCAAGGGGCGCACTCATCTCGACCCCCATGTGTTAGAACCTCTCATGCACCTTCCTTGGCTCACTGCATATGTTACACCCTTTCTACCTACAAAGTTATCTTACTTGCCTCTATGCGAAAGCACGGTCAAGGCATTACCGTATGACCCACTGTTGGGACTCCTACACCAAACGATATGAGGTCTAATTGGGACTTCTTACTGGGGAGATCCCTTGACATGTTTTCAGGTCCAAAACCGTCAACATGTCCTTTAAATGTAGTTAATGTATGTGGTATTTGTGCAAATGACTGTACAATAGAAATTTTTCCATATCTTCTTGGTCTCAAGGAAATCTATCAAGGAGAAAATCAAGAAATAGGGAAATTTTATGCACTTGCACCAAGAAGCCTTGGCGACCAGGAACCTTAGGTACACCTTAGGATCCTACACCTAAATCTTCTAGGGTAGCAATGACCCCATTATAGGGGTATGTTTGCCTAATTTTATCCCATACCACCACAACAACCATATCCTCCACCATTTCAATAGTCATACCCAACATACCCTCAAACTCAACAAAATCAACTAGTTGCACCACCACAACAATCACAACTTCGACAACTACAATTAACTTACCCAACCTCCATGGCATACACAATTACCTGCCCATCCCATTTATAACCCTAATAATAAGGTAACTCAACAAGTGTTTAACACTAAGTTACCTCCCTTTCCCACATACTTGATTGCACTAGCTAGATTGAAAGACATATAGCTAAGATTAGGAAATGTTCTAAAAAAAAAAAAACCCCTTCCATCATCATTGAGGAAGAATCGAGGGAGGAAAATACTGATAAAACAAATAATGATGTTATGATAAGACAAACTTCTCAAAACTACATCATCATTCTTTTTACCTCCCTATCCGGAAAGGCTAAATTTGGAAATGCATAGTGTGTGATCTGAGTTTGACCTAGTTTCATAATTGAGAAACATTTTCATCAAGTTTCCCTTTTTACAAGACATCAAATACATCTCGATTTGTGCTAAAACTATTAGGGATATTTTCCTAAATAAATGAGGGAGGAAGGGGATAAAACCAAAAACCATTTAGTTCAATGGGAAAATAGTTGATTTAATGTCAAGACAAATATTTATGGAGAAATATATGGATCCTAGCAATCATCTTGTTTCAATACAAATTAATAATATCCTTGTTCCAAAATTTTTGACAAACCTAGGGGTAGAAATCAATGTGATGAAAATATAACCATGGAATAGTTGCAACGACCTAATATTCGTCCTAAACCTACAATTTTGGAATTGGATGTTCGGTCAATAATAAATCATGAAGGTGTATTAGATGATGTAACCATCTTATTAAATTATTGGGAATATATTGTAGACTCTATTGTCTTGTAGCCCAAAAACCATTCAAGAGGACACCCCTTGATATTGGGAAAACCATGGCTAGCTACTGCTGATGACTAAATTGGTTGTTTATCTAGTGATATACTTATTTCTTGCAGATAAGCAACAAAGAAAGTGAAATTGTACCCACCTGCCAAATCCTCTTAGGAATTTCAAAATACCCTATGGCTCAACAATGCTAACAATGATGGAGACAATGTCCAGTATATTTCTTCCATTGATCAAATAATGAAGTTTAAAGAATACCTTGAATATAGTGAGGCTCATGATTTTCTCATTAAGCTAGACCCTTTACAAAACCCATATCCAATTGATCACATTTTCAACCACACATTTCTAGAAAATTGTAACCCCGACACCTCATCATCACTACAGATCCTTGCATCAACCATAGAATTATTAGGAACTAACACCACTCTTGTTCAATTCATCGTAGGTAAATCCTTGTATATAAATTCTTAGTTGAATACATTTGAACAAGAATAGGTTATTAGAATTTTGTAGAAACACTCCAATGCCCTTGCCTAGAGCTACCATGATATGAAAGGACTCATAAATATTTTATGCACCATATATACATTTAGGCGGGTGCCCAACTTGTTAGGCAACCTAAGAGACAAATGAACCTAACTCTTAAAGAAGTTGTTAAATAAGAATTACAAAAAATTTAAGATGCCAACTTCATCTACCCAATTTTAGATAGCCAGTGGGTCTTTCCCCTTATGATTGTCTTAAGAAAAATGAGTAGTGGCTAATTTGTGTAGATTATATGGAAATTAATAAGGCTACCTTTGAGGAATACTTCCCCCTCCCATTAATTTATCAAGTATTGGACAAGTTAGTTGGAAATAAATATTTTTCCTTTCTCGATGGTTTCAGTGGGTACAGCCAAATATGCATAGCACTAGAGTATTAGGATAAAACAAACTTCACATGTCTATGGGGGGCATATTTGTATAGAGTGCTGCCATTTTGTTTATACAATTCTCTTGCTACCTTTCTATTGTCATTGCGACAAATACCCTCCAAAAGTTTTCCTACACTCGAATTTTGGAGCCTATTGCGGATCTTCCGATCAGCCGTTCCAGAGTTAATTCTTGGTCGGTGATGCTTTGTTAAGATTTCAAGTTCCCTTATTGGATTTCAAGTGTAGAAGTCACCTTCTTACACATGCTCAACCCATAATGAATTCATGAACGTATTATTTCAAGCAAGATTGAATAGACCTAATGCAGTCCATCAAGACATTGTCTGTTCTATGCTCAACCCATGTCGATAGTAAGTTCACATGTTCATTGACAGTCTCTCACTTTCGACTGTGTTTGTACTTCTATTTTGGTGAGTTTTCCAAAATCTCTTTTGTGCACCTTCGCTCTCACGAGTGTCTTTTTCATGTTTTCAACTGTTTATTTTGCTTGCTTTCACTCTAATTAGTGCCATTTTCATGTTATCCTCACTCTAGCATGTGTCACTTTCACCGTCGTTGGCATATTGCAAGTGTTGTTCGCTCTTTTCTTTCCATATCACGTGTCATATTTGGGCATGGGAAGTGTTTCTTATTGTGTAAACTAGAGTTTTGGCTTGTTTCAAGGGGCAATCTTTGTGATAACAAGTTTTTCTTATCATGTAGACATGTTTCACACTCATTTCCAAAGTTTCAACCACTATCGCACGAGTGTCACCACTTTCGTCGTAAAGTATATCCTTTGTGTCGCACTTGGTAGTAACCATCACAAAGTTGTTGCATTGAGGAAGGCATGTTGTTAATACATTTTGAGTGTTACTTTTCTTGTCATTAAGTAATCTAAGTGTGCTACTATGCTCAAAGTCTCTCTTTTTCTCATCTTCTTCTCATTGATCCAACATTAGCCCAATTGGGAGAGCTCCCCGATCAAGCCACTCATCCTCATTCTGTTTGACCTAAACTGTGTACTATGCAATCTCATCCCTCTAATAACATCCTTTTCCCTTGGTACTGTTCAATTCACAGTCTCTTCCTTCCAGGACTGCACACTACATAATCTCAGTGCTCAAATGCAACCTTTAATCTCCAAAACTACATAATTTCTATCTTCTTCCTAGTAAGCACTGCGCATTGCACAATGTCAAGACTCAGGCCTTAGCCCTGAGCTCCTGAACTACAAAATTGTGAAGTTATGTAGCCTCCCTGCCTCCCAAAAATACATAGTGGGAAAACTCAAGGCTTAAGCCTCCAACCTACATCCTTGAGTCCCTCAACTGCGCAGTCCCTTTGCCCAAGCCTCAAGAATTGCGAATTGCACAGTATCAAGGATCAAGCCTCCATACTAAGTCCTTGAGTCCCTCAACTATGTAATTCCTTGGCCTCTGTCCTTTCAGAATTGCGTAGTGGGAATATTCATGCCTCAAGCCCCAGCCTTGAGCTCTTAAGCCACTCAACTGCGCAATCCCTTAAACTTGGCCATCCTAAACTGTGCATTGTGTAGTATCAAGCCTCAGTCCCATAACTTGGCCTCTGGAACTACGCAATACCTTAGTCAATTACACAAACAATCGCCAGTTCCAGCCCTAACAGGTGAGTTCATGAAATATGTTAGGCTAGGGCTTTTCACACTGATGTCAGCTTATCATGAATGGTTTTCAATTGCAGGTTCTCTAGCTTATCATGACATGATGATGATGGAGGAAAATGATAAGGGGACCATGCTAGAAGACACATATGAAGCTAAAGGAATAAGATGATCATTAGGTGAGAAGACAAAGGAACACCAAATTACAACAAAAGACCAAATATCAAGACTACATGAAGGCTCCATCTAATTCACAACCATTTGGAGGGTGGATATGAAGGAAAAATCATATCTCTCATGAAGATGAAGCATTGAACATCTATTATTGAAGACAAAGAAACAACAAAGAGTGGCTTGACATTTCCATGTCATTAGTGTCATGTCATGTCATGAGTCATCATGCCACATCATTTGTGGATTATGTAAATTCTATATTGGAAAATGTAATGTAAAGTGGAAGTCCAAGAGTCATCCAAAATTCATGTGGGAGTCGAAAGGTCATAGAGAAGTAAAATAGTCATGAGGGTAGTCCAAGAGTCATATGGGAGGTGATTGGTCACTCCATCTGTTACATATACACCCTCATTGTACATGTAAAGGAATTTTTCACCTTGTCTCATCCTACTAGGAATTGGAGAGGAAGATAGTTGTTTTGGAGGAGCAAGTGACTGCTCTAATGCTCCACTATTAGGGCTAGTGGTGTTCACTATCTTGATGTATCTTGGAACTTTTACTTAATTCAGAATATCGTTGAGCCAACACACTTTCATGCATATGTCATGAATATTATAAGATTGTTCTTTGAATGTTTGCGATGTATGTTGTTTCTCATATGTACTAAGGAAATTGAACTATTTTGGTGGCTTTGGTACTTATCTTGTTAAAGGTGTGTTGTATTTGCTTTAACAATCATTGCTTCCTTGTGAACTATTTCACTGTTTGATAAGTGATTTATTCTTATGCATGTGTTTATGTGCCTTTTCTAGAGTAATATTATTACTTGTATTTAAACGACCCAATTTTTCTCTCCCCTTTGAGTAGAAGGACCTTGATACTTTCCGTAGCTGAACATTTCACAAGGCATACTCACTTGCTGATCTGAAGATACCTATGTATTACTCTCTTATGATGAACTTTTTAGCGAAGGTAAATCTACAACAATACATGGAAACCAAACTAATACTTCAGATGGGGCTCCTACTTCAAACAATGTGAGGTCTAATTGGGACTTCACATCAGGGAGACCCCCTTGGTTGATGAATTTCCAACACCATCATAAAAATGGTGCTAGAAGGAGGCCAAATGACAAGTTGTGCCCGTTGACTTTGTTTTGAACCTATTATCTCATAGTCAAATCATACTCCTGGGGTGTTTTTCTAACATATCCCCTAGTAAAATTTTGATCCTCGATGAGCCTATTTATCACTTGTCTCAATTAAAGTTAGTTGGTGATGATGGAACATCCATAACTGAGCACATCTTTGATTTTCTTAAATTTTGTGAATATTACGAAATTGATGATGAAGATTTTGCATGTCACTTTCTTCCTCATCCTTGAAGGTCATGTTAATCGATGGTGTCATATCTTATCATCTACTTCCATCCATTATTTTCATCATTTCCTCAAGGAGATTCATCAAGGCTTTGATAGGTTTTTGAGATGTTTATAAAAGAATCAATTAGCTAAGAATGACGCCCGATGAATCAATTGAGGATTTCTCTGATCGATTCCTTCACTTATGTTATGAGTTTCTTGAATAAGATACAGATTGGGATTTCTTGAAACAAAAGTTTGAGCATTTGGTTCACATCTCTTTGCATGGTGAATCCAAACCACATGATGTTTCTTCCTCCCAAACTCTTGTAAATTGCCAAACACCTCTAATTTCAGAGGAGGAACCTGCTATTCCTTTTGTTCCTTGTCCTCCTCCTTTTCTAGATCTAATGAGGGTGCCTTCGCACGATAATAATAAAGTTGGTAAAATCCGCACATAAAATTCCTAATCCATCTTCTCATCCTCCTTCTGCATTTCATGATTCAGATCGCATGGAGGGAATTCCAAAATGGTTCATGAAGCCTACGGTAGAGACTAATTTCTCCATTTCGCAAGATGGTACTAACACTCATAAATTTAGTATTGCATCTGATTTGGATTTTTGTTATCCTCTATCATCTACATGCCATGACTCTTTGTACCATGATCTGCTTGATCAATCTGCTCCACCAGCTAGTTTTTCACACTCTCTTAATTTTCAAGTTGCTAGTCCAAATTGCAATCAGTTTCAAGGTAGTCACATTATGCAGGTAGAGGAGCAGGAAGGTGAATATTGTTTCAATATTTCTTCTCTTTTTCAAAGTCCTCTGTGTGAAGATGGTGTTTCTTCACTCTTGGCTAATAATGAATCTAAGAATCTCGGTGATGAATCGAATATAATCAATTTTCCTGATCAATTTGAAGTCTTGGACAACCATCATCTTGATTATTTTGAATCCATTATTGTATGGGATGATGTATGCCCAAGTGCACCAACTCATCTTTTGGTTCCTTCAAAAGATGTTGATTTGAGAGAAATAGATCCAGAATCTAGTCCATTCGAAGATTTTTTTTATTGAAACTTCCTTTTCATATCACTATCCCTTGTGCTCTCCAGTTTGCAATGCATCTATGTGTAATGAATATACTCCATGATTTTCAAGCTCTTTGTCGGATAAGTTCACTTCCCAATTGACACAAGGTAGTGAGGTTTCCCATTATGAGGGAGAAAAAAATCAGATCATTGAGTATCCTTCCCATCCCATATCATCTCTTGTTTTGTATGAAGACAACTCTTCAAACCCACTTGCTCATGAAATTTCTTTGATTCATATATCTCTAGATTCGTGATCAGAAGAATCTTTCGACTTGAGTAATCTAGTTGTCAAAGTTGTAAAATCCAATCAAACTAATGACATAGATGGCTTCCATCCGGTTAGTAATGGTCTCATTGAAATTAGTGAAAGCAACCAAACTCACACCATGCATGGCGTAGTTCAATCTTCAAAATGTGATTTTACAATAGTTGAAAGTTCTGGGACTTACTAGGGAGGCAGGGCACTTCAACTTCTGTTGATGATTAGGTCAGGATCTCACAAATCGAGTAAGATCCCAAAATTGAGTCAGGTCTAGTTTTCCTCGCAAAATATTTATCCTTGCATGGTTTCACTAGGTGTAAATTCCATCTTGAAATATGTTTGGTATTGCAGATGTAGTATTTCGAACTTTCAAGATTCAATTTCTGATCGGATTCAAGTTTCTATTTCAGTTGATTAATCTCCATGTAAAACATTTTCTCTTAACTCAGGTTTGGAGAGGGTGTCTCTCACAAAAGCATAGAACTATGTTGATTATTCTAAGGATTGTCTTCGGCCAAAGGAGTCACACCTGTCACATTATTTTAAAAACAACCAACTCCTTATCCTTCTTATGAATATTCAGATGCTAATCTTTTTCTTCCTCACACTTGAAATCCTCTTGAACGCTAGTGAATGCATGGGTTATTTGACAAATCAAATTCTTATCCACTCATTTTAGCCTGACTAGTTTCATGTGTTTTCTATACTAGCATTCCTCTTTACTTATTTTGACGATTACGATGCTAGTGTAGTATGTAACTAGTTACAAGAAAATGGTTTGTTACACTCATCATGCGAGGAAAATGATTCTGTTATGTAGAGAATTTGCAAAACTATTCAAATTGTTTGATCCTTGTTAATTACAAATTGTGAATCTGATGCTTTAATCAACCCATATGATCATGAGTCTATCTCTGATGATTGTAATTCAACTTACTATTTTCCCATCAACACATCTAATGACAAATATTTTACATACTTTGATATTTATTGTTTAACATCTCACTATCCAGGTATTTATCAAGAAGTTAAGGCACTTTCGTACTCGCTGATGGTTATGGAAAATCCTCATTGCCTTGACACACATTCCAAATATGATTATATTTTTTTTCCCTCACAATATTCTCATCATGATCCCATGACTCTAATTTAAGATTCATCTTTTCAAATATTTCAGGGTTTTCAAGAGGATTTTCAAGAATTTTATGATCCAATCGCTGAATGATTGGATCAATCTTACTTGAATAGTTCCATCAAAAATAAAAAGTTTTGATCGTTCCTCATGCTTGCTAAGGAATTTAGTGTGTATGAAGACACATTCAAAAGAAGCTTCCAAGGTTTGTTTAATGATGGTTTTCATTGGAAAGGTAAGTGTTGGGATAGGGTCTCCAGGGGTAGAATTGAATTAAAATTAGTCATTTTTATAAAGAATTTTGTAAAAGATGTAAAGTCTCTAAAAAATGTGGACACAGAGCGTGCAGATAGATAGAGTCAAAGGGGCCTTAGACCCTTGTTTTTGGTCAGTTTTAAAGACTCACCCATGAGCTAAGGGCCATGGTGTTGTATTAGGAAAGTTATAAGTAGTTGAGTCTTAGCGAGTCTTAGAAGTAAGTTTTTGATAGAGAATTGGGTACATTGAAGATTTTTGTTGTCTTGGGCAAGAGCTAAGGCAGGAAGGCTCTGCTTCCTACGCTTACGTAGAGAAGGGAAGGATCCTGCAGTTGAGTGTGTAGGAGGCCAGGGTAGAGTCCACAACTGAGTGCGTGGACCCCTACAACTATGTAATCAGTAACTTGAAGATCAATAAAAACAATCTTTCGAAGAATTACTGAGTATTTTTGTTGTATATGTTTACATTATATGCTGCCAATTAATGATATTTTTTATGAAATAATGATTGAATGCTACGCGAATTTACTAAATCTGTCTTAATAATGTATGAAATGAATGCTTAGCCACTTCCGTGAAGTTACAGGCATCTAGGGTTGCTTGTTGATACATGAAAGTAGGTAAATCGAATGTTTAAGGTCTGTAGGGACTGATTGTGGACCTTCGCGAAGGTTGGAAGGTTGCTTTAACTTAGTTACAGTAACAAGCCCTAAAATTTTATCAATCTGTGAGGAGGTAGATCTAAGGCACTGAAGACATCATACTAGTCTCTGGATGCAAAAACTTGGTTCTTGCATCCCCCAATACTGCTTCAGGTGAGATTGCAACTTACGTTACACAGGTTGTTGTCGAAAGGGCCAGAAGTGTAGGGTTTTATTGGTTGGAATAACTAACTCTGAACCTGGGTTAGGACCCCCTAATCCAACAAATGGTTCTGTTGCCGGGATTGGGATCTGCTTAAAGAGATGTGTGATGTCACATCATTGGAATTCGACTAAGAAAGAGATTGAAAAGTGGTTAGATCAGAAGATTCACGAGTTTCACGGCTCAAGAAAACAAGAATCTATGCCTATCGAAGGAGGATTGGTTGAATATATATCTGTATATAAAGGTACACGAAATATTATTTTGCACTTTCCCAATTGAACTATACGAGTGGTTAGCTAAGTTGACAAATAATCAAGGACGGTTGAAGCTCGATAGTCCTATAATGTGGACCCCAGAATTGGTGCGACGACTAGAATACTCTGAAAGCAAGATCATGCAGGTTGTTAATCATTGGCTTGATCGAATTTTGGGAGGTGTTTTTACGGAATTTGCAGTTGACACCTGAGTCATCTATAGCGAAGATTCTTAAAGGGACCGCGAGGTAAGTAATTGTTACACTAAAATTTGTCACCATGACTATTTGCAGTTAGTATGGCTCCATCAATTGTCATACTATCCTCCTTGGCAAGTCTTATACCTCTGCTCTCCATGTCAAACTCCAAGAAAGAGAGAAAGTCTTTAAAAATCTATATATCTCTGGGTACGCAGTTTCTCTTAGCCTTACCTGCGTGTACGCACTCCAAGTTCACAATACCTGCGTACTTGTACGCTCTGTCTGTAAAGGGGAGGGTGCATACTCCTGTAAAGGTCAAAAGGCACAAGTTTCACTCCAAAAAAGTTACTTGTAGTCATTTCTAGAGCATTCTAGAAGCTTGTTTGACGTGTATGGAGCGCCTCCAGATGGTTCATGTATCCCTATCAAAGAGGAACTTATCCCATCAAGAGGGGAGCTATCCCATCCAAAGAGGGGCTTATCCCATTGATGGTGGACCTGAATAACTTCCTCTAGAGCACTATAAATACAGGCATTGGGCCAGAGGGAGGAGAGGTTGAAAGCTGAACATTCCTAAGGGTAGATGCTGCTGGAATTAGGACTCCCTTGTAAAGCTTGAGAGGAGAGATTCCCATCCTTTCCTAGCCTTATTTGAAGTGGGTGAGCTGATCAAAGTAAAGGAAAACTCTTGCTGGACCCTAGGAGGGACCTGCACAACACCAAGGCTCAGGTTGTAATGGTTTCTTTTGTTTCCACTTAATACAAATGAACTCATTTTTCTCAACAGATTGTTATTCATGATTTGTTTCATATACTCCTTGGTCTGTATGATGGATATGTATTGTTTTATGAGTTTATCAGGTGCTATTTAATCTTTTGGCTTGTTAGTGAATGCAGGTTTCGAAGAGAAGGAGGAGCTCATCCGGATCGGCGAGGCTGGACTACTACAAAGCATTGGACTAAAGGTATGTTAAAATCACCTGATTACTTGTATTCTCAATGCATGTTTAGAGAAAGGTAGTGTTTATTTGTCTTGTTTGTCACTAGAAAGCCTTTGCTTCTAGGGAGGTCGGTTTTGTCCACATTATCGACTCTTTCCGCATGAAAAAATGGCGACTCCACTGGGGAATCCATTGATGTGAATGATTTTTCCTTTGTATGAAATTTTGATCTGAGAAAAGTCGTTTGTTTTCTGGTTTTTGGCTGTCTGACTGTGTTTTTGGGTGGGCTAGCTTAGGGTTAAATTAGATTTTAGTTTTTCTTTGTTTTGCTAGAAGTACGCAGCCTCTGCGTTGAGCACAGTGCGTACCTGTACGCACTGTAGCTTTGTGCACAGAGCGTACACGCACCTGTGCAAACAGGTCGCCTGCGTACCCTGTCAAAATTAAGAAAATTTCAATTTTCTTCTTTTTGCCTTTTAGATTTTAGTTTTAATTTGTTTTTTCTACCCAGATCCACTGGTTATCTGCCATCAATCTTCACCTAAGCTTGTTTCGTCAGTGTCGAGAGTTTTAGTGAAATTCATAGAGATTTTGCCTTAGGGTTTGATTTTTGCACCGGTCCTGTAGTGACTTTGGCGTTAGAGGTTGTCAAACTTTGGATCTCCCTGGTTTTGTTCAGTCCTCTTAAGAGTCGGGCCTTTCATAGAATCCACCCTTGTGAGAAACCTACCTTTGTGTTCTCTCTTTGCCAAATCTCGAAAAAGTTTGTTGATTGAACTTTGAATTTTATTCTTGAGAAAAAGAACAAAAGATTTTGATTTTTGTTTTTGACTGGTTTTTGGTTCTGCATTAACTAGTCCTTAGTTACATTTTGACTGAGTAAAACATCCAGGAATCATCTTTAGTAGGCTTTTGCCTCGTTAGATTTAGTCTTTAGGTGCATTTCTCTTAGATTTGCTTTTGAGTGAAATTGAGTTGATTTGATTGCCATAGCTTTTTTAACTTTGATTTCTGTTAAAGTAAGTTTTACATGCTTTATTAATTAGGAAAAATACAAAAAATATCTTTTGAAGGAAAGTTTGCTTTGGTAGCATTTGAGTCTTTGAAAGAAAAAGGAATTTTCGTGAAGTGATTAGTGGTCATGTGTTGTATGCTTTGGAAAAGATAAAGAGTTTGTTTCTTTGATTTTCATAGCCAAGAAAGTTGTCTTTATATCAATTTTGCATTCTCCAACTCTCTTAGCTAGGGAATTCATTGAAAAAGAAAAAATTAGTATAAATCATCCTAAGTGCATCTTTTTAGTGGATTTCAGTCGAGTCTACACACCATCAGTTTCATCTCCACTACCTTTTGTCTTAAAGAAAAGCCATAAAAATTAACGCTTAAAGTAAAATCGACTTAGTAACTTTTTATTTACTAGGGCTCTGAAACACCAATATAGATCAGGCTAGTGTCTTGGAGTAGGAGAGTAATTAACTCTCCAAGACAGTAAAACCAAACAAGTAGCTCATCTTGTGGTAGGATAAATCCAACTGTTTCATTTGTACTCTGGGAAAGCTCCTCTTAAAGGAGAAGCACGAGACCGTGTCCGAACCAGTGAGGGGATCAATCCTCCTTCATTGGGAAAGACGCCAGATACGCACGTACTACAAACGGTAAACCTCGGATTATTGTCGAGGAGCCTGGGGTCACTTGTCGGTAAACCTTGGATTATTGTCAAGGAGCCGGCAAGGGGATTGAGCTTGTTACTCTGCCCTTGCGTGCTATCGGGTCGTAGACTGTTCCCCCAGGTATATTTGTTGCTGTTGGTAACCTTAGTGACCATTATCTTTAGGATTCTACCGAGGTGACGGTGGAGGGAAGATCCCACTGTACCTGGAGCAGACGTCGGCTAGACTCACTTGGATTTTCCGGGGGGTTCACTTCACTCGAGACGGTTAAAGTGGAGGAACTTGTGCCGTCTATTCATTAAGCAGGTTGCCGGGGTAACTGTTCCACCCACCACTTCTGTACTGAATTCGGCAATGTTGGGTTTCATCTCCAACTAGTGTTTTCGGTCCGGAAAGCTACTGTTTGTGTATGGTTTGACGCCCTAGATTCTTTAGGTGTGTGATTCAAATTTGTTTGGTTCTTTAGAGACTTTAGGTGGTTTGCTTTGAGATTTTACTTTGTTTTCGTGTGCAGTAGTTAAAAGTTTTTAGCTGTGGCTGAATTATCGAGACAGTCCCGTAGACTTCGGGGCAAGTCTCCTGAGATTGTTACCGTGGCCGATTTGTTGAGGAAGTCCCGTAGACTTCGGGGCGAACCTCCTGAAGAGGTTCCGGGTCATTACGAAGGTTTGAAAGTCCTTGTAACTCCTAGTGGCAGTAAAGTAGGTTCACCTGAAGAAGGAGAATCGTCGTTGGTAGTCCATCCAGATTACCAAGGTCTAGAAACAGGTTATAATCCCGAAGCTGTTGCAGTTTCTGAGCTTGCTGGTAGTTTTTCATCTACTAGTGATATAGGCGAAGAACCTGAAATATCTGAACCTGTTACTCCAACTTCTAGTGCACCTGATTCACCCAGGGTAGAAAGAGTTATCACTGAAAATCTTCCTGCTGGTTTGATCGCCATTGAAGAACTTGCTCCAGAGGAATAATTTGGCGTTTCTATCCTTGAAGATCAACCTACCATTGATCTAAGGGAGCGTGAATCCATCTTTTACAGTCCTCCTAGAAGTACTACTTGGTACCTTTCGTTAACCAATTATTTGGACAACTCAGGGATAAGTTTTTCTCCACCTCGTACTCCTTTTCCACCTGGAGGTATTTATACTCCTGTAAATATGTCTGGTCAGTCGTCCGTGTTCACTCAATCTCCTGAATCTTTCTTGTACGGCGGTCCTTCTGTTCCTTCTGGGTATCAGTCACTTTCTGGTACTTTTGCGGGAGCATCTCCTCAACCCATTGAACATGGGTTATTAGCTGGAAACAATGGTAACAAACCGTTGGGTGTAGGGGACATTTACATGATGTCAGGTTCAGTTCCCGGTTCTCAACCTCAAGGTGGCCAATTACCGCCTGGGGGGCAGCCTCAATTAACGCCTGGGGGGCAACCTCAAGGTACACAAGTTGCGTCTGGGGGGCAACCTCAAGGACAGTATGTACCCATAGTACAATACATTCCTCAAGGTCAACCCCAGCCTCAATATGTACCCCAAGGTCAACCTCAGTATCAATTTATAGCTCAAGGTCAACCCCAGTATCAGTATTTACCTCAAGGTTATCAACCTCAAGGTTAATACTCGAGTCAAGGTTATCAACCACCTCAAGGTCAATCTCATGTTCAAGGTACGGGAAATGTACCTTTCAATTATCAATCTTACCCTCAATCCGGTTATGGACCTTCTGTACCTTCAGTAGTTACTCAGTCGCCAATTGCACCTAGTACTCCATCTCAAACGACTGTTGCAACTACCGCAACATCTGCTCCTTCCACCACACTTGCTTCTGGAGTATCGACAGCTCCGGTTTCTACTGTCTCTGCAACTACTCCTCAGACATCTTTACCATTGTCTGGATCTACGATTCAAACTACGATTCAGATGCCTGTAGGACAACCTGGTTTAAGTACGGTTGTCACTAGTCAACCCCAATTCGCTTATCAACCGTACCAGGGACAGTACCAATACGGGCCTGCTGTCCAACAGCCGGTTTACCAGTATCAACCGTATCCTGGGTACACTTATCAACAACCTCAACAACCCCAGTACGGTCCGGTTAATCCTGGTTTTCCAGGAGGATATAATATCCCGAATGCGATACCTATTCCAAGTTATCCTGGATATCCTCCTCCTGGGACTGGTCTTGTGACCCAGAGTTTTAGGGATCCTAATCGGCAATTACCGTTTATCGCAACTTTGGATTTACCAAACTTGTCGCGCCTAACGAATGATCCAATAAATTATCTTCCGTTCTGGCCGCCAATGCCAAATAAGTTGCCCAGTGATATACCCAAGTTCGAAGGTAAGTCTGGAGAGGATCCGTCCAATCATGTGATGACTTACCACCTCTGGTGTGCTTCAAATTCCATCTCGGATGATTCGATCCGCTTACGTCTTTTCCAGCGTACGCTCATTGGTCTCGCGGCCAAGTGGTACATTGAGTTACCACGGGCCTCTTTTTACAATTTTAGTCAGTTAGCTACCTCGTTCCTAACTCATTTTCAGTTGCCGGTCAGATATGATAATGGTACGGAGCTACTAACTTCACTAAAACAGTCGACGTCCACTTATATTTCCGATCATATACATGAATGGAGACGTCGATGGCGATTAGTGAAAGTTTTTATCCTGGACCAAATCTTAGCTGAATGGTTTGTTAAATCATTATTACTAAAGATTACTGAAGACGTAGCTAAGGCCGGAGTGGTTACTGAAGAGCAAGTAATTGCTCAAGCACAGTACCTTGACTTAGTTTACACTCAGTCAGGTACGTTACATGAAAAAATCCCAGATCTTCCAAAGTCAAATCAAATCGTTGCTGCTCCTTCGGGATCTCATGCTGTTGATGGCATGATTGGTATGGTAAATACTAAAAGCAAGAAGAAGTCTTCAAAGAATTCTTCGCCCATTATAACCTTACCAGATTCCCCGATAGGAGAATCTTCTCCTGAGATTTCCGCTGATATTCACGCTGTAGAGTCATCTACGGCTAAATCAAAAAACGGTGGGAAAAAGAAAGGTAAGAAGAAGAGCAAAGCAGACAAGACTCCAAAGGAGAAAACAGAAAAGTCTGAAACCAATGACGAAAAGCGCAAACCTCGATATCCTTGTCTTATTTGTGAAGAGGATCATTTTCCAAGAGATTGCCCCCATCGGGCCGAGGTTGTGAAAATCGTCAAAGGTTCCTCAACTCCTGCTGTTTTGAAAGATCCATTTCCAAAGCAGGAGAGTAAGATGATAGGTTCTTCCTCGGGTGCCACTGAAGAACCCATATTGATGATGTCTCATGTAAGGATTGCGACTCGATTGCAAGATTATGGTAGTAAAAGTCCTGTTGATGGATCGAAAGAAGCAGAATCTTCTCATTCAAATCCATCAACCTCAGCTCCCGGTTCCGATCCACTACAGATCGAGAAACCTAACCCTGACTTAGTAATAAAACCGCCCGCCAAGGGTGTACTTCGAAGGTCTTCTTTCAATCCACATGCGAGAGCAGCCCAGAATTACAACATTGTTGAGGATTTAGTTGTTTCACCCTCAGCAATGTCGGCTTTAAAAGTGCTACAATCATGCCCAGCACAGCGAAAAATTACTTTTGTCGGCTATAGGAGCTGTTGATGTTCAGGACCCAAACCTCATAATATTTGATCTAGAAAATAGTACACCGCGTTTACCTCATCAGATGGCTTTCCAGATCCCAGTGATAGTCAAAAATAGGTCTATTCATCGGACTGTAATTGATGAGGGAGCTTCCACGTGTATTATGTCGATACAGTGTTGGAGATCGCTTGGTTCTCCTTCACTAAATCAATCCCCGACAATTCTTAAGGCCTTTGATGGCCGTGGGTTCCATCCGTTTGGCATTCTACAGGATTTTCCTATAGGGGTTGAAGGAAAAACCGTTAGTCTAGATGTGGAGGTGGTTGATGCCCCTCTAGACTACAACCTTCTTTTGGGTCGAAGTTGGTCTTACGCTATGACGGCGGTCGTTGCATCGGTCTTCAGAGTAATAAAGTTTCCACACAATGGCAAGATCGTAACCATAGACCAGCTGGCTTACTTTTCGTCCGACCCAGCCTCTTCAGAGAGTATCCAGCATGTCGGTAAAACGACTATCCCTTATAAGGATGTTGGCGTAGGATTAGTTAAAGATGTCGGTTTACTGGGAACTTTTCCTTTTCCTCCAATCAACGCAGTGTCTTCGTTTGCATCTATTCATATGATTACTTCAGACACTATTATTTATGACGATCCTTGGATCGTTCCTTCTGAGTCTGAGATAGACTCATTTGGTGACGCAATGCCTTTGAGTCCATATGAAATAGCCTATGAAGCAGTGCAGTCTTTTACCGACCCAAGTTCAACCAAAATCGACCAAATGAATGTGGTCCGTGAGGAATCCCTTTTCGCGTCAACCTCGGAGTTAATAACGTTTCCCGAAGTTGTGTCATCTGATGAACAACTTTGTGAAGTCCTGTGTGTAGACGATTTACCATGGGAAGATCTCCATCATAGATCTTCGTTTTTACCTGAGGATGATCGTTTTGACAGCTGAATATGTCAAAGACGCTCAGAGTCCAATGAAACATCCTGATTCAGAGCTGAATTTGGGAAACATTTCTCGCACTATTCCCATTGACATTTCAGTGAAGCCCGGAATTGTTGAACACATTCATATAGGTGCCTCATGTTCAGATGACGAAATTCAAACATACAAGGCCCTATTTCAAGAATTCCGCGACGTGTTTGCCTGGTCTTACGAGGAAATGCCAGGAATTGATCCCGCCATTGTTGTCCATGAAATCAAGACTTACCCGGACGCTAAACCCATCCGGAAACGTTTGCGTCAGATTCACCCACGAAAAGCGGCTGCGATTAAAGCAGAAGTTGAGAAGCTGTTGAAAGCAGGTTTCATTTATCCGATCCCGTTAACGGATTGGGTATCGAATATTGTTCCCGTTAACAAAAAACAGGGAACAATAAGAATATGTATCGACTATAGGGATATCAATTGTGCTTGTCCCAAGGACAACTATCCAACACCCTATATCGATCAAATAATTGATGATTGTGCCGGCAGTGAAATATTTTCCTTTATGGACGGTTTTTCCGGTTACAACCAAATCAATATTCTACCTTCCGATCAACCAAAAACGGCTTTCATTTGTCCATGGGGGACATTTGCTTATTGCAAATTACCATTTGGGCTTAAGAATGCTGGAGCCACTTTTCAAAGGGCGATGTCTTATGCATTTCATGACATCAAGCACATTGTGCAACTGTATCTCGATGATTTGCCAGCTCACTCCTTACATCGAGCTGATCACCTTGTCCATTTACGAGAAATTTTTATGAGGTGTAGGCATTATCGTATACGTTTGAACCCACACAAATGTGTCTTCTGCATAGAAGTGGGACGATTGCTGGGATTTGTAGTTTCAAAAGCCGGCATTCGCGTCGATCCCTCGAAGGTAGAAGCTATCATCAAATTGCCTCCTCCTTCGAGTCTTCGCCAACTCCAAAGTTTGCAGGGGAAAGCAAACTTTTTACGCCGATTCATTCCTAACTACGCCGAGATTACCAAGGGTTTTACCCGGTTGTTGAAACAAAATGCTCAATTCTCTTGGGATGAGATAGCTCAGAAATCTTTTGATGCGCTAAAGCACGCGTTGACCCATGCACCATTGCTGCATCCTCCCAACTACAACCAGGATTACTTTTTGTACCTTGTCGCCGCTCATTCCACCATTGGAATGGTCTTAGTACAGGAAGACGAATTCGGAACGGAACATGTGATCTATTACCTTAGTCGGACGTTAAATCCCACTGAGCTCAAATATTCACATGTGGAGAAATTGGCCTTGGCAGCTGTTCAAGCTGTCCAACGTTTTCGTCACTACATTCTTCTCTGTAAAACTATAGTCATTTCGGATTGCAACCCTATGATCTACATTTTGACTAAACAATTGCTAGGGGGCAAGTACTCTAAATGGATCGTTATCCTGCAGGAGTTCGACTTGGAATTTGAAAAGTCTAAGTCTAAGAAATCTTTAGTTTTTGCGGAATTGATGTGTGATTTCCCGCATGCTGACATAGAAACTGTGGCAGAGGAACCTATTGCGGATGAATCTTTGTTTCTCATCAGCACTTTAGATCCGTGGTATGGGGATATAATTGTCTATCTCCAAACCCAATCCTTTCGGCCCGAACTTTCAAAGTCGAAACGTCGGAAAATTCGATTCCAGTCCCAACAGTACAAAATTATTGGAGATACTCTTTATCGCCATGGGGCAGACTTGGTTTTCCGACGTTGCTTAACTCACGAAGAGGCAAAAAGGGTTTTGAATGACTGTCATTCTAGAGCGTGTGGTGGTCATATGTCTGGGTATGCCACAGCCCAGAAGGTGTTGCGTGCTGGCTACTTCTGGCGGTCCATGTTTAAAGATTGTATCATTGTGGTCCGAAAATGCCACAACTGTCAAGTGTTTGATCGCAAGATGCACGCACCACCTGCTCCTCTCCACCCTATAATTGTCGTTGGTCCTTTTGCTAAATGGGGTATCGATTTTATTACATGTAACCCTCACTCGGCCGGGGGGCATGCGTATATCATCCTTGCGGTTGATTATTTTACTAAGTGGGCCGAGGCGATGCCTACATTTGAGGCAGACGGCAAGAAAGCTGCGATTTTCGTATTCAATCACATTATTGCTAGGTTTGGTGTCCCACAAGCAATAATCACTGACCATGGGCACCATTTTTGAAACATTATGATGACAGAACTTACAGGCCAGCTTGGTTTGCGTCACGATAGCTCAACTCCTTATTATCCACAAGCCAATGGCCTGGTTGAGTCGATCAACAAAGTTTTAGTTATCATGATCCGACGAATCATTGGTATTCATCGGTCGAATTGGCACAACATGTTATTTTCCGTGCTTTGGGCGTACCAAACCTCAGTGAAAACATCAACAGGGTTCACTCCTTTCCAACTAGTTTATGGTTTGGAAGCAGTGTTGCCCATTGAATGTGAAATCCCGTCACTTCAAATGGCTGTCGAATTGCTTCCAGCTACTTCCGAAGAGGAGAAGCGTTTATTATACTTAGCTCAATTAGATGAGACTCAACGTGACGCTGCATTGGCAATCGAGACTCACGCAAAACGGATGAAAGCTTAGTATGACCGTAACGCAACCCCTCAAATTTTTTCAGAAGGAGACCTAGTGCTATTATATGATCAAGCTAACGATAAATTAGGTGCTGGAAAATTCGTTCCTATGTGGCATGGGCCCTACATTGTCAAGCGAAAGCTAGCAAAAGGGGCCCATGAGCTAGTAGATTTTGATGGGGACTCTTTGGGTAAGCCCAGAAATGGACTTTACCTAAAGAGGTATTATGCTTAAATGATGGGTATGGAGATTTAGTTAGGTTAGTTTTTCTTTCTAGCTAGTGTGTTTGTTAGTATAGACAGTGTGCTTAGCTTAGAGAGTGTGTTTTTCGTCGTTATTCTGGCTTATCTTGGTTTTACTCTTGATATTGCAGATGTCGACGCCTCTCCAAACGTACATTGGATTCGTTGATGGTGCGTGTCGTAGTACATGGAATATCTCTTCCGCAGCTTGGGTTATCTATTCGCCCTCTGATGAGTTAGTTTCTATGCATGGGGTGAGCCTCGGTCAAACAACAAACAACATTGCAGAATACAGTGCAGTGATTGAGTTATTGTTTGAATCTATTTCGTTTGGGATTCGGAGTTTGATAGTGAGGTTAGATTCTGAACTCGTTGTATTACAGCTTAATAGAGTTTATGCCATTAGAAATCTAGTGTTATTAAGGTTATTTTTGAGAGTGCGCCTCTTGGAACGTGAATTTGATTACATTGAATATCAGCATATTCCAAGGTCATTAAATACATTAGCAGATGCAATTGCTTCTCGAATGTTAGACAGACATTTGCGATAATCATGCATGTAAATTTAAAAACATTTCATCACACATGTTTAACAAGATAAGCCGGTAATAATGATATATATAGATAGGAGTGTGTCAAAATATACATCGTCTTAAATCATAGGTTGAAAAACACCTTATGATCGGCAAAAATGATAAGTACAAAAAACCAAAATGTCACATGTGTCTACAAAAAGTGACTAGCCAATCACTGGTGGTGCTCTCTATACGACACCACTGCACGCGCTACCCTACACAAGAACCTCCTAAAAGGTCCTGGGACTGTGACCACATAGCGCTGAAGTCGGATAGGAATATCGTCTATAGTCGTCTCTGGTATGTCTGCCGTAAGACGCTCTAGGTCTTGTTCCAACTCGGCTAAGGTCTTTGCGGCCGCATCCTGTGGGGCCGGTGCTGGTGCAACTGGTACTCTCCTCTCGAAAGGCCGGAGATTGGCCGGACGCTGTGGGCCTACATCTGCATTTTGAAAATTGTCACTGTCAGTTTTGAGATGATATAAAAACAAAAAAGTAAATAATTAAAAAAAAAAAAAAAAAAACTTGTGAAAAATGAAGTACCTCTGTCGTCCCATTGTTCTCCCTGTGGAAGAACCATGTCCGGATCACCGCGAAAATCCACTCCGGCATAAGGAAAATCCTGGATCGCAAAGACCTGGTCCTCCAACCAGTGAAAGTAACCCGCAGGAAATCGGACAACTCTCGCTCCCTCATCAGGATGCCGGGCCATCACCACAACCCATCGCATCAACTTTGGCTCCCGAGGAGGCCCAACCTCAACAGTAAGATGCTGTGGGATCAGCATCAGAACTCTCTCTAGGGCAAAGCTCACAACTAAAGGCTCATGCCCAAAGGTCTTTAATTGCCCGTTCTTTGCCCTAGTCAGTTGGCCCTTCATATTGGCCAACACAGCGTCGCACTAGTTGAAAATGGTGCCTCGGAAGCAATCAATCGCCATCCGCATTTGGGACCCGGTGGCAATGTGCAAAGCGGCTACGCCGCAGAGTCTGGTAACTGTAAAGGCAATTACCATAAGTTCAGGTCGGGATATGTATTTGATTTCTATCCCCTTATCCTGGTTCTGATTATTGCACCACTCTAGCTGGAGACTAGCAAGGGATTGGCCACCCGGCCTAGTCCCGAACAGAGAGAGTTGCTCGCCCCTATTAGGCAAACCAATGAGAAAATATATGTCTGAGGGCTCTATCTCGAGCTGGTGCCCTCCGATGTAAAAGCATTGATCCTGAACGTTCCACCTTGCAACCAGCCACTCTAAGAATCGCACCTGGGCCCTCATGCCAGGTATGGCCCAGTATTTGTAGAGACCGCATTCCTTCAAAGCATCAATGGAAGGTTGATGATCTATTGCGGCCAAATCGACATCTTCGTGTTCTCTTTCGCGCCAATCAAGCATGGTGGGCAATCTACACACCAGAAAACATCCATTAGAATTCACTAAATAAAAAATTAATGGTTCAAATTTGAGATTTAGGGGTTTAAAAATGCTTTGCGCGGAGTACACACCCCGCATTCAGAAACAGAGCGTGGGTGCGCAGCTGCTCTGAAGGTAGGTTGCGTACACCTGCCATTTTCCCAATGGAGAAAATGTCGGGGTATGCAGGTCACCCATGGGGCACCTGCGTACCCCGAAAAGCGGATCTTGAAACCCCAAAGCCCCCAAAAAATCAAACTAGGGCCTAAAATGAAATTCTAAACGGATGAAAACAAAGAGGAGGATGTTGTGAAATACCTGAAAGAGACGGCGCTCGATTCCGACGGTCAGATTCTCCGCAAAGTCCACGGGAAGTTCCTTGCCAAAAGCCCTTTTCTCTCCCTCAACAGTAAAATGGTAAAAATGACATGGTAAAAGGTCTTTTTATAGGTTTTTTGGCTAAATGAATGCTAAGTTTGTTTATTTTTCACCATGGAAGGATATTTTTCAATGTATTTTTGCCTATCTTAAACAGGTATGAGTAATGTGTCGTTTTTGTGCAGGATGTTATCTCAAAATCAGACCCTGATAGGCTGCTGGTCAGGTTGATTCTAAGTAACTATTTCAAACCTACTTTAGGCTGAGGCTTAGCCTCCCCAACCTGAGAGGGCTCTCTCTGGGTGTAATAATGATTTTGATTAAAAATAAAATGGCTAACTCTTGTAGAACAACTGTGACAAATATGAATGCTGGAAATACATTAAACAAGTATCCATTGGGCCTATGGAGTCAACAACACTTCAATATAACAAAGATCTTGACCTTACATGGAAGTCAGGGCATTCAACATTTGAATATTCAAAACATACACTCATATGGAACCACACAGTTTATAGATGCATACAGGAAATCAGAGCACATTCAGTGAATTCTGAGTGATTATACATCCATACCACTGTAAACAAAACTAAGAAAAGGACAACATCACACATTCTGAATATAAGAAATCCTTCATGAATCCTGAGAAGTAAAATCAAAATTATATTACTGAAAGTGAGTCTTTACATAAGCCAAATACTATGCTCTGTTATAAAGTTTTCCAACCTTGATTACATTGTTGTTTCAGCTATATATAGATTTTTTATTCTAACTGATCGAGATTCCTCCTCCAGCATGAAGGGAATTCGAAAACTACTTCTAATGACACCTATCAACCATTCAACTAACTAATAAATACAACAAAGTGCTGACTGGAGTTTTTTTAGAGATCTAAATCAACTATGACTCTAACTCCATATTACATGCATGATGGCTTCTCCTCGTTCTTTGACATCTGGCCCTCTTTTAGTTTAGCTGAGATGGGTGTTTAATATTAATGCTCCATGCTGACCTTGGATGCTGAATCTTTTTAACTGCTCAGAAATATTAGGAGATTACCCTTGCTTCTCGGCTTCAGTTTTCCCCAAAATATTCGAATGCACAGAAGCATGACCTTTAGCCTTTAATTACCCAAATGTAGAAGACTGCCACGTCCCTGATGCGTTGTAAGCTTTTCCCATGAACATGTGTGCAAGCAAAAGTTTCTTGCAGGCAAACCGTTTGATATACCCTGAACTGTGGTAAAGGTGTTCACTTTACGACAAAAATTGGATTTGAATATTAAACCTTTTTAAGCGTCCACCTGTCTTGACCTAATTGACTATTGACAGCTTCAGATGATGTCTTGCATGCCCTTTGGACGTTTTCCTTTCAAAATTCCCACTTATAATTCAAACTGTTTGAATTGCGTAAAAATCATCACCTTCAGCAGTTTCGTAGCGCGCTACGAAACTGCTGAGTTTTTTTAAAACCGCTTGCTTTTGACCCAAGACCTTTATTAACTGAGTATTTGATTGCCAAAAACTCCCTTAAACTTTCCACATGTCGAACAGGGATTTATATTTCCTCAGGAAGATTAAATCAAGCGAATTTGTCAAAATTTTAAAACAAAATCTTACTTGACATGAAAACTCATTTAGCAGGTAGTTGGCTTAGTTGTGCCTTCAGATCTTCAATTTGTTTCCTCATAGCCTTATTCCCAGCTCTCAATTGCATATTGATCCTTCTTATGTATTTGGCTTCTTTGATTGCTGGTACTGTCCATGTGTGAAATTGTGAATGGCCATCAACCACTGAATTCAGCTGAGCTTCTACAGCAGCATTTCCTTCCCATAAAGTTTTATAATACTTTGCATGTATAGCTGCATGTTTTCTAGCGGCTTTCTTTAATTTGGCAATTTTATATTTAGCTGATTCCAATTGTCTCTGTATGGCTGCTATATTATCTTCTTGAGATGCAATGATTGTTTTGCCCGTGTCTTTTTGTATCTCTTCCCCTGTTTCCTCTGTTCTTGGCAGTGCTTCCTGTACTTGCTGGAATCTCCTTGTCATAGGTCTTCTTGGTTTAAAAACGAACTCTTCAGCTGGCACATCAAATCTAAGCCTTTTTGAGGCCTTGGATTTCTTGGTGCTTTCTTGTTCTGACTGCATCAATTCGACTTGAACTGGTATAGACTGCTCAAATTCAATAGCCTGCAATAAATCATTTAAACTTGCCTTGGATACTGGACTTTCTTCAACTGCTATAGCTTTACCTTTTTCCTTATTTATTTGACTTCTTGTTCTTACCCTTGAGACTACTTCAGATGTGCTTGTTTCAGGTACAGTCTTTTTACCCTGAGCCTTTTCCTTAGTTGATTGCTGAGCTTGATCTTGGATGATGAGTGGCTTCAGTGGCTTCACTGGTTTTCTTACTTGTGATCTTACTTGTGACTTTGTAACTCTTTTAGCTCTTGCTTCTGTTTGGAGCTCAGCTATTGTAAAATCCCTGGCAGGTTGGGGAGTGAGGCCAGTCTGGCTTTTGAAGCCAGCCATAAAAATGAATGAATTCCAATCCCTGTCTATCTTTTGGAGCCCATCTAAAACCAGTAGTTTAATCAAACCATGATGAAACAAAGAGGTTTCACAGTCCTCTTTCCTCAGTTGTACCTTATCACACATCTTACTCAAACTACGGAACAGATAAAAAGGTAAGTCTATGGAGACTTTCCCGGTGAAATGCAAAAGTAGTTTGAAATGGTAAGAATAAACCTTGTTATACCTTCCTTCACAAGTCAAATATTTCTGTATGCAGGTGAGTAAGAGAGCATAATGTTCTTTGACATAATTCCTGGGCACTGCCTTACTTAAATCTTCATTTACATAATCATCCTTCAAAAACTCCTTGCAAGGATTCATGTCAAATTTAAAATTTTTGAACCATTCCTCTTGTCCTCTTGGGATCTCTGTCACAGCAGATATCACTTCTGGAGAAACCTGCACTTCTAACATGGCTACCTTTGAATTCAAACCAGTGAAGTTAAGTGCGAATTCCTTAGTTACCTGTGCATGTCCTCCTTGTAATTTTTTGCAAAAGTTCCAGCACCCGGCCTTTTTAAACGCTTTCTTCACCTCTTCATTTCTCAGCGTTATATCCAGGCCTTCGGGTTCAGTCCTTAGACATTTGCCGGATCTGTGCTCTTTTTTCTCCATGGATTCTTCCAAATCTTCGCACACAAAGACTACCAGCTCCGGTTGAAATTGTGATTCAGCTTCTTTTTTAATTCGGCCTCGCTTGATTATCAGCCTCGCTTGAACTTTCAGCCTCGCTTGAATTTTAAACTCTTCCGTTTAAAACCTTTCAAGATATAATCTTGTAGATTTTGTCATTCATGCAGGACTTACGGCCATCATTATGGCTTATGCACGGTAAAATTTCTTGGGAATAATAATTTGTGCATATCAACAGATCTAGTGGTGGTGATAGTGGCAATGAGCGTTAAAATGTGATAAGAAAGGTATATGAGCTGACATGAGAAGACATGGCTGATGACTCACCTAACGGACTTGACATTTCGGGAAAGATTCACTGCGGAATGTACGAATCCATGATTTCGCAGCGCTGTTAGTTTTGAATTTTAATGATGCGCTGTGAAACTGCCTAGTTATGATTGCGCTACGAAATTGGCGAATTGGAATAGCGCTTAAGAAATCACGAAAAGGCACGGTGACTCACATAAGACAAGAGGTGACTATAGAACAATGATGGGTAGAGGGGAACCAATGGGAGTTTAGAACAACTTGAGTTAAAAACTATTTTTAAAAAACTCCAAATCCTACGGGAAAAAAATTAAAAATGAAAATTTGAAATTAAACTAGCACAGACCTTTGTCATCGGGCTAGGATAGAAAATTACATGTATCAATTTTTTAGTTCTAAGTGATAACACAGGACAAAAGGACTTTCAGGGAAAATTATCATTTTTCACGAACCAAAACATCAGAGTCATCTTTTAAGCCCTTTTCTGACTCCTAAAACATGAAAATATTACCGAGCGTTTCTTTTGCACTCGTTAAAACGGAATTAAAAGACGGTCCCCTTATAGCCCTTTTCTGACCGTAAAAAACAGGAAAAGATTGCCGGGTTTTTGTCGTTTCAAACTCGATACTGGAAATAAAAAGACGTGTCCTTGATCGCTTTTTACTTTTCAGGTCAGAGGCACTAATCATAAAAGTACTCCTTGGTCGCAAGATCAAGCGGTTCTCTCAAGTATTATTTTATACTTTTTCGGGCTTGGGAGACACAACTTTACGAAAAAGTTCAACCTGGAGTCTTCTTAAGTTTTTTCAGACTCTCTAAAAATGAAAAACGCCGAGTTTCTCCTATACTGGACTCATTAAAATTTCACAGTAAAGGACCTGTTCGATTACAAACAGGAACGGACCACTCCTTCTTAGGGTTCGAATCAAAACTAAGTTGGACTCATCCGAAGGATGAGCTTATAATCAAGCATATGTTATCCTCCTCAAGCTTGTAAACAATAAAGAGGTACTTGCCAGAAATGGTGGGGGAAAAGAGAGAAAAATGAGCCTATTTGTTATCCTTTGTCTCAGAAGAAGCCTTATTACCACTCTTGAACATGACACTTTGCATTCACCTGGGTTGGGAAATCCTTTGCCTCACAGTTAATCAGACCACATTGAAAGTTTTCAACCGGGTATTAACTTTGGGTCAAATGTCACCAAGCCACCTGTCGTGTCGTTATGTGTTCAAGAGGTCTCTGCATATAAACCATTCATCTACAAAATACTCGTCATCCATCTTGACCATCCCTGAGTCAGTCCTTACAGCTACATTTCTTCAACTTGATCTATGATTTCGTGTTGTGGGCTTGCCTGCAACGGGTCGCTTTCTATTGACATCAGCACATTATCTAGAAAGATGACCTAGGAATCGTCAGTACCTTGAAATCTGCATGCATCAATGGCAGGTTTCTCGCCTTTGACGACGGTTCACATCATTGACTTTCGATCGAAGGATTCCGTAAAATGTTCGACATCAACTCATTCATTCACATCTCATGGATTGTACTGGGTACTTTGAGAACCATTGACATCACTGGTGGTCTCTCTCACACTTGTTAACGGTTTACATCACTGACTGGTAATCAAGTGGTTTCTACCATGTTCGACATCAACTCATTTATTCGCATGGATAGAATCGTACCTGTTCGGGAAGTAGAAATGAAGACCCTGGATCTAGTTTCCATCATCCAGGCTGCGAGGAGTTTTGTATTCATTATATAGTAGACCAACTATAAACAGATGGCTGTGTCCATACTGTGTCTACAAAAAAGTCTATGATTATGATGTACTGCAAAATCATTCCTGTATCAGAGCAGTAGATAGTTAATTAGTTAAAGTTTTCAGTCTGAGTATGGGAATGCCTACCTCAGCGATGATATGATCTTATATATGTATTTTGTGTTGAATACTTGCAGGTTCCGACTGGGCTCTCCACAAGATAATCCTTGAAATGATAAAGTACTTCACCCTTCCTAGATGATATGAAACCCTTATCTACTACAGTCTTCGCACTTTAGGGGGGCAGTCTGTTACACTAAAATTTGTCACCATGACTATTTGCAGTTAGTATGGCTCCATCAATTGTCATACTATCCTCCTTGGCAAGTCTTATACTTCTGCTCTCCATGTCAAACTCCAAGAAAGAGAGAAAGTCTTTAAAAATCTATATATCTCTGGGTACGCAGTTTCTCTTAGCCTTACCTGCGTGTACGCACTCCAAGTTCACAATACCTGTGTACTTGTACGCTCTGTCTGTAAAGGGGAGGGTGCGTACTCCTGTAAAGGTCAAAAGGCGCAAGTTTCACTCCAAAAAATTTACTTGTAGTCATTTCTAGAGCATTCTAGAAGCTTGTTTGACGTGTATGGAGCGCCTCCAGATGGTTCATGTATCCCTATCAAAGAGGAACTTATCCCATCAAGAGGGGAGATATCCCATCCAAAGAGGGGCTTATCCCATTGATGGTGGACCTGAATAACTTCCTCTAGAGCACTATAAATACAGGCATTGGGCCAGAGGGAGGAGAGGTTGAAAGCTGAACATTCCTAAGGGTAGATGCTGCTGGAATTAGGACTCCCTTGTAAAGCTTGAGAGGAGAGATTCCCATCCTTTCCTAGCCTTATTTGAGAGTGGGTGAGCTGATCAAAGTAAAGGAAAACTCTTGCTAGACCCTAGGAGGGACCTGCACAACACCAAGGCTCAGGTTGTAATGGTTTCTTTTGTTTCCACTTAATACAAATGAACTCATTTTTCTCAACAGATTGTTATTCATGATTTGTTTCATATACTCCTTGGTCTGTATGATGGATATGTATTGTTTTATGAGTTTATCAGGTGCTATTTAATCTTTTGGCTTGTTAGTGAATGCAGGTTTCGAAGAGAAGGAGGAGCTCATCCGGATCGGCGAGGATGGACTACTACAAAGCGTTGGACTAAAGGTATGTTAAAATCACCTGATTACTTGTATTCTCAATGCATGTTTAGAGAAAGGTAGTGTTTATTTGTCTTGTTTGTCACTAGAAAGCCTTTGCTTCTAGGGAGGTCGGTTTTGTCCGCATTATCGACTCTTTCCGCATGATAGTAATTAAGGTCATTGAATTCTTAGATTAAGATGCTATTATGTGAAAAGAGGGTAATGCCATTACCTTGATGTTTGGAGCCACGTGAAGTGGAATATTCTTAAGAAATCATGAAGGATCAGAATCAGAGTATAGCCCGTTGATTAGACCTCCTTCAAGTGACGACGAAGGGGCGGTGTAGACTACACCACGAAATGTTGTTCAGCTAATAACTCAAGGTATTTCTAGAAAACATCATCCATCCATTCCACCTCCACTCCATACACCTTCACCCACACCTCCACCTCCACCACCACCATTCAACATGGTGAACACAATGAAGATGCCGATCTTCAAGGGCATAGGAAGTGAAGATGCAGAGAAGTTATGGTTTATTGCAAACGCTGTATGGAGAGCGCAACAAATCACCGATGATAATATAAATAAGGTGCAGTTGGTTACCACCTTGTAGGATCACACACTAACCTAGTACATTAAGTATTGTGCTGACAATCCACATGCCTCACCTCTCTAGCAGAAACTCAGACAACTTTGAACAAAGAGTTTAGTAAGCCTAAATCTAAGGCACAGTCAGTGATTGAATTTAAATAGATCATGGTGAAGGTTGAGGAGATACCTTGGGACTTTGATAAGAAGTTGAAGTTCCAGATCAGATAGGCTAACATGAAAATCTCAGATAGCCATCATCGCGACTGGTTTATCGCGTCGCTTTTGCCCCATTTAAGAATTGCTTTGTCACAACAGAAGATAGCAACACATGCAGAAGCCTTGGAGATTGTGATGAGTCTACACGCATCACCTATTCAGGATAAAAATCTAGGGTTACAACAGATCAACTCATAGTTAACAAGCCTACATATAGAATTATAGAGTTTAAAGAAAGAAAAGGAGACTAAGCTTGAAGTGCGCATAGAGGTTTGGTGCTTGAAGTACAAGGTCCATGGGCATGATAAGGATCATTGTCTAGTATATGCAAACTATCTTATAGGGGGAGGGTCATCCCCCCTAAAGCCAGAAGCCCCAGCTAGGCCAAGCATGGGAATTGCGCTATGGTGCGTCGTTTGTCAAGCCACTGGGAAACATGCGACGAATAACTTCCACTTGCTTCAGAACTTCGTTTAGACACCTCAACAGTTGTTCTTTAATTTCTATAAATATGTGGGCCACAATGAGCACCACTGTCGAAGCTATGAGCTAATGATGGAAAGAACCCCTACTTATCTTACGCAAGTAGAAACTCGGCCTACAGATCAAGGCACATGAGGAGCACATGGGGGTTTTCAGGGCTAAGGATGAGGGTGAGGAGGAGGAATTGGTAGAGGATGTGGTCAAATTATTTGCTACAATTACGGACAGTCCAGGCACTTCGCACGAGATTTCCTTAATCTTACACACCCTTCATGTCAATACTGCAAACAATTTGACCATGCAATAGAAGAATGTCTGGTGTTAATAGCTAAGATGAAAGAGAAGAAACTGCAGCCTCAGTAGCCTATGCACAATTTACAAATGATGAGGGCTGAGCCCTACGAGGAGGATCAGAGCATTAATATAGTACTAAGAAACATATGACGGCCGACGCAAATAAGGGTAAGCAACAACTCGAAGAAGATGGATGGGTCCACAAAGCTCCAGAGAAAGAAGCTGGCTTTGATCTTAATCGCACGAAGGAAACATTCATGGAAACCAAGAAGAGCTTTACTGAGGCCTCTACCTCAGGAATCTAGGACAAGACACAAGAAACCAGTGTGACATAAGAGGTTGATCCTTCCGTACTCACTACCTTTTTGGAGACCTGCATAAAGTTAATGCGCGACTGGAAGGTTGTGGAAGGATTGCAAGAACTAATAGACAAGTATGCCAATAAGGAAAAGACTCCTTCATAGCAGTGCATAGTTAGAAAAATCGGTAAGCATAAGGTGCACACAGGGCAAGAGATGTGGCTAACAACACATATAGGTGATTATGAAATGGACCAGGTCATTTTGGATTTGGGGTCTGATGTGATTGTCCTACAAAAACAAACATGGGAAAGGATGGGGACACCTGTACTGCAGCAGTCTCCGATTCAAATCAGGATGGCGAATGAGCATAAAATCATCCCCATGGGACGCTTATATGGAGTAACAATTGATATTGATGGTGCGAGTGTAGTAACGGACTTTGAAGTTATAAAAATTGTCAATGACATTAATCCCTACCCTACGCTCCTGGGAATCGACTAGGCTATTGACATGAATGGGGTCATTAATCTGAAGAAGAGCAAAATGTCATTTGAAAGAAAGTCACAAGGGTTATAGTGCACCTGGATCCTGCAGAAGAGGTGCGCTATACTGAACCAGTTCATGATTATGTCGAAAGTGATGATGAGATGGATCAAATCTACAAGATAACAGCACGAGATCAGGATTGGATCAATCCAATGACAGATGGATGGATTGAATGGGACTGAGAGAGCTCTTGCAATTCTGATTCAGACAAGGAATTAGAACATTGGCAAAACCGCTTACATGAAGTGTCTACATTACGATGCAATACGATGACGTAGTCACTACGTTGTGTTTCATCGGAGGTAAGAAAGTTACCTTATTATGATGGTTTGACTGATGTAGATATGTTTTTAGATGAATTTGAGTGTGAAGTCCCTAAGGACCACTGCTTTCAAGCCTTGGAGTTGGCGCTGCGTGCTACACCCGTACGATGGTGGGGTATGCATAAGGATAGTTTTTTGGATGGAGAGATTACATAAGAATGATGAAGCTAAGGTTTGGGTATGCTAATACTAGAATGACTGAGAAGTATAATGGGAAGGATGATCTGCAGTACCACTAGGAAAAATGGACTACGGTGTGGGGGATAAATCGCAGCTAGAATGGGTACATGTATTTTGTCATACCTTGGATACAATCCCCATGAACTGGTGCCTTGAAATGAGCTCCGCCACGACACTACAGAATGAGATATATTGAATTAATGTTTCTTATTGACTTTCAACTTTGAGGAAGGATTTGCAAGAATCAACGAAGCGATTCAAGATATCAAAGCGATTATCTTCAGAACACCAAAGGAACCTATGGAATGGACCCAACTAGATTGGAGCACCCAGCTACGCCACACTATAGCATGTTATAATGTGACTGCTGAAGAGGAGGAAGAAGAACTGAGTAATATAAATATTCCGGAGACAGAAGGACATCGCAAAGTCAAAGGCCCACACGTAGAGAACCCAGAAATCTCTGCACCTTTGAAAATGAAACAAGTAAACATTGACATTGAAGAAGAACTGAATTTTGCGAAGATTGGAGACTATTGGGACGACACTACGGTAGACAAAGTTGTTGAATTACTTCGTGAATACCAGGATCTCTTCCCCACTAAGTTTTCATATTTAAATGGCATACTTGGTGATTTGGGTGTTATGAAGATCACATTGAAGCTATACGCGAAGCCTGTTAAACAGAGGCCTTATCGCCTTAACCCTAAGAATAAGGAAAATGTTCGCCAAGATCTGGATAAAATGTTGGAGGTAGGCATTATAGAACTTGTTGAAGAGTCTGATTGGGTAAGCCCGATGGTGGTCCAAGAGAAGAAACAAAAGGGAGAAATAAGGATTTTCATAGATCTGGGGAAGCTTAATGATACATGAATCCACTATCCATTTCTGACGCTGTTTACAAATGAAGTGTTAGATAATGTCGGAGGGCAGGAAGCCTATTCCTTTACTGATGGGTTTTCTGGGTATCATCAAATTAAGATTTCCCCAAAGGGTAGAAGCAAAACCACCTTTGCGACAAAGTGGGGTTGCTTTCAATACACTGTTATGCTGTTTGGATTGAAGAACGCAACTACAATATTTTCCCACATAGTCATAACAACATTCAAAGAATTCATTCATAAGTTCCTGGAAGTATACTTTGATGACTAGATGATGTTTGGCTTGGTGAAGCGCCATGTAGCAAGTATGCACCTTATGTTGGATACATGTCAAAGATACCAGATAGCGTTGAATTTGAAAAAATGTATATTCTGTGTCCCTTTTGGGATCTTGCTAGGTCATGTTGTGTGCAAACAAGGATTGATGGTTGACCCTACAAAGATTGCGGTGATTGTTAACCTGGAGGCCCCTACAAATGTCAAGCAACTACGTGCGACGCTCAGACACACGGGATACTATAGAAAATGCATCAAATCTTATGCTCAAATTACCGCGCCCATGGAAAAATTACTAAAGAAGGATGCGACATTCTGTTGGAATGAATAATGTCAGCACAACTTAAATGTGTTGAAAGAAAAGATGGTAACTGTGCCAATCTTGGTATTTCCCGATTGGAAAAAGGAGTTTCATGTACATGTGGATTCTTCTTGCATTGCGTTAGGTGTAGTACTCACACAGGCAGGCGAGGGAGAACTAGACCATCCCATATCCTTCGCGAGTAGGAAGTTATCAAAGGCCAAGAAAAATTATTCTACGATTGAGTGCGAAGGGTTGGACATGGTCTACGCGCTGCAAAAATTTAGGCATCATCTGTTGGAAGGGCATTTCAAGATGTATACAGATCATTTTACCTTAAAATACCTGGTCAACAAACCTATGTTGGGGGGAAGATTTGCCGATGGCTCTTATTATTTCAGGAGTATGACTTGGAAGTCATTGGGAAGCTAGAGAGGTTCAATGCTGGACCTGACCATCTGTCGTGAATTGAAACAAGTGAAGAACCCAATAATTTGGAGGAAGGATTTCCTGATGTGCAGCTCTTTGTGGTACGTGTAGCTGATAACCATTTTGCTGATATTATTCACTTCTTAACTATAGGAATGACACTTGAAGGATATACAAATCAACAGAAGAAGGAATTAGTAGTGCGTGCAACCGATTTTTTAGTCATTGCGGGACATCTATACAAAATTGGTGCAGATGAAATATTGCGGAGATATGTGCCATACTTTGAGCATGATATTATCCTCACTAAGGTTCATGGAGGATCTGTAGGAGGTGATTATGTAGGAAAATAAACAACACAGAAGATTTTTCGCGTAGGTTTATGGTGGCCAACATTGCACAAGGATTCCAAAGCATATTGTAAGGCATGTGATGCATGTCAAAGGACTAGCAGATCGTCGCAAAGGGATGAGATACCGCTACATCCTCAGGTATCTTTACATGCATTTGAGAAGAGGACAATTGATTTTATCGGACCAATTCAGCCACCTAGAAAGAAAACGAGTGCACACTACATTATCACTGTGATGGAATATTTAACTAGATGGGAGGAAGCATAGCTAGTACAGGATTATACATGGGCTACGACAACAAAATTATTGTTTGAACATGTCTTAACGAGGTTTGGATTCTTGAAAATTTTGATGAGTGATAGGGGTATGCACTTTCTAAATTAAACAATTAGCACAATGACAGAGGAATTCTGGGTCTACCATCAGAAGAGTATGCCTTACCACCTGCAGGAAAACGGAACTGTCGAAGCTTTTAACAAAATTTTGGAGAACGCGCTGACAAATATCTGTAACATGCAGTGGAATTATTGGGAAGTGCGCGTACTTATAATGCTATGGGACTATAAGACAAGTTGTAAGAAGTTGATAGGGAAAATGTTATTCATTAGTCTATGGGGTCGAAGCAGTATTTCCTATGGAATACATTGTGCCTAGTCTGCGCATAGCAGCTTTGAGGGATATGGTGGATCATGAGGCCTTGGAAGAACGGCTCATGGAGCTAGAGGAGGACCGATTTTTGGCAGGATTCCACCAATAAGTATAGAAGGAATGAGAAAAATCATGGCATGATCTCCATATCAAGATTCGCACATTTAAGGTACATGAACTTGTGTTGTTATATGATAGTAAGTTCACTAAATTTCCAGGTAAATTCCAGATGCATTGGTTAGGACCATATATTGTCAAGGGAATTACGAATGATGGCGTAGTTCAACTTGCAAAGCTGAATGGGGAGCCCTTCCCAAGAAAAGTGAATGGGAGCAGGTTGAAGCTATATATGAGGGATCCTGCGCAATGACTATATGGCAATAGGATAGTATTAGTGCTCCAGGAAGTTGCAAGGGAGTGCAGGACTATAAACTACACTACCTTGTTTGAAGGAAACGACAGTGAGCACGCTACACGGAGATTGACGAGGATGCACCACATGAAGCTGCGCTCAAGATGATGCACCATGGAGGAGGGTGTCATGCAACCCAACAAGAAAATGACCTTTGGAGTTATTATTCATGATTTGATGGCCAAAAAGTGGTTAAGAGGAGTAGGGAGGTGACAATTAAGGAAAAAATATTTGAAGATCTGCTGCCAAAGCAACATTTATTATAAGAATTTAGGGGGAACGGTTGGATTTGAATTCAAATCCCCCTATAAATTGTGCATACCACTCTAACAGAGAACACTTTGCATTCTAAGAATTACTGGGGCATTTTGTTGTCTGACGCATATGAGTAGAGCATTCTAGGAAGAATTTGTGGTGTGCCACTCGTTTACGAAGTGTTCTCCAGTAGCCTGAGAGCTATTTATTGAAAGGATGATTGCCATTAACATTGTCTAAGCCCTCAGTTCATAAGCAACTGTATCTAACACACGAGGTCTTGAAGAATCTAGTATGGAGACTACGCCTACTGTGCCCATGACGCCGAGGTCACCTAGGCCAAAACAAATGGTGAAAAAATAAAAGTAGCCCTTTATGAAATAAAAATAACAAGTAGCAAAAGAAAAAAAAAAGAAATTGGTGCCAGTGCAAATCTCATCGAGGAAGCATATAGAGCCACAACCGAAGTAGAAAAAATACAAGCAATCAGAAAAAGTAGTGGATTTAGAGGGAGAGGTGTTATAGACATTTTTTGTCGCTGCAACCCCATTCAAACATGTCCATAAACCAAGGGCTACTAAGTCCCTAAAAGTGTTGTTCCATCCCCCAAAAGAACAAGGTCAGCTGATTACATCATCTCCCAGAAGTTCTCCATGAAAAACTGCTTAAAACTGGTCAAAACTGAATCATCTCACTTGCTCCATGGCTAGGGTGCGATGCATCTCACCTTGTACATACGAGAGGTGTGATGCATACTGAAAATTCCTTCTATAGGGTGTGATGGATGAGAATAGACAAGTGGCGGAGGCAGTTTTCTAAGTGGATGATCAAGGAATCTTCTAGAAACTTCTCATATGACACTTTCCTCTCAGAATTCGCCCAGGGATGAGTAAGAGATCAATGAATCTCCAAGTGGAACCAAGAAATATCAGAGAGAGGACACTAATCAAAATCCCAGAAGCTGACTCACCCCCCTACAAACATCTATATATGGATCCCTCATCACAGAGATCCAGAGGTTAGAGGCTGGAATTTTGTATCTTGTAAGTGTTGTTGGTTTCTTGTTGGAATATCATAGTGTTGGGTGATCTAAGCTTTTCATGAGGTGAAATAAGGGCTTTCATGCTGGAGGATGACGCTGGGTCAGAACAATTGGTTGTAATCCTCTTTGATATTCTTGATTATTAATAAAGCTATTCAAGTTTTCCTCCACATTCTTGTATGTTTGATGATATATGCATTTGTGTGGTAAATATACATCTGGTCCTATATTTTTTATGATTGTAGATCTCTATTCTTTGATAGTATTATGCTACTTTGATTCCACAGGCACTCTTTGAAGCTGGGTAGATGAAGGAGAAGTGGCAAGGATCTGTCAGAAGGGAGAGGAACCGAGCAAGGAACCAAGCGCAAGACTGAGGTTGGTATCCTTCATTCCTCTCTTATCTACTCCTCATAAAGGAAAACGAAAGTGGTTTTAGTTTGTTTGTTTCTAAGATAGCTACCAGTCTTAGTGGGACTAGCAGATCCGAGTGGACACTAGATTTCCCGATAAAAAAATGGCGACTCCACTGGGGAGTGAATAGATTGTTTTTTTGTCTATATTTGTTTGTTTTATAAACTTATAGACGGAGCCTGAAGTCAAGCCATCTAGCCTTCAAATTGCATTTTCTATGCAAGTGCAAAGTAGATCAATGCTGCTTTAGTCTATCTCTGGGTTTTGTTTATAAACTGAACAATCGATTTGCAAACTTTTTGATTGCCTTAGTGGTGGCTCTAGTAACCTCATTAGATCAGCCCCTGTGATTTCTATTTATTGTACATCACTTGCCCGACCTAAATCCCTGAACTGAGCTGCAAACTGTGACCCGGAACCCAATTGAAGTCTCATCCCTGGACCATCACACCTTTTACTCTTGGGAATCTGGATGCATCGCACTTCCCGTGTGCAGTAGGTGCGCTGCATCGCACTTTCCCTGTGTTGCAGGTGCGCTGATCAGACAGGACCTCTTCTGCTCTCAGATTTTGGTTTCTGTGATCACTCTCTTCAGCTCTATTTAGGAGTTTTGCTGTCTATGATCAGTATACCACTGTTGAAACCCCCTTCCTTTCGATCATTCCACCTCCATTGTGCAAAGAACTGCGATTTTTTTATGTATTTTCCGCCATTTTCAGTTCTCTTTTGCAAAGTAGTAGCATAGTTGAACTGTCGTCTTTTGATTTGAAAGTGTTGCAAGTGTCGTTTTCATTCAAAGAAAAGAATTCTATTGTTCTTGATGGTCTATTATACAGTTACTCTTATATTTGATTTGAATTACTAGTTTTTCAAGTGTCGAAAGCAGTTTTCAATTCAAAATAGTAAAGTGTCGTCATTATCTTCCTTTCTTTTTTGAAGAGAAATTTGTTAGTACTGTCGCTTTGAAAAGATAATTTAGATTTGTACTTAGCATTCTTCTTGTCATTCACACATTAAGAAAGCTGAAAACAAATACATGCATGTGCATTTGCATTTAGACTGCTTGTCGGTTTGATTTAGGATAATGCATCTAGTGTGTGCTCTCTGCTCTATGTTGAAAGAATATCATCTCTCTTTCTTTAGTAGCTAGGATTTTCATTGCAAAAAGAAGATTAAACGATTGTTTATCATCTTAGATTGCATTTTAGGAATTTTACATCTACATCACGCGGTGAACCTGAAAGGAAAATTTCTTAAGAAAGATCAACTGTAAAATAAATTTAATGAACCTAAAAAACGCTTTGGAACCTAATGCATAACATCTAGAAGTCTAGGCTAGAGACGTATTCTGGCATCGTAAAGCCTAGTAACTGTCGCTTTCACTGTTGGTTGGGCGATTCCTCCTCTTTGAGACGACAAGTGCCAGTACAGACTTGTGTTCCCACGTACCGTTGAGTATATATTGGGGGACCACAATAGGCTATATCATTTATCCATAGGAAGTCGTGTCTGCCGCCCTATCGATCGCAATGCACTGAACACAGTGTTTGGGAAGATTGACTGCCGTACCATAAAAAGTATTCTGCAGTTTTGCGATTAGTTTGGTAATCCCTCTGTCTAGATTTCCAGAGTAGTCTCTTTCGTTCCTTTTCAGACTCCTTAAAGGAAAAGGTCCATCTAAGCACTTGTCACTTCAGGCTCATTAAAAATCAAAGGTGACTAGAGTCATCTTTTGTTTTTTCTCAACTCTTAAAAATTGAAAAAACAAGTTGTGTCAAAGTGTCTAAAATTCATTTAATTTGAAAACATTTTCCCCGTTATTTTTAGTTGATCGAGTAATCCGCAATCGTGGAAGAAATTCAATTGAAACCCCGTTGTTCGCGGAGACTTACGAGTCAGCCATCTTTGTCCCCATAATCAAAACTATTCCGAACAAAGCGAACTCGTTTAACTGGCTCAAAGTCCCCTGGTCGGGTTGGAACAAGTGTTCCGACACCCTCGAAGACTCCGGTTACTCCAAACATTTCTGGTACCCCTGCCTTTACAAAAGAAGTTCCGCAGCCACAAGAGGACAGTAGAACTGATGCTAGTGTGAGGGTAAACACTTCTATATCTGAACTGGCTCCATCCATAGCTGATTCGGAAGGTGTTTTTCCCCAAACATCAGTCGCTACAGAATCTATACCTTCTTCGGCACCGGAAATATTTTATGGACCTGACGGTCTGCCTCTTCCACCCGGTTTGATTGCTATAGAAGAGATTGTGGAGGATCCACCATCTAGTACTCCATCGAAATTTGGAGTAGGGGTCACTCTATATCCTTCTTTGTCAGAAATTAGTCTACCATTATCGAAAGTTCCTATAGAATCACTAGGAAACCTTTTGGATAGACTAGATATGTCTGAACAACCGTCGACATCTAGTACTGTGTCATCTGACACAGCAACGACAAAACTCCCTGCTGCTACTCCGACAATGTTAGTTGGCGTACCATCTGTCGCGACTAGATTTCAATCACTGGATGGGATCCATCCAGGGACTGTTTCGACGGTATGGTCTGTTCCCGTTTGTTCATCCAGAATAATATCTGGAATCTCTTATGTTGAGTCTCAGCAAATTGATCCTTCGCAATGTCAATTTGGGCAGTCTGGTCCTCAAAGGCAAATAATTCCCTTAAGCACCGGATTACCACCATATGGGGGGCAATATGCCCTTTCATTGTCTCCTCTGGGAGGTCAAACATACGAGAGTTCGCAACAGAATTCAGGTTATGCTGGAATTACATCCAGTGGTTGGATACCAATACTGCCTCAACAACCAAGAGTTGTATACTCAATGCAACAAAGTATTCCTATGTCAAATATCCCCACTACACCAGCTATTGTGACGGTGTCGCAAGTACAAGCATTACCTATTGTATGCCAACCTCAAGTCTCTCAGGTCGCAATCCAACAGCCCCTTGTCCCTGCGACACCACCACAATCATCAGTTAGTGGCTCCTTAACTGGAGTGACCCAAGCTCAAACGGGTACCATTACCCCTCATCTCGGTCAAACAGCCAGTATTGGGCAACAGCACATGGTCTCACAACCATGGCTGGTGCAATATCAGCAACCACAATTCCAACAAGTTTACCAAGGATCTGAACACCAAGTCTTTGCAAGTAATGGGCAGCTGTATATTCAAAATGGACAACATCAACCATTTCATAATGGTTATGCCCATCAACCTTATCAGAGTTATCAGCATCAAATGCACTATGTTGGTATGCAAAGACCCACTGCTCAGGCAATCCCATCTTATCCTGGGTATGCTTCACCAAACCTGAATCAACAGTTTCCCTTCGTGGCAACTTTAGAGTTACCATATCTAAACCGGTTAGCAAACGATCCAATCGCTTACGCCCCTTGGTGGCCAGCAATTCCTCATAAACTTCTGTCAGATATTCCTAAATTTAATGGAAATCTGGGTGAAGACCCGTCGAATCATGTGATGACATTTCACCTATGGTGTTCATCTAACACTCTAAATGATGATTCGATCAGGAATGACCAGGAATGACCAAGGCTAAGTCGAAAAAGACCCGTACGGTTTAAGGTCAAAATGCAAATGAAGAACTTCTCGCCTCGGAAGTAAATGCCGTATCGACTGACAAAGGCAAAGAAACCAAGCAACCAGGAGGCAAGAAGAAAAAGAAAGGGAAGAAGAAGGAACAAGAAGAGTCGTCCCCTGAAAAATCTTCTGCAAACCCTTCTGGAGATAGGAAACCAAATCGTCCATGCCTAATATGTGATGAGGATCATTGGACAAGAGAGTGTTCGTATAAAGCTGAGCTTAGAAAATTCTTCAAGAATTCAAAAACCTCGGCGGTATTGACTAATCCGTTTCCAAATCCAGGAACAAATCTGGTTGCTAGTGATAATGCTTCCCCGTCCCAAGTGATAATGTTGTCGGTTTCAAAGCAGCAAAATGATGCTTTGATATCAACAAGGAATAAAGATTACGGGAATCCACAGCTCTCAGACAACAAGGCCAATGATCAACCCAGTAGTTCGACAACAACTTCGACCGAAATTGTGCCACCCATCATTCCTGAACTAACGATAAAGCCGCCAAAGGGAGTAGTACACAAATCAACATTTAATCCTCGTGCCAAAGCAGCACAACATTATAATATAGTGGAAGATCTGGCCCAATCGCCATCTGCTATGTCGACACTTGAGGTATTGCAAAATTTCCCCTCTCAAACGCAAGTTTTATTATCAGCGATAGGTGGGATTGACCCAATGGATTCCAATCTTGTGTCCTTTAATCACAAAGGATTTGACCCTCAGTTACCAGCTCAACTAGCTTTCCTTATTCAAGTGAAAGCCCTCAACAAAACTGTTCATCGAACAATTATTGATGAGGGGGCATCTACATGCATCATGTCGATGAGTTGTTGGAAAACTTTAGGATCTCCAACCTTGTCGCGATCTTCGACAACATTAAAAGAATTTGATGGACGAACATACACCCCATATGGGATTTTAGTAACTTGCAAGTCGAACTGGGGGCCAAAACAGTAGAAATAGATGTTGAAGTAATTGACGGAAACCTCAATTACAACATCCTACTGGGAAGGCCCTGGATATATGCTATGGCAGCCGTTGTGTCGACCTATTTCAGGAAGATTTCATTTCCCTTTCAAGGAGGAATTACATTCATTGACCAACAAACATTTCTCCCCAACAGTTCACAAGTTACAGGAAGCATTCTGATGATCCATGGAAGCCCTCATTCGCTTCAAAATATCGGAGTAGGCCTACTAAAAGGCCCTACATTAATGGGTACTTTTTCCCTACCACATCCAAACAATCTGGCGGAAGTGACCATGGTGGGAACCTGCAATATGATATCTTGTAGATTCAGAAGATTCCTGAACATTTTGACAACATGGATCATCGCCATTTTATAAATATTGTAGCAATCAATTTTCTTGGCCTGTGGGGCAAACCCAAATCAACGCTCATAGAGTGTTTGGATAGATAGGTCTAAGAAATATGGTACCTCTTCAGATCGTTGGTTGCATGTACATTCTACAGATAAAGGAATCATTCAGTCAGTGATGTTAGGAGAGGCACCATGGGAAGATTACCACCATCATTCCCATCTTCTGGATTACCACAAAGATTATTCCAGTGACCTTAATCATCCTTCAATTTTTGATTTTCTATCAAATACTGTAAATACGGTGGATTCTGAGGATGGTTCTTATCTCATGTCGACCTCGTTAAAAAATGAAACAAGGAGTCAGGAGGATAGTTCTCTTACTGTGTCAACCTCATTAAAAAATGAAACAACTCGAGTTTTTCAAAGATATCAAAGGTAAGCCTTCATGCCAACCACCACGTTGAATGCAATGAAGCTTAGGGGGCATGCACCTCGATTTGCGTCATTATGCTGGGGGCATGCAAACTTATAACAAGCATAGTTTTTCGTTTCAAGCTTGCGTAAACATGAAACCGTTTGCATCATTATGCTGGGGGCATGCAAACTTATCATGAGCAGTGCTACTGCAAGGTTCAAGCTCGTTAAAAATAAACCCGCCACGAGCAGTTTTTATGTGAAGTTCAAGCTCGTTAAAAATTAAACCGAAGCAATGAGCAAATGTTTCCCCCAGAGTTTAAGCTCATTAAAAAACGAACCAGTCTCCAGTAAAGAACCATTGTGAATGCATTATCATTAGCCTTTGAGCCTTGGTCGTGTTCTCATCATCACCTCCACTCCGTTTTTGGCTGATCATACGCCTCCATTTGATTGTTTAGTACCCTTTTTTGAGGAACAGCTGCAAAGAGTGATCCTGTTAGCCATCCTTGTGACACTGCCGTGATTGGAAAATTGAAAACCTTACCTGGAATCAGCTGCTACCCGAAATTATCACTCATTCCTCAAAAAATGAGTCTCCTTTAAGATCTTTTCACCTAACTCATAAAATATGAAAATATTGCCGAGCGATTGGCCTCTCCATCTCGTTAAAGTGACCGGAAGTGCTATCCCTCCTCTAGATTTTAATCTTTTTGGACCTGAGGGATTATTACACGAAAAGATCGAGCGCTTGTTTTGTTCGGCTCGTTAAAATTACTGAAAATTCATCCCTTTCATATTATTTTATACTTTTTTGGACTTAAGGGATTATATGACGAAAAAGGATTATTGGAGTTTCCTTTACATCCATTTCAGACTCTCTAAAATTGAAAAGGACCGAGTTATCTTTGTCATTAAACTCGTTAAAACCGAATAGCGACAAACTTGTCCATACAGACAAGAACGAGTTTCACTGTCACTAGGCTCGTTAAAACATAGCGACGGGTTTTCCCAAAGGGAAAATTATAGAAAAAGCATATGTTATCCTCCTCAAGATTGACAAAAATAAAGAGGTATTGGTCAGCAATGACTGGGGAGAAATTGGGAAGAAAACTTGAAGAAACTTTATTGGTAGCAAGTCGCTCTTGAACATGACACTTTCACTCTGCATCCGAGTCGGGTTGGGTTGTTCCTTTCACTGGTCATATCACCATTGGTCCAGCACACCATCCATATTTGGGGTTAATGCTACCAATCCATGTCAGTGTCACCGGTATGTTCAAGAGAAGTCACTCAGAGAATTCACCTGTGCCTCATCCGCTGCAATACATTCACGCTCCATTCTTTCATGACCACCACCATAAACCCTGTATCATCATATCGTTTTCACCTCCAAAATCATTTACTCCGTTCTGTGTCGTAGATGTGGGATTCATTAAAGCCTTCCTACGACGGGTCACTTCTTGTCGACATCAGCTCATTATCCAAGAAGTCGACTTAGGAACAACCTTTCAGTACTTTGAAGCTTGCATGCCTCAATGGCAAGTTTCTCACTTCCGGCGATAGGTTTACATCAATGGCCTTCGACCAAAAGATTTTGAGTGGTGTTCGACGCCAAGTCCCTTTTCACACCACGCGAATTGTACTCTAGTACCTTGAGGGTCATCATCATTATCGGTGATTCCTCTCGCACCTGTTAACAGCTTACATCATTGGCTGGTAATCAGGCGATGTCTTTCCATGTTCAACTCCAGAACATCTTTCACATGGATCGACTTGTACTCTGGGCGAAGATTGAACGAGTTTTGAAGACCCCGGATCTAGTTTCATCCATCCGGGCTGTGATATATTCAGGAATATAAAGACATCACATGTACATCATTGCGAAACAGATGATCATCTGAACCAAAGGATGATGGCTCTATCCAAATCATCAGTCTGCTACATAGATGGTTGTCTGTCCTATGTACATGAAAATGAATTTATAAAGTTGAGCATGGGAATGTCCGCCTCAACTAGATCATGAAAATATTATGAAGATAATGTATTGTATTGTATCTTATTACAGGTCGCCTTCCAGCTCGAAAAAACTTCGGATCCTCATGATAAAGCATTTCACCCGACATCAAAAGATTAACGACCTCATGCTTTAGGGGGCAACTGTTATAGACATTTTTGGGCACTGCAACCCCAATCAAACATGTCCATAAACCAAGGGCTCCTAAGTCCCTAAAAGTTTTTTTCCATCCCCTAAAAGAACAAGGTCAGCTGATTACATCATCTCCCAGAAGTTCTCCATGAAAAACTGCTTAGAACTGGTCAAAACTGGATCATCTCACTTGCTCCATGGCCAGGGTGCGATGCATCTCACCTTGTACACACGGGAGGTGCGATGCATACTGAAAATTCCTTCTATAGGGTGTGATGGATGAGAATAGACAAGTGGCGGAGACAGTTTGCTAAGTGGATGATCAAGGAATCTTCTAGAAACTTCTCATATGACACTTGCCTCTCAGAATTCGCCCAGGGATGAGTAAGAGATAAATGAAATCTCCAAGTGGAACCAAGAACTATCAGAGAGAGGACACTAATCAAAATCCCAGAAGTTGACTCACCCCCCTACAAACATCTATATATGGATCCCTCATCACAGAGATCCAGAGGTTAGAGGCCAGAATTTTGTATCTTGTAAGGAAGTGTTGTTGATTTCTTGTTGGAATATCATAGTGTTGGGTGATATAAGATTTTCATGAGGTGAAAGAAGGGCTTTCATGCTAGAGGATGACGCTGGGTCAGAACAATTGGTTGTAATCCTCTTTTCTATTCTTGATTATTAATAAAGCTATTCAAGTTTTCCTCCACATTCTTGTATGTTTGATGATATATGCATTTTTGTGGTCAATATACATTTGGTCCTATATTGTTTATGATTGTAGATCTCTGTTCTTCGATAGTATTATGCTACTTTGATTCCATAGGCGCTCTTTGAAGCTGGGTAGACGAAGGAGAAGTGGCAAGGATCTATCAGAAGGGAGAGGAACCGAGCAAGGAACCAAGCGCAAGATTGAGGTTGGTATCCTTCATTCCTCTCTTATCTACTCCTCATAAAGGAAAACGAAAGTGGTTTTAGTTTGTTTGTTTCTAAGATAGCTACCAGTCTTAGTGGGACTAGCAGATCCGAGTGGACACTAGATTTCCCGATAACAAAATCTAGTGTCCACTCGGATCTGCTAGTCCCACTAAGACTGGTAGCTATCTTATAAACAAACAAACTAAAACCACTTTAATTTTCCTTTATGAGGAGTAGATAAGAGAGGAATGAAGGATACCAACATCAGTCTTGCACTTGGTTCCTTGCTCTGTTCCTCTCCCTTCTGACAGATCCTTGCCGCTTCTCCTTCATCTACCCATCTTCAAAGAGCACCCATGGAATCAAAGCAGCATAATACTATCGAAGAACATAGATCTACAATCATAAACAATATAGGACCAGATGTATATTGACCACACAAATGCATATATCATCAAACATACAAGAATGTGGAGGAAAACTTGAATAGCTTTATTAATAATCAAGAATAGCAAAGAGGATTACAACCAATTGTTCTGACCCAGCGTCATCCTCCAGCATGAAAGCCCTTCTTTCACCTCATGAAAAGCTTAGATCACCCAACACTATGATATTCCAACAAGAAACCAACAACACTTCCTTACAAGATACAAAATTCCAGCCTCTAACCTCTGGATCTCTATGATGAGGGATCCATATATAGATGTTTGCAGGGGGGTGAGTCAGCTTCTGGGATTTTGATTAGTGTCCTCTCTCTGATAGTTCTTGGTTCCACTTGGAGATTTCATTGATCTCTTACTCATCCCTGGGCGAATTCTGAGAGGCAAGTGTCATATGAGAAGTTTCTAGAAGATTCCTTGATCATCCACTTAGCAAACTGTCTCCGCCACTTGTCTATTCTCGTCCATCGCACCCTATAGAAGGACTTTTCAGTATGCATCACACCTCTCGTGTGTACAAGGTGAGATGCATCACACCCTGGCCATGGAGTAAGTGAGATGATCCAGTTTTGACCAGTTCTAAGCAGTTTTTCATGGAGAACTTCTGGGAGATGATGTAATCAGCTGACCTTGTTCTTTTAGGGGATGGAACAACACTTTTAGGGACTTAGGAGCCCTTGGTTTATGGACATGTTTGATTGGGGTTGAAGTGCCCAAAAATGTCTATAACAAGATGAGTACCAAGGTATCGAAGAAGTCGATGCCGAGGGAGTCGAGCCTATCTCTATGTTACCTAAATACATCCCTTTGTGGAAGGGAAAAACTAAAGTGACCAAGGACCTTGATTCAGAAAAATTTAGGATATCCACTCCCCTGCTATTGAAGCAGGTCACATTTGAAGGCCCTAAACTTGTGCGTATCCTGTTGTTGAAATTGGAGGACCTGGATATTGCAGATCACGAAAAATTTCCGCATCTGGAAAACCATAAGTATATGATGAAGATATACTATGACGACACATGAGTTACATAGTTAGAACCCATGAAGTGGGTTTGCGACGTTGAGTAATCAGAGATGATGAATATGCTATTAGTACTGCACTATCACCGCTCCCCTATCAATATGGTCTGTGTGCACCAGATCCTCGTGCTGGTGCACAGCGAGATTCTATGGCTAGGGCAGCCTATTCCAATAATAGATATGTTAATCCATAGGGTAACAAAGCTGCCCCATAAAGGAGTAGAACCCACCAAGGAATTTCTAGGAAAAACAGGGGAAAAGGAGCTAACTGATAAAAAGAAAAAGGAGTATGGTCTTGTGAAGAAGTCACGATGATACTCAATTTTGTCAATACAAGATCAGGTAGTCTAGCTTGCTACCCAGATCCTCATGAGAAAGATCATGTGAAAGTGTTGCGTGGATGAAATTACGATGCCAGTTGTATCACTTGCTGCACAATGCACGAAGGGAGTGCAATATAATTGGTCAAGGTATCTCTGCCAGGAGTTCCTCGCGAACTGTAGAGAAGCCCAAGAAGACAACAAGCCATTTCATTATGCTTGGCTTCTATTATCTATTGTATTAGTTGCATGGAGGTTACCGGAGGATAGCCAATTTCCTCCGCACAAGGACGAATTGCCTGAGGCTGCGAGGTTCGCCTTGCTCTGGGCCACAAAGGATGTGGCCCGCATCAAGGAAACAAATATTTTATGGGCCCTCATGGAGATGGACCTTCGGATGGTAATCAATCAATGACCAAGGTTGTCCCCAACCTTTTTTAGGAAACTAACAGCCTATGCGGAGTTCAAGGTTGATTTCCACAACATCTCGATCCATGCATAGAAGGACCTGGAAGGAAAGTGGCATGCATTGCCTTATTTAATGTCCGAGATGGATGTGTATGAAGTCGTAGGGTATTGGCCACTGAAGTGGTGTGATCCTACAACACTGGAGGTGGGAACCAACAAAGGCGCAGAGAGCTCTGCCGCGCAAAAGTTAAAGGAAGCCGCTAAGAAAGCTACACGCACATTGGCCGAGCAAAAGAAGGAGGTTGCTAAGGCAGCTGTAGAGAAGGCACAAATAGAGGAAGAGTGTGTTGGTAAAGAGTAGGTAGAGAAGGAACAGAAGGATATTGAGGAGACTGAGAAGTTTTCTATGCACCACACTGACGAACAAGAACTTTCAAAGTAGGGAGGAGGAGGTGGTGAGGAGCAGAGCACTCCGTTCATTCTAAAGAAATGTGGACAGGAACAAACGGGTGGCCAATGAAAGAAGCATAAGTATGACAAGTAGACACATCTGGATCCCATGGTGATGATAGAAGGTGATCTCGATGAGATTGATGACAAGATCAGGACACAACGACAGAGGTGCTGCAACAATATAAGCAACAATACATGCAGACGCTAGGAAGTGTCCAAAAGGATCTGTGTGAGCTGAAGATCTAGGATAACATGATTCAAGTGGGTGTCGGGAAGGTGAGTGGCATGCAAGTGAGCCTAACGTAGGGAAGTAGTGTAGTCACAAAGATTGAAAGTAATTTGGATCTCAAAGTCTTTCCTTTGCAAGAGGGGTCAGTCCATGTGGAATCAGACAAGGATCGTGTGGTGCTCTACATAGTGAAAGATATAGGATTGAACCTTGTCGTGCTGCTGCTTGATTCTCTTCATGCGCTACATCAAGGGTTCCCATATGAGTTTAAGATCAGAGAACAAGATGCACTCACTGTGGTTAGTGAGTTTAAAGTCAACAATGAGCAGCTATTCACAGAAAAAACTCAAGCATTGAAGGAATAGGAGGAGTTGCGGACACAATGCCAGAACCTGGTCACAACAATTGAGCAGGCCTACAAGTCCGTACCTGAGTTGAATATACCCGATGATGCAGAGGCTTCAGCTAAAGTGAGGAAATTGGCCGCCACAGTCCGCGCGCCAAAGGAAAAGGTCGATAAGGTGACTTTTGATCTTCAGATGTAAATAATTGAGTTGCAGTTAATGTTGCAATTGACCACACCGCTAGAGGATCGGGAACAAAGAGGAGAAGCTATAAAAGAATACATGGCTCAACTAGATGTCGCAGTTCAAGGTTGTGACCAACTCTTCACTCAGGTAATGGGCCTATGGGATACATTGTAGGAGGATACTATGTTGCAACAGTTGAACACAGAAATCAAAGAAGCGCAGCAGTAATATGATGAGATCAATACGATAGCACAGACGTTGGCACCATTCCAACACTTCGCATGCTTGCAGGAAGGCAAGGCAAAATTGATGTAGATCTAGGAGTTGCAAAAAAAGTAGTCCTTGCTTAGAGCCTGTCTTGAGCCTTGGACAAAGGAAGCCTTCCATTTTTCATAGAACATTCATGAGAAGATGAAGACCATGCATCGGACGCATATGACTACGCAACTTGCAATAGAGGGGCCAACCACGGAGAAACTGGTCCAGGAGGTACAACAAGTAGTAGAACAAAGTACCGCGGAGCTTCAGGTGTTGACCAAGGCATTCAACAAACTTCACCAGAAAGTGGAACAACCAACTCAGTGACTCGAGGGCGAGTCACGATCTGTGTTGGGGGCCTATTGGGATGGGGTCCCCAGGGGTATAATTGAATTAAACTTAGTCATTTTTGTAAAGAATTTTGTAAAATATGTAAAGTCCCTGCAAAATGTGGATGTGGAGCGCTCAGATAGATAGAGTAAAAGGGGCCTTAGCCCCTTTCTTTTGGTCAGTTTTAAAGACTCAGCCATGAGCTAGGGGCCATGGTATTGTATTAGGAAATATATAAATAGTTGAGTCTTAGCGAGTCTTAGAAGTAATTTTTTGATAGAGAATTGGGTACATTGAAGAGTTTTGTTGTATTGGGTAAGAGCTAAGGCAGGAAGGCTCTGCTTCCTGCACTTAGGTAGAGAAGGGAAATCTCCTGCAACTGAGTGCATAGGAGGCTTGGGTAGAGTTCACAGCTGAGTGCATAGACCCCTGCAGCTGTGTGCGCAGGGTAAGAGAGTCTGTAATCAGTAACTTGAAGATCAATAAAAATAGTCTTTCAAAGAATTACTAAGTATTTCCATTGTATATGTTTACATTCTATGCTACCGATTAATGAAATGTTTTATGAAATAATGATTGAACTCTACATGAATTTACTGAATCTATCTTAATAATGTATGAAATGAATGCTTAGCCACTTCCGCGAAGTTACAAGCCTTTTCTCTTATGTTTTCTAACGAATTAAGTGAATATAAGTGAACTCCGATCTAGGGTTTCTTGTTGATATGCGAAAGTAGGTAAATCGACTATTTAAGGTCCACAAGGACCAATCGTGGACCTTCACGAAGGTTGGAAGGCTGTTTTAACTTAGTTACAGTAACAAGCCCTAGAAGTTTATCGATTTGTGTGGAGGCAAATATAAGGCACTGGAAAACATCACACTAGTCTCTGGATGCAAAAACTTTGTTCTTGCATCCCCTAATACTGTTTTGGGTGAGACTAGAGCCTGCACTACGCAGGTTGTAGCTGAAAGGGCCAATAGTGTATGGTTTTTTTGGTTGGAATAACTAACTCTAAACATGGGACAGGACCCCCTAAGCCAACAATAAGAATGCGAGCTTGTTAAAAGTAGTAACCATGACATATATTTCTATTGACATGCAAGACCTTCAAATTTTTGTGCAAGTTATTCAGGTTCTTATCTTTTTTGTTGCACATTACTTTATATGAGTTTTAATAAATCATATCTTTGTGTATGCATGTCACGAGCTACATTGGAAATTCTATTATACATAACCTTGACCTTCTAGCTAGTTAGGTTATGAGTATGTCTAGCTACATATTAGTTTTCATTGCAAATGCATCATGCACTCCCTTTCTATACTATTTCATTTGCTTTCTAACTTCGTCTTACATCCTATTTTCAATTATCCTCCATTTGTTTTGTTATTTTGATTTGGTTCTCTTATTGTGTCTTCTCTCTTTCGTGTTTTTTTGAATAAGACCTCGCACAAAGGATGCCACTTTGGCTTGAAAACAATGTGGAAAAATAAGAAAGGGGTTTTGTGACACCACAACATTTGGTTGACCTTGAGTCCTTCTCAGTCTTGGTTACAAATTTTAGTCGATGATGTTCTGACAAAAAATGCGATGCTTGTGTAAGGAAATATTTGTGTCAAACCATGATATCCATGTCTATTCTGGAAACCTTATGCCTTCACTTGGTTCTTTATGTTTTAGTGTTTTCATGCTTATCCAATCTAGTAGAAGAGGAAAAGGGGAAAAACCTAAATGAGAAAACCTAAATAAGAGGTCTTTATATTCTTCTCTAAAGGAACAACCTCTTCTACTCTAAATAAGCCAGGATCCCTCTTTCACCCATGAAATGAATAAGTGGCTATGCACATTCCTATATAAATATATAAATAAAGGCGAAAGAAGAGAAAGGATTCCTATCCAACCTCGCTGGTAGTGGAGTAATGTTTGTGTTCCTGTAGTAACTCTTTCAGGGCAATTTCTAGGTTTGCTGGCAGTGGAGAAACACCAAAGATGAAAATCTATACTATGAAAATCTAAATCTCGCAAACTATACTACTCTTTCCTGATTCGAAACATTGCGATATTTTTGATCTTATATTTCTGTTCAACAGAGAAAGAATAGAGGAGACTATGTTTATTCACGGGGTAAGTGGGGAAGCCAGGGTTATATAAATGATGAATCAATACTTCCTAAATAACTAGACCTTACACAAAGAGTTTACTGAAGTAGAGAAGCTGGAGTTATACCAGTTTGTCACCAAGTGTTGTCACTGTGACAAACACCCTCCAAAATTTTTCCTACACTCGAATTTTGGAGCCTACTGTGGTTTTGGTGATCGGTCGTTCCATAGTTACTTCTTCGCTGGTAATGATTTGCTAATATTTTAGGCTCTTGTCTTGTATTTCAAGTGTCGAAGTGACATGCTTACACATGCCCAATCCATAATGAATTCATGAGCACATTCTTTCACGCAAGCTTGAACAAGCCTAGTGCAGTCTATCAAGACAATGTCTATGCTATGCTCAACCCATGTCAACAGTTAGTGCACATGTTCATTGAAAATCCCTCACTTTTGGTTGTGTTGGTACTTCTATTTTGGTGCTTCTTTTCTACTCTCACTTTTGCACAACTTTGTTCTCATGAGTGTCATTTTCAAGTTTTCAACTATCGCTTTTGCACAACTTTGTTCTCATGAGTGTCATTTTCACGTTTTCAACTATTGCTTTTGCTTACTTTCACTCCAATTAGTGTTTTTTCATGTTAGCTTTACTTTGACTGTTGGGTTGTGTTATATTCTTTCCATGACTAACCTACGTAGTGAACCAAGCGGTTAGAGGGGGGGTGGAGCCCCCCTTTCGTTGCACTGATTGCGTAGCGGATGGGTCATAGGGGGGGCAAGAACACCCCTTATCCAAGGGGTTTGAGGGGGGCGGGCAGCCCCCCTTTATGGGGTTCGGGGCAGTGCCTCGGGAATTTTTTTTTTGGACCCTATATTAGGTTGGGCGAACCTACCTATGGTTTTCGGTCCATGGTTTTGGAAGCGATGGTTTTCGGTCCATGGTTTTGGACGCGATGGTTTTCGGTCCATGGTATTGGATGCTTTGGCATGTATAAATATGTATTGTAACATTGAAAGGAACATAATGAAAAATAAAGCTGGTAGTCTCGGTTTTGGGATCTAGGAGAAAATGTCTATGTATATGTGTTTTATGTGTTATGCTCTCGCATTTTTTATTTTATGTGTGTTTTAGAATTCGTATGCAGGTAATTTCTGTACGAGGTTAAAACCTACATTGGCATGTGTCTCTTTCACCCTCATTTGCATATTGCAAGTGTAGTTCACTCTTTTCTTTCCATATCACATGTGTCATTTTTTAGCATTGGAAGTGTTTCTTATTGTGTAGACCAAAGTTTTAACATGTTTCAAGGGGAAATCTTTGTGATAATGAGTTTTTCTTATCATGTAAACATGTTTCACACTAACTTCCAAAGTTTCATTCATTGTCACACAAGTGTCGTCACTTTCGTTGCAAAGTATATATTTTGTGTCGCACTTGGTAGGAACTGTCGCAAATTTGTTGCATTAAGGAAGGCATGTTGTTCATACATTTTGAGTGTTACTTGTCATGTCGTCAAGTGATCTAAGTGTGTGATCATTCTCAAAGTATCTCTTTCGTTCATCTTCTTCTCACTGATCCAACACTTAGTCCAACTGGGAAAACTCCCCGACTAGGCCACTCAACCTCATGCTTCCCATCTTGAATTGCGCACTACGTAGTCTCATCCCTATAGCAGCATCCTTGTCCCTTGGTGTTGGGATAGCGTCCTTAGGGTCAATTTTTGGTTAGTTTAAACAATTTTTGAGAAGAATTTTGTAAAGAATGTAAATTCTCCATGAAATGTGGAAGCGTAGTGTGCAACTAAGTAAGAGTCAAAGGGGCTTTAGCCCCTTGTTTGGGTAATTGATAGGCTGGTTTTGAGACTCACCCATAGGCTACAGGCCATGGTATTGTAAGAAAAAAAATGCTATATATATATTTGAGTCATAGCGACTCTAGAGGGGATAAGTAATATAGAAGATTATTGTATTGGGCAAGTGCTAAGGCAGGAAATATCTATTTCTTGTACTTAGGCGGAAGGGGAAGGCTCTTGTAGCCGAGTGCACGAAGACCTTGCCAAGTCTGCAGCTGAGTGCGCGAACCCTTGTAGTTCGGTGTGCAGGGTTGAAGAGTCTTAAAATTAACAATGAATCTAATAAAGATTGATTTTGGAACACATATCTTGCCTCTATGTCTTATTCTTATTTCTGTTCAAGTTATGAATTATGGCTATGTTCTATTTTCTGTGGAATGAAGTATAATTGTTGTGCGAATCTGTTGGATCTTTAATAGCTATGCATGAACTAACTAATAATATTTTTTTGCGAAGGTAATGGTTAAATCTGTTATGATAATTGTGCGAACAAGTAGATCTACGTGAAGGCAGATCTAGGGTTATTGTTTGCTGCGTGAAAGTGGTCAATCTGCTTCTTTTAGGTCTGTCGAGTCTGATCGCATACCTTCCAAGAGTTGTTTTCTTAGAGTTGTAGCAGCGGACCATAGAAAGACATAGATCTGCACGAAGGCAGATCTAAGCTACAAGGGCTTAAGATTACTTATCACATAGTCTCTGGATGCGGAAACCTGGTTCTAGCATCCTCTAATACTTCTTTGGGTGAGACTGCAGGATGCGCTATGCAGGTTGTTGCCTCAAGGGAAATAGTTATGGTTTTGTTGGTTGGCACGATTAACTCTGAACTTGGGTCAGCCCCCCTTAAGCGAACATATGGTTCCATTGTTGGGACCAGGATCTATCTAAGATATGTGTGATAAATGGTTTCCCACAAATAAAGAGATTGAGAAGTGGATTGACCGAAATGTGCATGCGTTCACAGCTCAAGAGAACATGAACCATAAGTTATCCAAGGAGCAGTGGCTGCAGAGATATTAATACACAGAAAAAACTGACGCGTTCTTCTATTTCTTTCCTAATGAACTACACAAGTGGTTGTCTAAATTGGTCGATAGTCAAGGAAAGTGGAGGCTTGACGACCCTATAGTTTGGACTCTTGAACTAGTGCGATGTCTGGAGGCATCAGGAAGCAATATCACGCAGGCTGTGGATCATTAGATTAATCACACACTTGGAAGTTTTGTGACTTATTTCGCGATCGATAGAAATATCAACTATAGCAAAGTAGAACAAAGGCTCTTTAAGGGACAGCGAGGTAAGTATTTGAAATCATTAAAGACTTGGACTAAAATGTTGTTATGTGAAAGGAGGGTTATGCAATTACCTTGATGTTTGGGGCTACGCGAAGTGGGAGATTCTTTAAAAGAAACAAAGGAGCAAGCTCAAAGTATAGTCCGCTTATTGAACCCCCTTCAAGTGACGATGAAGGGATGGTGTTGACTACACCGCAAAGTGTAGTTTAGTTAATTACGCAGGGTATTCCAAGGATACCTCATCCGTCCACTCCACCTTCACCTCATACGCTATACCTTCACCTCCTCCACCTCCATTACCACCATTCAACATGGTGAACACAATGAAGATGCTGATTTTTAAAGGGGTAGGGAGTGAAGATCCCAAACAGTTCTAGTTTGTTACAGAAGTTGTATGGATGGCACAATAGATTACAGATTATAGCATCAAGAAAGCACATCTGGTCACAACCTTACATGATCGAGCATTAACATGGTACATAAAATAGTGTATTGGTAACCCCACCGCGACGTTGAAAGAGACCCAAAAATCTCTAAACAAGGAGTTTAGAAAGCCTAAGTTAGAGGCACAGTTGGTGACTGAGTTTAACGAAATTCAACAGAAGGTATATGAGACACCTTGGGATTTCGATCAACGGTTGAAACGCATGATCAGGAAAGCCAATATGGTAATTATAGATTCCCAACATTGTGACTTGTATATAACATCACTCTTGTTGCACTTCAGAGTGCCTCTGTTATAGTAAAACATAACAATGGAAGCTGAAGCCTTAGAAATTATGATGAGGCTGGATGCCTCACCCATATAGGATATGAACCTTGGAGTGCAACAGATTCACTCATAGCTGGAAAGCCTGCACTTGGAGTTGCAAATCCTAAAGAAAGGAAAGGAAGCCCAGCTAGAGGTGTGCACTGAGGTCTGGTGTTTGAAGTGCAAGAGCCATGGACATGATAAGGACCATTGCCTGGTTTATAAGAACTATATTATGGGGGGAGGGCCTATTCCCCTGAAACTAGAGAATAATGTTGGATCAAGCATGGGAGCTACATTGTGGTGTGCTATCTGTTAGGTTATAGGACAACATGCGACTGATAATTTCCATTTACTACAGAATTTTTTACAGACCCCTCAATAGTGGTTTTCCAATTTCTGTAAATCTGTGGGCCATGATGAACACCATTGTAGGAGTTATGAGCTGATGATGGATGGAACCCCTACCTATTGAATGCAGGCAGAAAATTGGCCTCGGGATCAGGGCGCAGGAGTAGTGTGTGGGGGATTCCAAGGCTAAGGATGAGGGAGAAGGGGTGGAATTGGTCGAGGGCATGGGTAGGTGATCTGCTATAATTGTGGCGAAGTAGGGCACTTCGTGCGAGATTGTACAAACCCCACACATCGATCATTTCAGTATTGTAGACAGTTTGAACATATGATAGAAGAATGTTAGGTCCTTATGGAGAAGATGCAATAAAAGAAGGCGCAACCGAAACAACCTACGCAAAACATCTAGATGATGAGGGTAGAGCCCCGCAAAGAAGATCGGAGCATAAATATAGTAACAAGAAGTGGTATGGCCATTAGTGCAGATAAAGGCAAGAAACTTGAGGATGATGAGTGGGTGCACAAGGATGTTGAGAAGGAAGTAGAATTTGATCTTAATCGTGCTAAAGAGACCTTCATGGAAGCAAAGAAGAACTTCATTGAGGTCTCCACCTTAGGAAGCCAGGACAAAATGCTAGAAACTAGTACAACACAAGAGGTAGATCCTTCGGTACTAGCTACATTTATGAAGACCTATATGAAGTTACAGCGTGATAGGAAAGCAGTAGAAGGTTTTCAAGATTTGATCAACAAGTGCACAAATAAAGAAAAGACTCCTGTTGAATAGTGCACCGTGAGGAAAATTAGCAAGCATAAGAAGCGAATGGGGTGCGAGATGAGGCTGACCACGCAAATAAGAGAATATGAAATGGACTAGGTAATAATAGATCTAGGATCTAATGCAAACGTCCTACCTAAGAAGACATGGGAAAAGATGGGGAGACTTGCGCTGTAGTGGTCTCCTATTTAGCTGCGCATGGAAAATCAACAAAATATTATTCCGATGGGGTGCTTGTATGGTGTAATAGTGGACATTGAGGGCGCAAGCGTGCTGGCTAACTTTAAAGTCATTGAAATAGTGGATGACAATAACCTATACCTTACGCTCCTAGGAATTGGATGGGATTTTGATATGGATGTGATAATCAACTTAAAGAAGTGGAATATGATGTTTGAAAGGAAGTCGCTCAGGGTTGTAGTACCATTAGGCCTTGCTGAAGGAGTGCGCTATACTGAACTTGTTCACGACTTTATGGAAAGTGATGATGATCTAGATCATATATACAAGATTAAATAATGAAATGAAGATTGGATCAATCCTACGACCGATGGACAAATTGTGTGGGGCAGGGATAGCTCATGTACCTCAGATTCGGATGAAGAGCTTGAACACTAGCAGAATCGGTTGCATGAAGTGTCTATGCTCCATTGCAATATGATGACTAAATCACTGTGGTGTGTCTCAACTGAGGTAAGAAATATTCCACATTATTATGGTTTGACTGATGTGGATCTGTTTTTACATAAATTTGAAAGAGAAGTAATGGAAGAACATCACTTCGAGGCACTAGAGTTGGCACTGTATGCTGCGCCTGCCCATTGGTGGGGTACTCACAAGGAGAGCTTCTCTAGATGGAAGGAATACATAAGAATGATGAAATTAAGGTTTGGGTATGCTAATACTCGAATGAAAGAAAAATACAGTGGGAAGGATGATCTACACGATCATTTGGCATGATGGACTAAGGCCTGGGGAAAGAAACCACAACCGGAATGGGTGCACATTTTCTGTCATACCTTAGATACAATTCCAATGAACTGGTATTTGGAGATGGAGCTTCACCATGGGAAAACTGAATGGGACATCTTAAGGGAGAGTTTCTTATTAACTTTCATCTTTGAGGATGGGTTTGAGTGCATTGATGAAGTGCTCCAGGAGATAAAATCTACTATATTTCGAACACTTAAGGAACTGGTAGAATGGGCTCAGTGGGATTAGAGTACATAGCTACGCCATGCATTGGAGTGTTACAATGTAACTGTTGAAAAAGAGTGCGCTGCGAAAGAGCATACTGAGACTGAGTGCACCAAAACAAAGGAAGTCGAAGCTTCGGCTTCCCAGCATACCAAAGAGCAGGAGCTGTCACAATAGGGCAGAGATGGAGGAGAGGAGCAGAGCACACCCTTTACATTGAAGAAGTGCAGTAAGGCAGTAACTTCTGGCCCATGAAAGACGCACAAATTAGATAAAAAAGTGTGCAGAGATCTAATAATCCTCACAGAGGGGAATCTAGATGAAATTCGTGACAAAGTTAGAGACACCACAACAAATTTTTTGAAACAATTTGAATAGTAGTACATGCAGATGCTAGGTAGAATCCATAAGGATCTGCATGAGCTTCACATCTAAACAGGCTGAATTAAAGGGAAAATTTAGGCAAGCAAGCGGGGTGCAAGTGAGCCTGGCGCAAGGGAGTGAGAAATTTTTGGAGCTATAACAGACTATGGACCTCAAAGTCATACCCTTACCAAAAGGATCTGTTCACGCGAAATCAGAGGAAGACCGTGCTTTGTTGTGAAAAATTAAAGACATTGGGGTGAACTTAGTTGCGCTTCCGCTTCAGACTCTCCATCCATTGCATCAGGGGGTTTCAAAGGAGCTTAGGATTAGAGAGAAGTGCACCCTTGCATTCATCAGCGAATTCAAGGTAAACAATGAACAAATGTTCATAAAGAAGGCTCCGGATTTGAAAGCAAAGGATGAGTTGGAAGCATGAAGTCAGAGCCTACAGATCGCGATAAAACAGGCATGTAACTTAGTTACAACAAAAATTAGGAAATTGGTTACTGCGGTCCGCGTGTCCAAGGATGAGATATGCGAATTCACATTTGATTTCCAAACAAATATCTTAGAGCTATAGTTGAAATTACATCCAACCACTCCTCCAGTGGTCCGAGAGTAGCGTAGAGCAGCTATCAGGGAAAGCATGGGCACTTTGGATACAACAGTCATAGACTGTGTGATGATATTCGACCAGGCTATGGAGTTATGTACGACTCTATGGGAGGACCCAAACCTGTACACAGATATCCACGAGACACAAACAAGGTTTGATGAAGTCAGGAAGACTACGTGCACTTTGGCGCTAGTCCAACACCTCGCTCGATTTCAGGAAGGTAAACAACTACAGTCACAAATTGAAGAGCTACAAAGGAAAGATTCCCTTCTCGAGGCCATGATATAGTCATGGATAGAGCAATCCAGTCAACTTACTCTGTCAGTTCAGGAAAAGTTAAAGACACTTCAACAGACACAAAGAATGATGCGCCTCGCAGTAGAAGTCCCGACGATAGAAAAGTTGGTTGAGGAAGTGGAACATGATGTGGTACAGGGTTCTGCTAACATAGAAACATTGCAAGTCGCATTTAGTGACCTCCGCAACAATATCGAGGCTCCAACAGGGTGACTCATGGGCGAGTCACTGATGAGCCCCAAATTTGGTAACATTTTGGGCTCATTTGGCCTAACTACCCTTGTTCAACCCTTCATTTTTCATAACTTATGCATTATTTTCTAGTATGTTTATGTCATTTGTACGAATAAGGGTAGTCATTATTCCTAGGTGGCTAACACGTGCTCATTTCAGGATTTTTGACACATGTGGAAGCAAAACCGAGCAGACATGGGCTAGGAGACAGCCAAGCTTGGGTTGAGGATTCATAGGGGGTTTGTCTATGGCATTAAATAACCTCCCTCGGGATCTTCACCCCCAACTCCGAGCTCCAAAGGCCACCAAAACCGGATCTAGAAGGCAACCAAGCAGATTTCTTGGAAGGAGTTGTTCACTCACAGTTTGGGCAGCCAAGTCCCATAAACTTAGGAGGCCAGCCAGGGCCTCGTAGTGTATAAATGATAAGGCTCCAGCCTTCGAAAAGGACTTTTGAAAAACTTTTGCACATTCTGCACTACGTGCTGCTAGCTCTGTTTTGTTCTTTTGTAGCCATTATTGGCATAACTCTTGACTTATGATTATTTTTTGATAATGGGAAGCAGTCGTATTTGATATCAGCTCTGAGATTTTTATAGGAGCCATAGCTCTCGGGGTTGGGCCCAACCTGAGAGCTTAGGGCCTCCTTATTTGTATTGTTATCTTTCCTTTCAGCACTGTGATTTTCCTTTTATGCATCTGAACGAAGTTTGTTGAGCTAGGATTTAGTTGTGTTGGTTAAGTAGGATACTGTTGATGAATAGAATTACTTTGGATGTATAGAATAGATTGATAAGACAAAGATTGATAAAAGCTCCATAAAAGGGTTGCCTGCACTCTCAGTTTCACCTCTCCCTTATTGGATCAGGGGCTGGAATTGTGGAGCCAGTGCTGCTCAACAAAAACACTAGTTTGCTTGGCCATGCAATCATTGGTGTAATGTTTTTCACTTGTAGAAATTAGTCATGCGTTTAGACCTTTTTAGATGTTCCTTTGATTAAGTGTTGTACATGGTTTTCTTTGGGAATAAAGTTGTTGTTCATGCGTTTCATTGACAGTTCTGATAAATTAGCTAAGATTTCGGTTGTATGCAGGACTTGGTTGATTCAGTTAAGTGCACACCGTGCAGGGCTTATCCATCTTTCTCTCATCCACCTAAGCTTCGTCCAGGCCAGCTGCTCCATCTCCTAGTCAGCTTCCTCGTCTCACCACTCCTCTTCTGTCCACGTAACCCTACCTTCTTGCTCTTCCATTGCCTTGGTCTTCCTTAAGACAAGTTAGCTCTCCACACCCTCTCATCACTTCATCCACCAGTCGCTGGGTCATCTCAGACCCCTACCCTACCTCCCTATCCATTCATGCAACCTCTTTCACTCACCCATCCTCCAAAATCCAATCTTAAAACATCCTGTAGAAATTTCTGAACGTCCTGTAGAAATTCCTGAAACATCCTGTAGAACCCCTGCAGACTTCCTGTAGAAGCTCACAAACAAGGTTTTTTGGAAACCAAACTTTGTGAAACCCTTTGGAAGAGTGTTAGGGGATCCTTAGGCCCTCTCTGTACCATCCCAACCTTTTCCAAGCATTTCTCCTCCTTGATCCACCCCTGCACAGTGAAAAGCCAGTTAAAAGCACATGCATGATAATTCTAATAACTTAGTCAAAAATACAAAAAGATGTTTTCTTCACATAGAGGTAGTCTAGATACATGTATTTTACCTTCATAGAAGTAATGGCATCTTCTTCCATAGTTTGCCTCCTTTCCTTTGCATCAGTAGGACTAGCTGGTAGAATTAGGGTTTGCTAGGGTTATGGTACTCTTTGACTTTCAGTTTCTTTCTGCAAGTAGATCAGCTTCCTTTGAGTTAGCTTCCATCCATCAGGTATAAAGCTTCTTCTGAAAGCTCATAGAAGTTGGCTTGAGCCCCTAGCGGACTTGTGCCAACTGACCAAGTGACAGCTGCGGCAAGAGCTAGTACTTGTGCATACAGCACCGTCGCTTCCAAGTTTGTTACGAACTACCGAGTTGATAAAACTAAAGAAGGGAGTTCCAGGAGTTGTAGCATTATTGCTACAATACTGGGGCCCACCATCTTTTTGGTGCCGTTGCCGAGGAAGCGTCAGAGTATTGGTGATTGTTGCTTTTCTTCTATTTTTCCACACTCGCCTTCTGCCAAATAGTTCATTTCATTTCCATTCTGCAATTTCATTTCTGCAAAAGTAAAATAGATATTTCCTGCTTTCATAGATTAGCAATTTCAATTCTGCAAGCATAGATTAGCAATTTCAATTCTGCAAGCATAGATTAGTAATTTCAATTCTGCAAGCGTAGACTAGCAATTTCAATTCTGCAAGCATAGATTAGCATTTCATTCCCGCAATTTCATTTGAGCAAAATAGATTAGTCCTTTCCTGCTTTCATTTCAATTCCGCATTTTCATTTTAGCAAGATAGTTAGTTGCAATTCAATCTATTTCAGTTTTGCAGGTACAAGCAGAAAAAGCAAAAAGCAATCAAAAGCCTTTCCATTTCATGCCTCGTAGGAACAGAGATAAAACTGGCAAATTCCTACCCAACACCCCCACCACTTCACTGAGTCACCCTTCTCTCTTCTTTGGTGACAGTGATCCAGAAGAACTTATAGGCGAGCCTCCTGAGACATACGAAGATCCTATACCAGAAGAAGAGTTAGAAACCATCCCACCTGAAGCCATGGCTGAAGATGGAAGAGAAGATGAGAGAATAGAAGGTGCCTTTCCCATCCGAGAGACCAATGGAGACATGAAAATGAAAAACATAAGCCCCTACTCTTTACCTCACTTCCATGGATTGACTACTGAAGACCCTGATACCTTCCTGTTTGAGTTTGCTGTCCTTTGTTGAACCTATGACTATACAGAAGATGAGCAAAAACTGAAACTCTTTCCCTCTACTCTCAAGGATGCAGCATTACGCTGGTTCATGGGATTACCTGGGAACAGTATCACCACTTGGGCTCAGATGCAGCAAGCTTTCAATACCAAATACCGGGACTACTGTAGGTCCAAGGAAGCCAAGGGAGAGATCTTTCGGATGACCATGGGGAATGAGGAGTCTTTAGAAGATTATGAGGAAAGATTCCAACTTAGCTATAAATGGGCCAGGTGCACACTTGACCCTGAATCTCTCAAGTTGGTCCTGCTCCGAGGAGTCCCTGAAGACCTCCTAGATACCCTTCACATGCTAGCTGGAGGAGACATCTACCAACTACCTTACGAGGATATAAAGACTGTGTTTAGAAACTATTCTAGGGCAGTCCGAAAAAGAGGTAGGGGAAACCCCCTTTCAGCTAGTGCTACTTTCTCCAAGCATGAGTTTTTTAATCAGCTGGAGGACCTCAAAAGTGAGGTGAGACAGACCATTGCCATGCAACTTGATACATTCCGGATCCAGCAAAAGAAAGAGGAAGCTGAGAGGGCTTTGGCCATCTTCTGTCCTAGGTGTACAAGGAAGCACCCTAAGAATGAGTGTCCCTTACACTCAGTAGAGGTATGCTTCGTTTGTGAGGAGATCCACCCCACAAACCAATGCCCAACCTTACCTGGGTTTAAGGCCATGTACCAAGGAACTGAGGCACCCACTGAACATCTCTACCTCCTCAATCAAAGAAGGCCGCATGGACCTAGACCCTACCAACAGGGGATGCAAGGGACATCCCAAGCTTATTATAGCCCCAACCAATCCGCTCCTATGCCTTCTTGGGGGCCCCCTGCTCATCCTCCCTGGACTGTGCCTCCTCCATGGTATTACCCACCTCAATACCATACTCAGCCCACTACTCATCTATTTCACTCACTTGTCCAGCCACAACATCAGTGGAACGCACCTCAACGGGGGTGGAGGCCCCAGTACAACACTCCTCCCGCCATTTTGCCTCCACCACCCACTCAACCACAACTATTACCTCTTGCTCCTCCAAGACAACCCCAAATGCCTGCTCAACCGAACCCGAACCCCAACAACCGATAGGCCCAGCAGGTATATACCGGGGAAACAACCTGCCCTACCTATGCTGTGGAGATCCAGGAGATCAACATGCGATCCGAGAAGACTCTTCCGGATCGCCAACCTCCTCCCTTATAGGACGAGGAAGACAAACAGGAAAGTGAACCCAAGGCCACTCCACCCTTTCCTGAGAGACTAACAGTAACCACACAACCCGACCCAGAGGAGAATGAGCTTCTGGGAGAACTCAAACAGTTGTGTGTAAGAATACCACTTCTCCAAGCCATCAAAGATGTACCAATATACAACAAATTGGTTAAGGAAAAGTGTTTCAGGCACCCAGGCAGGCGAAAAAGAGATGCCTCAACCATCAATGTCATAGGACAACTGTCTGATCTTATGTTGGGGCAAGTAATCTGTCCAAAGTATTTAGATCCTGGGAGTCCTGTAGTTGATGTCCACATCAATGGCACCATCATACCCCACACTTTGATTGATTTAGGGGCTGCCATTAATGTGATGACCAGGGATACCATGCTCAAACTCAACCTTCAGGGTTCCTTAAGGAAGACCTCGACAGTCTTGCAGTTGGCAGATCGCTCCACTGTGACTCCCGAGGGGATTGTGGAGGATTTCTTGGTCTCTGTTGACTCGTGGGAGTATCCTGCGGACTTCTTGGTTCTTCAGCCAAAGGCAAAGCTTACCGGATATCCCTTATTTTGGGAAGACCTTGGCTAGCCACTGCGGATGCTTACATAAGCTACCGAGCAGGGAACATGACCATCAAAAATGGTCCTATGTCCAAGCAGCTAGTCCTATACCCTCCTGCCAAACCTCTATTAGAGCATGACTTACCACTTTGGTTGGAAGAAGGAGAAGAGGATGAGGTGTACTCTGCACCTTTGTGCACCTTAGAGACCACCAGGGGAGGTCCCCAAACTGAGGATGATTTGATTGAGACCTTGATTCAGAATCCGCCTCCCAGTGCATTGTCCTTAGAGAAATTGGTGGAAGATGCTCAAGCCAGCACCTTAGTGGACCTTTGCGTGACCGATCCACTCTCTCCCAGGATCAAAAATGTGGAGTTTGGCCCCGAGAGATCGTTAAAGATCAGCTCCTCCCTATCTCCTTCCCAGGAAAAGGAGCTGTATAGTCTGTTGGCTAGTCATCTAGATGCTTTCGCTTGGAGCTATAAGGAGATGAAAGGAGTCCACCCTTCGGTCTGTACCCATCACATCTACATCAAAGAAGATTGTAAACCAGTCAGGCAACCTCAGAGGAGAATGAATCCAGCCCTTAAGGACATTGTCAAAGAAGAACTGCAAAAACTGTTGGATGCAGGATTCATCTACCCCATCTCGGATAGCGAGTGGGTGTCCCCTTTGGTGTTGGTACCCAAGAAAAATGGAAAGTGGAGAATCTGTGTGGACTACCGAGAACTAAACAAAGCCACCAAGAAAGACCACTTTCCTCTGCCTTTCATAGATCAAGTGTTGGATGGACTAGCAGGGAAGAATTTTTTCTCTTTCCTAGATGGGTTCAGCGGGTATAACCAGATCCAAATCAACCCGGAAGACCAAGATAAGACCACCTTCACTTGTCCTTGGGGTACCTTTGCTTACCGAGTCCTTCCCTTTGGGCTATGCAATGCTCCTGCCACTTTCCAAAGAGCAGTCTTGAGCATCTTTTCTAAGCTGGTCCATGATTCCGTGGAAATCTATATGGATGACTTCACTCCCTATGGGTCCGACTTCCAAGAAGCATTGTCCAATCTGGGAAAATTCCTAACCAAGTGCATTGAGATGAACCTATCCCTTAGTTCAGAAAAATGTGAATTCTTGATGACTGAAGGGACCGTGCTAGGACATACCATTTCTCGCCAGGGATTGCAGGTGGATCCTGATAAAATTGCTCTCATCAAAAAGGTTCCACCTCCTCAGAAAGTAAGAGATGTTCAGAGTTTCCTAGGCTTAGCAGGATATTATAGAAGGTTTATTAAAGATTTCAGTAAGCTAGCCTCACCACTGTTTGGCCTCTTAGCAAAAGATGTTGAGTTCAAATGGACGGATGACTGTCAAAGGGCTCTGAATGAATTAAAGAACAAGTTGGTGTCCGCCCCGATAATAAGAGGTCCAAACTGGGACCTACCTTTCCACATCCACACTGATGCCTCGAACAAATCCATAGGGGCAGCCTTAGGACAGGTTGAACAAAAACTCCCATATGCCATATACTTTGTCAGCAAAAACTTATCCAAGGCAGAACTAAACTATACTGTAACTGAGAAAGAGTTCCTTGCTGTGGTCCATGCCCTGAACAAGTTCCGACACTTCATCACTGGCTATCAAACATTTGTACATACTGATCATGCTGGAATTAGATATTTAATGCATAAACCAGATGTGAATGCTCGTATTATTAGATGATTACTTCTGTTGCAGCAATTTGATTTGACTATCGTTGACAAACCAGGTAAAGAAAATGTTGTTGCTGGCTTCTTGTCTAGATTGGATTTACCTGCAGGTGAAGATGGAACAGTGGACGACCAGATGCCAGATGAACATCTGTTTGCTATCTCAGTACTCTCCCCATGGTTTGCTGATATAGCAAACTATCTGGTTTCAGCACAATTCCCTCCGCATCTATCTTCCAAGGAGAAAAGCAAAATTGTAAGGAAGAGTGCCTCGTTCACTTGGATTGGGGGAAACCTGTTCAAACTTGGCCCTGATCAGATCTTAAGGTGGTGTGTAAGGGAGGAGGAAGTCTTTGACATCCTCCTAACCTGTCATGACGGGCCTTGTGGAGGAAATTTTGCAGCAAAGAGGACTGCCTTCAAAATTCTACAAGCAGGCTACTATTGGCCCACGCTCCATCAAGATGTCAAGAGATATATCAGCCAATGTGATCGATGCCAAAGGATGGGGAAGCCAACCCTAAGGGACGAAATGCCTCTCCAACCTCAAGTGACTCTTGAACCATTGGAGAAGTGGGGCATGGATTTTGTGGGTCCTATCAATCCTCCTTCAAGGCAAAGGTCTTACATCATTGTGTGCACAGACTATCTGACCAAGTGGGCAGAAACCAAGGCAATCAAAGCAGCGATGGAAGAAAAGGTGGCTAAGTTTTTAAGAGAAAACATCTTCTACAAATTTGGCTACCCAAGAGAGCTAGTCACCGATCAAGGAAGCCAGTTCACCTCCAACTTAATCGAAGATTTTCTTGCTCATCACAAGATCAAGCATAGGACTTCCACCCCCTATCATCCTCAAGCAAATGGGCAGGTGGAAGTCACCAATAGAGCATTAGAAGGGATTTTGACTAAGGTGGTGAGCAGCAGCAGGAAGGATTGGGCAGACCGCCTGGTTGAGGCCACTTGGGCTTACAACACCACTTGGAAGACCACAACTGGTTTCACACCTTATGAACTGGTCTATGGGAAGAGAGCTTTGCTGTCAATTGAGTTCGAGTACAACACATTGAGGATGGCAGCTCAGCTGGACCTAGATCTCAGCCACGCCCAACAAGAAAGGTTATTGCAGCTGAACGGGCTAGATGAACACAGAATGCAGGCCCTTCTCCACTCAGAAGTGGTTCAACTTCAGAGGAAGATATGGCATGACCGGCACCTCAATGACAAGCAATTCCAACCGGGAGATTGGGCGCTGTTGTATGATTCCAGACACAAGGATTTCAAGGGGAAGCTGAGGACAAGATGGTTAGGGCCATATGCAGTGGAAAAGTGTAATGATAATGGGTCTGTTCTCATTCGGACCATCGATGAGGAAGCCATCCCCATGCTCGTCAATGGGCATCGACTAAAGATCTACAGGAAACCTCTTTCAAGGCAAGAGTTCATCAAAACTGTGGAAAAATCAGTACTGGTCATAGAGAAGGGTTCTGCCTCTATTTTGGGCATACCCTGAGCATTCAAAAAAAAAAATCATAATAAAAAGATCCTTGGGTGAAAACCTTTCTGAGGCTCCCAAGGCAGATGGTAGGGGTGAAAACCTCATTGAGGCGCCCCTGCCGTCTCTCTAAAAAATTGGAATAAAAACAAAAAAGATCCTTGGGTGAAAACCTCTCTGAGGTGCCCAAGGCAGATGGTAGGGGTGAAAACCTCATTGAGGCACCCCTGCCGTCTCCTCAAAAAAACAAAAAACAAAAAAAAAAGAGGAAAAAAGAGAGAAAAAGAAAAAGAGAAAAAATAAAAAAGGCAATAACAGAAAACAGGCTCAAGCTTTTGAAATTAATGGAGGTTGCAGGTATTCCATGCAGAAAAGGAGGCCTCTCAGCTCAAGGATAAGGGTCCCTACCATGCTACCAGGTGACCTCACCAGCACTCCCTCCAGAAACACTCATCTCTTCCAAGGTTTGGGCACGGTCCGGTCATAGTTTAGCCTCCTACAGGAAGCTACAGGACTTTCTACAGGAAGTTCTGTATTTCTACAGGAAACTTCCTGTAGAATCTTAGAACGGGCCAGGACCGACTGTGTAGGAAAATTTGAAGCCCGAAGTCCAATAAGGAGGCATGCAACCAATGTTTTTCTCCAGCACCCACTGTTGTCGCCTCCTTCCACCACCATGGCTGCCATACGATTGAAATACCTGCGCAGTCAAACCAGAATGTTGGACTTTCAGAAGAAATCATTTTCAAATGAAAAACAAAGCATGCAGAGGCCGCTGCGCTACCTGTCAAAGCAATTCGAAGACCCTGCAACCGTGAACGTGACTCCACCATTTCAGCATGCACCTGAGACGGAGAAACGGCTACAGGATGTCCTACAGGAATCCTGTAGCAGTTGATCCGGCTAAAGCACATGTTATGGAGATACCTGAAACTCGTGAGCCAGCGCATGCACTATCCACAGCCGAGCAACCGGTCTCGTAACCAGCAGCAGTCAGCAAACCGGAGCTCCCGTGCCTGTGCACGAAGCGGCAGCAAGCGTATCCGTCACCCTCGGTCTGAAGCGTGAGACAAATAACGTCACAGCCGCACAGGTAAGTGCCTCACCCTATTTTGTCAAATCACATGAATAATACTTTAAAATGTGTGTAAACATGAAAATGAATGGGTTGAGCAAGTCAGGTAGCCATTCAACTGGTCACCACAACCAGCTCGACAGCCTCATCTGATCCAAAAAGCTTTGGGGGAAGAGTCCAGTCGGAGAGAAGCGGCGGTCTAACAGGAGTGGCGGCGGTAGATATGCAGGGAATGATTCGGCGGTCAGGCAGACATTCAGTGGTATGATCACAGGTGACGTCGGCCAACGGGCCGACGGGGACAGCTCACCCCCGCGCCACGAGTTCCGCAGAGATTCAAATCTACCGGCTAGATCGCGTATGGCGCACTACACTCATTTATTCCAACCGCTTTGCAGCCGAGTACGCATCCGCAATTTCCTGAAGGTTGATACTCCGAGTTCTCGGCCTGCTCAGCGTCCTGTTGTTGCACAGAAGGCCCAGAACCGCTGAAGCGCTCCCCAGAACCCGTGCACGACTCCTACAGGAAGCTGTGCTACAGGAAGCTCAACGTCACGGAAAAATAAAATTGTTCATGTCAAAGGTGGCAAGTCTGGAACGAGGTAAGCCTGAACATAGTCCTCCCATGCAATTGGTTCGAAAGGTGGTGAAGTCGACGTACAAAAAGGGTAGAAAACCGTAAATTTCAGTCTGTGCATGAATTTGCAAGTGTCTTCTTATTTCTACATGAGAATTGTCGTCGTCGTGTATATGCGGGATTTTCTACAGGGTTTGGTTCATAATTGAGCCACTGTCAAGGCTTACCTATAGACAGTCGTAAATTTTTAACTATGTGCATGATCGAGGCGTAACTTTGCGCTCTGTTTGAGGAAATCCCAAAAGTCCATCTTTGTATACGCATCAGCCAGCTCAGGCCACCACAGCAAGCTTTTACCATGCCGGGTGGGTTCATCAGGAAAGAGCCTACAGACTCAAAGAAACTACGGGAAACCCCTGAGGTGGTAGACCTGTTTTCTCGTGCTCAGTGGATGTCATTCTGTGACAAGCTTCAAGGTCACGACGACGAGGTTGCAGAGGAATTCTTGCGATCCTTGCAACCGAAGTCCAAAACGTTGGTTGTTGTCAACTTCAGAGGTTTGACCCTCAAGCTTACCCCACAGTTCATTAGCAGGGTCAATGATCTACCGATGGGGGTACCTTGGGATAAGGAGGAGAGAAAACTAGGCCAGAAGGCTAAGAAGGAATTCTTTTTGCCGGAGGAGCAATTCTCAGAGGACAAGTTGGAGTGCGAAGAACCAGCCTACAGCCGTTCTGGAGTGAGGTCAGCCTCCAAATTATGAAGTATATCACATGTGAGGGGCGATTCAGTATTGTGTATGGATACCATTTTCGGCTGCTCACAGAACTTAGACACCAAATGGACCTACCCTCAAAGAAAAAGTTGAACATCCCTTACTTCCTCTTGCAGTCCATGACCGAGTGTGCCACTAAGTTGAAAGAGGGGATGCCAGATCAGATAGCCCATCATGGGCTCATTAAGCTCCTCGTGGAAGATGCACTTCACACGTATACCGTCCCTCTCTCCTGGGAAACCTTCCGGAATTTGACTAAGGATGATGATATCCGAGTACTGGCTGAGGAGCTCACCTCCTCCAGCAGCGAGGAGAAGAAACCAATTCAAGCAGAAAAGAAAGAAAAAGGCTGAGAAAACATGGCCAAAGCACCGAAGAAAGAGCACAAGGGAAAACAAGAGGAAAAGAAAGAGCCCAAGGGAAAACAAGAGGAAAGACAATCTGCCAAAAAAGAGGGTGACAAAACCACATTAACCCCCAGGGAAAAACGGCTACAAAGCAGAGTGGAAAGGACTGAAAAGGTCCATGTCAGTGAGGGCACCTCTAAGGCAGCCTCAGCAAAATTGAAAGAAAAAGCACCCTCAGCCAAGTAGGCTAAAACGGTGCCATTTGTTTCTACAGGAAAATTGAAAACGGCTTCTACAGGAAGCCAGAAATCAGCCACTACAGAGCTTTCTACAGGAAGTCCTGAGAAAAGAACACAGAAGGAGAAGACGGCCGAAATTCTTGCTCAGGAGGCAGCAGCTGTGCTAGCCACCCTAAGTACCTCCCCCAAGCCAAAGGAGAAACGCAAAAGGGAGATTCCTTTGTATTTCAAAGCAAGGAGAAGTGTGAGAATTAAAACTGGCAGGCCCCAACCTCCATCTAAAGACCCAATTACCATCGAAGACACCCCTACCTCGCCAAGGGAGAAGTCCCCCTCCAAAATATCAGTCACTTATGAGCGGGGGAGCCCCAAGACAACTACCTGGAGGGAGAGAATGGAAAGGTCAGTGTCAAAAAACCCTCTACAGGATGTTGAAGCAGTTCTACAGGAAACTTTAGCCAAGCTCAAGGAGACCGAAAGGATGGAGGGGGAGGCGGCTACCTCACCACAAAGGGAAGCAGAGGTAGAACACATCATGGAGCCTAGCCCCCAGCCCAGCTTGAGCTCTTATTATAACTTTTTGGAGGCCGGGAAAATTATCCCACAAAAATTTACAGTACCGCTCTTCTTTGCATTGGAAGAAGAAAGAGTACGAACCCACACGTGGATGGGGATAGCTAAATCTAAAGGAGTAGAAGATATAGGCCCCTTGGAGGAACAACTCAAGGAGGCAAGAAGGGAATTAGCTATGGCCAAGCACGTGGGAAACTTCCAGCGAGTATTTCTACAGGAAGAGAATGAGAAGCTCAAACTATAGCTACAGGAACAGAGGAAAGAAAGGGGCACAACCTTAGGGGACACTACAGCAGAACATCAAGGCAAAGAAGGAATGCAAGCTGGTCCTGAGGGACTAAACCAGCATCTACAGGAAAGGGAACTGCAAGCAGACATAGAGATACAAGCTCTCAAACAACAGTTGCAAGAAAAAGAGGCACAACTGGCCTGCATGGCCAGTTGGGCTATGGATGCTTTACAATGCATGGCCAGTTGGGCTATGGATGTTTTTCAACCCTTCACTTTTCATAACTTATGCATTATTTTCTAGTATGTTTATGTCATTTGTACGAATAAGGGTAGTCATTATTCCTAGGTGGCTAACACGTGCTCATTTCAGGATTTTTGACACATGTGGAAGCAAAACCGAGCAGACATGGGCTAGGAGACAGCCAAGCTTGGGTTGAGGATTCGTAGGGGGTTTGTCTATGGCATTAAATAACCTCCCTCGGGATCTTCACCCCCAACTCCGAGCTCCAAAGGCCACCAAAACCGGATCTAGAAGGCAGCCAAGCAGATTTCTTGGAAGGAGCTGTTCACTCACAGTTTGGGCAGCCAAGTCCCATAAACTTAGGAGGCCAGCCAGGGCCTCGTAGTGTATAAATGATAAGGCTCCAGCCTTCGAAAATGACTTTTGAAAAACTTTTGCACATTCTGCACTACGTGCTACTAGCTCTGTTTTGTTCTTTTGTAGCCATTATTGGCATAACTCTTGACTTATGATTATTTTTTGATAATGGGAAGCAGTCGGATTTGATATCAGCTCTGAGATTTTTATAGGAGCCATAGCTCTCGGGGTTGGGCCCAACCTGAGAGCCTAGGGCCTCCTTATTTGTATTGTTATCTTTCCTTTCAGCACTGTGATTTTCCTTTTATGCATCTGAACGAAGTTTGTTGAGCTAGGATTTAGTTGTGTTGGTTAAGTAGGATACTGTTGATGAATAGAATTACTTTGGATGTATAGAATAGATTGATAAGACAAAGATTGATAAAAGCTCCATAAAAGGGTTGCCTACACTCTCAATTTCACCTCTCCCTCATTAGATCAGGGGCTGGAATTGTGGAGCCAGTGCTGCTCAACAAAAACACTAGTTTGCTTGGCCATGCAATCATTGGTGTAATGTTTTTCACTTGTAGAAATTAGTCATGCGTTTAGACCTTTTTAGATGTTCCTTTGATTAAGTGTTGTACATGGTTTTCTTTGGGAATAAAGTTGTTGTTCATGTGTTTCATTGACAATTCTGATAAATTAGCTAAGATTTCGATTGTATGCAGGACTTGGTTGATTCAGTTAAGTGCACACCGTGCAGGGCTTATCCATCTTTCTCTCATCCACCTAAGCTTCGTCCAGGCCAGCTGCTCCATCTCCTAGTCAGCTTCCTCATCTCACCACTCCTCTTCTGTCCACGTAACCCTACCTTCTTGCTCTTCCATTGCCTTGGTCTTCCTTAAGACAAGTTAGCTCTCCACACCCTCTCATCACTTCATCCACCAGTCGCTGGGTCATCTCAGACCCCTACCCTACCTCCCTATCCATTCATGCAACCTCTTTCACTCACCCATCCTCCAAAATCCAATCTTAAAACATCCTGTAGAAATTTCTGAACATCCTGTAGAAATTCCTGAAACATCCTGTAGAACCCCTGCAGACTTCCTGTAGAAGCTCACAAACAAGGTTTTTTGGCAACCAAACTTTGTGAAACCCTCTGGAAGAGTGTTAGGGGCTCCTTAGGCCCTCTCTGTACCATCCCAACCTTTTCCAAGCATTTCTCCTCCTTGATCCACCCCTGCACAGTGAAAAGCCAGTTAAAAGCACATGCATGATAATTCTAATAACTTAGTCAAAAATACAAAAAGATGTTTTCTTCAAATAGAGGTAGTCTAGATACATGTATTTTACCTTCATAGAAGTAATGGCATCTTCTTCAATAGTTTGCCTCCTTTCCTTTGCATCAGTAGGACTAGCTGGTAGAATTAGGGTTTGCTAGGGTTATGGTACTCTTTGACTTTCAGTTTCTTTCTGCAAGTAGATCAGCTTCCTTTGAGTTAGCTTCCATCCATCAGGTATAAAGCTTCTTCTGAAAGCTCATAGAAGTTGGCTTGAGCCCCTAGCGGACTTGTGCCAGCTGACCAAGTGACAGCTGCGGCAAGAGCTAGTACTTGTGCATACAGCACCGTCGCTTCCAAGTTTGTTACGAACTACCGGGTTGATAAAACTAAAGAAGGGAGTTCCAGGAGTTGTAGCATTATTGCTACAATACTAGGGCCCACCAGTCACCATATTTGTGTTGGGGGCTTGTTGGGATAGGGTCCCTAGGGTCAATTTTGGGTTAGTTTAACCAATTTTTTAGAAGATTTTTTAAAAGAATGTAAAGTCTCTGCGAAATGTGGAAGCAGATCATGCAACTAAGTAAGAGTCAAAGGGGCTTGAGCCCCTTGTTTGGGTAATTGATAGGTCAGTTTTGAGACTCACCCATAGGTCGTGGGCCATGGTATTGTAAGCAAAAATGTTATATATATTTGAGTCATAATGAGTCTAGAGGGGATAAGTAAGATAGAAGATTACTGTTTTGGGCAAGTGCTAAGGCAAGAAAGCTATGTTTCCTGTACTTAGGCAGAAGGGGAAGGCTCCTACAGCTAAGTGCGCGGAGACCTTGGCAAGTTCGCAGCTGAGTGCGCGGGCCCCTGCAGTTGGGTGCACAGGGTGGAAGAGTCTGTAAATTGAACGCTAAATCTAATAAAAACTAATTTTGGAACAAATATCTTGCCTCTGTGTATTATTCTTATTTCTGTTCAAGTTATGCATTATGGCTTAATGATCTATTTTTTGTGGAATGAAGTATAATTGCCACGCGAATCTTTTTAATCTTTAATAGCTATGCATGAACTAAGTAATAATCTATTTTCGCGAAGGTAATGGTTAAATATGTTATGATAACTGTGCGAATAGGTAGATCTGCATGAAGGTAGATCTAGGGTTATTGTTTGCTACGTGAAAGTGTTCAATTTGCTTCTTGTAGGTCTATAGAGTCGGATCGCAGACCTTCCAAAAGATGTTTCCTTAGAGTTGCAGTACCGGACCATAGAAAGACATAGATCTGTGTGAAGGCATATTTGAGCTACAAGGGCTTAAGATTGATTATCACACGGTCTCTGGATGTATAAAACTTGTTCTATCATCCCCCAATACTACTTCAGGTGAGACTGCAGCCTGCGCTATGCAGGTTGTTACTGAAAGGGCCAATAGTTAAGGTTTTGTTATTTGGCGTGATTAACTTTGAACCTGGGTTAGGCCCCCTTAAGCCAATACTTGGCACTACGTAATGTGTAGTATTTGACTTCCAGGACTGCACACTGTGTAATCACAATGCTCAAATGTAGCCTATGACCTCCAAAACTACGCAATTTTTCTCTCCTACCCAATTAGTACTACACATTGTGTAGTCTAAAGGCTTAGGCCTCAACCCGGAGCTCCTAAACTATGCAATTGTGTAATCACCTAGCCTCCCTACTTCTCAGAACTGTACAGTGGGAAAACTCATGGCTCAAGCTCTAGCCTGAGTCCTTGAGTCCTTTAACTATCCAATCCCTCTGCCCAAGCCTCTAGAACTACGTATTGCATAGTCTCAAGACTAAAGCCTCCAGACTGAGTCCTTGAGTCCCTCAACTACAAAATTCCTTGGCCTTTGTCCTTCCATAACTACACAGTGGACATCTTCAAGCCTCAAGGCTCAACCTTGAGCTCTTAAGCCCCTCAACTACGCAATCTCTTGAACTTGGCCATCCTAAATTGCACATTGCACAATCTCAATCCTTAGTCCTGAACCTTAGCCTTCGGTAATGTGCAATTCCTTAATCAGTCACACAAACAGTCACTAGTTCCAACCCTAACATGTGAGTTCAAGAAAATTTGTTAGGCTAGGGGTTTTCAAACTGATGTCAGCTTTTCATGAATGGTTTTGAGTTGCATGTACTCTATCTTACCATGATAGGATGATGATGGAGGAAAATAAGAAGGGGACCATGATAAAAGCCACATATGAAGCTGAAGGGATGAGATGATCATAAGGCAAGAAAATAAAGGAACACTAGATTGCAAAAGAAGATCAAAGATCAGGACCACATGAAGGCTCTATCTGATTCACAACCCTTTGGAGCATGGATATGAAGAACAAAGCATATCTCTTATGAAGATGAAGCATTGCACATCTATTATTGAAGACAAAGAAATGACAAAGAGTGGCTTGACATTTCCATGTCATCAGTGTCATGTCATGTCACAAGTCATCATGTGTCACATCATTTGTGGATTATGTAAATTCTATATTGGAAAATGTAATGTAAAGTGGAAGTCCAAGAGTCATCCATGTAATTTGAAAAGTAATGTGGGAGTCAAAATGTCATAGAGAAGTAAAACAGTCATGAGGGTAGTCCAAGAGTCATATGGGAGGTGAATGATCACCCCATTTTTTACATATACACCCTCATTTTACATGCAAAGGACTTTTCACCTTGGATCCTCCTACCAGGCATTGGTGAGAGAGATAGTTGTTTTGGAGGAGCAAGTGACTTATCTAATGGTCCATTATTGGGGCTAGTGGTGTTCATTGTCTTGATGTATCTTGGAAATTTTACTTAATTCAGAAGCTCGTTGAGCCAACACACTTTCATGCATATTTCATGAATATTGTAACACTGTTCTTTGAATGTTTACGATGTATGTTGTTTCACATATGTACTAAGGAAATTTAACTATTTTGGTGGCTTTGGTACTTATCTTGTTAAAGGTGTGTTGTATTTTCTTTTAGGATCATTGCTTCCTTGTGAACTATTTCGCTAGTTGATCAATGATTCATTCTTATCTATGTGCTCGTGTGCCTTTTCTAGATTAGTACTATTACTTGTATTTAATGGAACCACTTTTTCTCCCCCCTTTGGTAGAAGGACCTTGATACTTTCTACAGCTGAATATTTCACAAGGAATACTCACTTTCTGATCCGAAGATACCTATGTATCACTCTCTTGTTCTGAACTTTGTAACCAAGGAAAATTTACAACAATACAGGGTATCTAGATCGATACTCCGAATGGGCCTCCTACTACAAACAATGTGAGGTCTAATTTTTACTTCACATTGGGGAGACCCCCTTGGTTGATGGATTTCCAGCACCGTCAACACTTTCAAAGAGCATTCTTATCAATTTTTTCTTATCTCACTCAGGAGTGAATTGAAATCTATATGGACAATTTCTTTGTATATGATGATTCTTTTCATGAAGCTCTACAAAATTTAGAGAAATTTTTAACTATATGTTAAGAATATAACCTTACATTGAATAATATCAAATTTCATATAATGCAAATTACATGGATCATGGTAATATTATTTCTTGTGCACAAATACATGTTGATACTGCGAAAATTGAAGTCATATTACAACTCCCAGTTCTAAAATCTTAGAAGGAGGTCAGAAGCCTTTTAGGCCAAGTTGGTTATTATAGGGGATTCATAGAACATTTCTCTAAAATATTCTATCCTTTATTTAAATTACTTGTTAAAGATGCTTTCTTTTTTTGGGGTGATCATTGTCAAATCGATTTTGAAGTACTTAAGGATAAGATCACCAATGTACCTGTTCTAAGAGGGCGAAACCGGTCCCTTCCATTTTATATCTCTACAGATGCCTCAAACAAAACCATTAGAGAAGTTTTAGGGGAACAAGAATATCAATCATATTATGCCATCTACTTTATTAGAAAAATCTAACACCTACCAAATTAAATTACATAGTTATTGAAAATGAATTTTTAGAAATAGTACACACAATCAATAAGTTCAGACATTATATCATTGGGTATGAGGTCTTTATTCATACCAATCACTCCACCATAAAATACTTAACGAACAAGCCTCTAACTAATGGTAGGGTGACTAGGTGGCTATTGCTACTACATGAGTTTAATATTACCATTTTAGATAGGTTTAGCAAGGTAATCTTGTAGTATATTTCCTTTCTAGAATTCACAATGAAGGTCAAGTAACTTCCATAGATGACAATTTTCCTAATGAACACTTATTTTTTTTTTTACTAACTCTCCATGGTTTTTAGATATAACTAATTATTTATCCATAGGTAAGCTGCTACAACATCTCTCTTCTAGAGAGAAACATAAGATCTTCAGACTTTGTGCCTCCTATTATTGGATTGGAGGATATATCCTCTATGTCAGACCCAACTTGATCATCACGAAATGCATATGAGAAGATAAGATGTTTGACATATTTAGAACCTCCCACAATGAGCCATGTGGGGGGCACTTCATTGACAAGAGGACAACTTGCAAAGTCCTGCATTGGTGGTAATACTAGTGCACATTCATCTGAGATGCTAAGGAGTACGCTCGAAGGTGTTATAGGTATCAATGAATGGTTGACCTAGTGTAATATGATGAGATGCATTAGCAACCCGAGTTACTTATAAAGCCTTTTGAAAAATGGTTTTTTGACCTCGTGGGACCTGTTAGTGTCAGTATATGCATACTTCCATCAGGGATCAAATCCGCTCTTTACATTTTCATTTTAGGTGTCTCATACTGAATTTTTGATCATTCCACTAGGTCATGCCAAAAATGGTCCACTGATGGTTGTCTTCTTCTCAGAAAATCAAATTTTCCCTCATGAGGTACATTTGATAATCCATCTCCATGTTGCATTCAATTATGGTTTCAGTTATGTTATTTTTAGATTCAAGGCAGTCATGTTTCCATTAGGTCTTAAGATTCATTTCCAAGGTCAAAAGCATATTTTCAGTGTAAATAAAGGGTAGCAAAGGTATGAGGAAGACCAATAAACAAAGAGTGATTGATAGCAATTCATGGTTATTGTACAAAGTTCTTGTTTCACTGATGTAATTTTCATCTCAAAAACATGTTTCTTAGATGAAAACAAAGTATTTTAGTTTGTTCATATTTTTGATGTAATTCAAGTCATTTTATGTAATAAGTGTTCACACAAGCTGCCCAAGCATTTCTCCTTGCTGCAAGAAACGAGACATTGAAGAAATCATCTCAATCAAAGCATAATCCACTTGAAAAGAGACAAAGAAAGAAAAGCATCATACAAAGATTTGTAAACAAAGTAAAAGTTCCAAACAAACATTATAAAGTGGGTTTTTTCTAAGGAAAAATCAAAATCATCCTCTATATAAGGTTTCAAAAGCATTTTTCAAACTTGATAATGCTCATTTGATAAAGAGAGAAAAACAAAGTTGCAGCGAATTGGTGGCCGAAGAAACCTTGAGCGTTGCGCACATGGCAAAGTTGTCGGGCGCTATGCATAGAGTAGGGGGCGCTGTGCACGGGGCGAAGTTGTGGGGCGTTGTGCACGTAGGCAGGGTGCTGCGCATACAAACAGAGCATTGTGCAGAGCTTGTGCACCTGTGTATTTTTGCACGGTGCTCCGCATACAACAGGGCGCTGCGTACCTGTACACGGTGTTGTGCATAGGACCAACAAACACCAAAACTACCCCAAAAAGCATCCAAAATCACTCATTTGCTACCTAGAGCCTCAAACAAGTAACTACACTCCTTAAACTATCCTCCTAGCACTCATTTCCTGATTTTTGAGTTTGTTTGCTATTAAAATTTTGAAACCCTAGGTTGTCTAAAAACCCTCCCTGCTTACCATCTTCCTGTTCATTCTCACATCTTGTTGTCGTATCCTTCATTCCCACATCTTGTTGTCATATCCCTAAATATCATCCCTATTCCGTGCTGTCAAATACACTTATCCCCTATACCCTAGTCCCCAAACAAAAATCCCTAAACCCCTACTTACAAAATAGTCCCTACTAAAAAATACCCCCCTTTCTCACTCTCACATCATACATATCTCATCCTACATCACACAAAATCCTCTCCCCTTCCCCTATCCCTATTCACCATAACTCACTTCCTGATTACCTTCTCTAGGGTTTATAAAGCTTAAAACTCAAAAACATGTATAAAGAGGATAAAGATTATGAGGAGGAGGAAAACAGTGGCAGTTAAAGCATGGAAGACGAACCTCAGCATCAGAGAAAACCAAATAAAGGAGGCAGAATTATCATAGAGGAACCATCAAACATCAAAGAGTTAGAGGGTTCCCCTAGGACCGTCTCTTGTTTTAGGAATTTGGGATGCTGTGAGTTTTGTGAGCAAGTACAAAGAGTTCAACATCATCCTAAGCTAACCTGGCTTTTTGTAGCAAATCTCCATGATAACAAGGTAACTCTTGTTGGGGTGACATTTACATTTTCCTCCTCCATCATTGCTGATGCTACAAGGATTCCAAATGTGGGGGAAAAATGGTATAAAGCACAAGATTTGGATGAGCACTACTATGAGCCATACATCAAATCCTGGTACAAGAATGAAAAGAAGAGGACCTTTCCTTTCAAGTTCCTTCACGACAAGTATTCCCCTATGATGAGGATCATTATGAAGTATTTTACATGTGAGGGTATATTTTCCAGATTATACACCTATCATATTAGGCTTATTATGCACTTCACAAGAGTGAAAATGTTGAACATCCCATAATTGTTATTCACGAACATTGAGAAGATGGCCTACATTGTACAGAAAAGGCCATACCCCAGCAGATGAATAGTATTTATCACTATTCCTTGATTAAGATTATTGTGCTACATCATCTCAACCTCCTCAACATCTCCTGGGATACATTTATTGCCAATGACATCTTCAATGGTCCTCAGATTCCTCCACCAGTGCCTCAAGAAACAAAAATGCCTTCCAGCAGTACCAAAGTAAAGAAAGGTAAGAAGGCGAAAGAGACTAAAGTTGTTGAGAAGCCAGAAACCTACAAACATATCATAGAGGGGCTAGAAAGTTGTTTGCAATGGATAGGCAAGTGTTTACTCCACCTGATGTGGAAGGGGTCTTGCCTTCTTCACCAAATCATAGGCAAATTCCTGCTCCACAAACTGTGGAAGGGGCTTTTCCTTCTTCATCAACACAACAGGTACAACAGGTGCAGCAGGTGCATAAAGGGAAGGAAAAGATGCTGGAGGAAGGCCTCAATGATGAAGAAGAAAGGGAATTTGATTTTATGGAACATGATGAACCAGAACGACCACACATTCATCATGGCATTAAGATAGTTGACTTGGAGGGTCAAGATGAGGTGACAAATGAAAATATAATCATAAAGGAAAAAGATGCATAGATCCAAGCACTGATGGACAACTTGGCAAGAGCTAAGTATGTCATTTCATACCTTGAGTAAGAGAACAAGAAGCTAAGTGAAAAACAGGTCCTCATGAAGCTAGAATTTCTCAAGGCAAAGAGGCAAGGTGATGAAGGCAAATTAGTAATGCAAGAGGAAGAAACCCTGGCCACCTTGACCACAGAACAAAGGCTTGAAAAGGAGATTGAAGAGGATAGAGAAATATGGCTTTATAGGGTATATTTTTCATCTCAAGAAGCTGTTACAAAGGGCCAACAGGGACAATCAAATCATCAAGCACATGGCTCACCATTACAGGACCCGGAACCAAATTTGTAACATAAGAGTTAAGCAAATGAAGACAAGGCTAAAACAAGCCCTCAAAGGAAAAAAGGAGGGTGATAGGCTTAGGTTGCTTGCTGAAGCTTCCTTGGCTGACCCAGACACTTAATGGTGGTGTTCTCCCACAAATTTTGAGTAATATTTGAGAATTTTTTCATTTTTGAAGAATTTAGCAGTTTTTGACTCAGAAAAATTGGCTTTATGCGCAACGCCACTAGTGCTGTGCTTTTCCTAGGGGCATCCAATGGCCAAATGAAGACCACCATTGGATTTATAATGATTTAAGCATGATCCCTGTGCATTTTCTAAGTTTTTGGAGCAAAACTGGTTAGTCAAAAGGTCAAAAAACACCCAAAAAATGACCTTTCTGCCCTCTTTTTGACCATGGCATTGTGCATAGAAGAAGTCTTGGGAGAATCCGTTTTTGAGGGGTAAAATAAACTTCAAATGGAAAAATAAAGGAATATTTGGAAATTAGATAGGACAGGCTTTCCAATGAGCTATCATGAGCTCAATTTGGACACTGGGAAGGCCTCCAAAATGGCCTTTCAAAAAGTGTTGCGCATAGCCTTCTAGCGCTGCACATAGGACAATTTTCTGCTAAATTTGCACTTTACTATGCCATGACTGTAATTTTTGGGTTTTCTCTCATGGATGATGTTTTTACTGATGTAAATGGTGACTAGGCATGTAAATAAGATGAATATTAGTTACTATAGGGGAGATTCATTGGATCAAAAGTTCTCTTGAAGTCAAATGAATCAGTTCCCTCCCTTTTAGAGGCAAGTTGTTAGGGTTGCCTAGATTCCAGTTTCTTGTTCAGCTTTTGATGGATTAGTTCCTCATCTTAGGGATTCGACCCTTGAGGATGGGAGGATGTTGAATTGAGGTCTATATCTTCTTTTTCTTTCTCATTGTAAAGGGTTGGATTCAATAGGATTGCTTAGGCTTTGATAGACATCATTTTGTACCAGTTACAGTAGGAGATTAATGAAAAATTGCAACTATTTCTTTGGGATCCATGTGGTATGATGCTCAGTTCAGTTTTTCTTATGTTTTCATGTGTTAAAATGTGTTTTTGACTCCATTTCATCATTTCATACTCTTTATGTGAATTTATACAAGTCTGAAAGGCAGAATCCATAACTTTTGTGCTATGTTTTGGGTAGACATTTCACAGTCTGTATTTTCTTCAGTTTAGGAAGAATCCATGAGGTTTACATGCTCTTCCTAGCTCCTCACTTGTCTTTTCACCTCATCCATAAAATATTAAGGTTTTGATCATTGTGCCTACCTTTCCCCATTGAACACCCTGCAATTTTGACCTAATTTCCTTGCCCTAACTATTTGGCTCCTCCTGATCCAGCAAAACCCTTCAAAATCAAATCAAACCTTGTGCTACTATACCTAGCCTAATATCAGTTTCTAGATCCAGTCAATTTGGCTGAGATCCTTACGGAGAGAGCCCTCTCCTAGCCTAGTAGGGCTAGCTACTTGGCTAAGCGTGGTTTGTGGTTACCCTGGCATTGCCTTCCTTCAACTTGAGGTTCAATCCAGGTGCTAACATAGTGGCAACCATACTGGGGAACGAAAGATCAGAAATTAATCACCCCAGTAAGATGTTTTATTTGAATTCTTAAGCTTGTGGATGATGAGTTTTAGAATTTAATCATAGGCTGAATTGGAAAGTTGTAAAGCAATATCTTAATTTTCAAAATTAGACATACTGGCTTCCCGAAAGTACACCAGATCCAATCTAGATCCGAATCCTCTGACCATTGTCAATGATCCTCATAAAATTGGGCGAAAATCTAAGAAAGTTGCAAAGAAATCTAGTTTAGCCAGAGAACAATCAAGTAAGGATTTCATTCCTCGAGTTAATTCACTCCCAGGAAGGTTAGACACTTTGCAAGACATTGAGTTTGATATTAATTTTGAGCAGAGTTTATTTCGCAGTAAATCTTTAAGTTGGATTGATCAGATAGTTGTTGATTCCTCTATATCTCTTCATAACCCCGTTGAAGACTTGTTTTCACACAATAAATCAGGATCACAGCTTATTCATACTCTTGATCACTTGCAGAACCTCTCTTCAAACTTAAACACTTGGGTGCAAAATAAGATTCATAGGCCATCTTTCAATTTTCGAAATACTTTCATTGCATCTATGTTAAAATTGACAACTAGGGCCAAAATCCATGTGGGTCATCTTATTCATGGCTAATAATATTTTATCTAGATTCCTCTCATCAAGAGGTGTAGGATTGATCTAAAGATCATCTGATTCCGATAAGTATTTATGGAGATATGAATTTATTTTGATTATGGACAAATTGTCAAAGTCGGCCAGCAACTTATGTAGGCTCAGAAGCCCAACAGACACATCTATTCATCATCAACGTTTGCATATAAATACATGATGTATCCTCCTCATTTTGGAGACACACTTCTCATCACATCTCTCTCTCTCTCACCCGAGCCGAAACAGGTCGTTCGAAATCTTGCACTGGTGTGCGGCGAAATCTTGCACTGGTGTGCGGCGAAATCTTGCACTGGTGCGCGGCAAAATCTTGCACTGGTGTGCAGCGAAATCTTGGACTAGTGCACGGTGAAATCTTGGACTGGTGCGTGGTGAAATCTTGGACTAGTGCGCAGTGAATCTTGGACTGGTGCATGGCAAAGTCTTAGACTGGTGCATGGTGAACAACTCACCGGTGGAAACTTGACAAGTTCGATCTAGGGTCTGCTACCCTAGTTTAGGGTTGATCTAGGGTTTGCTGCTGCTGATATAAATCAGATCTTTGTACCATTTCTCACTGCTGAATTATTGAAGATAAAAAGAAGATTTGATCAAAGGGTTTCCCCATATTGGGGTTTGTCCCTGGCTAGCCACCACATATTGTGTCTCTTGTCTTGGCTTGTTTTCTGTCGATCGTTTAATGTTCTATCTACACTTTACTTAATGTACATGTGATTTCTAATCTGTGGATAATAATAAGAAAAAGAAGTAAACTGCTCTAATCATAGAACATACCATAACTCAACATGGTATCAGAGCTGAGGTGAAGACAAAGCTCGAGCAAGAGCAAGAGCAATCACCAAAGAGAAGATTGGAAAGGCTATCCTAAAAGAACTATGGGGTCCTCAACACTCTTCCCCACGGAAGACAAGCTCTGTGAGAATTCTGACTATCACAGATGGAAGATGTCTCTCGATCTAACCTTAGAAGATCAAGGAGTGTTAGACCATGTGAGAGGCAATATTGTTGAGCCTCCATCAAATGCACCCACTGCTGCCAGGAACAAATGGAAAACTGGTGAAGTCAAAACAAACAAGATCATCCGGGACTCTATCGACAAGCGCTTGGTGGCCTCCATTCAAGAAGGCTAGAAATTCCAAGATGTATTATATGTACCTGAACTCTAAAAGACCTGAACTCTAAAAGAACCTGGTGTTCATCTCGGCAATGGAAGACAAAGGCTACAAGGTGACCTTCAGCGATAGCAAGGTACGTGTATGGAAAAACAATGTTAAAGATGCCTCTACTCTTGGGTTTCAAGTTGATTCATTATATTAGGTCGATCAAAGTCCGCTAGGTGTCATGTCTTGTGACACATCTCTTCAGTTTGAACTTTGGCATCGGAGGTTTTCCCACCTTCATTATAAAGCTCTACCCAATGTAAGACAAAGGGTGTCAGAGATGCCTAAATTCCGATTAGATAAAGAAGGTGTATGTCCAGGATGTGCCGTAGGAAATCTCAAAAGGGGACCATTCCCCTCAAGCCAAAGAAAGACCTCTGATATATTACAGTTGGTTCACTCGGACATATCTGGTATGATGCCTGTGAACTCCTTGGGAGGATATTCATATTATACTTTTACAAATGACTATTCTCGAAAGGCTTGGATATACTTCTTGAAAAAGAAGGATGAAGTGTTCTCTTGGTTTCGACACTTCAAAGCCTTGATCGAGAATCAAACCAAAAAGAAGATCAAGATCTTAAGGACTGATAATGGGATTGAATATGAATCTAACGAGTTTTATGACTTTTGTAAAGAGGCTGGCATTAAGAGGGAAATTACTACACCATATACTGCTGAACAGAATGGTGTGGCGGAAAGGAAGAACCATACAATTGTGGAAGCTGTCCGTGCCAAGCTCCATGATCAAAGACTTCCGAAGTTTCTTTGGGCCGAAGCTGCAAGCACCACTGTATATGTACAAAACCGATGCGCTCATCAAGCATTGGGTTCCAAGACTCCTGAAGAAATGTTCACTGGTAAGAAACCTGACATATCTTATTTTAGAATTTTTGGAAGCCCTGTATATTTTCATGTGCCAAAAGAGAAAAGGAATAAATTGGGTGCATCCAGAAAGAAAGGAATCTTCGTAGGCTATGGCAAATATACTAAGGGCTAGAGAATCTATGTAGCCGATCAAAGGGAAGTCATGATTAGTCATGATGTCACCTTTGACGAATATATGGCTCTCAGCAAGATGAAAAATCTTCCTACAGTGAGGAGCTCTCAAGAAGATGACACCAGGGAACCAAAAGAAAGAGAGTATGATGAGATATTTTCACCTGTTGCCAGATATACCACCATCCGCTCGATCATAGCCCTTGCGGCATCACTAGGATGGAAACTACATTAGATAGATGTTAAGACTGCGTTCTTGCATGGTTCGATCAAAGAATATGTCTACGTGGAGAAACCCGAAGGATTTGAGATTTATGATCGAAAATATCATGTGTGCAGGTTGAAGAAGGCCCTCTATGGGCTGAAGCAAGCACCCCGAGCATGGTATGCGAGGATCGATAGCTACTTGATGAAGCTAGGATTCACTAGGAGTGAAGCCAACCCTAATCTCTACTTTAAGGTTGAAGATGACAAACCTCTCATACTAGTGTTGTATGTGGATGACCTCTTCCTAATAGGTGCAGACCCTCTCATTCACAAATGTAAGAGGGAGATGACTTCTGAATTTGAAATGAAAGACCTAGGACTGATGCACTATTTCCTAGAACTTGAAGTCTGGTAGAAGCCAAGGGAAATTTTCCTATCTCAAGGAAAATATGTGGTGAAGATATTGGAAAGATTCGGTATGGTGGACTGCAAGCCTGTGACTACCTTGAGGATCTTAACTTTTAGAAGTTATATGTGTAATGTCAGACCAGATTTGAGAAATGCATCTGAGTTTCATAAACTCATTCGCGTTGATTTTCTTGGTGAACCTCCGACCGGACATATGTTTTGTAGCAAGCGTGGTGAGCTCATATTTGGTTGAGCCTCACTGGATTGATGCCAAGAATCTTCTGAGATGTCTTCGGGGCACAATCTCTCATGGGCTAAGATACACTGCCAGAGATGTGAGACTACTTGGATACACTGATGCTGATTAGGCAGGCAATGTGGTGGATCGTAAGAGCACTTCCCGGTGTTGTTTCTCCTTGGGATCTCCTTCGATATCTTGGATGAGCAGGAAGCAGAAGTTGGTGGCTCTGAGCACCACCGAGGCAGATTATAATGCTACTAGCATGGCCTCCTGTGAGGAAGTCTGGTTGTGAAAGCTCTTCAGTGAGCTGTTTGGATTTACATTGGATACCACTATGATCCTATGTGACAACCAGAGTGGGATTCGTTTGTCAAAGAATCCCGTATTTCATGATCACTTCAAGCATATCGATATCAGGTACCACTATATTTGAGATATGGTGCAGCAGGGAGCTATAAGGCTCCAACATATCGGTACAGATGAATAGGTCGCTGACATTCTGACAAAGCCCCTAGGAAAGGTCAAATTTTTTACTTTTCGTGAATGACTTGGTGTCATTCAGAAACCCTCTGATGAGGGTCATGTATGATGTATGGAGCTCTTGTAGCTCCGGGGGGTTGCGGGGTACTTCTTGGAGCGACATATGATCACAAGGTAAAAGAATCAAAACTTTCCCTGTAACACCCCGTGGCGACTATGTAGTAGGATGATTAGTTCTCTTGTGAGGTCTCGATGATGTGTTCTCCATGACGATTATGTAGCAAGATGATTAGTTCTCATGTGAGATCTGGATGATGTGTTCTCCATGACGATTATGTAGAAAGATGATTAGCTATCCTATGAGGTCTGGATGATGTGTTCTCCATGACGATTATGTAGTAGGATGATTAGTTCTCGTGTGAGGTCTGGATGATGTGTTCTCCATGACAATTATGTAGCAAGATGATTAGTTCTCTTGTGAAGTTTGGATGATGTGTTCTCCATGATGATTATATAGCACGATGATTAGTTCTCCAGTGATGTCTAGATGATGTGTTCTCCATGACGATTATGTAGCAGGATGATTAGTTCTCCTGTTAGGTATCGATGATGTGTTCTCCATGATGATTATGTAGCAAGATGATTAGTTCTCCTGTGAGGTCTGGATGATGTGTTCTCCATGATGATTATGTAGCAGGATGATTAGTTCTCCTGTGAGGTCTGGATGATGTGTTCTCCATGACAATTATGTAGCAGGATGATTAGTTCTCCAGTGAGGTCTAGATGATGTGTTCTCCATGAAGATTATGTAGCAGGATCATTAGTTCTCCTGTGAGGTCTCGATGATGTGTTCTCCATGATGATTATGTAGCAAGATGATTAGTTCTCCTGTGAGGTTTGGATGATGTGTTCTCCATGACGATTATGTAGCAGGATGATTAGTTCTCGTGTGAAGTCTGGATGATGTGTTCTCCATAACAATTGTATAACAGGATGATTAGTTCTCCTGTGAGGATAGGATTGATTAGTTCTCCTGTCGAGGCATCCTACCCATGCAGTCTAGGACTCATGGGAAGTACCTCTCATCTAATGAATGAGCAGGGAAATGAGGATAGGGACAATAGTAGTACCGATGGACACATCGCTGTATCTACTGTACTCCCTATGCTAGGATGACCTTCATTGATTTGGGATCAATGATAGTAGTCTGGGACCAGTGGTAGGAGTTGTACCCACTATGACATTGACTTCGGGTCAGTTGAGACTAGTCTGGAACTAGTGGTACATACTCTGAGACTAACTTTGGGTCAGTGGAGGACTAGTTTGGGACCAGTGGTAGGAGTTGTACCCACTATGACGCTGACTTCGGGTCAGTTGAGATTGGTCTGGGACCAGTGGTACATACTCTGAGACTGACTTCGGGTCAATGGAGGTCTGGTCTGGAACTAGTGGTAGGAGTTGTACCCACTATGACACTGACTTCAGGTCGGTTGAGACTGGTCTGGGACCAGTGATACACAGTATGAGACTGAATTTGAGTTAGTGGAGGATGATACTGGTCTGGAACCAGTGGTAGGAGTTGTACCCACTATGACACTGACTTCGGGTCGGTTGAGGACTGGTTTGGGACCAATGGTACACACTCTGAGATTGACTTTGAGTCAGTATGATACATCCTCGATCATTTCTTCTTCTTCATAATTCAGAAAAAACAGAGTAGAAATAAACAAAGGAGAGCAGGCAGGATAGAGTAAAGCAGAGCAGGGGTCAAGCTGTACAGGGTAGTGCATTTGATGAATGAATAGTAGCGACCGACAGATGAATTGCAGATGGAGTTCTCCCTAGTTGAGACGAACTGTTAAAATTGGAAACTAGGGCCAAACTCCATGTGGGTCATATTATTCATGGCTGATAATATTTTATCTATATTCCTCTCGTTGAGAGGTGTAAGATTGATCTAAATATCATCCGATTCAGATAAGTATTTATGGAGATATGAATTTATTTTGATTATGGACAAATTGTCAAAGTCGGCCAGCAACTTATGTAGGCTCAGAAGCCCAACAGGCACATCTATTCATCATTAACGTTTACATATAAATACAGGATGTCTCCTCCTCATTTTGGAGACACACTTCTCATCACATCTCTCTCTCTCACCTAAGCCGAAACAGGTCGTTCGAAATCTTGCACTGGTGTGCGGTGAAACCTTGCACTGGTGCGCAGCGAAATCTTGCACTAGTGCATGGTGAAATCTTGCACTGGTGCGCAGTGAAATCTTGGACTGGTGCGCAGTGAAATCTTGGACTGGTGCACGGTGAAATCTTGGACTAGTGCGCGGCGAATCTTGGACTGGTGCATGGTGAAGTCTTGGACTGGTGCACGGTGAATGACTCACCAGTGGAAACTTGACAAGTTCGATCTAGGGTCTGCTGCCCTAGTTTAGGGCTGATCTGGGGTTTGTTGCTGCTGATATAAATTAGATATTTGTACTATTTCTCTCTACTGAATTATTGAAGATAAAAGAAGATTTGATCAAAGGGTTTCCCCATATTGGGGTTTGTCCCTGGCTAGCCGCCACATCTTGTGTCTCTTGTCTTGGATTGTTTTCTGTCGATCGTTTAATGTTCTATCTACACTTTACTTAATGTACACGTGATTTCTAATCTGTGGATAATAATAAGAAAAAGAAGTAAACTGCTCTAAGCATAGAACATACCATAACTCAACAATCTAATACCACTCAAACTATCCCTCATCCTCCGCCTTCTTCACAGATTGTTCACACCACTCAAACTATTGTTTACCTCCCTTTGATTATACAAAATATCGCAATCCTTGTTTTAAATCCACCACCTCCCCCACCCCCAGTTATGGCTTCTTGATATGCAACCCTTGTTTTTCCTCAAAATTCTAGTGCCATGCCCCCTAATTATCAAACCAAAATACCTTTCTTCAACGACACCCAAACTATTACATCTCAACAACACGTAGACAAGATGAATGATTTCTTTGACCTCCATGAAGTTGAAATTGAAGATGTGATGATGAGGCTATTTATACAAATTTTTGGAGGAGAAGTTCAGAAATGGTTCAGAGCCCTACCAACAACTTCTATCACTACTCTACCTATTCTTCAGAGGCAGTTCCTAGTTCGGTGGGAGGTGAAGAAGAATCCCCTTCAGATTTTGTCCGAATATGAGAACACCAAAAGAAATGTTAGCGAGAGTGTGCAAGACTATTGTGTGAGATTTAATGTAGTATACAATGCTATACCTGCAAATATCAAACCACCAGAGGGATTGGCTTTGCTTAAATTTCCAAATGGATTTGATGCTGATATGGCATATCAGTTGCATGAACGTGATACTACAACTCTAGAAGACATGCAAAAGAATGTTGTGAGAATAGAAGTGAACTTGTTGGCCAAAAGAGCAAGAATGAGGTCAGAGAAAAGAGTGATTGTGAAAGAAGAAGCATCTACTTCAGATGTAAAAATGGATACATTGATTCGAACAATGGAAAGGATGGTTGACTAGTTGTCCATCACATATAGACCTGGACCGTAGATCCAGAACCCAAACTTTAGAGGGCAGTAGCAGCCCCAATTTCGAATCAACCAAAGAGAGCAAAAGGCATCGAAACAACTAGCGTAACAACAATAACAGATCAAAACCCTGTTACAACATAATTATGTTCAAGGAGTGGAAGAGGAAGAGGAGGAAGATCCGGTAATTGAAACAAATCACTTCTTCACTGCAGATGGTATGCCTATATTTTTGACCGAAGATGAGTATTCAGAAAGTTCTGACATTCTAAAGGATGAGGACTACCTCTTAGCAAATGATGTTGTTTTGGATACCGAATTTGATGATTATCAGCGTGGCTATATGAACGCTTTGAGCGCATAGAAGAAACAATACTCTTTGAGGAGTAGAGATGTACCAGCGAGTCCTATTCAAAAGAGGAAGGATCTTTAGTCGAAGAATGATATCTCAAACAATCAGAAAAAAGGAAAGGAGCATGCCGATCAAAATCCTAGCAAGGTAGATCAACCATCAACAAATACAACTACAAAAGAGAAAGAAAATCAGAAAAAGGATAGTGTAATGAAGGATCAAATAGATAAGAGGGACATCGGTATCAAAGAGGTAGAAAAAGTCACATATTTTAATTAAGAAAGTGAAATCGCTAAATTGAAAGTGTACATTCCTTTGACCGAGCTTGTTAAGAATAGCCATTACAAACACCATGTGTCTAGAATACTGCAAATTGATCCTTTGTCCGACATGGTGAATGTTGAGGATGATCATCCTGAACTTATTTTTGGTCCAGCTATAGAAGGTCACCTAGAAGATAGCGAGGTCCCGTCTTTTTATTTGAGTCTTAGACTGCATGAGTATATTCTTCATAATGCTACGCTTGATTCCGAAGCTTCCCACAATTTGATGCCCAAGGCTATAATGGAAAATTTGGGCCTAGATATGACCCGACAATATCATGATTTGTATTCATTTGATTCTGGTAGAGTTTGTTGCATTGGTCTCATCAAAGATTTAGTGGTTTCCTTAGATCAAATCCTAGCCAAGAATGTTTTGATGGACGTGGTAGTAGCTGATATACCACCTCGATTTGGTATGTTGTTGTCTAGATCGTGGGGAGCCAAACTCAAAGCCACTTTACAACTTGACTTATCTTATGCTACAATCCCTGTTTTCGGTCAATTGAGGAAGTTGTACCGGGAAAAGAAGATGAAATATATGATCACTACTAAATAGAAGCCCATAAATCATCCGATAAATGTTGTACATACAGATTTAGAGTCTTTTATTTTGTACACTGATAGTGGATTGAATGATGTAGATATTCACCTTGTAGAAGTAGATGATGTACCAAAAATTTCTGAGGGTTTTAGAGTAGTTCTCAATCAGGAAAATAGAAAAGTGGCAATTCCTTTTGAGCAGCCTCCACAGAAGCAGAAAGTCATTGAAGAACAGAAAAATGAAGCAACCAGCAAAGGTAAGATTGAAACAAAAGCAGAATTCCAACATCTGGAAGACGAAGACGGCCTTTGGAGCATGGACTTCAATGGTGCTTTGGGTAAGGATGGTGTGGGTATTGGAATTTGGATTTGAAGTCCTATTTTTCAGCCAGACAAAGTTCCAAGTAATGTTAGAGTGTGTTCCTATAAATTAGCTTTCGATTTCTCTAACAATGAAGTGGAGTATGAGGCATTGATTACAGGTCTAAATATTTTGAAGAAGTTGGGTGCAAAAAGGATTTCTGTTTATGGTGATTCAGAGCTAGTGATTAAACAAGTCAAAGGAGAATATCAAGAAAAGCATCCATGGATGAGAGCTTATAAGAAAGTAGTCCTGGATATCTTGAAGATGTTTCCAGAATACAAATTGACAGTGGTGCCGAGAAGTCAAAACATCATTGTTGATTCACTTGCTAAAACAACAAGCAATCTGAAAATTCCAATGAATTCTAGCAATAAATTTGAAATTCATGTCTAACATAGGCCTATTGTTCCTGATAATTTGAGATATTGGCAGGTTTTCTGGGATAACAATGAAATTAATTCCTTTTTTTGGAATGAAGGGAAGTTTAAGGATGCTCCCATTGATGATGTTTGTGATTCCGATGAACAAGACATTGAGGTAAATCAGATGGATGTTTTACAACTGAAGGATAATGTTATTCCTAGAGGTCTTATACCTTTAGAAGAATTGTTTGATCAAGATGATGTGGCAAGAAAACCAACCTTGGTTCCTACTGAAAAAGGAGTTGAAGATGTAAACATTGGAACAACAGACCAACCCAAGCTTGTTAAGTTATTAAAAACATTATCTCTAGAGTCAAAGGCTAATTATGTTAAGTTGCTTTCTAAATTTTTTGATGTTTTTGCGTGGGATTACTCAGATTTGAAAGTGTATGACAAGAACATCATTCAGCACACCATTCCTATCAAGCCAGATCAAAAACCCTTTAGACAAAAGTTGAGGAGGATCAACCCAAAGCTGCTACCATCCATTGAGAAAGAGGTAAATAGATTGTTTAAAGTTGGTATCATTGTTCCAATTAGATTCTCTGATTGGGTTTCAAATTTGGTCCTGGTACGAAAAAAGACCGGAGAGATAAGGTTGTGCATTGATTTCCAGAACCTAAATAAAGTATCCCTGAAAGATAATTATCCTCTTCCTAAGATGGACCACATTTTGCAAAGAGTAGTTGGAGCATCACGGATGTCACTACTAGATGGCTACTCAGGTTACAATCAGATTTTGGTGCACGAAAAAGACCAAGACAAAACTGCCTTCACAACACCATGGGGGACTTTTTAGTATGCCAAGATGCCATTTGGGATAAAGAATTTTGGGGCCACTTTTCAGCAGGCCATGTATATAGCTTTTGCTAACGAGAAGGATGTTTTCTTAGTGGGTCATTTAGATGACTTGATAATATTTTCTGGTTCTGATGATGAGAATTTACACCACCTAAGGATTGATTTTCAGAAATGTAGGGAGTTCGGGATTTCTTTAAATCCAAAGAAGAGTCTTTTTGCCATGGAGGAAGGTAAGCTCCTCGGTCATATAATTTCCAAAGATGGTATTCGTATTGATCCTTATAGGGTGGAGGCAATTCAACAAATAGACTTTCCGCGAAACAAAAAGGAGATCCAAGCCTTCAATGGTAAGATGAACTTCTTACACAGATTTATACCAAATTTGGTTGAGACTTTGCGTGAGTTAACTAATATTTTGAAGAAGGACAGCAGTGTGAAATGGACTGAGGATGCCATGAAATCTTTCAACTTGGTAAAGCTTGCTTTGACCATAACCCCTATTTTGATCAATCCCAATTATACTCGTGATTTTATTATATTTTCATTTGCGTCTGAGCATACTTTGGCTGCGGTGTTGATGCAAAAGAAGGATTATGTGGAGCAGCCCATTGCATTTTTCAGTCGGATTGTCAGAGATGCTGCTTTTTGCTATAACGTCATTGAGAAACAAGCTTTGGCTCTTATAAAGGCATTGAAGGATTTTCGAGTTTACATTCTGCATTCACATACCATAGCATATGCTCCCAATGCAGCTGTCAAAGATGTCCTTATGCAAACTGATCTGGAAGGAAGAAGAGGTAAATGGATAGCAGCGATGTTAGAGTATGATCTTGAGATTAAGACCACGAAAATGATCAAAGTTCAAAGCTTGGCAAAACTCATGGCTAAGTCGAATCTTCATGCTCTAGACATAAATATTATTGCAACAATGTTAGATGATGAAGATGGTGGCACACTCATTCAGGTATTAGAGATGTTTCTCAACTCACCTTGGTATTCCGATATAGTATATATTCTTCAAAATCTTTCTCCTCCTACTGGAATGTCAAAAAGTAAAGGTAGATCACTAAAATTGAAGTCTGCAAAATTTTTCATTTTAGATAGTGCTCTCTATTGGAAAGATCCGGGAGGGGTTCATCTTAATTGTTTGGTTGAAAATGAAGCTCAACAGGTAATGAATGATTTTCATAGCATAGATTGTGGAGGTCACTTGTTTTGGAAAACAACAGTTAATAAAATCTTGAGAGCAGGGTATTATTGGCCATCTTTATTTTCAGATTTATATAAAACAGTCATGAGCTTCCACGAATGTCAAGTTTTTCAGGGAAAAAGGAAGCTGCTTCCTCTTCCTTTGAAGCCAGTTGTAGTTAATGCACCTTTCCAATAGTGGGGGCTTGATTTAATAGGAGAAATTCTTCCTACATCATCAACACAACACAAATGGATTTTGGCAGCTACCAATTACTTCACCAAATGGATTGAAGCCATTCCGACAAGGCAAGCTATGGAAACGGTAATAATTCAGTTTTTAGAGTCCAATAACTTGTCTCATTTTGGTTTCCCTCACAATATTATTACAGATAATGCAGCAGCGTTTAAGTCGAAGAAAATGGTTGAGTTTTGCAACAAATACAACATCACATTGGGTCATTCCACGACATACTATCCGCAGGGCAATGGACTAGCTGAGTCTTCAAATAAATCCTTGGTAAATATTATTAAGAAGATGTTGGTGGCAAAAAAAAAGAATTGGCATCGAAATCTTTTCAATGCTTTGTGGGCCGACAGAGTGAGCAGTAAGAAATCAATAGGTATGTCACCTTTTGAATTGGTTTATGGTACTGATACAGTGTTTCCTACATCCCTTGTAGTCCCAGTCATGAGATTATTGCAAGAAGCTGGCAGTGAAGAAGATGATATTCAACGCCGGATCAATCAAATGATTCACCTTCAACAAACAAGGGAAGAGGTTTCTCAAAATACTTTCCAGCTACAAGAGAAGAAAAATAAAATTTATGACCACAAGACAAAGGCAGAAAAATTTCAGTTGGAAGATGTAGTGCTGCAATGGGATGCATGAAATGAAGAAAAAGGGAAACATGGGAAGTTTGACAATCTGTGGAAAAGACCTTATAAAATCTCAGCCTATCGAGGAAAAAATGCATTTTTATTAAAGGAAATGGATGGTCAAGAATGCTCAGGAGGACCGGTGAATGGTAGGCTCCCGAAACACTATTATTTCTTATGCAACTTGCTGAAGTTGTTTTACTGTCATTGTATATACCAACTTACTTTCCTTGCAAGATTTGAAGTACAATGTCATTTGAGCATGGGGCCCGAAGTGAAGGCTATAAATCTTAAATCCTTGGTGCTGCCTTTAGTTGGTTTTTGAGTCAGTCTAGAGTCGGTTTTGAGTCAATTTTCAGTTTGTATCGAGTCATTTTTCAACAATTTCAAAAAGTTTTCAGTCTTTCATTTGTTTGACCGTATTGGCCCAATCAGTTAGGCACTTGGTCTACGGTGTTCTTGACACCTCCAAGGAGCTGCCATCCCCAATAAGGCCAATGTTAGTGTCAGTATATGCATACTTCCATCAAGGCTCAAATCTACTCTTTGCATTTTCATTTTAGGTGTCTCATACTGAATTTTTTATCATTCCACTAGGTCATGCCAAAAATGGTCCACTGATGGTTGTCTTCTTCTCAAAAAATCAAATTTTCCCTCATGAGGTACATTTGCTGACCCATCTCCATGTTGCATTCAATTATGGTTTTAGTTATGTTATTTTTAGAGTCAAGGTAATCATGTTTCCATTAGGTCTTAAGGTTAATTTCCAAGGTCAAAAGCATAGTTTCAGTGTAAATAAAGGGAAGCAAAGGTATGAGGAAGACCAATAAAAAAAGAGTGATTGGTAGCAAGTCATGGTTATTGTACAAAGTTCTTATTTCACTGGTGTAATTCAAGTCATTTTATGTAATTAGTGCTCCCATAAGCTGCCCAAGCATTTCTCCTTGCTGCAAGAAATTGAAGAAATCAACTCAATCAAAGCATCATCCACCTGAAAAGAGACAAATAAAGAAAAGCATCAGACAAAGATTCGAAGACAAAGTAAAAGTTCCAAACAAACATTATAAAGTGGGTTTTTTCTAAGGAAAAAACAAAATCATCCTCTATATAAGGTTTCAAAATCAATTTTCAAACTTCATAATGCTCATTTGACAAAGAGAGAAAAAACAGAGTTAAAGATAATTGGTGGCCAAAGAAACCCTAAGCGTTGCACACAGGGCAAAGTTGTCGGGCACTGCACATAGAGCAGGGAGCGTTGCGCACAGGGCGAAGTTGTGGGGCGCTGAGCATGCAAGTAGGGTGCTGCGCATACAAATGGAGTGCTACGCATAGAGCCTGTGCACCTATGTATTTTTGCATGGTGTTGCGCATACAACAGGGCACTGCACACCTGTACACGACGTTGCACATAGGTCCAACAAACACCAAAACTACCCTAAAAAAGCATCCAAAATCGCTCCTTTGCTACCTAGAGCCTCAAAAAAGTAAGTACACTCCCTAAACTGTTCTCCCAACACTCATTTCAAGATTTTTGAGTTTGTTTGCTATTAAATTTTTCAAACCCTAGGTTGTCTAAAAACCCTCCTTGCTTACCATTTTCTTGTTCATTCCCACATCTTGTTGTCATATCCTTCATTCCCACATCTTGTTGTCATATCCCTAAATATCATCCCTATTCCCTACTGTCAAATACACTTATCCCCTATACCCTAGTCCCAAAACAAGAATTCCTAAACCCCTACTTACAAAATAGTCCCTACTTAAAAATACCCCCTTTTCTCACTCTCACATCATAGATATCTCATCCTACATCACACAAACTCCTCTCCCCTTCCCCTATCCCTATTCACCATAACTCACTACCTAATTACCTTCTCTATGGTTTCTAAAGCTTCAAACTCAAAAACATGGATAAAGAGGATAAAGATTATGAGGAGGAGGAAAACATTGGCAGTGAAATCATGTAAGATGAACCTCAGCATCAGAGAAAACCACATAAGGGAGGTAAAATTATCGGAGAGGAACCATCAAACATCAGAGAGTTAGAGGCTTCCCCTATGACTGTCTCTTGTTTCAGACATCTGGGATGCTATGAGTTTTGTGAGCAAGTACAAAGAGTTCAACATCATCCTGAGCTGACCAGGGTTTTTGTAGCAAATATCCATTATAACAAGGTAACTCCTGCTGGGGTGAAATTTACAGTTTCCTCCTCCATCATTGTTGATGCTACAAGGATTCCGAATGTGGGGGGGAAATGGTATAAAGCACAAGATTTTGATGAGCACTACTATGAGCCATACATCAAATCCTGGTACAGGAATGAAAAGAAGAGGACATTTCCTTTCAGGTTCCTTCACGACAAGTATGCCCCTATGATGAGGATCATTATGAAGTATTTTACATGTGAGAGTAGATTTTCCAGATTATACACCTATCATATTAGGCTTCTTATGCACTTCACAAGAGTGAAAATGTTGAACATCTCGTAATTGTTATTTAGGAACATTGAGAAGATGGCCTACATTGTACAGAAAAGGCCATACCCCCAGCAGATGAATAGTATTTATCACTATTCCTTGATTAAGATTATTGTGCTACATCATCTCAACCTCCTCAATATCTCTTGGGATACATTTATTGCCAATGACATCTTCAATGGTCCTTAGATTCCTCCACCAATGCCTCAAGAAACAGAAATGCCTTCTAGCAGTACCAAAGTAAAGAAAGGTAAGAAGGCTAAAGAGACTAAAGTTGTTGAGAAGCCAGAAACCTACAAAACATATCAGAGAGGGGCTAGAAAGTTGTTTGCAGTGAATAGGCAAGTGTTTACTCCACCTGATGTGGAAGGGGCCTTGCCTTCTTCACCAACTCATAGGCAAATGCTTGCTCCACAAACTATGGAAGGGGCTTTGCCTTCTTCATCAACACAATAGGTACAACAGGTGCAGCAGGTGCATAAAGGGAAGGAAAAGATGCTGGAGGAAAGCCTCAATGATGAAGAAGAAAGGGAATTTGATTTGATGGAACATGATGAACCAGAACAACCACACATTCATCATGGCATTGAGATAGTCGACTTGGAGGCTCAAGATGAGGTGACAAATGAAAATATAATCATAAAGGAAAAAGATGCATAGATCTAAGAACTAATGGACAACATGGCGAGAGCTAAGTATGTCATTTCATACCTTGAGCAAGAGAACAAGCATCTAAGTGACAAACAGGTTCTCATGGAGCTAGAACTTCTCAATGCAAAGAGCCAAGGTGAGAAAGGCAAATCAGTAATGCAAGAGGAAGAAACCCCAACCACCTTGACCACAGAACAAAGGCTTGAAAAGGAGATTGAAGAGGATAGAGAAATATGGCTAGACAGGGTCAATTTGCATTTGGAGAAGCTGTTACAAAGGGCCAACAGGGACAATCAAATAATCAAGCACATGGCTCGCCATTACAGGACCCGAAACAAGATTTGTAACATAAGAGTCAAGCAAATGAAGACAAGGCTAAAACAAGTCCTCAAAGGAAAAAAGGAGGGTGGTAGGCTTAGGTTGCTTGCTAAAGCTTCCTTGGCTGACCCATACACTTGATGGTGGTGGCCTCCCACAAATTTTGAGTAAGTTTTGAGGTTTTTTTTTAAATTTTGAAGAATTTAGTAGTTTTTGACTCAGAAAAATTGGCTCTGTGTGCAGCACCACTGGCGTTGCGCTTTTCCTAGGGGAATCCAATGGCCAAACGAAGATCACCATTGGATTTATAATGATGTAAGCATGCTCCCCGTGCATTTTCTAATATTTTGGAGCAAAACTGGTTGGTCAAAAGGTCAAAAAACACCCAAAAAATGACCTTTCTGCCCTCTTTTTTACCATGGCGCCTGCACATATAAGCAGTCTTAGGAGAATCAATTTTTGAGGGGTCAAATAAACTCCAAATGGGAAACAAAATGAATATTTGGAAATTATATAGGGCAGGCTTTACAATGAGCTATCATGAGCTCAATTTGGACACCGGGAAGGCCTCCAAAATGGCCCTGCAAAAAGTGTTGCGCATAGCCTTCTAGCGCTGCGCATAGGACAATTTTCTGCTAAATTTGCACTTTACTATTCCATCACTGTAATTTTTTGGTTTTCTCTCATGGATGATGTTTTTACTAATGTAAATGGTGACTATGCATGTAAGTAAGATGAATATTAGTTACTATAGGGGAGATTCATTGGATCAAAAGTTCTCTTGAAGTCAAACAAATCAGTTCCCTCCCTTTTAGAGGAAAGTTGTTAGGGTTGCCTAGATTCCAGTTTCTTGTTCAGATTTTGATGGATTAGTTCCTCATATTAGGGATTCGACCCCTGAGGATGGGAGGATGTTGAATTGAGGTCTATATCTTCTTTTTCTTTCTCAGTGTAAAGGGTTGGATTCAGTAGGATTGCTTAGGCTTTGATAGACATCATTTTGTACCAGTTACAGTAGGAGATTAATGAAAAATTGCAGCTATTTCTTTGGGATCCATGTGGTATGATGCTCAGTTCATTTTTTCTTATGTTTTCATGTGTTGAAATGTGTTGTTGACTCCATTTCATCATTTCATACTCTTAATGTGATTGTATACAAGTCTGAAAGGTAGAATCCATAACTTTTATACTCTGCTTTGGGTAGACATTTCACAGTTTGTGGTTTCTTCAGTTTAGGAAGAATACATGAGGTTTACATGCTCTTCCTAGATCCTCACCTATCTTTTCACCTCATCCATCAAACCCTAAGGTTTTGATCATTGTGCCTACCTTGCCCCATTGAACACCCTGCAATTTTGACCTAATTTCCTTGCCCTAACTGTTTGGCTCCTCCTGATCCAGCAAAACCCTTCAAAATCAAATCAAATCTTGTGCTACTATACCTAGCCTAATATCAGTTTTCTAGATCCAGTCAATTTGGCTGAGATCCTTACGGAGAGAGCCCTCTCTTAGCCTAGTAGGGCTAACTACTTGGCTAAGCGTGGTTTGTGGTTACCCTGGCATTGCCTTCCTTTAGCCTGAGGTTCAATCCAGGGGCTAACATGACCCATCACTCCAACATCCAAAAAGAAAGGGTCTATCTTGGTTTGTACATATTATGTAACTAAATGGTTAGAGTTTAAAGCCCTTTTTGATGATACTGGACAAGTGGTTGTGTATTTTTTATTTGAGGATATTTTTACACACTTTGGTATGCCAAGGGAAATTTTAGCAGATTAGGGAATGCAATTCACTTCAAAGCTTGTACGGACCATCACTAAGCACTACCAAAATTTTCACCGGAGGTCTTCGCCATATCACCCACATGCCAATGGGTATGTGGAATCTACTAATAAAGTCCTTGAGGCCATCTTAACCAAAATAGTGTAGCTACATCACAAAGATTGAGAAGATCAACTTCCTGAGGCTCTTTGCACCTATATGACTACATGGAGAAGCACAACTAAGAACACACCATATGAGCTAGTGTATAGTAAACATGTTCTCTTACCAATATAATTCCAAGTGAATACCTATAGAACAATAACTTAGATAGGCATAAAATTATTTGAAGCACAACAATAAAGGCTCCTCCAACTTAGTGAATTAGAAGAGATGTGCCTAAATTCTATTAAAAAAACCACTCTTTTCCAACAATATAGAAGCATATGGTGTGGTAAATTATTCAAAGGAAGCAATTCAAGCCAAGTGTCTGGGCTCTCCTCTTTGATTCTAAGTTTAAGAAAATGAAGGGGAAGTTCAATACACAATGGTTGGGCCCATATGAAGTTGAAAATGTTTTCAATAATGGATTTTAATCAAAACTACTGATGGGAAATGGATTTGATTTTTGGTTAGAACACATAGATTGAGACTCTATCAAGAACCTACTAACCATGAAGAATTCATTCAACAAGTTTTAAAATAGTGTGAATTAAAAATGGTAGGTAGGTAGGATCCCCAACCTACTGCAACTTCATCGTAATATATTTCCTCCTCTCTAAAAGAAAATAAAGAAAAAAAAGTTCAATTGAGAAAACTAGTCCTCTAGCACAATTGAATAGGAATTTTGGTTGAGAACCAGGTAATTGGCAGCAAGATGTTCCCAAAAAAATATTTCTTCTTCTAAATAAAAGGGAGTTTGTTAACTATTATAAAGGAAAAAGGTTTGTTTCAAAAACAAATATCTTTCTGTGTTTGAATTTTTATGATTGTAATTGATTAATGACAAGGAAATTCCGTGAATAAGCTCCCTGATACAGAGCTTGAAACAACTATTCTACTGATCTTTCCACTACTGTTGGCACAAACCTCTGTTGAAATTATTTTTGGACTTGAATCATCATCAAAACTATCATCAACATCAACTTGCATCATCATCAACAATAGCATCAAAATTAGCACCAACATCAACATCAACACTAATAATCAACATTCTATATAAAAAAAAAAAAAGAGGCAGACATAGATAAAAGGATCCCAATTCTTTTCCTTCCTTTTTAGGATTAGATATTTAAGTAAGATCATCTTCACCATTTGGTTTCTAGTTCTATTGATTTTGATCATGATTGGAACCCTAAGATAAGAAACTACAGATGGATGATTACCAACACAACTACATCAACTTCAAACAACCTTGGTTTTGAATCTACAAGTTTTCCTATAATTCTCATACAATCTTGTAACCATTGTTGCAAGATCATCATAATGGTTACAAAACTACCTATATTGTGTTTCCCAAAGAATTATTCCTTGTCTCTCTTTGTTCTTCAAGAATTTTTCACCAATCAAGTTATCCAAATTCCAAGTAGCCATATTCAAAGTCAAAATAAATATTATCATTTGTTCCAAATTCAAGGTTTTATCAATAGTTATAGCTCAACATTTTATCAATCATATTCATCCCAACTTTTTTTTTGAAATTGTTGTTACAAGGACACTTCAATTCTAAGGTAAAACTTGAGATGAACAATTTATTTTAAATCCATTTAATGTGATTAAGACATGAATTGAAAAGCAACATAACCATGGACCTACAAAACATCAAAGTGCATATTTTCTTTTTTCTTGAATGCATTATAACTTCACACCATTTTCTCCACCACCTTATGTAATTATTAGTTTTCATCGTTAATTGATGAAACTGGAAACTCCACCACTCCAATCCTATGATGATTCTCTTCCCACTACTCTATCAACTCACCATCATTGGTTTTCGTGGCTTGTGTCCATGATCATTCCAACATACCATAGTATAACTAAAGAAATTTGTTATCTCAAGCATCACTCACCCTTTGAATCATTACCTTATTCCCACAATTCTGACTAATAACAGAGGTCACTGAGAGACAAAGCCTTTAGCATTGACCTGTTGTGGAGTATAGAGAAACTCAAAGTAATAAGAAAATAACCCAAGTCCTTGATAGTATTATAGGGTTCACTAGAATACAATGCAAGTAAACCCATTTTTAAGGTTGTAGGGTGGCTCCCATTTCTTCAAAAGTTTTAGGTACAGGATGATGTCGTGATGTCGTAGAATGGCATTTGCACAAGGATTTGATGGTGAGGTGGCTAGAGTTGGCAGTCATGTTATTACAGTAATAGATGAGTCAATGGTTTAAGACACATGACTTCCACAAATGGAAGACTGGTGGTTCAAAAATAAACAAGAATAAATAGGGGTTTGAGCCAAGTTTCTTAACTTTGTAGAGTTGAAGCTAGATTGGAGATGAGGTGTGCCACAGTCACGGATTGTAGAAAAATGGAGAAACCTTCTCTTTGTCCTACAAAAGTTCATAACCTGTGATGGAATGTATGTTGTTACATTTCTCTACCATATTATACTACTCCATTTCAACTCTAATGTTCATATCAACTTTCCTTACTTCCTCTGGAAAAACCTAGGTCAGATCGCAAAGAAAGTGCAACATAGCCCTAGAATGATAAGTGCGGTCTTTATTGCCATGGCCTCATTAAAACATTGATTATGGAAGAAAGTCAAAAGAGGGTAGATAAATGGGATTCTTTCTTGGTTCGAAATATGTTTGGTAATCCATTCATAGGTCTACTGGAAGTAGCACCATAAGAATCCATTGAAGAGAGACCTAAAGAAGTTCACAATGGAGATAAGGAAGAACTTGGGCATAAACATGCAAGTGATGATGAGGATGGCCATGTCCAAGAAGTTTAAAAAATCACCCCTTGTAAAAAAATATCCAAGAGGGCCAAAAAGTGAGTAGGGAAACCCCTTGTTATACCAAAGAGGATGACCAAAAGTATGGTGAGGAGAGACTTACCAGAACTAGCTAATACTACCCCTTTTCCTCCTCAAGAACACTGTGAGAAAAATACCTCACTTCCCCCGCCTCCTTAAGAACCTTGTGAGGAAACTACATCACTATCCCCTCACTCCACAATAAGTTTACTCCCCTACCATCCAAGATATTTGACGAATATCCTCTTGGCCATACAACTGTTGCTTACCACCATGCCAAGGAAAAAGAGTCAATGACATCCTCATTTAGAAAACCAAGAACAAAATTATTTGCACCTAAGGTCCGTGAATATCATGATTCCACTGGCCCATCAACTCCAATTGATTTTGAACATATTATTGATTTATATGACCATGTGAACCCTATTGCATCTTTTTTTGTGTTGAACAAACCCTCAACAAAAAAAATGAGAAAGAAAGATAGAAAAATTGAAAGCCAAAATTAAAGAATTCAAGGTCTCTTATCGATATGTTAGAAATGAAAATTCCTTCTTGAAAAATAAAAATGAGTCGTTGCAAGAAGAAGTTGCTAGATTATCAAAAAGAAAACATGAAAGTCCTTAAGATGGCTAGAAAATGTTATAGGCACAATTATTATATGGAAGTACATGATAGGGCCTTGCAAATAAAGGTACATGTAGAAAAGAAGAAATGTGGAGCTAGTGCAAACATTAACATTGGAAATTAGTAAAGCTACAACACTGTCTTAATTTTGACCAATTTCGTTTAGAAATGCTCAATATCAATTAGGCTTGTATTAGTTGTGTTTTTTTATGTGAGGAAACATAAGGACTAATGGCTAGGAGAGATGTTGGGGCTCCAAATTGACATTATTAGTGCTATTAGTCAACCCAGTTTCACCCCTACAAATGTTATTCCCCCCCAAGTATAACCATCCTTTTCTCATTATTGAAAGGAAAGTCGTGGAAATAAGGACCATGAGGTAAATTGTTGTTGTTTATCAATTCTTCATTATTTTAATGTATTAGAGGAAGCTTACTCTATAATATTTCCATTAATAATATTATAGGTCCTGTAAGTCACATGGGTTCATGTAAGTTGATTCCATGTTTACCATGATTTTGTATCCTAAGGATGTAAATCAAAATATGGGTTATTTCCTTAACATTGTCTAAAAGCTCTCTCTCCTATTAAATTGGGTCGATGGTTACCAAGGAAGGCACAAAATGACATTCAACCCAATGATCAACCATAGATAAAGTTAAGCAGGGAACAATGTTAGCCAAATTCATGGAACTGTACAATATGATTATCAATCTTGTACGTGATTACGCGACTCCAGATAAGAAGAAATTGTACCATTTCTAAAAATTATAACGGGACTTGCTTAGATCACCTATCTATTGATCAATATACATCTATGGGATGGTCCCTATGGACATTTAATTGTATGATGTAAATTATATAAGTGAGAGTAGCATCTATAAGCCTAGTTAATGATATTATTATTATATCTCTATTGTAAGCCCATCAAGTGAGATCATTAGGGAATTTTTGAAAGTAATGTAATCCAAGGATAGTGTAATATGAATCTATTGCAAGTATTTCTCTAAGATGTATATGTATTTCATTTTCGTGTGATCTAAAGCTTTCTTATAGGCAATGTATGTTGATGGGAAGGGTCTGCCAATCCAACCACATTACCCTCTATATCATACTCTTTTGTGATGTGTGTTTAGTTTGGTTTGTCTCATGATCAATCTATTTGAATGAGTTGTGTGTTTGCATCTTTATGCATCTAGATCCCATAATTGAATAAAACCTATGTATTTAATATATTATATTTTGATTGATGCATTACACAGTAAGTTCACAAATTTAAGAAGTTGTATCACTTATGCTAACCATATAGCCACGAAATAACCATGGTTCATTAAATTTCAAGAAGAATACTATGTGATAGTCTTACAGTAATTTGAAGCTCAATTATATAATTATTTTTCCCTGTTCTAAGCTTGGATTTATACTTGCAAAAATGAATCTAATCATTGAATGAGAGTATTGATGAATTGCAACCTTTTGTGGTTATAGAAATGCATTGATCTCTTGGTGTGAAAAACTATAATCAGTTAGGAAGGGCCATGTACTGGCACACAGTGATCAATGTGGTTTACAATTTATTTTTTAATTACTTGTTCATTGGGTTGCTCACTAGAAGGTGTTATACTACATTTCAACCTTGCTTGAGCCACTAGAAATATTTCTAAGTGATATTTTGCATAGATTATGTCCTAGAGAATATATCCTTTTTAGTATATACCCCAGATGGCATATACCCTGTATGCTTTTCCTTCGAATGTAACTTTTTACTAATAGATCTAGTGGGTAAAAGTTTGTTGAAGGTAAGACTCGAAGGTAGTCAATAAGAATCTTTAACATACAACCAGACAAAATGATTAATTTTATGACCCTTTAGGACAACCAACAAGTCTCTTATCTAGTGCCTTGATCCCCTTATATATTGCCAATAAGTTGATTGGTTTGCATGTAAGACTCTTTATTGTTGTATAGGATCATTAATGTACTAATATATGTGCATATAATGTAGTGACTCAAAGTTTACGATCGTCGACTAAAAAGGTGATGTTCTAAATTTGAGGTAATTAAATTCAGCCAATAGTGGTTGAGGTTCCATGCAAAAACCATGATCCACGAAAGCAACAAATAGGGACTAAGACCTATGGTTTTAACCTGACAACATGGATTAGTCCTTGACAACTATCCTTAGTTGAGAAAATGTCAAAATGGTACCTTTATACCACTTCTATGGAAAAGACTCCCATTGTAGTTTCTATGTGATGGTTCAAGGCCCTATGCATGGTGCATGAGCCTTCAAATCAATAGATATCACATAATTCCTTAATTTTGGGTATAAACCATAGGGGCCTATAGACCATTCCTCATTCACCAAACCTTCGAAGGTTTCCCATATGCTTTTTATAGGAAAAATATTCATTCATAAATATTATGTGGTGTTATAAGGCCTTACACATGGTGTGTGATTGCTAAAAGAAAAAATTAGGGCTTAAAACATTGCTTTGGACCCAAATCATGGTTTATGTCTTGATTATTATCCCTAATACATTAATCATAAGTATATGTACATATTTCTCTCTCTTAGTTAAAGCGTTGGGCCTATGTGGTGGTTAAATTCCATATGCATGACCTATGAGTAATAGATGAATAATTATGTACTAAATGTTAGAATGTGTTTTAATGTTCTATTTTCCTTGGAAAAAAATCATAATTTTTCATTAGCATATTGACAAATTACATTTTGTAGATACATATAGTTGTATGCATTCTCATTTTCTTTCTAATGGCTAATCTCAGGAATTTTTTTTGTTGAAAGCTTGTATATATCCAACTATGCTTCTATATTTGCTATAAGAGAGTGCCATAAAAAAAGGATCTCATACAATGTGACTGATAATTTTAAATGGAAATAGATTATAGCAAGTCTTTGAGGATTATTTTGTTACATGCGACCCATATCCTAATAGGAAAGCAAGTGAATAGGCCTTTAGTTCCAAACATATTTATTTTCCCAACAAGATCTCAAGGATATAAGGATCAATCACCTTACCACTCGCTTGAAAATCCTAGTTGGGTTTTACAAACCATCCACACACACTTCGTGAAATGGCATTATATGAACAAATGGATCATTATTTCCTCCTATAATTTGCATAGATTACACCATCTTTGGCCTTCTAGATGGTGTTTATGAATATTGTCCCAATTTGGCACTTTGTTTTCTCATAGGCACCACATTAAATACATAATTTTTTTGGAAATTTTAACTTCCATAGTGGATTCCACCTCCAAAATTTATTTCCATTGATCCATTTCACAATTAGGTGCTTGTATCCATATTTTGGAGTATAATATTTGAACACAGACAAATCCTAGAGTAGTTTGTCTTCTCTTTTTGTTAGGCGGATATGGAATGTGTGTAAAGTTGCAATGAATCTTTCCCGAGCTTGTGAGTGGATTCCTAGGATATCCAGTTGCCTGGATGATAGCCATCCTTGTGCCCATAGGGTTATATGTGCCATATCTACCACTTGGGAGAGTCTAAGCATTCAAATATTATTTAAAGAGGCCACTAGATCTTGTGGGAGGCATAAATATACACCACATTCAAACGAGGGATCAATACCCACTCTCACCTTCTTTTCTTTCCCATTTCTCCACACCAAACCATCCTCAGTGAGTTGAAAGGAGGCTAGGAATGCCTTTCAAATTACTGAAACATTATTATGAGGCTTGTTGTGATTTTTCATCCAATATTCAATAGTGACTGGATGGATATCTTTGGTTAAATTATTTGCATTAAATTATCAATCTACAGTTCATGAACCTTGTGAAGTATACTTGCACTGTATATGCTAGGCTATCAACTTTTAATTGAAAGAAAAATATTCTAATTGCAATATGAAAATTAAACCTACTTATGAAAAAATCTTATAAGGAACACACACACATTCTTTATTAGAGACAAAAATCAAATAAATTGAGAAAATGCAAGACTTGAAAATTAAATAAATTCATGGTGAACTATGCTAATGTGAAAGCTTAAAAATCATATTCTATTAAACAAGGGAATAAAATATTATTCTATTGAACTTTGAAAGATAAATTTACTCTATTATTCCTTGAAAGGAAACCTAAATTATCTGACTTGAAAAGAAATATAATCTATGAAGTTTGAAACAAATTTAATCTACAAGACTTGAAAGGAAATCTAAACTATCATATTGTGAAAGCAAAGTTGGTCTAAGTTCTACGAGACTTACGAATTGAAATCATTCTAGAGAGAAGTAACCAACAAGAAATGAAATATTATTCTAAAATTAAATAACAACTTGCAAAAATTAAAATGCAGGAAGCCTTAATAGAATACCAGTGTGTGCATACTAAAGCAATGCTAATCATACTTATCAAACATAAATATGAAAGTAAGCTATAAAATACAATCAAAGTAAATAGTTTGGTTATTTTTTGTTTTTTATCAAGCACTTGACCTGTAGAGAAGTAAAAGTAAATGAGAAAACTTATAATTTAAGAATAGAGCATTAAAATGAAAAAAAAACATCTAAATGAACTAAGCATAAAGAAGGTAGAGTTTAATCTAAATGTAGAGCATAAAGAAATGAAATAAAATGAAAAACATCTATAATATTCTCACACGTATTTAGGGTCCCCTCTTGATGAGTGAGAGGTATTGAAATCTCAGATCACATGAAAAAAAATCACCATATAAAATTATGACAAGGCCATGAATACATCTGATGTTACTTGCAACATGTAAACAAAGTTTCATAATAAGGTACTTTGACAATAATAATAACAATCTCTGTATTGCACTATGAATACTTTCACTTTCAAAAAAATCATTTTTATAATGTTTTCAAAAGTAAACAACTTGAGGAATTACTTCCTAGAAACTAGAACTGAAATCAACATCTAAATATTTGAATCAAAATAGGAGTTTTGCTTCTCATGATTCGCTACTGAAGGAGTGAATCATGAGAAGACATTTCTTGACACATCATCAACTTCAACATGGTTTTCAGATCTTTCTTGCTTGCTAATTAATCTCGCTCGCTTAATTGTAGAACCAGTCACTTGATACTCTACGCAAAACAGGTATGCCATAGACATGTTGACCACATGTTTGACCAATGAGATACGCTTATCCTGTGAGATTCCATCTGTAACCAATAGGTGGACCTCCATATTGATGAAATTTGGAAACTACTCATGTGCTTTGGCTAATCACTATGACGTGAAAACCTATATAACGTTGGATTCAACTGCGGAATATTAGGTTAGCTATAGAAAGTGCACATTTCAGTAGCTATATTCTAGTTAAACCAACTTCATAAATAAAATAATAGATTTTCAGCTAATGATGGAAATTTACCTTTTCAATGTAATTGCATGTCTTAAATGACCTTTAATCTATGGGGAAGATGAAATGGAATGGAAACAAGTGACACAATAAGAGGAAAAAGGGAAAATAAACTGTCAAAAAGAGGAAAATTTGGAGGTTCAACTTTCCCCCATGCCGAAGGTGTTGCATGTCCTCATGCATTTGAGAAAATTTCAAAATTTGCAAGGATGTCCTTGAGAGGAGTTCCTCTGATGCTTGGATCAAGAAATATAGATTATTTGCACTACCTTTCTCTTTACATTCAATGACCATCTTGGATTTCTCATCAACAAATTATTTTGTAATCCTGTGATCTTCTGCCCGATAATCTTATTGTTTCTTTTGAGCCTTTGATTTTTCTTGTACTAGTAACAAATTTTGAGAAGCATAATGTCAATTTGAGATTTTATCAATTGATTCTCATTTTTTATATGTTTGTTTAATATCTCAAGTTCATAAACCTTCTACTTCAATCTTTCAATTGCTTCTTGTTCCTTAGGATAAGGAATATGTGCTTCTTGCTTAGATGGAGCAAAGATAGGAGTATCATCATGTAATTTTGGTTCAGGAGAATAATTTACCCTTTGTTATGCTTCTTTCTCTAATGTCTCAAATTAATCATAAAATTGTTGTTCGACAAAGTATACTTCTAGAGTCTTGCAGAGGTCTCAGGTGGTTCTTCTTCAGCTTCATCAATTTGTATGTGTTGGACACCTAATCCTGTAAGGGTTGGTGTGGAAGCCGAATAGACTAAGGAAGTCCAAGAGACCTTGGGATGTGGAACCCAACGGTCACACCATGTACTATAAATGTATATCATTTGTTACTAATAGAGGTACTCTCCTATTTATCTTTAACATTCTATTTCTGCCATGTGTGTGTTTAACATGGTATCAGAGCGGGCGATCTCCTGCCCTGCTCAAGTATGAGCCACTTGTTTATGTGAGCTTGTTGTTCTGTGGCCTTTCTATACATATCAATCCTGTACCTCTATTCTAGACTACCATCTCTATAAAATCTCTGTTGTCAAATGAGTTGGTCAAGAGTTAAACATTATACCATACCCTGAATTTCGTGAACCGCCTTAATACGCTTTCCAGAATCTATCTACACCGGTCAGAGCGCAGGTCTCAAATTAGTTTTATATAGAGTAACTCCTCTGACATTTCTATTCCTAGTATATATGTTCTTTCTCTATGCGTTAATTGAAGTTCAAGGTTTATATGCTAAGTTATAGCATTACTCCTGCAGTAAATTTTGGTTGTATTTATATTCCATTGATATTATTGTGAGCACTCTATCATCTGGTTCATAGTTGGTTCATAGCTATTCCAATCTGAGTTTGGTTTGGAATTGACTTGTGGTCTCGTCAAATTTAGGGCTCTGCCATCTAAGCCTATATGTCTATTACCTCTAAGGCAGCCTTGAATTTTTCCTTTAGTAATGGCAAGCATTCCTTTCGAATACGGAAGCGTACCTACGCTGGAAAAGGCATCTTCAAAGTCTTGAATACTTGTCTGGTTCACTGTTCTATTCTATTTCAATTCGTTCTAATTCCAATGGCAGACGTCAATCACTAGCCGTGCATTATAAGCATAAACTATAGTACATCATTGCTATGTGTTTGAAGGTCAGTCCATTCAAATTTGACTGAGAAATTTATTCTCTACACATTGTATTGAATGTTTGTGTTGACACATTGACCATAGCCCCAACTCAAACATCAAGTCACTGCCTGGAGGTGTTGTGCAAGAAGGGCGTTTGTGTGAACCAACAACAGTCATCCTCAACCTATGCATTGTCAGCTCCTTTGAAGTGAACCGCCATTTGTGGCTCTCCAAACCACTTGTCTAAACTGTGATTTGGTGTTGTGTGTCAGACTTGACTTGTGGTGTTGTCTGTTGGGCCTGATTATATCATTGCTCACTCCTCTGTGGTATTACCTCGTTCACACTCCGGTCCCTACCACTTCGGTTCACACTCCAGTATCGGAGCTCCTCCATACCACGGCTCCAATATAAACTGGTGGAAGTGTTAAATTTATAGCGAAACAGAGGAAAACCAGACAATTTTGAGTCAAAATCTGAAGGGGAGCAACAGCCGTCTAATCGATAGATCGACAGATCTAATGGTCATCGCTTGGAAAAGGCATGCGAAAGATAGCCAACGAAAAAGGTGGTATTCGCATAGGAAACGGTATTTCGAGGGCATAAAAAGTGGTAAGCGGTAATCTCGTGAGTCTGCCCGATTCCACTCACCGTTCGACACGTAGCCACTAGAGGAGAGAGAAAAACCGCCCATTTCAGATGGGTAATCGTCACGCAAGTTTTCCTTCCGAAATCGCCAAAGACCGTCGGATCCTGTGAGTGCAGATCTACGACGAAGGATGGTCGTGCAAGTTTGATTGATCGCAGAAAGGATATCAACTGTCAAATCGTGGGGTTAAAATCTGCAGTGGAGAATGAACCTGATAAAGTTAAACCTCAGGAACTGTGCAAAAGCCATGGATTGGTGAAAAGGTGAGTTTACGTGTATTCTACTATTGGTTGATTGACCGGGTTCTTTGGGAATTAAAATGCATAATCCTTGTACATGGTGCTCCGTGGTCTTCATATACAAAGAACACCGATATAAATTATACCTCTGTGGTCTCTGCTTCAAACTTTTGGTATCCATTGAATGCTGCTCCTTCCATCAAGTCTATGAAGGTTGGTAAACCAGCTACTCCAGCAAAGAAGCCAGCTGCAAAGAAGGTTGTTCCAGGTTATATAAATTAACGTTGTCGAGATATATACGCTGTTGATAAGTTGAACGCTGTTGGTATAACGCAGTTTGTAGAGATAGTATTATGCTGCCCATTGTATTGTTTCAACTGTGTTTCCATCATAATAATGTTATTCGACATGATATAACACCTAAAGGCCAGCAGGGTTGACAAATGGATGTGAAATCTTTGAAGTTTCTTAACATTGGCATGAGCATTTTAATGTTGAGCATTGAGCATTGCATAAGGCAATCCCCTTGGTGTTGTATTATTCAAAATTGAGTGGGGACGATTGAAATTCCACGGCTTGGAACTACTGTATTCTCCTTTGAATGCATTGAGGGCTATTGCGCAGGGGTGTTATATGGTGTGTGGTAGATGAAATATAGAAGCTAATCTCATTTCTGTTGGGGTCTTGTTATTGCTGGAAAAGAAGAGCCTGTGGGTTGCAAATCTATCAAGCTGGAATTTCTGTTAAGGCAGCAATATTGGGCTTGCTGCATAGAAATTGAGGCACAAGACATTGTGAAGTGAGAACATGAGCAGACATCAGTGCAAATTAATTCGTGTTGGCAAATTAATTTTCTAAAACCATTATTATTTCTACAAGTGCATTTTTGGTCTGATTGTTTGGAAAATGGATAAAATTGGTGAAGTATTAGAGTTGTTAAATATTGTAATACACTCCACAGTTCATGATACAGTGAAAATCAGCAAGAACACTCTCTGTGATATTAAAACCTATCTGCAGTATACACAAGATAAGATAGAATTTTTGGAGCTTGAATATCAGCTACAGCAAGAAGAATTAAAACAGTGGAGTCATCATTTTGAACCTGTTTCTGTTCAAAACAATGAAACAGACTTCCATAAGTAGCAAGTTGATTCAGATATAGTGCCCAATAAAGTAGCAAGGTTACATGCAGATGCAGAAATTTAGTTTCCATTTCCCAATCCCATCATTAGACCTTGGGAAGAACTTGTCCACAACAAGCACAAATAGGTCTTGGATATGACAAGGAGGTTTCCTTTCATATTCCAGATTACTCAAAGCCCATCCATTTTCAGAGTGTTGGATTTCTTCATGACAGTTCACCTTCAGTTGTTCCATATTCTGCCCCTCTTCCACAACAACAGATTGTGAAATGCCAACACTGTGACCGAGTTGGCCATTTGAAAGATCACTATTTTGATCTTCATCCATGTAAGAACTCTCATAAAACCAGTCATTCTTCAAACATATGCTTCAGAAACAAACCTCCTGCAAGAACAAAGATTCATCTTGGATGGATCGCTTCTTGGCAATGGGCATCAACAACCAAGAAGATATTTCAGTCATATGTCTGAACTTGTTCTAGAGTATTGAATAGTCTTGCAGTTGAGTTTTCTCCATCATCTCACCTTGTATCTGACGGGGGGAAATGATGGCCATCTACAAGCTTCAAAGACACATCAAGCGAACCTGAGCCACAACCTGCCATACCAAATTCAGAGTTGTAGCTAGAGACAAAGATGCCCCTGAGCATGACTTCAGTTTGTGACACCTCTTCAAAGAATAGGGGACACTTCCTCTAGCAGAAGACTTCAGCTTCTTGCCATTTTTGGAAGAGTTCAAGGAATTGCATTAGGCAATCCAGAGTTGTTGGTCATCCTTAAACCATCACAGGTTGAGACTTCCCTTTTCAGGTTGAAGTTTTCCCTTTTATGTGGGGTGAGACCTCCCTTTCATGGTTGAAGGTTTCCCTCTTCAAAACATCAGAAGCACTTCCTCTAGCAGAAGACTTGAGCTTCATGCCAGAATTGGAAGAGTTCTGGGAACTGCACTAATCATTCCGGTGTTGGTGGTCATCCTTAAACCACCACCCTTTATACCAACATTTTATAGAGCACATTCAGCCTAGTGCTGCCATGCATTTTTGCACGTTTTGTATTACAGCTCTCTTCTTGGACTCATACATAACCCTTTGGATTAAGGGGGGGAATGTTGGACACCTAATCCTCTAAGGGTTGGTGTGGAAGCCGAATAGACTAAGGAGGTCCCATAGACCTTAGGATGTGGAACCCAATGGTCACACCATGTACTATAAATGTATATCATTTGTTAATAATAGAGGTACTCTCATGTTTATCTTTAATATTCTGTTGCTCCCATGTGTGTGTTAGCCAGAATGGTCTTAGTTGGACAATGATTAATTTTTTTGGTGATGCTACTTGATAGTGTCCTCCTCTTTCTCTCTTATTATATATGCCTCGCCGTAGTTTGAACACCGTTCCCCTTAGTGCCATGTTTCAATGACTTCTCTTTGTCTTATTTTGGTAATTCTGTTTTTATTCCTTGCTAGCTTTCTTTTTTCTAAGGTCTTCTTATTCATTTTTCATTTGACTTTGCTACTTTTTATTTGGTATACCCTTTAAAAATTTTACATGCTTCATGAATTCACTAAGTGGAATGTTATCCTCTGTATCCTCATGTTGGCTTAGTGGGTCCTGACCCAGGTTCAAAGTTAGTTGCGCCAAACAAATCCTTACATTATTGGCCCTTTCGGCATCAATCCGTGGAGTGTGGACTGAAGTCTCACCCGAAGCAGTATGGGGGGATGCTAGAACCAAGTTTCCGCACCCAGAGATCAACGTGATGTTATTTTTTGCCTTAAATCTGCCTTCGTGCAAATCGATAAACCTTTAAGGTTTATCAATGTAACTTCATTTAATCAGCCTCTAGACCTCCGTGAAGGTCTACGATTGGCTTTCACAGACCCTGAATAGGTAAATTAACTACTTACACGCATCAAAGATTACTCTTAACCCAATATTTACTCAGATTTGCTTAAGTGTTTGATAACTTTAACGTACAACGATATAATCTTTGCGTAAACCCTTAATGTCAATTACATGCACATAACAATATAGATCTAGTAAAGCCACACATCAATACAACATTATTTCATAAACCCATCATTCATTACAACATAAAGTGCATTCATACATAACAAAAGTAAATATATGAAACACAAGAATTTTTGTAATAATCTTCTTTATTAATATTCAGTTCATCTTACAGACTCAAGACTTCCCTGCGCACTCAGCTACAGGGGTCCACGCACTTAGCTATAAACTCTACTCTAGACCTCTGCGCACATAGCTGCAAAGCCTTTTTCCTCCTCTAAGACCTCTATGATCTTCCCTCTATTGACCCATTACATTCGTTTTCATCCTTGATATCTTCCTGCTTTAGAATTTCTAAGACACACCTATTTATACAATCCCATGGTCCATGGACGATGGGTAGTTCTTCAAAAGGGCGACTTAACTTACATAAAAGAGAGTAAAACCATTTTTTACTCTTTAACTATCTACACACTTCGCGATCACAATTTGCGGAGACTTTACATTCCTTTACATAAAACTTTGGGCTTTTGTCCCAAAATTGACCCAGGAGACCCCATCCCAATAGGTCCCCAACAAAAAGATCATAACTCACCCTCGAGTCACTTGGATGTAGCGAAGATATTTCTGTGAAGATCCCCCAGCTCCACTTGTGCAACCGCTACTTCAGCCGCGCTCTGTGTCACTGCCTGCTTGATCTGTTCTACCAGCTTCTCTATGGTTGGTCTTGCACTGTCCTCCTTGATCTTCTGCTGTATACCCTATAATTTCGCCAGTTTTTCCCAGATATTGGTAGAGACTATGTAGGCCTCATCCAACCAAGGCCCCAATCTGGCCTTAAGGACTGCCTCTTTCTTCTATGCTACTTCCACCTGTGTAAGAAACTTCTTAGCCTCCTCTAGTTTGGCGAGACGTTGTGTTGTAGCAACGGTGCACGTCATTGCCCTTACTTCATCATATTGCTTCTATAGCTCACGGACTTCTGTATTCAAGACCTTCAAGGTGGGATCTTCCTACAGGCTCGTCACTACTTCTATAGCCTGCTCAAATAGCATGGTGCAATCCACCACCACGGCATCCACCATAGCAACTCCATCCTTGGCAACAGCTTCACATTGTTCTCTTACCTCTAGTAGGGTTGATGGCTGCGACTTCAGCTCCACTTTTGTTATCTTCATGTTCAGATTGAATTCAACTATGGCCACCTCTGCCTTGGCATCCCACACGCCCGCAACAAGTTTTTTGATCTTTTCCTCCAGTGGTGCCTCCTCAGGGATATGCAATTCTGGCATCGTCCTACATGCTTCTACCATCGCGGCCGCTAACTAAGCGCTCTACACCTGGATTGTGTCTTTTTCTTTCAAGGCCTCCATCTTTTAGGTGAACATCTACTCATTTTTCACCCGATACTCGCTTATGAGGATGAGCGCGCGCTGTTGTTGTGCTCTTAGCTCCGCTGTCACACCTGACTGCAGTGTGTGAAGGTACTCATTGGGGAGCGTAGCCAAGTCGAGTCCGATGTTCCTCAAAAAACTTACAACGACCTTGTCATTGGCTGCCTCTGTGCTCAAGGATCCTTCTAGTAATGTGACTTCTCGGAGATCCAATGATCTGACCATCTCTGTTGTCTGATTAGTCCTAGGTGACAAGCTTGTCTATGCGGTGCCTACCTGCCCTGCACCCACCTGGATCCTAGTTATATGAATCTGCAGCTCACGCAAATCCTTCTAAATGTCGCTTAGCACTTGTTGTTGCTAATGTTCGAACTATTGGAGCAGTTCCACTATAGGATCGCGCACCTTATCTCTAATTTCATCAAGGTCTCCTTCTGTTAGAGTGATTGGATTTAGCGACGACTTTGGTTCTTTGGATTTCTTTCGGGGCCTTTCCTTTTCTTATTCCCTATACCACTTCACTCAGAAGGGAGTGCTCTACTCCTCCTAACTGCCACCGCCCTATTTTGACTGTTCCTCTTCCTCAGTTTGGGGCGAAGGGGACTTGCCACTCTGCTCAAAGTCACACTCTCCTTGTTTGGCCTACTACTTTGCTACAAGCTCCTTTTCCACTCGGTCCTTTTCCTCGACCTCTTTTCTATGCTTCTCAACCAACTGTTAGACCTTCTACTTTGTTGCTTCCTTCTTTTTCTTCTCTACGGATTTGTTGGAGCTCGTGGCCAGATCAGATGGAGTACACCAATTTTCCAACCAGCGCTTGATGGTTTCCTGGGTGGCATCATCCGTGGCCAAGTAAGGTAGATCAAACCATTTTTGTTGCGGATCCTTCCGTGCCCTGATGTATATGCAGTGGAAATATGCCTTAAACTCCACATACTCAGCTAGCTACTCAAACATGGTTGGTGATGACCGTGGCTTCTAGTTGATGGCCATCTGAATGCTCGCCTCCATCAGCACCCAGAAGACTTTGGTCTCTGTGACATGTGTGGCGTCCTTTGTTGCCCAAAGGGATGCAAACTATGTGGCCTCTGGAAATCCCTTATCCATAGGAGGAAACTGACTATCCTTCAGTATGTCCCAAACTATGAGCACGATGGAGAGAAACAACCACGCGTAGTGGAAGGTTTTTCTCTCATCTTGCGCCTCACGACAATTTGTGAGGAACTCGCTACAGAGGTAGCATGACCAATTGAACTACATGCCCTTCGTGCACTGTACAGCCAATGAAATTACTGGTGCCGAAACCTCGTCTGTGTGACATTTTCTCATGACTTTCCTAGCTAGGATTTGTGTAGCAACTTGTACCGCAGGGTCGGTGATAGATGTGATGGAGTACCTACATGGCTTCTTCACTAGCTTGAATTTTTCCTTTAATTTCTCTGCGAGGTCGTGCTCACTCGTCTTTCTGCCAAACTCCTTGGTCAAATTCAACCCTTAGTGTGGAAATAGCATGATTTGATGGATCAGCGTATCAGTGATTGGGATTGGCACGCTCAGCCACAAACATCCATTATGCACCAAGGTCAACAATTTCTTGATAATAATGAGGTTGATGTTGGAGCGGTGGTAGTGGGGCACCCACAGCAAGTTCAACAACCCCGACTGATTCACTCTGCGAATCCATTCCATAGGCTCCAACACGGTGACACCTGATTCTTTATAATAGACCCTTTTCATATAATTTTTTGTTGCAAGGTGGGGGAACCTCTCATGGTCCGCCAAATCCCAGTCTTCCAGCTTTAAGTGGGGAATTCGCGCCAAGCACGGACCTTCAAAAGTGATGCCCTCCGATAGCAGTGGTGTGTTTAGGAGGAATTTTCCTGCATCTAGGTCCTTAGGGACCTTCACTTTTCCCTTATGCAGAGGGATATAATCTGGCAATTTGGAGATAGGCTCCACCCCCTTGGCATCGATATCCTCCACACCTTCTTCAGCCTCCAAATCTACCACTTTCCCCTTGTCCTTCGCCGGTTGTTTTTCCTTCTTCTGGGCCTGGGTAGCAGCATGCTTCCTCGATGACTCATGCACTGACATGGGCTTCTTTTGCTTGTCTTTCTTGGGCTTGGGGACTTCTTGCATCGGTGTAGGTTTCGGCCTAGGCAACCTCAGCACCGTAGGCACAGCAGCTGGAGCCTCCACACTCACAACTTCCGGAACTGCTCCCTTAGAAGCGACATCTCCACCAGTACTCATAGTTTCCATGGGGCTTGGTCCTAGCATCTTTTCCAGGATGAATGTATGATTTACCTTTGATAACTTGGCAAATGCAAGGCTCGCGACTAAATCCTCCCAATACGAGCGATTCATATGAAACCGACAAAATAACTCGATAAAAACTCTAAGGATGAAAAGTGTTTTCCGTTGGATGGCCACACATAATTTGTAGGCAAATTCAAATTCAAATTTGATCATTCCCCTCAAAATCCATTCATAAATGTTGATTTGGCGATAGATCTCCAAATATGTCATCCTTAATTACCTTCAATTCCACCCCCCCCCCACTCCTCTTATCTGTCTTCTGGCAGTCAAATCATGAACAATGACTGTAATGGTCATTTTCTAGCTGTGCTACGTGGTACTTCCATCTATAGCGCAACTCCCTTCGCGCCTCTTCTGGTACTGTGACATCACCTTTTTTCGAGAAACCCCCCTGCCGCATAGCTCTACAATCCACGTAGTGTAATTTATAGTCCCGCACTCCTGTGTAGCTGCGTGGAGTGCTAAGACTATGCTATTGTCATGTAGTCATTGGTCTGGATCCCCTGTGTATGGCTTTAATCGACTTCCATTTACCCTTTCGGAAATGGATCTCCATTTATCTTCGTGAGCTGAACTTCTCAACCATATGTAATTTCTTTGATGATATATGGTCCCAGCCAGTGCATCTGAAACTTCCTTGGAAACTTATCAAACTTACTGTCAAATAATAAAACCAAATCATTTACCCCTAAGGTGCACAGTTTGATGTGCTGATCATGCCAATCTTTTTCATGTTACTTCTAAACTTGCTAATCGAATCTAGCCAGAAATCTATCTTCCTCGAGCTCCATTAGCTGCGTGAGCCATTCTTCTAAGGCTCTGCGATTCGCCATTCTTGTGAAAGTTGTTATGCGTAGACTAGGCACAATGTATTACATAGGCATCACAACTTCTATGCCATAGACCAACCTAAAAGGCGTCTGACCAGTAAGCTTTTTACAAGACTTAGTTTTGTATGCCCATAATACTGCCGATACACACACGTCCCAATCATTCCGGTGCATGTTGAAAACCTTTGTCAGCACATTCTCCAATATCTTATTAAAAGCCTCAATCGTTCCATTGGCCTGAGGATGATATGGTGATGATAAATATGGAACTCTTTTGTTAGTGCGCTGATCGTTTCATTAAGAAAATGCATACCGTGATCACTCATCAAAGCCTTTGGACAACTAAACCTGGTCAACACATATTCAAACAAAAACTTTGCTATTGTTTCCCCCTGTACAGTCTTTCACAGGTTGTGCCTCTACCCATTTGGTCAAATACTCTATCGCGATGATGATATAATGCGGACTGCTCTTCTTGCTTGGGGGTTGAATTGGTCCTACAAATTCAATTTCCCATTTCTCAAATGGTTGCAATGACACTTGTAGAGTTAGAGGCAGCTCATCCCTCCGTGATGGCCTGCCTGTTCTCTGACATGCATCACACACCCTACAATATGCTTTAGAGCCTTTATGCAATGTTGACCACCCCAATCCAATGCGTAAAATATTTTGTGTTGTTGATTTTCCTACATAATGCCTTCTTGCAACTCCTCCATGAGCTTCAACGAGGATACTATTTCGCTCAAAATCAAGCATATAACGTCGAAGCATTTTGCCCGATCCCATCTTATACAAATGGCCCGCAATGACTGAAAAGTTTTTCATGCAAACCACCAATTATTTCTTCTATTGATAGGTATATCCCTTTGGAGCTATTCTTGTAGTCAGAAAGTGGATAATATCTGCAAAGTGATTAGCCGCTACATGCACTATGAAGAGTTGCGCGTTAAGCAGCCCTTCCTCCAAATTGGTAGGTTCCTCTCCTGATTCAATGCGTGACAGATGGTCTGGTCCTGCATTCAATATTCCTGGCTTCACAATTACTTCAAAATCATATTCTTGAAACAACAACAACCATCTGCATATTTTCACCCCCAACACAAGCTTATTGACTAGATACTTCAATGCAGAATGGTATGTGTACATCTTGAAATGTCTGCTTAGCAGGTAATGTTTGAATTTCTGGAGTGTGTACACCATAGCCAACACTTCGCACTCTGTCATTGAATAATTATTTTCAGCTTTTGACAGCTTCCTGCTTGCGAATGCTATAGAATGATCCATCTCCCCTTCATCGCCCTGTGTTAGCACTACTCCTAGTGCAATACACGAGGCATCAACATGCACGTTGAATTCCTTCTTCCAATCCGGGAATACCAAGATTGGCATGGTGACCATCTTTTCCTTCAATACATCCATATTGTGCTGACATTCTTCATTCCAACAGAATGTAGCATCCTTATTTAACAACTTTTCCATGGGTGCGGTAGTCTGAGCATAACTCTTGATGAACTTCTGATAGTATCTAGTATGACCTAGTGTTTCACACAACTGTTTGACACTTCTTGCCGACTTCAAATCAATTATGATAATGACCTTAGTAGGGTCCACCATTAATCCTTGCTTGCACACCACATGACCCAGAAAGATTCTGAAAGGGATGCAAAATAAGCATTTCTTCAAGTTCATCACAATCTGATACCTTCGGCATGTATCCAACATCAAGCGCAAACTAGCTACATGGCGCTTTACTAGCCCAAACACTATCCAATCATCAAAATATACCTCCAAGAACTTGTGAATAAATTCTTAAGTCTAAAAGGCATCACTATATGCTGGAAATATCCCCACTCTGTCACGAAGGTGGTCTTACTCCTGTCTTCTGGTGTGATGTTAATCTGATAGTATCCAAAGAACCCATCATTGAATGAGTAGACCCCCTTCCCTCCAACATTATCCAGTACTTCATCAGTAAATGGTTTCAGAAAAGGATCATGAACGTAGGCATTGTTGAGCTTCCTGAGATCTATGCAAATTCGTATTTCTCCCTTCTGTTTATTTTCCTGGACTACCATTGGGATCACCCAAACAGATTCTTCCACAAGTTCAATAATGCCTGCCTCAAGCATCTTATCCAACTCTAAGTGGACCTTTTCCTTGTATTTGGGATTAAGGTGATATGGCCTCTGATTAACAGGCTTCACATCAGTTCCAGAGTTATTTTCATCACTCCTAAATATCCTATGATGCCTTTCAAGTCAGAAAATTTTGTAGGGAATAAATCCTGATATTCACAGAGCAACTCAACGACTTTATCTACTGTGGCATCATCCCAATAATCCCTAATCTTCACAAACTTCAGCTCCGCCTCAGTGCCAATGTTTACTTGCTTAGTTTTCAATGGTGGGGTGATCTCTGGATTCCCTATATGCACTCCCTCTACCTTAGGGTGGCCTTCTATTTCTGGAATGTTAATATTCCTTGGATCTTCATCATCTCCTTCAGTAGTCACATTATATCATTCCAACACATGGCATAGCTGGGTGCTCCAATCTGGTTGAATCAATTCCAAAGGATCCTACAGTATTCAGAAGATTGTTGCCTTAACCTCCTGCATTGCCTCATCAATGCTCTCAAACCCATATTCAAAGTTGAAGGTCCTCACAAATCCTTCTCTTAAGATATCCCATTCCGTAGTGCCGTGGCGGAGCTCTATTTCTAAATACCAGTTCATAGGGATTATATCCAGAGTGTGACAGAATAAATGCACCCATTCTGGCTGCGGCTCTGTTCCATAAACCTTAGTCCACTTTTCTAAGTGATCCCGTAGATTTTTTCTCCCATCATATTTCTCAGTTAGCCAAACTTTTGGGTGACCGAACCACAATCTCATCATTATTCGGTACTCATGCCATTCTTCAAAACTATCCTTATGTGTACCCCACCACCGTGCGGGTGTAGTGTGCAATGCCAAATCCAGTGCTTGGAAGTAATGTTTCTCAGGTACTTCTCTTTCAAATGCATCCAAAAAATTACCAACATCAGTTAGACCATCATAATAAGGTACCGATGATACACAACACAACGACTTAGTCATCATATTGGTGTAGCGTAGATACTTCGTGCAACCTATTCTGCTAATGCTCCAATTCCTCATCTGAGTTTGATGTACAAGAACTTTCGCGGTCCTGCAATTTGTCCATCGGCTATCAGATTAACCCAGTTTTGATCTCGCGTTGTTATTTTATAGATCTGGGCCAAATCATCGTCTCTTTCCACATAATCGCGGACCGGTTCAGTATAGCGCGGTCTTTCTGCAGGGTCCAACGGTACAACAATGCGGAGTGATTTTTTTCAAATGACATTATCTGCTTCGTCAAATTTATTACCCCATTCATGTCAATAGCCTAATCAATTCCTAGGAGCACGGGGTATGGATTTCCATCATCAACAATCTCTATCACTTCAAAATCGGCCAACACACTCGCACCTTCTATATCTACGGTCACTCCATGCAATCGCCCCATTGGGATAATCTTATGCTAATTTTCCATCCCTAATTAAATCGGAGACCACTATAGTGCGAGTCTCCACATTATTTCCCATGTCTATTTAGGCAAAACGTTCGCATTCGACCCTAGATCCAAAATAACCTGATCCATCTCATAGTCTCCTATTTGCGCGGTGAGCCTCATCTCGCGCCCTATTCTTATCTTGTGTTTGCCTAATTTTCTGACTGCACGGTGTCCTTTAGGAGCACCTTCATTACCAACACACTTATTTATCAGTTCTTGTAGCCCTTTCACGACCTTTCTATCGTGCATTAGCTTCATATAAGTCTCCAAGAAAGTAGTAAGTATGGAGGGGTCAACCTCTTCGGATAGCTTGTATTGAATTCCTGAGGTAGAGGCCTCATCGAAGCTTTTCTTTGCTTCCATGAACGTTTCCTTCGCACACTCCAAGTCAAACCCAACTTCTTTTTCTGGAGCCTTGTGGACCCATCCACTTTTGTCAGGTAGTTTCCCTTTATCATCACCAACCATCATTGCACTTCGCAGCACAATATTCACATTGGGATCCTCTTCGCAGGGTTTGGCGCTCATCATCTGTAAAATTTGGGTAGGTTGCTGAGGTTGCACCTTCTTCTCCTGCATCTTAGCTATCAATATAGGGCATTCTTCTATCGCGTGGTCAAACTGAGTACAATACTGACATGATGGGCATGTTTGGCTCATACACTCCCGTGCATAGTGTCGTGGCACTCCGCAATTATAGCAAATAAATTTCCCTCGACCTCTTCCAAGTCCTCCTCCTCCTCGGCCTCGTCCGCGCCCCTAATATCCTCCACGCGCTCCCCTAATGCCTTGATCCAGAGGCTGAGTTCCTGTTTGAATTCAATACGCGGGCGTTATTTCCATGATCAATTCATAGCTATGACAATTACGCTCATCATGGCCCATCGATTTATAGAAGTTACATAATAATTGTTGTGGAATCTGTACAAACTTCTGTAGCAAATGACAATTATCTGTAACATGTTTTCCAGCCACCTGACAAATAGTGCACCATAGCGCGGGCCCTGTACTTGGTCCTGCTGAAGCTTCCTGCCTCAGAGGCATTGGCCCTCCTCCTGTAATATAATTCGTGAAGACAGGGAAGTGATCTTTATCATGCCCTTGGCTTTTACATTTGAGGCACCAAACATCTTCGCGCACCTCTGGCCGGGCTACTTTTCCCTTTTTCAAGCTTTGTAATTCCAAGCAGAGATTCTGTAATTCTGTGTGAATCTGCTAAACTCCCAAAGAAACATCCTAAATAGGCATTTCATGCAATCTCATTGCAATTTCTAGGGCTTCTGCCTAGGTCCCTATCTTTTGTTGCGATTAAGCGACCCTCAAGTGGGGCAGGAGTGAGGCTATAAACCATTCGTGGTGCTGACTATCCGTGAGATTCATATTAGCTTCACAGATCTGGCACTTCAATATTTGATTCAATTCCTAGGGCATTTTGTCAGGCCTCATCATGATTTCCTTGAATCCAATGATTGATTGCGATTCACACTTAGGCCTACTGAATTCCTTATTTAGGGCAGTCTGAGTGTCTTCTAATGATGCCAGCGGGTTATCGGTGCAGTACTTAACGTACCATGTCAATGCACAATCCTGTAGAGTAGTAACCAACTGCACCTTCTTTATATGATCATTTGTCATATTTTGTGCCATCCATACAACCTGTTAGTGTCGGTCTTGAGCCCTCCATCAGTGATCAATAACTCTTTGCATATGCATTTATAGGTGTCTCATCAGTGTCAGTTTTGCATCCCGCTAGGCATGCCATAACACTGAATGGAGGAGCTGGTCTTTGTCTTCTTGGCTTTGCTGGATCAGGTCATACAACAATATAATTGAGTCAGGCTTGTTCTTGTTTTTGTCTTAAAGTCCCATGGTCTTAGGTTTAGGGTTTTGAGTCAAAATCATTTTAAGGTCATGAGTCATGGTCAGTAAGTGCCCAGCAAGCCGGAAGGAGTTTTGTACATATGTTTCATTGTCATCTTCTTCAGCTACAGCTCATTTTATGCCTTGGATTTAAAAACACTGTTTTTAATTACAAGGTCATGTGGATTTTGAAAAAACAAAGAAATTTTCAAAAATTTGTAAAAGTGCCGGCAACAACCCTGGTTCCTTCGCTACAGTCCATCAGGCGGTCAACCTGCAAGAAGAACGGAGTTAAACGCATCAAAAAGCTCATTCCAGGACAAAAAGACTCTAAAATAGTGTTAAAGAGAATACAAAGGTTTAAACATTATAAAGTGGGTTTTTAAAGTCAATTTTTTTTTTAAATATGAGCCTATAAAAGCAAATTCCCTCTTGAAAGGTCTTCATTGTGCATTTGGAGCAAGAAATTACAAGCAAAAGGCGATTAGAGGGCGGAATTGGGCAAATTGCAGAAGTTTCAGTCTTTTGGAGGCTGCGCGACCAAACGGAGGGGCGCGACCAAAAAAAGGCCAACGCGCTGTGTTAAATTACACAGGCGCGACCAAACGGAGGGGTGAGACCAAACTGGCAGCTTGCGCGACCAAAAAGTCTGCCCGCCCTAAAAACTCTCCCAAACGCTCAAATTCACTCAAATTCACTCCAATTTTTAAAGGTATGCCTCCTCCACGTTTTGTGTAATGGTGTTGGGGTTGCAAAAGAAGATTATGGTCATGATTTTATGCAAGGAAATCCATAGAAAATAGGTTAAAATGACTTGATGTTTTTGCATGCTAATGTTAGGTAGTATGTTTGTTTTTCAAGGCAATTTTTTCCTTAGTCCCTCCATTCATTTTCCCAATATAAAATCACAGGTGTTAGGATGTCATTTTTATTAATCTCATTTGCAAAGAAAATACTCAAAACCTACCCCAAATTCCATGAAACCCTAACCCCTCCTGAACCCTATTCCAAACCCTGTTTCTACCATGTATCATGCTCTAACCCTAAGCACTACTACACACAGCAATTCATGTATAAAAACACAGCAAAATGAAAAAGAAACATTATAAAAAAAAAAAAAAAACAAATAAAAAGTGATGACAAGGCATGCACTCAAAAAATTGTAAAAACAGTGAAATATTCCATTTTGCATAGCCTCAAAAAAAAAAAAAAAAAAAAATAAAGAAAATGTCATCTTGTTGTATGATGTCAAGGACTTGAAAGCTGAATAAAGTCATGACAAAATTCATTTAAATGTACAGCTGCATAGTTATCAAAAGAAGCAGTCTTGCTGTGTTAGGGTTTTGTATTAGCATGGTTTTCATCCCCTTTCTCAAAACTCTGTTTTTCCCTACCTATTTCCCTATGTAAACCCCAATTCAATTGCTTGTCCCTTCAGTTAAACTCCCTAGGCAATTGAATGTCCCTCCCTATGATCAAAGCACACAGTCAAACCCTAATTCCCCATGGTAAAAGCATGATGAAGCTGCCACTGTCCTAAATGAATTGCTGTTACAAAAATTAGTTGGCAGTGATTATTAAAAGGGTTTCACTGTCCCCCCAAACCTAATTCCTAATATCCTCTCTTTTCCCTAATTCCCAAGTTATCAATTCCCTCTCCCTTCCATTGTAACATGATCACAGCAATCCCCTTCCCTTCTTCTTACAATCTAATACCCAAAATCCCTGTTTCATATTAGCATCAAATGGTCATTTCAAAATGTGGAAAAAACAGAGTATGCTCATGAAAGATATTTGAAGACAAAATATAAAAGCAGCAGCCTGTTAAATGTTTATGATTGATGCTACCCTATTCCCTTATACTTTCATTCCCTCCATGATGAAAATCTATATTGTCCTTTCCCTTGGTGAGCATAAAACATATTTCCCTAATACAGTATTCATTTGCAAATGATGAAAGATGGAATGACATGTTTAGCATTATGTGATGTTTTCCTTCAGAATTCCCTGCTTATATATATTTTTTTTCCCTTTCCTATATGTAAATTCCCTCCCCTAACATATCCCTCATGATGTTTCCCCTTGAAAACAGCATACTTCACAGCATTTTGCAGGCAGGGCAGCGGTCATTTTGACTTATTTATTCCACCTTGCTCAATAACACCATGTCAACCACTGAGACTAATGAGCAAGGTGATGACCGATCATCATCTACTGAGATTGAGATACAGCAGAGGCCTCGTAGGGGAGGCAAGGGTGGTCACCACAGGAGGGAAGAGCCCACATCATTGACAGAGTTGCAGGCTTGCCCATTGGCAGTGTCTTGTTTTCAGCATATGGCTTGTTTTCAGTTTTGTGAGAGGCTGTCACACATCCAGCATCACAGAGACTTGGCCCGGTTGTTTGTCCTCCATCTCCATGACAGGCAGGTCACCCTTGCAGGGGTGAATTTTGTGTTTTCTCCAGAGGCTATCACAGATGCTACCGGGATACCCAATGTGGGTGAGGTGTGGCCGAAGCGCAAGTGGGTGGACCTGGTATACTATGAGCCATATGTTAGGCCTGCCCATGTGCATCACTTGACAAGGAACTTTCCTATCAAGTTCCTCCGAGCAGAGTATATAGACACCATGAGACTCATTATGCACTACTTCACATGCGAGGGGAGATTCTCACGAGTATTTTCTTGTCATATCCGCATGATGATGCACTTCACCAGAGTGAGGATGATGAACATTTCGGCATTCTTATTTCATGACATTCAGAGGATAGCCACTACCTTTCGGAGACAGACTCCAGTACAGCAGCTCCGGAGCCTATGCCATCATGGTCTTATTCAGTTAATAGTTTCCCATCAGCTGAGCCAGCAGGGCATCCCTTGGGCGGATTTCATCTCCCGAGATGTTTTCACACAGCCACATTCAGGGCCTGAGGCAGTTCATGAGGAGGGAGGGCCATCACATCAGCCCGAGACCAGCATCCCTAGACACATGGCTTCTTCTCCTCGGGTCACATATCAGAGAGGTCACAGGACCTTATTTGCAGCAGCCCGACGAGTACTTTCTCTACAGCTAGTGGAAGAGGTCTCGTCTTCATCATCAGAGCAGCGAGTGTTATCTCCACACCAGGTGGAAGGGGCCTCGCTTTCTTCATCGGCACAGGCAGTACGAGAGGGCAAGCAGCCCATGGTTGAGGATGAGGCAGTTGGCGAGGCACATGATGATTTCACTGGTCGTGATGCTCATTCTCCTTCCTCTTCAGATTTCTATGAGCTCAAGGAAGAGAACCTTGTGTTGCAGCGGAAGCTTGAGATGGCTCAGTGGACTATCACTTATTTAGAGCAGCGGACCAAACAGCTGGAGACCGAGAAGGAGTTGGATGAGTTATGGAGGATGCGATTTGACCGAGTCATCAATCGCAGGAGGCCTGGGGACCCACTGCCCATGGATAGAGAGTTATTGCTCATCCGAGCAAATTGGCGCTTGGAGGGACTGTTAGACAAGGCAAACCGTGACAACAAGCTGCTCCGGAACATGAAGACACACTACTGGGCAAGATTACATGTTTGCAAGGCGAGAATGAAAATTCTCCAAAGAGAGCTGTCAGAGGCCCGGAAGAAGAAGAAAAGGACAAATCCACTCCGCATCTTGGCTGAGGCATCCCTCACTCATCATGGTACTGATCAGCCTTGATCTAGCATCAAAATCTGAAAATTTTGAGAATTTTGGAGCATTTTGCAAATTTTTGGTAAAATTACAGGTTTTGCCCACGGTTTGGTCTCACCCCGGGTGAGACCATTTTGAAGGGCTGCTCAGAATTTTGAAAACTTGGCATTTTTGGAAAGGGCATGCAAAAAGAAAAATTACCAGTACTTGGGGGCAGCCTAATTTTGAGTTTTGAGCCTCCAAAAGCTCAAAATACACCTTAAAAATGACTTTCTGCCCACTTTTTGAGTTGCAGAAAGTGACCTTGGGAGAAATGGTTTTTGAGGGGTCAAATCAACACCAAATCCAGAAATTCCACTTGGGATGGAAAGTAGACAGGCCAAGCTTTCCAATGAGCCATCTTGCACCTGATTTGGATCAGTGGAACCCACTCAAAAGTAGCTGCAAAGGGGCGCGACCAGAACTTCCAGGGGCGCGACCAAAACCTCCAAATTTGCCAATTTTTGACTAGTTCGGCCAGAAAAGCACTATTTTCACTTTGGTTGACTATTTGAGCATGTAAATGATGGATTATTGTGTAAATTTCATGGCATTAGATGCTTTTACTCTTCTTTACCACTTCTAGAAGCTTCTTTGATGTAAATAGTGAATATTTAATGCATAGATAAGCTTCCTAAGTTTTAGAGGTAAGTTGTTGAGCTGGCCTATTATCTAGTGACTGATTTAGAATTAGTTGCAACAGCTCCTAGGAAGCTGAGCTCGACCCCTAGAGGTGGGGAAAGAGGTTTGACCTTCTATATTATGCCTTCTCTTTCTCATTTTGATGGTTGGACTCTAGAGGGAGAAGTGCTATTGTATTTTTGACTTGTATTTTCTGCAATTTGAGGAAAAGGAAGGCCAGGGTTTTGCAGACTTCATTGTGGATTCTTGTGGATTATTATGTTGATGGTGTGTCTCCTACTGTTATTGTAAGTGTGTTTATGTGTTCCATTTCTTGATCTCTTGCTGCTATTTAAACAAAAGAAGTGATAAAGTTTGAATTCATGCATGCCATGCTCAGCTTTCAATTTTGTTTAAAATTTATGTTTTCCACTGTCTAGAGAGGATTCGAATTCATTGTTTGCCCTCTTTAGCCTCTTTTCTTTCTTCCCTGATCATCTCTTTCAGTTAAAGGCATCAGCATAGACTCCTACCTTGCCCCAAAGACCCACCTGCAAAAACTGAGCTCAATCCCCGCACCCTAAATTGCACTCCCTCCAATTGCCACCAAAAACCCAAAAAATCTTTAAATCAACCCCCCTTATCAATTTACTAGCCTAATATCTTTGATCCTAATTGGTCAGCTTATTATATTATAAGATCTATCAAATCTGACCCGAGAGAGCCTTCTCATACCTCGTAGGGCTAGCTACGAGGTGAAATGGTTTGATGTAGCCTTGAGAGTTTGTCTATCTCAGCCTAGGTGAATTCCAAGCGCTAACATATTGGCGACCATACTGGGGAAGAACATCTAAATCTTTGCTCATTGAGGTGTGTGTTTCATAAGTCTTAGACGGAGCCTGAAGTTACGCCAGAAGCCTTTGAAAACGCTCTTGTTTTACATCAGCGTTAGTAGATAAACGCTGCTTCAGTCTATCTCCGTGGGATTTGTGAACATAGCGCTTCACTGACATCTTTATCCCAGTATCATTATGGACTCTAAGCTTCAGATGATAAGTTAAGAGTTTCCATTTGGCTGAGTGGTTTTTCCTTTCCTCGTTTATTTGTATTTACAAGCTGGCTTCTGATTCAAAATTGATTGTTAGATCTAATTCATCGCCTGCTGTAATAAAATATTTTGAAGATCTTGATTTCGACGAGGATTTTGAATTGTCATTGTTTAAATCTAAATCTGAAAGTGCACTCGATACTTTGGTTCTTGATCCTGACTTTGCAGCTGTGATTGACCTCGAAAGGCATAACAAAGTGGTTGAATCTTATATTTTGCAGCATCTTCAAAGTAGTATACATGCTTCAACTCTTGTTGATTTTATTGAAAACATATCTGATCATATTGGGTCTACTATTGATCAAGCTGAAAATCTTCAAACTTCCCTCACGGCTCATCGAGCTTCTTTCCCTCCTTTCATCTCTATTTCACCTGTTTCGCCTATAGTTACACTTCCCGATACCCCTGTTGGTTCACCTCCATCTACACCTCAAACTCCATCATCACCTTTATCTCCGCCAACATCCCTTCCCCTTATCACAACCCCTGTTATTATACTTCCACCTCCTCCTCATCATACTCCTTCTACTCCTCCACCTCCCCCGCCTAGAGCCATGGCTGCCCGATTTGCTCCCCTTGTTCTCCCTGCAAACCTTCATGACATGCCAGCTGACTACCAGAGCAAGATACCAATGTTTGATGGCACTCCACAGAGTGTCTCAGCTCAGCAGCATGTTGACCGGATGACTACCGTTTTTGATCTGTATGAATTGGATGAGGAAGATGTTACCATGAGGTTGTTCGTTCAGACTTTTGGAGGAGAGGTCCGGAAATGGTTCAGAGGGTTGAGAGCAAATAGTATTGTTTCTTTGGAAGCACTTCAAACACAATTCTTGGACAGATGGGAAATCAGAAAGGATCCGCTGCAAATCAATGCCGAATATAACAACCTTAAGAGAAATCCGGGTGAGTCCGTTCAAGACTACATCATAAGATTTAATGCAGTGTATAATGCTATACCAGATGATCTTAAGCCTTCTCGAAAATCTGCCTTGCTCAAGTTCCCGGATGGTTTCGATCCGGAGATGGCCTACTCACTGCGGGACCGAGATCCTCCTACTTTGGAGGAAATGCAGAAAATTGCAGTCAGTGTGGAGGCTAATTTGAATGACAAAAGGGCAAGAATGAAGGCGGAAAAGAAGGTCACAATCAAAGAGGAGGTAGCATCCACTTCTCAAGTTATTCGGAAAATGGAAGAGATGTCAAAGGCACTCCAAAATCTCAGTCTTGGCAAACCGGAACCACAAGTTCGAAATCCGAACTTTAGAGGCCAACAACAGCAGCCCCAATATAGGATAAAACAGCAGGAGCCACGAGGACAAGAGGCAGCAGTACAGCAACCGATCCAACCCCCATTTCAGCAAAACTATGTCACTCAAGAATCTGAAGATGAGGGTGAAGGTCCCGGTGAAGAAAATCATTTTTTCACTCCCGATGACATGCCCACTTACATCACAGAAGAAGACGAGCTGGTAAGTAATGCTTATGCACCTCAAGATGAGCATTACATTCTATCTAATGATGTGGCACTTCAAGATGAGTCTGAGGAATATCAAAGAGGTTATCTAAATGCCTTATCAGCTCAACAAGGCAAAGAGAGACAGCTGAGAAACCGAACAGTACCTATACATCCACTTCAAAAGAAGGCAGAAAATGCAGCAAAGAATGGTGCTGCTGTTCCGCAAAGAAAAGGTAAAGAAATCATGGATTCTTCATCAGCCCCAACAGCTCCAGCAAACAAGATGGATCAGCCATCAAATGTACCTAAAGATAGAGCAGAAAAAAGAGATAATCCGGCCAAAGAAAGTGAAAGAAGTCAAGTGTTCAGCATTGAGAATGAAGTCTCAAAATTGAAATTGTCCATTCCACTTACTGAAGTCATGAAGAACACTACTTACAGAGCACAAATTTCTAAGATGTTCAATACTGATCCAATGTTAGATGCGGTTAATGTGGAGGATGATCAGCCGGAATTGATCTTTGGGCCAGCTCTCAATGGTGAGTCACCGGAAAGCGATGTCCCGCCATTCTATATCAGCTTGAGAATTCATGATTATGTGCTTCATAATGCTATGTTCGATTCGGGAGCATCACACAATTTAATGCCCAAGGCAATAATGGAGAAGTTGGGACTTGATATAACTCGTAACTACCATGATCTATACTCATTTGATTCCAGCCGAGTTAGATGCATCGGTCTGATTAAAGATTTAGTTGTTAGCTTGGATCAAATTCCCGCAAAGAATCTCTTGATGGATGTGGTAGTAGCGGACATTCCGCCAAGGTTTGGCATGCTTCTTTCAAGGTCATGGGGATCAAAACTCAAAGGCACTTTACAGCTGGACTTTTCATATGCCACTATTCCGGTGTTTGGACAAATGAGGAAAGTCTATCGAGAGCAAAAGATGAAGTATATGATTACAAGCAAGGAAAAACCGGTAAATCATCCTGTAAACTATGTACAGACAGATCTAGAGTCCTATGTTTTATTTGCTGATAGTTTTAATGAAGTAAATAGTCAATTAGTTCAGATAGAAGATATCTCAGGCATTGCTGAAGATGTTAGAGAAGTATTGAGAACGGAAAGCAAAGAAAAGGCTGCTGTCATAAAGTCAATTGCTGAGATAAATGGACAGCAAGTCATGACTGAAACAACATCACAAGTACAGCCCTTGGATGATGATGAAGATGGTCTTTGGACCATGGATTTCGACGGGGCAGTGGGCAGCGATGGAGCAGGCATTGGCGTATGGATCCGCAGCCCATTTTCAGTCTCTAAACAAGTTCCAATTAAGGTACAAGTTTGCTCTTATAAATTGGCTTTTGATTGTTCAAATAATGAAGCTGAATATGAGGCCCTTATAGCTGGTTTGAAAATCCTCCGGAAATTAAAAGCAAAGAAGATAGCAATTTATGGCGACTCCGAGTTAGTGATCAAACAAGTAAAGGGGGAATTTCAAGCTAAACATCCTCGTATGCGGGCTTATCGCAATGCTGTTCTAGATATTTTGAAGTGGTTTTCAGAGCATACTTTAACATGCATACCCCGGATACAAAATGGAGTTGCCGATGCTTTGGCTAAGGCAGCAAGCAATTTAAAGATACCAATGAATTCGAGTAACAAGTTTGAAATCTATGTAAAACACCGCCCCACAATCCCGGACAACCAAAGGAATTGGCAAGTCTTTCAGGATGATGAGGAAATCAAAGACTTCTTGCATGGAGAAGGAAAGTTTGAAGAAATCTCAATTGACATGGAGCCTGAAGGAATAAATCAAATGGATGTTTTGCAGCTGAAAGACAATCATATTCCAAAGGGACTGATTCCTTTAGAAGAGCTTTTTGATCAAGACGATGTGGCTCGCAAGCCAACTTTGATGCCAACCGAAGAAGGTGTGGAAGATGTCAACCTTGGGACAGTGGAACATCCAAAGATGGTGAAATTATCGAAGGCCCTGCCACCCAAGGTAAGGAATCAATACATTAGATTGCTGTCATCATTTACTAATGTATTCGCTTGGGATTATTCAGATCTAAAGACTTATGATACAAGCATAATTCAACACACTATTCCAATCAAACAAAATCAGAAACCTTTTCGGCAGAAGTTGCAGAGGATCAATCCCAAGTTGTTGCCCTTGATTGAAAAAGAGGTAAATAGACTTTATCAATCCGGAATTATAGTTCCCGTTCGCTTTTCAGATTGGATTTCTAATCTAGTGCCAGTGAGGAAGAAAACCGGTGAGATTCGGTTATGCATAGATTTTAGAAATTTGAACAAGGTATCTCTCAAAGATAACTATCCGCTGCCAAAGATGGATCACATATTGCAGCGAGTAGTAGGTGCCTCCAAGATGTCATTGTTGGATGGATACTCCGGCTACAATCAGATCCTGGTCCATGAGGATGACCGTGATAAGACAGCCTTCACTACACCTTGGGGAACATTTCATTATGCTAAAATGCCTTTTGGTTTAAAGAATGCAGGTGCAACATTTCAGCGAGCTATGGACATGGCTTTTGCCAATGAAAAGGACATATTTTTAGTTGTTTATCTTGATGACTTAACGGTATTTTCTAAATCCGATGAGGAGCATCTTTTTCATTTGACGAAAGTTTTTCAAAAATGCAGAAAATATGGCATCTCTTTAAATCCAAAAAAGAGTCTCTTCGCCATGAGTGAAGGTAAATTGTTGGGACATATCATTTCCAAAGATGGTATACGTATTGATCCCGCAAGAGTGGAGGCAATTCAGCAGCTAGAACAGCCCCGAAACAAGAAGGAGATACAATCTTTTAATGGTAAATTGAATTTTCTGCGTCGCTTCATTCCTAATCTTGCAGAGCACTTAAGAGAAATGACTAACATGCTTCGGAAGGACAGCGAGATCAAATGGACTGAGGAGGCAGTCAAATCCTTCAACTTAATCAAGGTAATCTTGTCTTCAGCCCCGACCTTAATCAGCCCTGATTATACTCAGGATTTCATATTGTTTTCTTTCGCTTCCGAGCATACACTAGCAGCAGTTTTGATGCAAAAAAGAGAGGGTGTTGAAAGGCCAATTGCATTTTTCAGTCGGATCATTAGAGATGGGGCATTAAACTATAACATCATTGAGAAACAAGCGCTGGCCCTGATTAAAGCATTGAAAGATTTCCGGGTTTATATTCTTCATTCTCATGTCTTAGCTTATGTTCCTAGTGCAGCGGTAAAGGATGTCTTGGTACAAACAGAGCCGGAAGGTAGGAGAGGCAAGTGGATTGCTGCTCTCTTGGAGTATGATGTTGAAATCAAGCCAACCAAGCTGGTTAAAGGACAAGGACTTGCTAAACTAATGGCTGAAACAAACCTACATGCGCTTGACATCAACTTGATTGCAGCCTTGTCCGATGGTGAAGGAGAAAATTCAGCGGTTCAGGTATCAGACATTTTCATTAATTCTCCTTGGTATACTGATATAGTATATGTACTTCAGAATGTGTCCGCGCCTCCTGGAATGTCAAAGAACAAAGCAAGGACTTTGAAATTGAAGGCCGCTAAATTTTGCATCATGAAATCAGCATTGTATTGGAAAGATCCCGGAGGCATCCTACTGAATTGTTTGGTTGAAGAAGAAGCGAAAACAACGGTAGAAGACTTCCATAAAGGTGATTGTGGAGGTCATTTATTTTGGAAAACTACAGCCAACAAGATTTTGAGAGCTGGTTTCTATTGGCCATCCCTTTTTTCTGATGTATACAAAGCGGTGAAGAGCTGCCATGAGTGCCAAATATTTCAAGGGAAACAAAGATTGCAGCCATTGCCACTCAAGCCGGTGGAAATTAGTGCGCCTTTTCAGCAGTGGGGCCTTGATTTCATTGGTGAAATACACCCAGCTTCATCCGGGCAGCATAGATGGATTTTGACTGCTACCGACTACTTCACCAAGTGGATAGAAGCAGTTCCTACTCGACAGGCCACAGACTCGGTAATTATCTCCTTTCTTGAAACTAATATCTTGTCCCGTTTTGGCTGTCCATTCAAATTGATCACGGATAATGCAGCTGCTTTCAAGTCAAATAAGATGGTGGATTTTTGTTATAAGTACAATATCAGTTTGGGTCACTCCACCGCTTATCATCCGCAAGGTAATGGGCTGGCCGAATCATCAAATAAATCACTAGTAAACATTATCAAAAAGATGCTGGAGATCAACAAGAAAAGTTGGCACAAGAAGTTGGTCAATGCACTGTGGGCTGATCGGGTGAGCCAAAAGAGATCAATAGGAATGTCGCCATTTGAGATTGTTTACGGGGTTGATGCAGTTTTTCCTACATCACTTAGTGTACCAGTCGCAAAGTTAATCCAAGAAACGGGAGAAGACATGGATCCAATGCAACGGAGAATCAGTCAAATGGTCCACCTACAGCAGACAAGGGAAGAAGTCCTCCAAAACTCTTTGAAGCTGCAAGAACGTATCAAGAAGATTTATGATAAGAAGGCAAAATCAGAAAATTTTCAACTAGAAGATGTTGTTTTGAGATGGGATGCTCGAAACGAGGACAAAGGTAAACACGGTAAGTTTGATAATCTGTGGAAAGGTCCTTTTAAGATTGCTGCATATCGTGGTCCTAATGCTTTCCTTCTTAAGGAGTTGAATGGCGATGAATGTCCCGGTGGGTCGGTGAATGGCCGGCTTCTCAAGAGATATCATGTTTGAACAATGCTGCTCTAAATCATCTTCATTGTACATATCATTTTACTTTACTACAGCAAGCGTGAACTGATCTTTCATTCTTGGTTTGGGGCCCGAAGTGAAGGCTATAATTCCAAGCATGAAGATTGGTTGGTGTGGGATTTCAGTTTGTTTATTTTCTGCAAAAAGTCAGTTTGTTTGAGTCATAGTCCTTTCAAAGTTTTCAGTTTATAGTCAAGTCAAATAAAGTCTTTTTGAGTTGGTTATTTTTTCTATTAGTTGACTCCATTGCCCAATGAATAAAGCACTGGTCTGCTCTCCCAAGAGGTCTGAGGTTCTTGGCACCTCCAAGGAGCTACCATCCCCATTGGAGCCAATGTTAGTGTCGGTCTTGAGCCCTCCATCAGTGATCAATAACTCTTTGCATATGCATTTATAGGTGTCTCATCAGTGTCAGTTTTGCATCCCGCTAGGCATGCCATAACACTGAATGGAGGAGCTGGTCTTTGTCTTCTTGGCTTTGCTGGATCAGGTCATACAACAATATAATTGAGTCAGGCTTGTTCTTGTTTTTGTCTTAAAGTCCCATGGTCTTAGGTTTAGGGTTTTGAGTCAAAATCATTTTAAGGTCATGAGTCATGGTCAGTAAGTGCCCAGCAAGCCGGAAGGAGTTTTGTACATATGTTTCATTGTCATCTTCTTCAGCTACAGCTCATTTTATGCCTTGGATTTAAAAACACTGTTTTTAATTACAAGGTCATGTGGATTTTGAAAAAACAAAGAAATTTTCAAAAATTTGTAAAAGTGCCGGCAACAACCCTGGTTCCTTCGCTACAGTCCATCAGGCGGTCAACCTGCAAGAAGAACGGAGTTAAACGCATCAAAAAGCTCATTCCAGGACAAAAAGACTCTAAAATAGTGTTAAAGAGAATACAAAGGTTTAAACATTATAAAGTGGGTTTTTAAAGTCAATTTTTTTTTTAAATATGAGCCTATAAAAGCAAATTCCCTCTTGAAAGGTCTTCATTGTGCATTTGGAGCAAGAAATTACAAGCAAAAGGCGATTAGAGGGCGGAATTGGGCAAATTGCAGAAGTTTCAGTCTTTTGGAGGCTGCGCGACCAAACGGAGGGGCGCGACCAAAAAAAGGCCAACGCGCTGTGTTAAATTACACAGGCGCGACCAAACGGAGGGGTGAGACCAAACTGGCAGCTTGCGCGACCAAAAAGTCTGCCCGCCCTAAAAACTCTCCCAAACGCTCAAATTCACTCAAATTCACTCCAATTTTTAAAGGTATGCCTCCTCCACGTTTTGTGTAATGGTGTTGGGGTTGCAAAAGAAGATTATGGTCATGATTTTATGTAAGGAAATCCATAGAAAATAGGTTAAAATGACTTGATGTTTTTGCATGCTAATGTTAGGTAGTATGTTTGTTTTTCAAGGCAATTTTTTCCTTAGTCCCTCCATTCATTTTCCCAATATAAAATCACAGGTGTTAGGATGTCATTTTTATTAATCTCATTTGCAAAGAAAATACTCAAAACCTACCCCAAATTCCATGAAACCCTAACCCCTCCTGAACCCTATTCCAAACCCTGTTTCTACCATGTATCATGCTCTAACCCTAAGCACTACTACACACAGCAATTCATGTATAAAAACACAGCAAAATGAAAAAGAAACATTATAAAAAAAAAAAAACAAATAAAAAGTGATGACAAGGCATGCACTCAAAAAATTGTAAAAACAGTGAAATATTCCATTTTGCATAGCCTCAAAAAAAAAATAAAAAAAAATAAAGAAAATGTCATCTTGTTGTATGATGTCAAGGACTTGAAAGCTGAATAAAGTCATGACAAAATTCATTTAAATGTACAGCTGCATAGTTATCAAAAGAAGCAGTCTTGCTGTGTTAGGGTTTTGTATTAGCATGGTTTTCATCCCCTTTCTCAAAACTCTGTTTTTCCCTACCTATTTCCCTATGTAAACCCCAATTCAATTGCTTGTCCCTTCAGTTAAACTCCCTAGGCAATTGAATGTCCCTCCCTATGATCAAAGCACACAGTCAAACCCTAATTCCCCATGGTAAAAGCATGATGAAGCTGCCACTGTCCTAAATGAATTGCTGTTACAAAAATTAGTTGGCAGTGATTATTAAAAGGGTTTCACTGTCCCCCCAAACCTAATTCCTAATATCCTCTCTTTTCCCTAATTCCCAAGTTATCAATTCCCTCTCCCTTCCATTGTAACATGATCACAGCAATCCCCTTCCCTTCTTCTTACAATCTAATACCCAAAATCCCTGTTTCATATTAGCATCAAATGGTCATTTCAAAATGTGGAAAAAACAGAGTATGCTCATGAAAGATATTTGAAGACAAAATATAAAAGCAGCAGCCTGTTAAATGTTTATGATTGATGCTACCCTATTCCCTTATACTTTCATTCCCTCCATGATGAAAATCTATATTGTCCTTTCCCTTGGTGATCATAAAACATATTTCCCTAATACAGTATTCATTTGCAAATGATGAAAGATGGAATGACATGTTTAGCATTATGTGATGTTTTCCTTCAGAATTCCCTGCTTATATATATATTTTTTCCCTTTCCTATATGTAAATTCCCTCCCCTAACATATCCCTCATGATGTTTCCCCTTGAAAACAGCATACTTCACAGCATTTTGCAGGCAGGGCAGCGGTCATTTTGACTTATTTATTCCACCTTGCTCAATAACACCATGTCAACCACTGAGACTAATGAGCAAGGTGATGACCGATCATCATCTACTGAGATTGAGATACAGCAGAGGCCTCGTAGGGGAGGCAAGGGTGGTCACCACAGGAGGGAAGAGCCCACATCATTGACATAGTTGCAGGCTTGCCCATTGGCAGTGTCTTGTTTTCAGCATATGGCTTGTTTTCAGTTTTGTGAGAGGCTGTCACACATCCAGCATCACAGAGACTTGGCCCGGTTGTTTGTCCTCCATCTCCATGACAGGCAGGTCACCCTTGCAGGGGTGAATTTTGTGTTTTCTCCAGAGGCTATCACAGATGCTACCGGGATACCCAATGTGGGTGAGGTGTGGCCGAAGCGCAAGTGGGTGGACCTGGTATACTATGAGCCATATGTTAGGCCTGCCCATGTGCATCACTTGACAAGGAACTTTCCTATCATGTTCCTCCGAGCAGAGTATATAGACACCATGAGACTCATTATGCACTACTTCACATGCGAGGGGAGATTCTCACGAGTATTTTCTTGTCATATCCGCATGATGATGCACTTCACCAGAGTGAGGATGATGAACATTTCGGCATTCTTATTTCATGACATTCAGAGGATAGCCACTACCTTTCGGAGACAGACTCCAGTACAGCAGCTCCGGAGCCTATGCCATCATGGTCTTATTCAGTTAATAGTTTCCCATCAGCTGAGCCAGCAGGGCATCCCTTGGGCGGATTTCATCTCCCGAGATGTTTTCACACAGCCACATTCAGGGCCTAAGGCAGTTCATGAGGAGGGAGGGCCATCACATCAGCCCGAGACCAGCATCCCGAGACACATGGCTTCTTCTCCTCGGGTCACATATCAGAGAGGTCACAGGACCTTATTTGCAGCAGCCCGACGAGTACTTTCTCTACAGCTAGTGGAAGAGGTCTCGTCTTCATCATCAGAGCAGCGAGTGTTATCTCCACACCAGGTGGAAGGGGCCTCGCTTTCTTCATCGGCACAGGCAGTACGAGAGGGCAAGCAGCCCATGGTTGAGGATGAGGCAGTTGGCGAGGCACATGATGATTTCACTGGTCGTGATGCTCATTCTCCTTCCTCTTCAGATTTCTATGAGCTCAAGGAAGAGAACCTTGTGTTGCAGCGGAAGCTTGAGATGGCTCAGTGGACTATCACTTATTTAGAGCAGCGGACCAAACAGCTGGAGACCGAGAAGGAGTTGGATGAGTTATGGAGGATGCGATTTGACCGAGTCATCAATCGCAGGAGGCCTGGGGACCCACTGCCCATGGATAGAGAGTTATTGCTCATCCGAGCAAATTGGCGCTTGGAGGGACTGTTAGACAAGGCAAACCGTGACAACAAGCTGCTCTGGAACATGAAGACACACTACTGGGCAAGATTACATGTTTGCAAGGCGAGAATGAAAATTCTCCAAAGAGAGCTGTCAGAGGCCCGGAAGAAGAAGAAAAGGACAAATCCACTCCGCATCTTGGCTGAGGCATCCCTCACTCATCATGGTACTGATCAGCCTTGATCTAGCATCAAAATCTGAAAATTTTGAGAATTTTGGAGCATTTTGCAAATTTTTGGTAAAATTACAGGTTTTGCCCACGGTTTGGTCTCACCCCGGGTGAGACCATTTTGAAGGGCTGCTCAGAATTTTGAAAACTTGGCATTTTTGGAAAGGGCATGCAAAAAGAAAAATTACCAGTACTTGGGGGCAGCCTAATTTTGAGTTTTGAGCCTCCAAAAGCTCAAAATACACCTTAAAAATGACTTTCTGCCCACTTTTTGAGTTGCAGAAAGTGACCTTGGGAGAAATGGTTTTTGAGGGGTCAAATCAACACCAAATCCAGAAATTCCACTTGGGATGGAAAGTAGACAGGCCAAGCTTTCCAATGAGCCATCTTGCACCTGATTTGGATCAGTGGAACCCACTCAAAAGTAGCTGCAAAGGGGCGCGACCAGAACTTCCAGGGGCGCGACCAAAACCTCCAGATTTGCCAATTTTTGACTAGTTCGGCCAGAAAAGCACTATTTTCACTTTGGTTGACTATTTGAGCATGTAAATGATGGATTATTGTGTAAATTTCATGGCATTAGATACTTTTACTCTTCTTTACCACTTCTAGAAGCTTCTTTGATGTAAATAGTGAATATTTAATGCATAGATAAGCTTCCTAAGTTTTAGAGGTAAGTTGTTGAGCTGGCCTATTATCTAGTGACTGATTTAGAATTAGTTGCAACAGCTCCTAGGAAGCTGAGCTCGACCCCTAGAGGTGGGGAAAGAGGTTTGAACTTCTATATTATGCCTTCTCTTTCTCATTTTGATGGTTGGACTCTAGAGGGAGAAGTGCTATTGTATTTTTGACTTGTATTTTCTGCAATTTGAGGAAAAGGAAGGCCAGGGTTTTGCAGACTTCATTGTGGATTCTTGTGGATTATTATGTTGATGGTGTGTCTCCTACTGTTATTGTAAGTGTGTTTATGTGTTCCATTTCTTGATCTCTTGCTGCTATTTAAACAAAAGAAGTGATAAAGTTTGAATTCATGCATGCCATGCTCAGCTTTCAATTTTGTTTAAAATTTATGTTTTCCACTGTCTAGAGAGGATTCGAATTCATTGTTTGCCCTCTTTAGCCTCTTTTCTTTCTTCCCTGATCATCTCTTTCAGTTAAAGGCATCAGCATAGACTCCTACCTTGCCCCAAAGACCCACATGCAAAAACTGAGCTCAATCCCCGCACCCTAAATTGCACTCCCTCCAATTGCCACCAAAAACCCAAAAAATCTTTAAATCAACCCCCCTTATCAATTTACTAGCCTAATATCTTTGATCCTAATTGGTCAGCTTATTATATTATAAGATCTATCAAATCTGACCCGAGAGAGCCTTCTCATACCTCGTAGGGCTAGCTACGAGGTGAAATGGTTTGATGTAGCCTTGAGAGTTTGTCTATCTCAGCCTAGGTGAATTCCAAGCGCTAACACAACCTTCGCAACAAACCAAAACTTATCCGGGTCCTCACTTCCCAAGCCGTTGAAAATGCAAAACTTCATGGTATTCAACATATTGAACGGCGACGGAGGTGGTGGTGGTGCGGGTGAAGGTGTATGTTGTGGAGGTGAAGGTGGATGTGGTGTGAGCGGATGAGGTATTCACGAAAAACCTTGCTTTATCAATTGTAAAGCGCTTCGCGGTGAGGCCTATACCGCTCCCTCGTCATCACTCAAAGGAGGTTCTATCAATGGGCTGTATTCAGGATCTGCTCTCTCCGAATTTCTAAAGAATCATTCACTTCGCGTAGATCCAAACATCAAGGCAATGGCATAACCCATTTTTCACACAAGATCATCTTAATCCAAGTATTCAAATATCTCAAGTACTTACCTCACGGTCCTTTGAAGAAGTTTCGCTTTGCTTCACTATAACTGACTGAGGTGTCGACAGCGAACTCTGTAACAAATCCTCCAATGAATCGATCAAGCCAATGATCAACAGCGTGCCCGATCTTATCTTCAGAAGCTTCCAACCTTCGCACTAGCTCCATGGTCCACACTATTGGACCATCAAGCCTCCACCTTCCTTGGCCATTTGCCAATTTAGCGATCCACTCATACAATTCGATCAGGAAGGTGTAGAAGAAAATTTTGTGTATCTCTATGTACATATATATGTCCAACCACTGTTCTTTTGTTAGGCGTGGATTTCTGCTCTCGTATGCCGTGAATTCATGGATTTTTCTATCCAACCACTTCTCAATTTCTTTCTTTGTCGGATTCCAGTGATGCAACATCACACATCTCTTTATGCAGATCCCGGTCCCAGCAACAAAACCATTTTATGGCTTAGTGGGTCCTGACCCAAGTTCAGAGTTAGTTGTAACAAACAAATCCCTACACTACTGGCCCTTTCAGCATCAATATGAGGAGCGTGGATTGAAGTCTCACCCGGAGCAGTATGGGGGGATGCTGGAACCAAGTTTCTGCACCCAGAGATCATTTTGATGTCATTTTATGCCTTAAATATGCCTTCACATAGATCGATAAGCCTTCAGGGCTTATCGATTCAACTTCCTTTAACCAACCTCTAGACCTCCGCGAAGGTCTACGACTGGATTTTGTGGACCCTAAATAGGTAAATTAGCTACTTACGCACATCAAAGATTACACCAAATATTTACTTAGATCTGCTTAAGTCTTTGATAACTTTAATGTACAACGATATAATCTTCGCGTAAACCCTTAATGTCAATTTCGTTCACATAATAATATAGATCCATTAAAGTTGCGCATCAATACAACATTATTTCATAAGCCCATCATTCATTAAAGCATAAAGCACACTCATACATAACAAAAGAAAATAGATGAAACACAGGAATTTCTGTAATAATCTTCTTTATTAATATTCAGTTCAACTTACAGACTCAAGACTTCCCTGTGCACTCAGTTGCAGGGGTCCACACACTCAGCTGTGGACTCTACTTTAGACCTCTGTGCACACAGCTGCAGAGCATTTTTCCTCCTCTAAGACCTCTATGATCTTCCCTCTATTGACCCATTACATTCGTTTTCATCATCTATATCTTCCTGCCTTAAACTCTCTAAAACACACCTATTTATACAATCCCATGGTTCGCAGACCATGGGTAGTTCTTCAAAAAGTCGAGTTACCTTACATAAAAGAGGGTAAAACCCTTTTTGACTCTTTAATTATCTATGAGCTCTGCAACCACAATTTGCAGAGACTTTACATTCCTTTACATAAAACTTTGGGCTTTTGCCCCAAAATTGACACAGGGGACCCCATCCCAATATCTCAACATTTAGAACCTGTCTTTTCCATACTATCTATGGTCAAATTCTCATTTTTCTCCACTTTGGACTGAGGTTTAGGGTTGGTAGAAACCCTCCTCTGGATTTTCCTAGTTTTTTTAACCTCTTCTTCTTCTGTGATTTCCACAAAATGATTTCTCACAAGGAAACCTTGCCAATTATCACAATTAATCTTCAATTTTGCTTCTACAAGTATTTTTATCAGTCCATGATGATATAAGGAACGATCTATATTTCTAGAGTCCCTCTAGATGTTGAACGCCATCTTTTGTAAGCTCCACATAAGATAATAAGGCGAATTGAGTTCTTTTCCTTTGATAAAATTCATTAAAAGTATAGCATGGTAGAAGAGTAAGGTTCCATACCTCCCTTCATAGGTAAGGATTTTTTGTAACACCAACAATAGATTTTTCCATTTAGACTTTATTGCAGACACAAGAATAATTTCCTTGAAGGCCGAGAGGTCAATACCTGGATTATGAAGAAAGGACATCTAGTGTTCATCTTTCAACCTATGGTTTTTAAACCAAATTTCACCATTCCTCCAAAGTTCAATTACCTCAACAATGAAGTACTCAATTAATTTCAGCTTAATGTCCCCGATTTCTGCCTTTACTCCATCAAAGGCCTAGGTGAATGCTATGGTTACCTCAATTTCATGCCCATTAAATTTCTTAAAGAACCTAAGCGATCCCACCTTCTAAAGTTGTCCTCGAACTTGAGGGCAATAACTCAAGAAATTCACTCCCATAGGTTCATGACGAGCAATAAACCCCATCATTGTGAAGCGTTTCACCTAAAAATTGTCTCTTTTGATAGTGTTTCAAAGGATAAATGAACAACAAACTAGGTAAAAATTGTTAATGGTGAGGTTAAAACGATATGAATGACTTAAGGTGGTAGTATTGGAGTAGGATTATCCTTTGTAACTCATTATTACCCACAATTTACTTAGATCTGATCCATTAATATCATCATGGATATTGGGATTCAAGTTATTTATATGCAACAAGGAGAATTTTAGTTATGATGGAATTACATAAGAGGAGTGTGAAATGATAGGGTATGGGTTATAATTAAAGTGATTAAATAAATGTAGGTCATTGATTTAGAAGTCCATCTAGTTGTAATAATAAATCCATCAGCTCAAAAGATCTATAGTTTTTATTTTAATGAAATTGATTAACCATTCACATAGATACCTTATGATGCATACCTCATTTTTGTGTGTTGAGCTTGTAGGTTCAAGATATATCTCAGAAGAATTGGCTGCGGAATGTTGAATCAACTGCAAAAGGTCAATAATATTCAATCTTTCAAATTTTGGCTAGTGCTCAAGACTTTCTGATGCTAGATGCTAACAATGACTAAAGATGATGATGTTGCTTATGAGTTCTCTTTAAAAGAGAAACAAATTATTCAAAGAAATTTATTTGAGCTCGAAAATTTATTTTGGAAGGAAGATATGGAATAAAATAAATGGAAAAAAGGAAGGGAAATGAGAAAATCTAAGTTTCCAAAGATTCCTTGGTTTTCAACTAAGATTTTCTACATAGGAATGCCATCAATGCTGGTTTTCATAACTATGCTTTTCTTATTATCATTACTATTATTACTATTTTTCTCTATTTTTATTACACACACACATAATTACACTTCTTTTTGCAATAGAGGAGAAGAATCCCCCCTTTTCCTACAAACTTTAGATCAAAATTTTCTTGTAGATTTTTGACAAACTCTTCTCTTGTCAAAGGCTTGTGATATTACTTTAATCTATGCCCATTGATAAGGAAAGTGACTCCTTCTTCATCAATAGTCTTAATTATATCTGCTCCATTATAAAAAAACAATTTCTATCTCATAGGGACCAAGCCAATGTGTTTGAAATTTCCCTTGAAAATATTTAAACTTGGAATCAAAGAGAAGACTTGGCTTAAATTTTTTGACTTTGATGAATTTATCATGCCACAATTTCCTCTATTTCTAGATTATGCTTGTTCTTTGTATGGCGTCTTGTCAGATTGATGGGTCCCATCAATAGGTATATTTTGAGGTCCATTGTGTTATCCTCCAGCCCTTAAACTCTCTTTTTCTCACATTAATTTACATTTTTATCCATAATGTGCTTAGTGGGGAGACTAAAGGGTGCGTGCCATATTGCATGGCCTAATGTGGTTGATATGCAGACAAAAGAATCATTTTTGGAGACATTTACTATGCAGAGGCTCATTGGAGACATCTAGAGAGAATATAGGAAGCTTGTCCACTACATTAAGTCTCCAACTCAACTTGAGTCCCAAGATTCCTTACCAACAACCTGAAGTCCACTACCAGCCAAGAAAGTCAAGTGCATGTGGAGATCTAAGGGAACTAGATCCACCAATTTCAAGATTTTGGAGGGAGGCAACCATCCTCTCAAGGGAGCTACCCCTTAGTCACTTTTTGTATAAATAAACAGGCCTAAGGGCTCATTAGGATTCTAAATCTTGGAGCTAGGAAGAGTTATTGAAGCCCTCCAAGGGGTTCTAAGCTTGGAAAAATGCCTCACACATCATTCATACACCCTTATCCACCTTCCTTCACCTTTATAACCTTCCTTTCCCTTAGAAATCTCTCAGACCCAATCCTGTAACAAAGCTAATAGAGCACTCCTGTAGCAAAAAAGAGCTTCATGTAGCACCGTGTAGCAGTTCTGTAACACTATCCAAACTCAACTATATTTTCCCTAGGATATTGATTTTTGTATTTTAATATTGCATGATGTCCTCCAGGCTTTGGATCCATGATTAGGGAGACCCAAGGACCACTCTAGACCCCTCCTTCCTCCTTTACAAGCACAAAACGACAAATAGAGTTAGGAAACAAGTTTTCACATTTAAATCACAACGAATGTTATCTGATGGAGTGTGTAAAGACCCTGTTGTTAGTGTTAGAACCATTTTACACTAAGTGGCATGAAGGGAAACTCCTCAATGCAAGTGAAAACAACTCAGTTTATGAATTTCTTAGTTGTGGTTGTAGACTGAATTTTTTCTTTCCAAGCAATTTGCAATTAGATTAATAATTTCCATTCTACAAGTAGAATATTGATTTAATTTGTTTGCAAGTAGAGTATCATGGTTTATTATGCAACTAGAGTAGTCTTTCCATTTCCTGTAGTTACAATTAGTCCCTACATCTAATGAATGGAACATTCATTTATGCAATTAGGTCAATACTCATTTCCTTGCAATTAGGGTATTCTTTTTGTCTTTCCACAAAAAATATCTTGGTAGTTCATTGAAGGAGTAGTATATGCTTTCCCTGATCTGATCCAATGGTTTAGGGTGACATGAGTAGAACTTGACCTACTGTTTATATAACAATGTCACCTCTAAGTATGTATGAACCCCGAGTTGATAATTTAAGTTGAGAGCCTTGGGAGTTGCAACATACTTGATGCAATACTAGGGCCCATCAGTTTTTGGCGTCTTTACCAGGGAGGTGTCCAGGTAGGTGTTGTTTCTACTTAGAAGTTTCTTGTTTTACCTTTTTGTTTTGCATCAGTACTATTGGGTTGAAAGCTTAAAAAAGGGAAAAAAAATTATTGTTAGTTCTATCATGCCTCATATGAGTAGGGATAGTCAAGGGAAATTCCTATCAAAAAACCCCCACCCCTTTAAGCAACCAACCATAATTCTTCCTTGGTAATTGTGAACTTCCCGCTCTGACAACAGTGGAGTTAGAAGGCCCTCTAGATGAGAAACTTGAAACTTTTGAGGAACCCATAGGAGAAGAAGAACCTACCTCACCTACCCAAACGCTGGCTAAAAAAAAACTAAATGAGCTTTTCCCTATCTGAGAAACCAATGGGGAGGCCAAAATGAAGAATATAAGCCTTGTTTCCCTTCCACATTTCTATGGCCTAATATTTAAGGACCGTGACACCTTCACGTTTGAATTTTCCATGGTCTGTAGGACCTATGACTATACCTCTAATGAACAAAAGCTAAAATTGTTTCCATCCACCCTTAAAGATGCAACCTTACACTAGTTTATGGGTTTACTTGGAGGCAACATCACTACCTAGGCCCAAATGCAACAAGCATTTAATGAAAAATACAAGGATTACTATAGGTCCAAAGAATATTTGGAATAAAAAATGGATTAGGCACTTGGTATATATTTTATTTGTTGCCACGTAGGGAGGACAACATACCCATTGGAGCTAGATGTTAGCACATATGAGTTTTTCCTTAATCCTTGGCTAATTTGACAAAGATTTTGGAGTAAGCGTTGCCTTTTGATTTGGAAGCGCCTTTAGTTTGGATATTTTGGGCATTCATATGGAAATTTATGAACATAGGTTGTATTCCTAGATGACCCAACATGCTTCTAAAATCCTTGGAATTCACCTTGATTCACAGCAAATGTTTAAGGAAAATCTGCCCAAATTGACAAAATTGTTGTTTTTAATACAATTTTTTATGTAAAATATAGTAACTTTGGGTAAGATTTTTTAGGTGGTGATGAAATTCAAAATCACTAAAACATGGGTTTTTTCAAGAATGAGTTGATTTACAAAGTCCCCTTTCATTTTTTCAATGGCTGTCATGGTTTGGAAGATTTGAATGGCTCTTTGAAGCCTATTTTTCATAAATTCACCATATTTATTTTTTTGTCTATTTTTATAAAAACGCCTATCTGTCGAAGGAGGGCATCCAAATGTTCAGTTGAATCCCAATATCAATTTCCAACAGGATAGGCATTACGCATATTTTTTAAATATTCTAGTGTAAAGGTATCTAAGTGCCAAGGGTTTTGAATGCCCTCAAAACACCACGCTAAAGGGAGATATTCACCAATATTAAGCCATGAAAGTGTTTGAAATGCCAAACGTGTCCTCTCCTGGAGCATCGAAGTGGAATATATGGTATGGTTTACAAGTATAATAATTGGGTTTTTAGATGTCAAAGTAAATGAGGATTTAAAAAAAAGTATCCAAATGTCAACGTTATTCCTTGAAAGGAAGGCAAATTAGTTCTAGATTTTGTGCCAACATAGATACATGCATGACTTATTGATTTTGATTTGGCCACAACTCAAATGCAGATGGTGGAGAGAAATGTTTGTAAAGGTTAAATAATCTACTTTAATTCACGTGGTGGTTCATGGTGTTGGTTATTTACATGAAGATCTTTGTTTAATTGAAAAGGAATTGTTCACTTAGTCATTTATTGCAACAACAATTAAGGTGTGTGTTGAAAATAGTTCAACGCATTTGCCTTTGTTAGCACATTTGGTTATTGTCATGGGGACACAATATATGATGGATGCAAAAATGCACATACAAACTATACTGATTTTTTACAATTTGGGCATATAATAGATGTTGGTCCTTTAAACCTCGATGGAAGTAAAACAAAACTTGTCAACTGATCCACATGAAGCAGTGCAAAATTTATTGACATATTTTTGGAGAGAAATCTTAAATGTTGAAATTACCCTTAAAAAAATGAATGTTCTTCATATCAACATTGGTTATGTTGTCATTGCTACAACACCCTCCAAAATTTCACTACATTCATATTTTGGAGCCTACCTAACTGTCGCATCAAGTGTCGCTTTGGTCGTCAAATGTCGTCTCGAGTTATTCTATATGTTTTAAGTGTTCTTGATCATTCTTAAGTGTCATCACATTTTTTAGAACATATCTAGTACATTTCATGGTCATAACACCTTTATTTGTTGTAAAACAACACTTTTGGTCGTAGTCACACAGACATTGTTCATTGCACTTGGGGAGTATTTTTAAACTGGCATTTTGATATTTATTTATCATTACTCAAGCCTGTCTAAGTTTTATCAATGAGTTGGCATGCGTCATACAATGATTTGATGTTTAAACTCATTGTGTTTGCCCCTTATTCTATCTTCTAGACTTAGACATATTTTGGTTGTACAAGTTAACCCATTAAGTCTAGGAGCGCATAACACAATATTAAGCCTTGATTGGGAATCCTTTGTTGTTCGGAAGTATGCCCTACACCCTCCAAGAGAACATAGCACACTCCTAAGCTCCATTCCCTTTCCTTTTTCCGAACTACACCCTAAAAGAATTCCTTCCTCCTTGTTGAGTACATGAGCGCACCCCAAAGCCCTGAAGCCTAACCCTTCAACCTTTAGCCTTACGCCCTACACCCTCTTTTTCCTTCTTCATCTCATGAACACACCCTAAAGCTCTGAAGAATAACCCTTCAACCTTCGACAGTGCACCACCCTATTCCCTCCTTGTCTCCCTTGAGAGCACAACGCACTTGGGAAGCCCGAATGCTCTTCCTTTGTCCTTTAGAACTATGCCCTGTAGAAATTACTTGTAGATTCAAACTTCTAATTGTAATTTACTAAAACAATAGACTTGAATCTACTCTACTCATCACCGGAAACAATTAAACGATTGCAGAATCATGAAGCATATAAGAGAAAGAATTCAATAAAAACATTACACAATGATTTCCGAGGGAAAGCCACAGCTAAAATCTTTTTCTATTTGTATATTTCCTTAGTCAGAAAATATGAGAATATTGTAATGATTTTATCAAGCTCGAGCAACCTCTGCATTATCTCTATTTGTCTCAACTTCCTAGACAAACCTAGGCCAATGCTTAACCAATTTCTTGCTTGCCCAAGTCCCTATTTCCTTGCGTTGTTTCCTTGGGAATTATCCCCCTATTAATTAGGGAAAATCCTCAAAGGAGTTGCGCAATCCATCATATGCCTTCCTCTAACTACATGCACAACTTGTACAATTTGGATAATTATACAACTAATAGTACATTGTTCCTGAACTCCAATATCAACGAGGTAACTCTTATATCTGACATGCATGAGCTATTCATGAGTGAATCATCAATTAATTGGTTGATCACTGTAGGCAACACCCCACTCCAAGACCTCCCACTAGTTCCTCCAATAGTTGGAACTAGTTTAACTGGCTTTAACTCAGTTCAACTCAATTAATTAATTACAACTCAAAATAAAATCAACCAGGGCTCCTATAAAGTAGGATACACTCTACATGACTCAAGTTAGACCCTCAAATCGAATTAACTGATCCAATTAAGTAAAATTAACTTAGTTAAGTAATACAAGTTGTCATGAGATGTGGAATTACAATTTTATTCATAATTTAATTCAAGGAAAAAATTAAATTAGTATTTTCTTATTGCATTTTCAACACTCCCGCTCAACAAGAAAGGGATTATTTTCTACCCTGAACTTGCCTCTATGAAACTTGAATTTGCATCTTGACAATGCCTTTTTCAAAATATTTGCATCATGTTCCTCTATAGGAATGTACTCCAACAACATGATTCTCCTATGCACATAATCTCGTAGATGGTGATACTGAATGTAAATATGCTTGGATTGATCATGAAAAACTGGATTCTCAGAGAGTTTGATACAACTCTGATTTTCATAGTAAATCATTGTAGGATCCATCTACTAACCAAATAACCCAACAAGGATCTTCCTCATATAGATAGCCTCACAAGCTACTTGACTATCATCCATGTACTCTGCTTCTTCCGAATTGAGTGCAATGGATCTCTACTTCATGTTGTACCAATAAATTGTTGCCGACCCAATCCTGAAGATTCCCCCTAATGTTCTCTTCCTGTCAGATGGACTCCATGCCCGATCTACATCTATGAAGCCTTGAATATTCACTCCCTTTATCCGTCTATACCAAAGACCAAACTGAGTGGTGCCTCTGAGGTATCTCAACACATGTTTAGTTGTATTCCAATAGAGTTTGGTTGGCTTAATCATTGCTTGACTACAAAACATATTTCCGTTTGTGTGTTCACAAAATACATAAGTGAACCCACCAGTTTCCTGTAAATAGTAGCCTCCACTACTTCACCTAAAGTAGCATCTTCCTTCCTCCAATTTCCTGCTAGAGGAGTCTCCATGGGTTTGTTGCTCTCCATGTGGAACTTCTTCACTATCTCGTTGGCATACCTTCCCTGAGAGAAAAACAGTTCCTCATCTCCTTCCCATACTTCCATACCAAGGAAATAATGCATGATCCCCAAGTCCTTCATCTTGCATTCTCTTGCAAGATCCTCTTTGCGAGTTTTACCAGCTTCTCATCACCTGTTAGAATTAAATCATCGACATATAATACTATAATAATAATTTTTTCTTGAACCACAATATGGTAAAGGTCTGCATCTGCTTCACTTTTGGTGAAGACCAACCTGGTGAAATAGTTGTTAATCCTAGTGTACCAAGCATGGGGTGCTTGTTTCAATCCATACAATGCTCGCTTGAGTCTACCCACATGTGACGCTCTAATGAAGGTCTGAAGTCCTTTTTGCTACTCAATTTACACCTCTTCCTCAATCACATCATTGATGAATGTTGTATTCACATCCATTTGATGTATCTTCCATCCCATATGTGTTGAAAGTTATAGAATAGATCTGATTGAGGAGTACCTTGCTGCTGGAGAAAAGGTCTCCTCGTAATCAATTCCCTCCACCTGAGAAAACCCTCTGGCCACAAATCTAGCCTTTTGTTTCTCCATACTCCCACTTGTTGCTTGCTTTACCCTGTAAATCCATCTGGAACTCACCACTGACTTATCTGTTGGTCTTAGGACCACTTCCCAAACACTATTTCTGATAATGGAGTCATACTCCCCACCCATGGCATCAACCCATACTGGTTTCTGCACTACTTCCTCGAATGAGGATGGCTCAATCTTTACACTCCGCTCGTCAGATCCATGTATCCAGTGTATTGATTTGGTGACCTCCTCTACCTATGCTATGATGTGAGTGCTCCCACATTCTCTCTAGCATCATGCAACGATATGTCAACCTCTCTAGTGTGCTTCCTTCCATATCTAGAAGTCTATGCATGAGTGGGTGCTTCCACTCTCTGATCCTCTGCATGTGGCTGCTCCACATCATCCTGAGTTTATTTCTTTGGAGCTAGAAGCTCCTCTTCTCCATGCAATTTAATCTTCCTCTCAATGGAACATCTCATGGCATTATCTTCATCGAAATTCACATCTCTACGAACCATAGTCATCCTATGAGATGGCGGGTACACTGGTAGTTGTGAGGTGTATCAGTGTATCCCATAAAGATGCCCAACTTAGCAGTTGGCTCTAGTTTTTTCCTTGCATCCTTGGTAACATGATAGTAAATTGATGAACTAAAGATCCTGAAGTGTACCACATCTGGTTTCTTATGTGAAAAGGATTCTTCTGGTGTACTCATCCCAAGAATCCAATGAGGACTCTTGTTTTGCACATATATAGTTGCGTTGCATGCTTCAACCCACAAGTGCAAAGGTAGGCCTTGTTCATGTAACATCACTCATGCAACTCCCACAAAAAATTTGTTCTTCCTTTCAGCCACCCCATTCTAATGTGGGTTATGGGGTGCTATTAATTCCCGTCAATTTCCTTCTAATGCACATAAGTTCTTGAATTCACTCAACACATATTCTCCATCGTTATTGCTCCCGAGAGCTTTAACTTTCCTGCCAATATCTTTCTCAACAAGTGCTTTAAATTCACAAAATTTAGAGAACATCTAATATTTCTTCTGCATGAATAAAATCTAGCACTTACGTGAGAAATCATCTAGAAATATTACATAATACCTGTTCTTGGTCGTGGAGGTTGTCTAGAACAATTGACACACATCTAAGTGAACTCTTTCAAGGATCACTTGCAATCAACTATCCTTATCATGAACGGTATCTTTGGTGTACTTCCACAGTGTACACCCTTTACATGTGTCTCTTTTCTCTATTGTACCCTTTGGAAGTCCTATAGAATTTTGTTGCACCATCTTCAAAGCTCCATGGTGCAAGTGACCCAATATTTTATGCCACAACTCATCGATGTCTCAACTCTACACCTTCTTGGCTTTTTAGCTCAAAGAAACACGATCTTCTACATCTAATTTGTAGAGGTTCTTCACCCGAACCACGATCCGCTTCACTTGTCCTGAGGCCATGTGATGAAGGAAAGCCTTTCCTTTTCTAAATATCACATCGTAGCCACAATCCTCTAACATAGCAACTGAAACCAAATTCTACTTCAGACCTAGAACATACATGAAATCTTTTAATGTGAGAGAAGAACTAGACTCCCTATAAAAAGTAACAGTATCGATGTCGGTTGTGCTATACCTTCCAACATCTCCCATTTCAATGTGCATCTAGAGATCCTTTTCCTCCAAGTCACTAAAGAATTCTTTCTTTCTGATCATATGGAATAAGGCTCCACTATCTAGATATCACACAGTAGCCATCACCAATGTCACCATGAAAGCGATGAGGGTGAAATCCAGCTTGAAATGTGAAGCAAGAGCTTCACCTACCGCTCCTCCTGAGGGCTTCTTGTTGACCTTCTAGTACGGACACTTCATAGCAAGTGTCCCAGCTCATGACAATGAAAACATTTAATCTTGGACAAGTCCTTCTTCTTTTCGCCTTGACTAAAATATGATTTGGAATGGGATGACTTACCTTTCCCTTTCTTCACCTTTCCATCTAAGGCACAATTCTCGTCATCATAATGCTTGGATGAGGATCCATCTCTGGAGTTCCATCGAATCTCTTCTTGCACCAATTCAGGCAACAAACGATCCCACTCTGATAGCTTATCCCTCCCATTTACTAAGTCCTGGTAGGTGTGCCAGCTCTTGGGAAGGCCTATAAATGCTAGGTTGACCATATCATCTTTAGAAAATATAACACCAACACTTCCAAGCTCATCTCGACATTGGGTGAACTTGGTCAAGTACTTTGGTATTGTGTCACCCTTCTCCATCTCAATTTTTTTGAGCTTGCCTTTAGTACCAACTTCCCGTGGTCACTGTTTTTTTGAAATAGGTTTGTCAAGGCCTTCCATATTTCATATGGATTTTCCTTATCGTGGAGGTTCGAAACAATATGATCTCGAACTCCTTCTAGGATAATCCTAACTTTCGCCTTTACAACATATTTTCTCCACTTTTCTATATCTTGAGCATCAATTGTTGGAGGCTTAGGAATATATTTTTCTATGAATTCCTTAAGCCCAATGTCTTCCAACACTACCTCCATCCTGTCTTTCCAAGAAATATATTTCGAACTACCCTCAAGGGCATATTCAAGTCTCAATCTGTAGAACGACATCCTTCTTGCAAATTTGATTTCACCTGTAAAATAAAAACTCGTATTCTCCTCTTCTAGAGTGATTTTGCCTCTGATACCATGTAGAAATTCCTTGTAGATTCAGAATGCTAATTGTAATTTACTAAAAAAATAGACTTGTGACTACTCTACTCATCAACGTAAACAATTAAACAATCATGAAATCATGAAGAATATGAGAGAAATAATTCAGTCAACACATTACACAATGATTTCATGGGGAAATCCACAGTAAAAACCCCTACTATCTGTATATTGCACTAGTCAGAAAATATGAGAAGATTACAATGCTTTGCTCAAGCTTGAGCAACCTCTGTACTATCTCTATCTGTCTCACAACTTCCTAGACAAGTCTAGGCCAATATTTAACCAATTTATCACTTTACCAAGCCCTTATTTCCTTGCATTGTTTCCTTGGGAATTAACCCCTATTAATTAGGGAAATTCTTCAAAGGAATTTCACAATCCATCATAAGCCTTCCTTTGACTACATGCACCACCTGTACAATTTGGATGATTATAAAAATGATAGTACATTGTCCCTGAACTCCAATCTCAACTGGGTAACTCTCAGATATGAAATTCATGAGTTATTTATGAGTGAATCATCAGTTAACTAGTTGATCACTGCAGGTAACACCCCACTCCTAGACCTCCCACTAGTTCCTCCAATAGTTGGAACTAGTTTAACTGACTTTAACTCAGTTAAACTGAATTAATTAATTACAACTCAAAATAAACTCAACCAGGGCTCCTATAAAGTAGGAGACACTCTACATGACTCAACTTAGACCCTCAACTCAAATTAATTGAGCTAACCAGGTCAAATTAACAACTTAGTTGACCTAGTAAAATTAGAATTTTATTCCTAATTTAATTCAATGACAAAATTAAATTAGGATTTTCTTGTTTCATTTTAAACATGCCCTATGCCCTCCCTTGAGTTTTATCTCTTCTCTTGAGCACATATTGAAGCCTCAAAGTTTCATCTCTTCAACCTTTTGAAGTGCGCCCTTACGCCTAGAATTTTTCATGTCCTTTCCAAGCACACTGATAAGTCATGAATGGAAAATTTGAATGAAACATTTTAGGTTAGGAGATTTTTTAGGCTGATATTTTATTGCCATGAGTGATTGCAGTTTCAAGTATTTCAAGAATAGCTTTGAAAGGATGCACAAATAAGATCAGGAAAAGAGGGAAGTCAAAGGAAGCATTCAAGAACAAAGAATGCATTGAAACCTTGATGACTAAAGCAACCCAAAAGACTCCATGAGATTAAAGACCCTTTAGAGGGTGAAGACATCAACAACATGAAAGCTGCATTTCAAGATCGAAGGCACAAGTGGTAGCCTTTTCACCTATCAAGGAAAGTCCATGTCATTAGTCACTATGAGTCCTAGTCATCAATGATAGTGACTTTTCATGTTCTCGTCACATGATGATGTGGAATTTATGATGTAATAATGTAATTATTGCAAAGAAAGAGAAGTAGAAGTCCAAGCATTATGTATGGACAAAAGAGCCATGTATAGAAGTCCAAAAGATATGTAATTCCAAGAGTCATATGTAATTCCAAAAGTCATTTGGAAGCTTAAGGGTTATAGAAGTCCAAAGATCATTAGAAGTTGTAAAGTCAAGAGTCACGAGGATATGAAAAGTCATGCCTTAAGTTATAAAAGGATCCTCATTTCTCAAGCAAAGGAATTTTAACCTTACCATCTCCCACAAGGTATTAGAGAGATAGAGATAGTACTTTTGGGGATCAAGTAGTGGCTCTAATGCTCCATTATTGGAGCTATTCATGTTCATTGTACTCATGTGTCTTTGAACTTTTGCTTGATACTTGAAGCCTTTTGGCCAACACATTTTCATGCATAGATCATGGATGTTTTAAGGCTATTCTTGTAGTGTTTGTGGTTTAAGTTTGATTTCACATGTACAAAATTAATTGAACTATTTTGGTAACTTTGGTGCTAAACTTGTTCAAAACGTGTTGTGATGATTTAACAATCGTAGCATCTATGTGAACTATTTCACTTGATTATTTCTTGTCTATGTGTGTGTATCTCTATTAGATTAGTACTATTACTTCTATTTTAGAGGCTCATTTTTTCTCCCTTGTAGTGAAAGAACCTTGATAAATCTACAGCCAAACATTCGCAAGGCACACTCTCTTACTCATTCAAAAGCACGTGCAATTATCTCTCATGCTAATTGCTTAAGCCAAGGGAAATCGCTAAGTAAACAGAAACCGAGACATATTTCTGGAAGGGAGTCCTACACCAAACAGTGTGAGGTCTAATTGGGATCTCATATCGGGGAGATCCCTTGTATGTTGGAGGTATCTAGCGTCGTCAACATTCTAGTGCTAGAAGGAGGGAAGAAAGTTTTTTTATGTTCGATAACTCTTCAATCCCAATTATTCAGTTTCTAGACAAGGCAGTAATATCCCGAGCACTATCCCAACTTATATTCCTGAGGTAGAAGGGTCTTCTCAGCCTAGTATGGAGTTGGTCTATGAAGTTACCTATGAACAACACTAGGAAATTCGACCTATTACTTGTTGGTTTGCAAAATCTATCAATTTACTCCTTGTTGTTGATAATATTCCTCATCATCTCAAGAAGAAAGAAACAACTCGTACTAGTGTATTGATTGCATCAGTGGAAGATTTGGTATTTTCAACTCTTGTGGAATTAGCAGAGTCTTCAGAAGACACAGTCCAATAAGAGCCACTTCCATCCATTCATGATGAGTGCAAGGAATATATTGTTCCTTCTGACGAAGAACAATCAAGAGTTGATTTTGAGTCTAATGATGGTTTAAACGATGAAGGAGAAGGATGAGTCAGATTCGAAAAAGGAGGAGGAGCCAATAGAAGAAGACATGGTTGATCAGGACTTACATTGGATGGACCAAAGGCCAATCACTATTTTGGATAACCTTCACACACTGCCTAGACATCTGGAGAAGTTGCTATCTAAGTTTGATTCGGACAAAAAATCAAAGGCAGGAGATCATATCGATGATTTCTACATGCATCTACAAATGCTTAAGGTACGATATGATGATGTTGCTTGTATGCTTTTTCCTTTCACATTAGAAGGTAGAGCAACAACATGGTACCATATTCTGCATGTTAATTCAGTCCATGGTTGGAGGGAGTTTAAGAAGTTTCTTTTGGAGAAATTTGCTAAAGAAAAGACTCCCGCCATGTTTTTAAAAGAACTCAAAAATATTAATATGGGGGAGAAGGAGAAAGTCAAAGATTTCAATCAAATGTTCAATCGCATATTGAACAAGTTCCCCCAAAATATGCAGCCTCATGATTCTATTACTATAAATGATTATACAATTTCTTTGTTGACAAACATTTATGATTTTTTTTAAAGAGTTTCAAAGGAGACATTGGCTATAAAATTTGCAAAAATGATCGCCATGGAAAAATACTTACGCATCATTGGAGCTATTACTAATAATGATGAATCTAAAGACTTCAAGGAGATTGGAAAGAAGTCTCAACCTTCTTTAAGCAAATATAAAGAAAAGGATTATATGGATATTGAAAGCTTGACTAGATCTTTAAAGGCACTCACCAATGAAGTTTTGGAATTAAAAAGAAAGTAAAGCAAGACCTCTACCAGTAGTAAGCCCCCCAAGTCTTTCCGTTTTAGAGGGAATAAAAACAACAACAATCAACCATCTAAGTCTACCCATAATTCTAATGTTGTGTTGAATATTGAAAGTTTATGGATGGATAACTATTGTTCCTTCCATAAGGAATGGAATTCATAGAAAATGTGCCCACAGTGGAACCACAACAATAATGCTTTGGACGTGCATATCTTTGATACTTTACTAGCAGATGAGAATTCCGAGCAGACGAAAGAAACAAATGAACTTGTAGTTTCTAAGGAAAGTATGGGTATTGGACATGCAGTCAACACTTTTGATTTTATTCTCAATATCGATAAGAAGAGTGTTGAAGAACCACATCAAAGTGAAGTCCCTCCTCAGAAACAAGTTGGTCTTTATAATTTGATGAGAAAAGGGTTCGTGATCTGAAAATCACTTATCAATGATCTCAATTAATTAATGTAGGTATTATAGACTCATGTGCTAGTGTGCCTATGTTATTTTAAGCAACAGATCGATAAGATTGCGAAATACACAGGCATTGGAAAATAGTAAGAGAAACACAACAAGCAAATGCAAAAACACAACAAATTAATAAGGAGTTCACCCAATCCTCCTGGGCTACGTCTCTTGGTCTAGCTTTCAGTGGTGGCCTTTTCTATTGTGTCTTTAAGCAGAGTTTTTACAATGAGGAGCTCAATTTGAGTCTCTTGTAACAGATGATGCTTAGTAGGGTGGTACTTGGATTCCCCAAGCCACTAGAGTACACAGACTCCCCCTTACCAAGTCTCGACCTCAACTGGTCTTAATGGGATGAGTCCAATTTGGTACTCAGTTCCCGACAGATATCCTCACAGGGATTGCTTGAACCTCTCAAGCCTTCTCGGTTCTGTCTGCTCGATGTTGCCTTAGCTCTGCCAGTCAACTCGACTTCTTTGTTCTCTGCTTCTTGCTTCACTCTCTATTCTGTCTCCCCTATCTCTCTCCTCTGTCTGTTCATGGCTTAAATCCAATCCATCCCTTGGTTGTTCACTTCCTCTTTCGGCTCTTTGGATCACTTGCCTCTATCCACTGGAATTCCCTGCTTCTGTGTCATCGCCACTGTGTAACGTTTCACAGAGAGGTGGCCACTTGTCTCCTTATGAACTGGGCGAAAACTTTTCCTCAAACGGTTGTTATTTCGGTTATTTCGTGAAATGATTCATCCGCTAGCTCATCGGTCATGGCAAAACCCAAATTTCATATGCCTCAGCCTATTCTTCCGTCAAATCCAATCCTCCATCGGGTGCAACCTCCACCATCGATCTAGGGCTACGGTCATCGCTTTTATCGCACGGGTGAGTTGCTCGACCGTTACCCTATGATGAGAGTGGTTTTCTCTCTCATTCGTTGGACACGTGTCATTCAATGTATGGCATCGCTCGGTCTTCTTCCAAACTCGCTTACCACCCGAAATGCCTCAGATATTCTGCCAGTTTTGGAGTGCGGGACCCGCCTTTTGACGGTTTGGGTATTTCTACACGATTTTCCTTATTTTTCACATGACCAGGTGCTAGGGCTTTTCCTTCTCTAAGGTTTTTATGCTGCGAAAGCGCAATCAGAAACGACCTCTATTTTCTAATCTAGACTCCCTATTGGCTAGTTTGCGCCACTGCGCGATCTCCATGAGCCAACAGTCAGCACGCTTTGACTGAGGATCCTCGTTGTTCCGTGCTGGCTAGAACTGCCACTGTCCAAAGGTACTTCCTGATAGCTCGTTATTCACAAGATTTTGGAGTTTGACATAGTTTGGAACAGTCATAGAAACTCTGATAATTTTTCAAGGATCTAATTCGGATCACGTCCTTCCCACTGAAAAATCTTTTGGACCACCAAAATTTGGTTTTCAAGCATTGACTAAGTGAGGATGCAACCTTCTCACCTATCCTATCTCTATCCATTTTGCACTGCTTGGCTTTGAACCCCTGAGCCCAATTCTGAGGTACTCAACATCTCCCCTGCGCGTCATTCTCACCTTCCTATCCAAAATTGTGTCTTCCTGCAATTCATTAAGATATTCAGGTAGCAAGTCATCAATAGAAGGAAATTGACTTTGCTCTTCAGGATCCTCAATTAGTGAAGGTTCAAACAAACTCAAGCTATTTGCATTTATGACTGAGTAGATGTGCATGTAAGCTGGTAGATCAAGGCGAAAAGCATTCTCACCAATTTTCTCAAGTATCTTGAAAGGTCCATACCTGATCAGCTTTAGCTTTTTACCTTCACCTTGCATCCTGTCCTTGCTGATATACATCCAGACTTGATCACCAGCTTGGAAACTATGCTCCATCTGATGCTTGTCATGCCTTGCCTTGTATTTGGCCTGGCTCTTTTCCAGTTGTTCCTGTACTACCTGGTGGATCTCTTGGATTTGTTCAATGAACCTAGTTTCCCTGTCCACATCGCTGTGTCCCTCAACTGTTGTGTCCTTAACAAAGATAAAATCCAAGGGAGACCTTGGTGTGAAACCAAAACAAGTCTCAAAAGGAGATCTCTGTGTGGAAGAATGTTTGGCTCGGTTGTAAGCATGCTACACATAACAAAAATGTTCATCCCAAAGCTTAGGATGCTTGCTGCAATATCCCCTGAGTAACTAGATCACTGTCATGTTGACTACTTCTATTTGGCCATCAGTTTATGGATGGAAAGTTGTGCTTTTATTTAGTTTGGTGTCCATCAGTTCCCACAGACTTGACCAAAACTTTCCCACAAATCGGGTGTCTCGATCAGATATAATGGAAGTGGGTAATCCAAAATGAACCCATACATGTTGAAAGAACAGTTTTGCAGTTTGTTCAACTGTAATCTGTTTATTACAAGGTATCAAAATACACATTTTGCTGAACCTATCCACAAAAACATATAGATAATCATGACCTTTCCTACATTTGGGAAGTCCTCCAACAAAGTCCATGGAAACACTTTCCCAAGGATGAGAAGGAACTAGTAATGGAGTGTACAAGCCTAGTTTTCTATTCCTGTGCTTGCTTTTAGCACACATAGTACACCCTCTTACATATCTAAAAACTGTCTCGTTCATTTTTGGCCAATAACAAAACCTTTGTAGCTATGTAATTATTTTACTTACCCCAAAGTGACCTAATATTAGAGAAGTGTGTGCTTCTCGAATTATCTTTACTCTTTCAGTTTGTGGAATGCATAGCTTCCCACAATGATATAGGAGTCGATCCTTAATATGATAATCCAATTCTTCTACTCGTTTTCCTTGACTTAAAGTTGCATATACATCTTTAAAGTCTATATCTTGAGCATATTGTTCAATGTAGCTCTCATGTAACATAGAATTATGCTTAAGTATAGTAGATGCATTTATAATGGGTCTAGATAACATATCTGCAACTTTATTGTGTATGCCCTTTTTATATCTGATGACTAAATGAAACTGTTGTAGAAAACCCATCCATCTATAGTGTCTTGATTGCTACAACTTAGTTTGGGAGTGTAGATATTGAAGTGGTTGATGATCAATATGTATTACTGTCTCTTTGCCCATTAAGTAATGTTTCCACTTTTTCACACTCTATACTAATGCATACAATTCTTTATCATATGTAGGATAGTTAACTACTGCAGAATTAAATGTCTTAGAATGATAACATATGGGTTTACCGTGTTGTATCAACACTGCTCCCATGGCATAGTCACTGGCATCTGTTTGGATCTCAAAGGGTCTTTGAAGATCAGGCAGTGCTAGTACTGGTGCTGTACTAATCTTTTCTTTCAAGGTGTCGAAGGCTTTTTGTTGTTTTCCTCCCCACTGAAACACCTTGTTCAATCCTATTAAAGCATGTAAGGGAGCTGCAATTAAGGAAAAGTTAGAAATGAACTTTCTCCAATATTGTGTTGCTCCTAAGAAGCTCCTAACTTCTGTAGCAGATTTGGGTTTAGGCCAGTTTACAATGACTGCCACCTTAGAGGGATCTATCTTCAATTCACCACCCCATACCATATGTCCCAAATAATTCAAAGATGTTTTGCCAAATTCACATTTTGAGAGTTTAACATAAAGCTTTTCTCTTTTCAAAACACCTAGTGTCTGCTTAACATGCTTTGAATGTTCTTCCCATGTTTTGCTAAATATCATAATGTCATCTAGATATACAATAAAAAATCATCAAGAAAAGGTCTGAGTACATCATTAATTATTCTCATGAAAGTCGCAGGAGCATTAGTTAAGCCAAACGGCATAACCAGCCACTCATACAATCCCTGCTTTGTTTTGAAAGTAGTCTTCCATGCATCTTGTTCTGCAACTCTGACCTGATGATATCCACTATGCAAGTCTAACTTGGAAAAATAAACAAATTTTTTTAATTAATATAATAGAGCATCTATGCGAAGAAGGGGATAACAATTTTTTATTGTTATCTTATTCAGTGCTCGGTAATCAATGCACATTCTCCACGAGCCATCTTTCTTTCTCACCAAAATGATTGGAGATCCACATGGTGATGTGCTAGGTCTGATGAACCCCTTCTCGAGAAACTCCTGCACCTGCTTCTTGATTTCTGCATTCTCTAAAGCGGACAACCTATACATTCCAATGTTAGGCAATGGAGCATCTTACTGCAAATTAATTTCATGCACTATTTCCTTTTTGGGTGGCAGACCTTTAGGTTCTTGAAACAAGATATCATATTCTGAAACAACTTTTTCTAAATTAGCTTGTTGTTTAGCATCGCAACCCTCAAATACATTGGTTTTATCAGGTTTCTTTTCCTTTACAACCATCAGTAAAAATTGTTTGCATGAATTTATCATTCGTTTCATCTGCCCTGAGTTTATGAGAGTGTAATTATTCTTGATCTTATGAGCTCTTACAAAGTATTCGATTCCATCTTTAATGAGTAGATACTTGTTCTCAGCTCTATAGAAAATAGCTTTTCTTTCATACAATTAAGGACTTCCTAAAACAATTCCACATATATCCAAAGGAATTATGTCTAACTCAAACTCATCTACAAATGCTGACCCAAAAGAAAACTCGAGTTTGCATTGTCTAATCACTTGTAGTTGTGCTTTATCACTTAACCATCCTAATGGGTATGGTTTCTTGTGAGGTGTAGTCAGTAATCCCAACTTCTTTACAATTGCTTCAGAAATTAAATTTACTTGTGAACCACTATCAAACAAAGTATCAATCTTTTGATGTTTGGAAATAACTCGAATATGGAAAATCTCATGTCTTTTTCTCTCATTTTCTTCATCAATAGTATATTGTGCAGAATCACTAGTAGATGCTTTAGAATTCTTATCTTTTATACCTGTGGCTACAATGGTTGTTTCATCTCCTGAGTCTGACCCCAAATCTTTCTGAATAGTTGCAACAGTCTTCTTCTTCTTGCCATCGAACTTTTTAGGTCTCAGTTCCGGATGTAGAATCCAACAGTGCTCATCATCATGCCCATCCTTCTTACAGTGAGTGCATGACGACTTGCTTTTCTATGCAATTTTGGCCTTCCTTGCTTTCCATTTATGTTTTCTTTTCTCCTTATTCTTGCTTGCAGTGGGTTGGGATGATCCCCCAACTTCTGGGTTTCCATTCTTTCCTCTAGTTTCTAGATGCGTAGCTTGAACATATACCTCATCTATACTAGTGGGATTAAACATGAGGATAGTGTGCCTCATGTAGTTGTGTAGACCACTGATGTACTTCAACAGAGTCTCAAGTGAGTCTAATGAGATTCCTAGAATCAAAGCTCTCTTCCTAAATTCTTGGGTGTAACCTTGTACACTTTTCCCTTTCAATTGACGAAGAGTTTGCCAGCTCATCATGGCTTGCTGCATGTAGGCCAGTGGATAGAACTGCTTTTTGATTGCAGAAACAAATTCACTCCAGATAGAAAGAGTCTTACCATGTCTCTTCATGTCAGCTTGGGTCCTGCCTTCCCACCAAACCAAGGCAGTGCCTCCAAGGCGTAGGCTGGCCAACTGAATCTTGCTCTTATCTGAATCAATACTCTGCACTCTACAATAAACATCAATTTGTCTGATCCAATTGTCCAACTTTTCTACATTCAACTCTCCATCATATATTGGTAAATCAAATTTAACATCTAGTTTAATCAAAGATGTCTTCTTTTTATGTTCAGGGCTATTAGGAGGTGTGAGAAAGCTTTCTTCTTTCCCTTCGCCTTTCGAGTGGTCATGGAGGAGAGACTCTTCTTCTCCTTTATCTTGTTTAGAGCCTGATGAATCTTCATCTTTATGTTTTCTAAAGTCCTTATACATTTCCTCTACCATGGACCTTATGGCCAGGAAACTATCTATAAATTGAGGGTCTAGCCCCGCAGAACCTTCCTCTGACCTTGTCTTTTGAGGATAGACTCTTCCAATCTTAGGATTATTTTCGACCAACTCTCCTTCTCCTAATTTGAGCTTTGATCTAGTTAGCATTCAACAGCTAAATCCAGCACAAGCTTGTCTAACCTTAACAACCTATAGCTTTGATACCACTTGATCTGAAAATCACTTATGAATGATCTCGGTTAATTAATGTAGGTATTACAGACTCATGTGCTGGTGTGCCTATGTTATTTTAAGCAATGGATCGATAAGATTGTGAAATACACAGGCATTGGAAAATAGTAAGAGAAACACAACAAACAAATGAAAAAACACAACAAATTAATAAGGATTTCACCCAATCCTCTTGGGCTACGTCTCTTAGTCCATCTTTTAGTGGTGGCCTTTTCTATTATGTCTTTAATCAGAGTTTTTACAATGAGGAGCTCAATTTGAGTCTCCTGTAATAGATGATGCTTAGTAGGGTGGTACTTGGATTCCCCAAGCCACTAGAGTACACAGAATCCCCCTTACCAAGTCTTGACCTCAACTGGGCTTAATGGGATAAGTCCAATTTGGTATTTAGTTCCCGACAGATATCCTCACAGGGATTGCTTCAACCTCTCAAGCCTTCTCATTTTTGTCTGCTTGATGTTGCCTTAGCTCTACTGGTTAGCTCGACTTCTCTGTTCTTTGCTTCTTGCTTCACTCTCTATTTTGTCTCCCTTGTCTCTCTCCTCTGTCTGTTCATGGCTTAAAGCCAATCTGTCCCTTGGTTGTTCGCTTCCTCTTCAGCTCTTCGGATCGCCTGCCTCTGTCCGCTAGAATTCCCTGCTTCTGTGTCATTGCCACTATGTAACGTTTCACAGAGAGGTGTCCACTTGTCTCCTTACGAACTGGGCGCTAGCTTTTCCTCAAACGGTCGTTATTTCAGTTATTCCATGAAATGATTCATCCGCCAGCTCATCAGTCACGTCAGACCCCAAATTTCATATGCCTTAGCCTATTCTTCAATTAAATCTGGTCCTCCATCGAGTGCAACCTCCGTCGTTGATCTGGGGCCTCCAGATCCTATGGTCATCGCTTTTATCGCATGGGTGAGTTGCTCAACCGTTACCCTGTGATGAGAGCAGTTTTCTCTCTCATCCGCTGGACACGCGTCATTCAATGTATGGCATTGCTTGGCCTTCTGCAAACCTGCTTACCACCTGAAATGCCTCCGATATTCTGTCAGTTTTAGAGTGCGAGACTCGCTTTCTGACAGTTTGGGTATTTCTGCACGGTTTTCCTTGTTTTTCACATGACCAGGTGTTGGGGCTTTTCCTTCTATGAGGTTTTTATCCTGCGAAAGCGTGATCAGAAACGACCTCTGTTTTTTGAGTTGGACTCCCTATTGGCTAGTTTGCGCCACTGTGCGATCTCCATGGGCCAACAGTCAGCGCGCTTTGACCAAGGGTCCTCGTTGTTCCGTGCTGGATACAACTGCCACTTTCCAAAGGTCCTTCCTGATAGCTCGTTATTCACAAGATTTTGGAGTCTAACATAGTTTGGAACAGTCATAGAAACTCTGATAATTTTTCAAGGATCCAATTCGGATCAGTTCGTGCCTAAGCCATAAGTGGCGAGACAAGAACTGAAGAAGAAATTAGTAATAAGAATTGCATCACCAACTAATCCTGCGCAGAATACGTAAAACAGGTATGGAAATGTTGCTACTTCTAAGGACACTTCCACTAGCAATAAAGATAATCCTATCACTCTAGAAGTTTCAAATCAAGCTACACCTCCAGACACTTCAACACTTCCTGCTAAAAATGAAATTATTGATTATAACATAGTCGATGATTTGAAAAGAGCTTGTGCCAACATTTCTGTCTTTGAGCTCACAAAGATAGTAGGTTAGTGTGAACTACTTGTCCAAGCCTTCTCATAGCCATCATCAGATGAAAAAGCTTCTACCTATCTAAAGGTGTCTGGTAATTCTTCTGGAAATCTCGAATCTATAGTTAATTCTGTAACTTTAGATGCTAAAAATCTCTACTCCCCATTTTTTCTAACTTTTGAAATATTTAATTACAACTTCCATAATTGTTTGGTCAATTTGGGTGCATCTGTAAATGTAATACCATTATCTGTGGCTAAGAAGATTAACGCTAAATGGGATAAAACTTATGCAAAAATTACTTAGCTAGATAGATCCCTTGTCTAATCTATTGGTGAACTCAAGAATGTTATTATCTTATTATCGTCACCGAGTACACCAATGCATAAACATTGTAATTATGGACATCCTTGAATCCTATGGAATATTCTTGAGTAGAGACTGGTCTAGTAAATTAAAAGGGTATTTTTCTTCAAATTGGTCACACTTATGGCTTCCATATAAGGGTAGAAACAACCATATTTGAGTGGAGAGTGAGCCATACATGAAATATACTATGACACCACTTGAGGGTCATAATGAGCCTATTCCCTTTGCAGGCCTTACCTTTGGAATTTGTTTCTTGGAGATTGCCCATGAGTGTTATCAAGCACAACCATCACCCTTCACATCTGATAAACATTTGGAGCTCCTTCCTTGTAATCGAAATGGTACTAATGGATCATGTAATATAGATGTACATAATTGTAATAATAGTATAGGAACCAGTTTAGTAGCTAATCATATATGGATTATGTACTTCGATGGTTCAAAAATGTGGGATGGCTCTAGAGATGATTTCATACTCATAGACCCACGTAATAAGAACATCCTATCATGTCATTTGGAGTTTGAGTGTAAAAATAATACTGTCAAATATGAAGCACTCGTGCTTGTATTAAAGAAATCCATCAACCTAAAGTAGATTTTCTTAAGGTAATTGGTGACTCAGAAATGGTTACTCAACAGGTACGAGATACTATCCACTGTGTTTCACTAAATTAAAAAAACTACCAATAGGAGGGCAATTGATTAATTATTTTAAATATTTTAATATTATTTTTGTTCCTAGACTTATAAATGTCGCAACAAACACATTAGCTAATGCAGCCACTAGAATGTCACCTTTGAAAAATGGTTTTTCTATAGAAATTATATATAAACCATCCATGTCTGATAACACAACTAATTTTTGTGTTTTAAATAATGACCAAAAAATACTGTATTTTATGGCTAATGTGGATGTGTTTAAAGATGCTTCCATTGAGGAGGATGAGCATGATAAGGATTTGTAGGAGGTGTCTAATGCAATGAAAGGAAACACTATGCCCAAAGGTGTAATGTCCCTGGAAAAATTATATGACCTGCAAAACAAGTTCAGAGGACAAACTAACACAAAGACTGAGAGCTTGAAGCTATCATCTAAAAAAGTTAACTTTGGAACTCAAGATGATACAAAAGATGTAAACCTTGGTACATGTTGTTCTCAACAAGAAAGAAAATAATTCATCTGCATATTCAAATAGTACTGAGATGTGTTTTCATGGAATTACGAATTACTCGTATTATCCAACATGTAATTACCATTAAAGAAGGGGTGAAACCATTTCAGTAGAAGCTAAGGAAAGTTCATCCAATGCAGAAATCGCTAATTCAAAAGGAATTGAGGAAGTTGTTGGATGCTTATATCATTTTTAAGGTTAGACATTCTACTTTGGTTTTGAATTTGGTCCCAGTCAAAAAGAAGTCCAGTGAGATAAGGTTATGTATTGATTTTCGCAATATCAACCAGACATTAGACAAAGACAATTACCTAGTGCCATCCATGGAACAAATCCTCCAAATAGTATCTTGGTCTGAGTTCTTCTTGACTCTAGATTGTTTTTCTAGCTACAATCAAGTGCTAGTGGCAGAACCGAGTCGCCTTAAAACCACCTTCAGGACCAAGTGGGGAACATTCGCCTTTAAGCACATACATTTGGGCTTATAAATTTTGGTGCTACACTTCAAAGAGAAATAGACATTGCTTTTTGTATCCTCATTGGTCAAAGTGTTGTAGTTTATTTGGATGATGTAACTGTATTCTCCAAAATAAGATCAAACCTTGTGTGTCATGTGAAACAAATATTTGAGTGGTGTCGTAAATATGTGGTATCTCTCAATCCTAAGAAAAGCATCTTTGGTGTGTCAAAAGTAAATCTCTTAGGAAACATCATTGCGAAAAATGGAATCAAAGTTGATCCTGAAAGGATCAAAGCTATAACTCAGATCTTGTTCCTAGTGAATAAGAACACTATGCAATCTTTCTTAGGGAAGATTAATTTCCCACGCAAGTTCATCTATGACTATGCTCAGATAGCTAAACCTCTATAAGATATGATTAAGAAAGATACGATTTATAAATGAGACAAAAGGGAAAAAGATGCTTTTGGTCAAATTAAGTAAGCCATTGTTGATGTGCCTACGTTATTTAGTCTTGACTATGGCAAATATTTCCTACTTTACAATTTTGCTTCAAATTAATCTATTATGACTATACTGACGCAAAAGGATGTTGAAGGAAATTGACAACCTATTTTCTTCATGAGTGCTAGCTTACAAGGGTTAGAGCTAAATTACACTTCCATTGGTAAAAAAGCCTATGTTGTATATAAGTTAGTAAAATATTTCAGGCCCTATCTCCTTAAATCTCACATGATCATATATGTGCCTCATCCAGCAGTCAAAACACTTTTTGTGCAATAGGAGTTGGGTGAGAAGAGGGAAAATTGAATGACTTGTTTACAATAATATGATCTGGAGTTTAAGCCAGTTCATAATATTAAAGTTCATGACGTTTTCCAATTAGCAACAAAAGTGAGAGATGCTCTAGAGCAACCTTTTTCAAGTTGGGAGTAGGAAATAGAGAAGTACAACATTGAACAAGTTCCCCAGACAAGCTCAATTGTGCCATGGTATTCAGATATATGGAAATTCTTAGAGAACGACACCTTGCCCACGCATTTGTTGAACAAACAAAAGAGGGCAATCAACCTTAAAGATTTATCCTATCATCTCTTCATGGCATGATTTTCATAAAGCACCATAGCAGTGTCTTGCTAATATGCCTCGAGTCTCAAGACATGGAGATGGTACTAAGAGAGGTTCATGAAGGATAAAAAATTGGTCATTATGCGGGTGATACAACTATGCATAAAGTAATGAGGGTTGGTTATTATTGGCCCACCTTATTCAAAAATTCTCACGCTTATGCTCGCAAGTGCCCATCTTTTCAGAGATGTGTCGACCGAGATTAGAATTCAGTCACTCCACTCCTACCAGTAGTAGTTGAGGAAACTTTCCAATAGTGGGGACTAGATGTTATTGGAGAAATATTCCCACATTCATCAAAGCAACACCGATAAATTTTAACAATGACAAATTATTTTACTCAATGGATAGAAGCAATTCCTTTAAGACAAGTTAACGACTAGGAATTCATCCACTTCTTGAAAAAAAACATTATAACCAGGTTTTGCATTCCAATGTCTCTTTTCTTTGATAATGTGACTTATTTTTATTCATTGAAACTTTATGATTTTGCATTAGAAAATGGTATTGTGTTAAAGCATGCATCTAACTATTACCCATAAGGAAATGGTTTAGTTGAATCAACAAACAAAAATCTCATTTGCATAATCAAGAAAACCATTTTCTCTAAGCAAAGGAACTGACACAATGCTTTGATAAATGCATTATGGGCTAACCGTGTAACTCTAAAGCCTTCCCTAAAAACCTCATTGTACTCCCTGGTATATGACAAAGAAGTTATCTTGCCTCTGAACTTGTATTTCCCATCCTTGCAACTCTCCCAAGAGTCCCAAGGTAGACCTTGCCTTCTGGTTCAAAGCAGGATAGATACTTTGCTTAAACTTGAGGAAGAAAGTCTCAAAGCCAAAAAAAGATTTGTCATCCATCAAAACCATATTAAGTGTTGGTTCAACAAAAAATCCATAGGGACTAAGAGTTTCGATGTGGGTGACTTAGTATTGAAGTGGGACAAAGCCCACGAAAAGAAAGGCAAACGCACAAAGTTCCAACCTATGTGGATTGGCCACTTTACCATTGAAGAAAACTTGGTCATGATACTTTCAAGTTGAAATCCTTAGATGGGAGGTTTGACCATCTTCCCATAAATGGCTAAGATTTGAAATATTATTTCCAATAACAACTGTAAGTTGCATTTCCAGTACAATTTTCTTTCGTTTCTTTTTCTTTATCATTTGTGTCAGTCTTGTGTGCGTCTTTTAAGTCATGTCTTGTCATGGGTCTTGGTCATTGTACATAAATAAGACCTTGTGTTAAAGCATGTGTTGGGTGAAAATATTATCGTTTAATTCTGTTGTAGTACTTTCCCAACTATTTAATTTGTCAATTCGAGGTTCGTAGACTTACGAGACACATGCACTATATATGTAGGACTGAAGTGGAACTAATCTAATCTAATCTAAATTACAAATCTCTCAATCCGAGGTTCGTAGACTTACGAGGCACATGCACTATATATGCAGGACCAAAGTGGAACTAATTTAATCTAAATTACTGAAATAAAATTAATCTAGGAAGGCATTGAAACACTAACTAGGAAAGCAGGAAATTGCATAAGGGAAAAAAAATTACAACATGTGAAGAATTGAATGACAAACAACATATGTGAGCTCACAACAATAAAACTGTCTCAAATTATATTACAAGAATCAAATTACAAATCATGAAAGCATAACAATTAAAGATGAAAAACTAAGAATTCCTTTCCATTATTCATTATTATTAAAATGAAGAGAGAGCACTCTCTTATATACATGAGGAAGATAACCATCTCATAATTACATATCCAATATTCTCTCAAGCACTCTCAACTAATTTCCCATTATTACAAGATATGATCCCTTTGAATCCTCCACAAATCTCTCAAGCATTTTCAACTACTTTCCCATTATTACAAAATATGATCCCTTTGAATCCTCCACAAATCTCTCAAGCATTTTGGATAAGATATGTTATCCAAATCCTCCATGATTTTCTCCTTAGGAATAGGCTTGCATAATTATCTCCTTAATATGGTGGAGGAGATATGGATAAGATATGCCAACCAAATCCTCCATGATTTTCTCCTTAGGAATAGGCTTGCATAATTATCTCCTTAATATGGTGGAGGAGATATGGATAAGTCTCTTGGAATTCTTCACGTATTTCCTACACATCACAAAACTCACATATTCTTGAGATATATATAAAAATATGTATATTTTCTAACATTTAATCATAAATTCACTTGTAATACAAAAATGAATAAAATGGAAAATAAGAAGGTGAAACCCAAATGTATTTATGAAAATGATATGATAAAAGGTTAATGGGATGATGAAATGTAAGGAATAGTGAAGAAAAAGGTGGATGAAAATATGACATTTCTGAGTCCCAACATCCTCCCCAACTGAACTTGTTGCATGTCCTCATGCAACCATGCATGGGTCTCTTTAAGAGCATTTGGCATCTTGAACTTTGGCTTTACATGATGATGTCTTTTAATAATGAATGTTTCCAGGATATGTGAAAGACATGAGTAACAACTTACATTTTCTTATGGTTGGTTCTTGTGTGACAACCATGAATACAAAGAATGTTGGTTCTTGTGTTAACAACATTCATTTCGTTTTATGTTCTCTTTTCTTCAATAATAATGTAAACACTCACTGGAAATCATAATGTGCATAAGAAATCCCTTTTGTAATATTAGTGAAGCATGCCAATATTGCGATGAAGCAAAGTGCAACAAAGTATCATTGGAAAATAAATGTTGGTGAATGGTAAATGAGAAAAATGGAGTGATAGTGGTGAAGAAATGGAATCATGGTAGTGAATATGAAGTGAATATAGTTCTCCCCCCGCCAACTGAATTGGTTGCATGTCCTCATGCAACCTGACATGGCTCATGAAAGGAAATGTAGCATGGTGAGGGAATTTTCCAAAATATTCAAGTTAGCATATAAGGAATTTCATGATTAAAGATTAGAAAACAACATACCTCTACTTACCCAAGAATGATGAACTATGCAATAGGAATGTAGATGATGCTGCTGTTGGATCAAGAAAATGTGATTGATGTTGTTGTAATTGGATCCTGGGAAATGAAGGAATCTGAACTGCTGATGCTTAATCATGGAAAGTATAAACGATGAAAGTAGAACTATGGTACTCTCATAGATCAAAATGCATGTTGCTGTAACTGCGGAGGGAGTTGTGAAAAAGTGTATAGTCTTCACCTGCTACTAAACTTCTTGGTACAATTCTAATCATGCGAAAGAATGCGTTGATGTCGTGCATGAAAAGAAATCATTGGATTACCAACCATTAATGCATGCCGTTAACCAATGCGAGGCAACTCACCATTGATGTCAATGAGTGCCAAGGTACCCAGGTACATCTTGCAAAGTGCGAATGGATGTGCTGAGGTCGAGCCACTTGCAAGATCTGACGATCAAGGGACATTGATGTATTCCCATGATTTTCAGCGAGAGAACTTGCCATTGAGGCATGCAAGTCTCAAGGTACCCAAAAGGAACTCTAGTCTATTTCCCAGATAAGGTGTTGATGTCGATGGGGCAAGACTTGTTGAAAGGTGGGCCTTAAGGAATCCCACATCAGTCAATGCGAGTTTGTACAAAAAGATTTGGTAGGACTATAAATGGAAAGAACTCATGGACAAGCAGTGTGGATCAGCATGGCGAGGAAAACAAGGAAATGTAATCATGGAAAGGGAATGAGTTGTATTCAAAAGGAAAACTAGAAGGCAAAAATAAACTGAAAAGGATAAAGGAATGTATGCGATTCAGAAAAATAGGCGTGCATGAAGTCATGAAAGATAAGGTAATGGAAGATGGTTGCAACATAGGGATGGTCTAGGCATTTGGAAGGAAATAGGTGAGTAGTCATGACGCAAAAGGATTTTTGTGTAGTGGAAAATGTCATGATATGTGCAGTGAAGAATTAGTTCCTTCAAGCGTCCAATGATGCATGTTTCATTGTGATTTCGAAAAATCACTTTTGCATTAGATTGTCTTCAACTCTGAAAAACTTAGCACCATTCCTGCATAAAAATTGTCACCTTTATGTGCCATCTCCATCGATCTTTCCTGTATGAAGTGACTCAAAAACAAATTAGCTCATTTTCAAGAATTTATGAAATGTCCATTTTTTTAATTATTTTTCAAAGTTACACTAATTGTGGATGAAAAAGGGTGTTGCATCGTAATGTTGAGCTTCTTGCATAAGCTTCTTGTTAACCTACACATAACACCAATCTCATTTCACTTGTTAGTATATGCATCCTAACTCTTGCCCACAAAAATAAATGATAAATTCCAACATATATTTATTTCCCCCCAACTAGAAATATTGCATGTCCTCATGCAATTTACTCATTGAAAAATGTTTTTATTGGTTTGCAGGAAAATTGATTTAAAACATTTGAAAAGGCTTTTGTATTTCTTAGGGAACAAGTATTATGAATGAATGTGGGCAATTTTATTTTATTTTTTTATTTTTATTTTATTTATTTTAATTATTTTTTATTATTAGTAAATAACAAATTCAAAATCAAAAGTTTTTAACTTATTATTTATGTCGAATTTTTTTTTTTAAAACAAAACTAATAATAAAAGAAACTAACCCTAATTAAAAAAAATGACTAATACAACCTTCAAAGTAGCAGCGTGAGCCATGGGGCGTAATGCTAAATTGGAAACAGCAGTAGTCAAGCAACAGAAACCTGCTGCTCTCTGTGTTAATATTGTGGGGGTTCGTCTGTAAAACTGTGTGAGAGGGTCGCCATTTAGGCCTATTGATCTCGCCTATGTAGTTGTTGCTATATCCATTTGAACCGTTGTTGGAACAAGAACCTGTACATGGGCAAATATAGTGGAATATTCAAAGAATTCAATTGTAGCATTCCTAAGTATCTAGTAGCAATCATCAAGCAGGCAATCTTAGTAACAATTAGTGATATGCATCATGAACATTAGTAACAATTTCCAGTTTCATTTCCATCTGGCCCGCCATCTTGGTAAACTTGTTCCGAAATTATAGTGGCAATGCTACCTCCATCGATACTGGTTATGGCTCCCTTCAGATCAGGAAAGTATAACAATTGTAAATGCTATTAGAAGTAAACAGATGGTTGAGTGGCAACCATCAAACCATCCACCCACAACCACCAAACCATTTTGCATCATTGGACACATTACAGACTGAGTAGAATCATCCGCTTTATCTACATCATCCAGAAGTGGAATATCCAAGTTGATTTTCTCCTCAGCAGCTATCACCATATGCTTGCTCCCTTCCAAATAACTGATGCCGTGATTATCAGGATTAGTAGGTTTCTCTTTATCTACCACCAGTAAATTAGCATTTACATCTTGTACATCTGTCTTTTGAAGGCTCTGTGAGGTGGATAGGCTGATTGCCATTTGCTTTGTCTGTTGTTGCATGTCAAGTATCATATCTTTGCGGTTGTGTAAATCCCTCTCACTCAGGACGGGCTTGGCAGGCGGATTCTGAAGAAGAGATTCCAAGCGGTCGAGCTTGGTAGCCAAGAGCATGAGCTTACGCCGGGCTCCTATCAGGACAGAGTTGGGATCCCCTCCAACTGCCTGAAAAGAACCTCGCTCCCTAATACGTGATTCAATGTCCTCTGCTAACCGCATCGCCTCCTCCACTTCGTGGATCCATGCATCAAATACAATTATCTGTTGAGACACCATCTCCCTCCTCCTCCAAACAGGTAATGGAAGGAAGTAGCCGACTACATTAGATTTGGTTTACTCAGAAAGATCCACAAAAACGTTTTCCTCTAGTTCAGATGTTTATTTTGCAGAATGGTTGCATGAATCGAAAATTTTCAATTATTTTTTATTTTTTATTTTTTTATTTTTATTTTTTTTAATTTTTTGAAAAACTAAAATTTAGAAAGAAACTAAACTTTCTCTAGACTTAATTTTTTTTTAACAAATGGACACAATGATTTGCATATTGAAAGATGTTTTTGATGAAGCATATTGCAAAACATTTATTTATTCTTGAAATTAGTCTAAATCATCCCTATTTTCTGATCCTCACGATCGCACTAAGCGTAGAGGAGAGCATACTTATTCTAAGCAAAACTAAAAATGAAATCAAAAACTAAAAATGAAAGCCTACCTACTCTATACTAATTAAAAAAAATTAGTTACGTGTAATTAAACTTCCAATGAAGCCATTCACGTAGCAGTAACAACAATATATCCAGTAACAATTTTTTAAATAATGGATGAAAATATTCGAGAGTGAATGAGTCTAGTTGCTGTAACTGCAAATCAACAAAAAAATAAAAAGATGAATCTAATCTAGTACTTACCTGGAACCGTTTTTCGATAAAGCTTTGATAGGCACAGTTTCTCTCACCTAGATCATGTTGTAACTCCTGTTATTCTTCTTCGATCTGTTGTTCTTTTTCCTCAATCTCCTGTTTGAATGATTGTTTGCCATCAGATATGCAAGATTCTTCAGATGTTGAATCTTCGTTTGTTTCTTGGGGAGTAGTTGAACCTTTAATTCTTGTCAAGATCTCCTCTTCCAAGGAAGAAGAAATTCTGACTTCTGCTAGGATCTGAGTGAGTAGTTCCAAGCTGAAACTCATTGTTAAACCATGTTGAAAAAGGAATTCTTACATACTAAAAACAGAGTGCTAATAATTGTCTGAGCTTTTAATCCTTTTACAAGGTTTGAGTTCATAAAAAATCTTCCAAATCAGCACACTAAAAATTGAATTAAAAACAAAAGGACCACAGAAATAATCTTGAATTCAATACTCAATTAAACCCTCTTACAAGGACTGCTCATTAATTGAGTAATCGAATTCTTCAACTACAACCATGAACCATGAATTCATCAAACACTCTTCACAGTTGCGAAAATCAAACACACTTGCAAAAATTGAAATTCACACTTGCATGAAAAATCAAACTAAACTTCAATCCATCGTGCCTCCCCGGCAATGGCGCCAAAATGTTGGGTGAAAATATTATCGTTTAATTCTGTTGTAGTACTTACCCAACTATTTAATTTGTCAATCCTAGGTTCGTAGACTTACGAGACACATGCACTATATATGCAGGACTGAAGTGGAACTAATCTAATCTAATCTAAATTACAAATCTCTCAATCCGAGGTTCGTAGACTTATGAGGCACATGCACTATATATGCAGGACCAAAGTGGAACTAATTTAATCTAAATTACTGAAATCAAATTAATCTAGGAAGGCATTGAAACACTAACTAGGAAAGCGGGAAATTGCATAAGGGAAAAACAATTAAAACATGTGAAGAATTGAATGACAAAAAACATATGTGAGCTCACAATAATAAAACTATCTCAAATTATATTACAAGAATCAAATTACAAATCATGAAAGCATAACAATAAAAGATGAAAAACTAAGAATTCCTTTCCATTATTCATTATTATTAAAATGAAGAGAGAGCACTCTCTTATATGCATGTGGAAGATAACCATCTCATAATGACATATCCAATATTCTCTCAAGCACTCTCAACTAATTTCCCATTATTACAAGATATGATCCGTTTGAATCCTCCACAAATCTCTCAAGCATTTTCAACTACTTTCCCATTATTACAAAATATGATCCCTTTGAATCCTCCACAAATCTCTCAAGCATCTTGGATAAGATATGCTATCCAAATCCTCCATGATTTTCTCCTTAGGAATAGGTTTGCATAATTATCTCCTTAATATGGTGGAGGAGATATGGATAAGATATGCCAACCAAATCCTCCATGATTTTCTCCTTAGGAATAGGCTTGCATAATTATCTCCTTAATATGGTGGAGGAGATATGGATAAGTCTCTTTGAATTCTTCACATACTTCCTACACATCACAGAACTCACATATTCTTGAGATATATATAAAAATATGTATATTTTCTAACATTTAATCATAAATTCACTTGTAATACAAAAATGAATAAAATGGAAAATAAGAAGGTGAAACCCAAATGTATTTATGAAAATGATATGATAAAAGGTTAATGGGATGATGAAATGTAAGGAATAGTGAAGAAAAAGGTGGATGAAAATATGACATTTCTGAGTCCCAACAGCGTGCATGACTTAGAAGCTATTTATGGTGAAACTAAGAGAAAATGTGACAACCACAATGCTTGGCTATTTGTTAGTTCTTCTTCTTTGTTTGGTAAGATGCCATAGGTTGACCTAAGTATGGACAGAAAATGTGATACATCTAAAAGGAAAACCTTGAGGGAACCTATTAGATCCGCATCTATGGTAGTATATGAACTCATCAACTTGGTGTTAAATCTACTTGGTGTGTTACATGCTTTTTTAATCTAGTAGAGAAGGGATAAGGGGAAATTATATACCGAGAAATCAATATTTCTTCTCTAAACGGGAAACCTCCTCTTCTCTCAATAAGTCAAGATACCTCTACCGCCCATTGAAAATAATAAGTGTTGAAGCATAGTACTATTAAATAAATGAATAAGGGTGAAAGAAGAGAAATCCTTCCCGTGCAGGGAGGTGAAGCAAGTGACTTTGTTAGGGTAAATTTTAGGCTCATTGGCAAGGAAACAATGTTTGTGCTCCTGTAGTGCCTTCCCTGGGGTACCATCCAGGCCTACTAGCAGCGAAGCAACACCATAGATGAAACTCATACTTTGAATATCTTAAACTCACTACACATATTACACTTTCCTAGATTGAAATAATTGTGATGTGGCATATCTTTTGTTGTGTTTGAACCAAGTAAAGAAACGTAAGATGCTATGTATATAACTGGTTCGAAAGGGGGAAATCAAGGAAATCTAATTGGTTAATCAATACTTCTTAAATTTATGAACCTTAAAATGAAAAGATATTCCTAGGCAGAGAAGTTGAAGTTCTCCCAATGTGTCACCAAGTGTTTTCGCTACTACAACACCCTCCAAAATTTCACTACATTCAAATTTTGGAGCCTACCTAATAATTGCATCAAATGTCTCTTTGGTCGTCAAATTTCCTCTTGAGTTATTCTACATATTTCAAGTTTTTTTTATCATTATCAGGTTTTGTCACATTGTTTACAACATATCTAGTGCATTTCTTGGTCGTAACACCATTGTTTGTTGTAAAATGAAAATTTTAGTCACATTCGCACACACTTTGTTCATTAAACTTGGGGAGTGTTTGTCAACTGGTGTTTTGATGTGTATTTACAATTGTTCAAGTTTGTCTAAGTTTTATTGATGAGTTAGTATGTGTTGCACATGATTTCATGTCTAAACTCATTGTGTTCACCCCTTATTTTATCTTCTAGACTTAGAAAAAATTTTGTTGTATAAGTTAACCCATTAAGGATAGGAGTGCAGAAAATTTTTTGTTGTATAAGTTAACCCATTAAGGATAGGAGTGCATAACACACTCTTAAGCCTTGATTAGGAATCCTTTATTGTTTAAAATTATGCCCTACGCCATCCAATAGTGCATAGAACACTCCTAAGCCTCATTTCCCTTCCTTGTTTCGAACTGCGCCCTCAAAGAATGCCTTCCTCCTTGTTAAGCACATGAGCGCACCCCGAAGCCCTTCAACCTAACCCTTCAGCCTTCAACCCTACACCTTCTTTGGCATTCTTGAGTGCATGAGTGCACCTTGAAGCCCCAAATCCTAACCCTTTAGCCTTCGACAATGCGCCCTACGCCCTCCTTGTTTCCCTTGAGCGCACAACACACTTGGGAAGCCTGAATGCTCTTCCTTCATCCTTTGGACCTTTGCCTTACGCCCTCCCTTTGATCTTTATATCTCCTCTTGAGCACATGAGCACATACTGAAGCCTCGAAGCTTCATCTCTTCAACCTTTCAAAGTGCACCCTTGTGTCCATAATTTTTCTTTTCCTTTTCAAGTGCACTGATAAATCATGAATGGAAAATTTGCATGAAACATGTTAGGACAGGATATTTTTCAGGTTGATGTGTGCTTGGCATGAGTGATTGTAGTTGCAGGTATTTCAAGAAAAAAATGGAAATGATGCATGAAGAAGATTAGGCAAAGCGGGAAATCAAAGGAAGAATTCAAGAACAAATAACACATTGAAACCATGATGATCGAAGCAACCCAAGAGACTCCATGAGATTAAAGACCCTTTGGAGGGTGAAGAAATCAACAACATGAAAGTTGCATTGCAAGATCGAAGACACAAGTGGTAGCCTTGTCACCTATCAAAGAGAGTCCATGTCATCAGTCACTATGAATCCTAGTCATCAATGATAGTGACTTGTCATGTCCTCATTATATGCTGATGTGGTAATTATGATGTAATCATGTAATTATTGCAAAGAAAGAGAAGTAGAGGTCCAAGAGTCATGTACGGAAAAAAGAGCCATGTATAGAATTCCAAAATACATGTAATTCCAATAGTCATATGTAATTCCAAAATTCATTTGGAAGCTTAAGGGTTATATAAGTCCAAAGGTCATTAGGAGTTGGAAAGTCAAGAGTCATGAGGATATGAAATGTCATGCCTCAAGTTATAAAAGGATCTTCATTTCTCAAGCAAAGGACTTTAAACCTTGGCTTCTCCCACAAGGCATTAGAGAGATAGAGATAGAAGTTTTGGGGAGAAAGTAGTGGCTCTAATGCTCCACTATTGGAGCTAGTGATGCTCACCCTACTCATGTATCTTGGAACTTTTGCTTAATACTTGAAGCCTTTTGGACAAAACATTTTAATGCATAGATCATGGATGTTTTAATACTATTATTCTAATGTTTTCACTTTATGTTGGCTTTCACATGTGCTGAAGTAATTGAACCATTTCGGTGAATTTGGTATTAAAATTGTTGGAAATGTGTTGTGATGATTTAACAATTGTAGCATCTATGTGAAATATTTCTCTTGATTTCTAACAATTTTTTCTTGTCAATGTGTGTGTGTCTCCATTATATTAGTACTATTACTTATACTTTAGAGTCTCACATTCTCTCCCCTGTAGTGAAGAACCTTGATACATCTACAACTGAACATTCACAAGGCACACTCTCTTGCTCATTCAAAAGTACATGTGTGCTTCTGACTCCTACACCAAACAGTGTGAGGTCTAATTGGGACCTCATATCAGGGAGATCCCATGTATGTTGGAGGTATACAACACCGTCAATATGTTACCTTGTCAAAATGAGGATGGTTGAGATGGTTTTCAATAGAGAGAAAAGGTATATGTAGGGTTTCTTTAAGATCTACTTGAATTTAAGGGGAATTGTTGTTGGATTGTTTGTTTGGGATCTGGCACCTTATAAATACATCAAATATAAAGTTAATTTGTTCTAATGGAGAGTTGAAAGGTGTTCTCAACTTTCCAAAAAGAAAGACAGAGCATCCAAAGGGAAGTCCCCAAAGTTAAGAAAATCCAAGGTATCTCTGCTTGGATGATGTAACCAATCACTATGGGGTTATCAAGAATCAGTAGACGGTCAACTGCAAACAACATTCAATTTGTTACTTGAACTATGATGGTTGACAACCTTTGAGCTCATGATGCTCAAGGTTATATTGTTGCATATTCTCAGAATAATTGTAGTCTCAACAAGAACATGGTACACATAAAAAATCTCTATTTTGTAGAGGTTTGAACTCAACAAAAATCTAGCATGCAAGGATATATATGGTAGAATATGGGAAAGCAAAGGACCAATTGGATGAGAGTCATATCTAACCCAACATTTCTAGGAAGATAGTTGAATATTTCTTCCAGATTTCATGGAGAAAGATCAATAATCAAAGATGAAGTGGTAATTTTTTTTCATGGGACAAAATCAACAAAGAAGAATTAGTTGAGCATATTCAGATTTTTAGTGCATAGGTGGTAGTCCAAAGATTTCATCAAAGAGGCAAGATATAATTAAACAATGAGAAATGAGGCATATAAAACAATAAGGTCATTAAAGTCAAAGATTAATCCCAAATCCAAAGGGATTTTACTCCAGCAATCAGTGCATCTTGCAATCGATCCAATATTTGATTTATTTTTAGTTTATTCATAATATTTGATTCCTCGATATTAGAAAAAAGTTTGATGTAATTTGTATTTAACTTATCATTTGTAAGGAACATTGATTGGCTTTTTTTTTCTTGAAGGAAAAGGACTTATGTTGTGTATCTCACTCTATTTTTGAAATTAATAAATCTTTTCAAGGTGAGGTTGTAATCCTACATATCAGAGATTCTTGTGCAAATGCTTATTATTCTATCTCTTAGTGATGTAATTTCTTGTGAAAAATCCAATAGATGTTTTGGTCTTCATATTTGTATGAGAGTTATATAAGTTGAAGAAGTATTCTTTATTAAGTTTCTCTGTTGTTTATCAGATTCAAATATTAACAATGTTTCTCCTTAAGTTACACAAAATTAAATTTGATTCTCTATTGTTTTTGTTTGTTTACTTTTTCTGCCTACCATCTTGACAATAAAAATTCTAAATAAGTATTATCTATCTTTCCTCTAAGCTTGTTTCCTTACCCACTAGATCTTGAAATATTGATTAAAATCAATTTGTGACTGCATGCCCAATGATTTCTTCCTTGTTTTCCAACCAAACTAGTTAGCCTTGTTCTACTAGATTTGGCCACAGAGAGTATAAATCACCCTTTACTGTGGTGACATTGAGTTATAGAGTCATAGAGATGCATCTCTTGATTGGAAATTCCAATTTCTAATTTGAAATATTTCTTCAAAGTTACCTCCGATTTTCCTTTCACAACCAAGAAAATTACAAAGTGATAAGATCTTGGCATTGTTGTCGAGGAGGTGAACACTTCAAGTCAAATTTTCCTAGAGAACGACCAATTTGAAATCTGACTTTTGATGGTGAACAGAGGCTAAGCACAAAAATGGTTGTGTATATTTCACCTGGTGACTACATTTTCAGGTACTCCAGAGCTCAAATATTCATGGTGACTCCACTGTTTGAAGAATTCAAAGCTTGAAAGTTCTCACTTGCGACTCCACTTATTCTAGAATGACAAGCTTAACTCTTGGTCCAGTTGCTTCATCAGTCAAGACAATAGGGTTTGTGGCATACCTTGTTTCTTTTCAAGGTTTTAAATAATGGACTTGTATGTTTTCTGATGATGAATGGGATGAAGATATTTCTTCATCTTTATTGTCTTATTTAGATTCATGCAACATCTTTGACCTAGAGGAAAAAATTAATTATTTAAAGATGCTTGCTAAAGAAATTAAGATAGAACAAGAAGTGCAAAGAATGTCTCAAGTTTTACGCCATCAAATCAATTCTTTTGAAAATTCTTATCAACAACATGAAGAGGTATTTCAAGACAATGAGGATAAAAATGCATGTGACACGGAATCACATCTTGATCTGCCTATTTTTTTATGAATGCATTAATGATGATCCTTTTCAAACACCTGTGGATTTTGTTGTTCACGAAACTATTAGATAATGTTCACAAGATGGAGTCATTATTCAACCATTGTTTCAAGAAGTTGATATACATGAAAGTGAGCAAGTTTCCTTGTTATAATATACTAATAATTGGAAAAAAATTCAGCCTATATAAATGAATATGGTGATTCTGATGAGGATCGTCTACAAAAGAAACCAATAGTATTTTATTTCATGGAAAAATTTAATTAGGAACCTTATGGAAATTGTGAACCCGTATATGATAGATATGCCATAGAGTTGCAGGAAGACATTAAAGAAAACAATGATGGATTTATGCTTGCTAAAGAAAATATTACAAAAAGATAATCTATTGATATGGAGCAAGCAAAAGAGATTATTATAAGCTATCAAGCTTATACCTCTTTCGATTTTTATGATCTTGTAATGATTTATATGGAGAGATCTTTCAGATAAAAAATTGAAGTGTATATAGACTGCAAGCATGAATTTAGATTTCATTTTCAGTCAAAGTTAACTCAACAACAATTTAGATCAAGGATTGAAGGCACCAATGAAGTTAAAACGATCATTCAAATGAATTCATGGCTTCATTGGAAGCATGACTATACCTAAAACAAGTAAATTTGGATGGTTAGAGTAGGGTAGGAATTTATTTGCAAATAAGCTCAAAAGTATGAGCATCTTTCCGAGTTTAGATTTAAACTTTAATAGTTTGGTTTCCGTTTGAATTAAAATAAAGTTTTCAGTTGAAGTTCATTTGTAGTTGTTTTTACTTTTTAGTTTGCAACAATGTATAGTTTCTGTTTGAGGACTAGAATAGTTTATAGAACGAATTGGTTTTAAAGATTTGAAATAGCAAATGGATTAGGAACTTTGTCTACATGTTCTTTGCTACCTTACAAGGAGGACAACATCCCCATTGGAGCCAGATGTTAGCACATACAATTTTTTCCTTGAGCCATAACTAATTTGAAGGTTTTTCTCGAGTAAGTGTTGCCTTTTGATTTGTCAACGCCTTTAGTTTGGATATTTTTCGAATTCATATAGAAATTCAAGAATCTAAGTTGTGTTCCTAGATGCCCCAACATGCTTTTGGAACTCTTAGAATTCACCCAACTTCACGATAAACGTTTAAGAGAAATCTGCCCAAATTGACAAAAACGTTGTTTTTAACATTGTTTTTCCGTAAAAGATAGTAACTTTGCGCGTGATTTCCGAGAAGATGGTGATGAATTTCAAAAAACTAAAACATGAGTTTTTTAGGAACGAGCTGATTTACAAAACCTATTTCAATTTTTCAACAAGTGTCACAGTTTGGAAGATTCAAATGGATCTTTGAAGCTTATTTTTCAGAAATCTTCGAGATTTTTTTTTTTTTTTAGTTTTATAAAAATGCCTAGTTGTTGAAAGCATCCAAATGTTCCTTTGACTCCTAATATTCATTACCAGTAGGATAGACATTAGGGATATTGCTATAATATTCAGGTGTAAAGGTATCTAAGTACAAGGGTTTTGAATGCCATCAAAACACCACAATAAAGGGATATATTCACCAATATTAAGCCATGAAAGTGTTGAAATGCCAAACATGTCCTCTCCTGGAGTATTGAAGTGGAATATTTGGTATGGGTTACAAGTAGAAAAACTGAGTTTTCAGATGTCAAAGTAAATGAGGATTTAAAACAAAGTATCCAAATGTCAACACTATTCCTTGAAAGGAAGGCAAATCAGTTCTAGTTTCTGTGTCAACACATAAACATGCACGACTTATTGCTTTGGATTTGGTCACATACACAAATGTAGACAATGGAGAAAAATATTTGTAAAGGTTAAAGAATCTACTTTGAGTCATGTTGATTCATGGGATTGGGTATTTACTTGAAGATACATATTTAATTGAAAAATAATTGGTCACTCAGTCATTTATTGTAGAAGCAATTAAGGTGTGCGTTGCAAACAATTCAATGTGTTGGAAGTTGTCTTTACCAACACATTTGGTTGTTGTCGTGGGGACACAGTAATATGATGGATGCAAAAATACACATACAAACTATGATATTACTGATCTTCTACAATTTTGGTCATATAATAGATGTTGGTCCTTTAAATCGTGATGGAAATAAAATAAGACTTGTCAAATGATCCACATGAAGCAGTGCAAAAGTTATTGACAATGTTTTCCAAAAAAAATCCTAAATGTTGAAAATACTCTGAACAAAATGAATGTTCTTCATATCGACATTGGTTACCTTGTCAAAATGAGGATGGTTGAGATAACTTTCAAGAGAGGGAAAAGGCATATATAGGGTTTCTTTAATATCTACTTGAATTTAAGGGGAACCATTGTTGGATTGTTTGTTTGGGATTTGACACCTCACAAATACATCAAATACAAAGTTAATCTATTCTAATGCATAGTTTAAAGCATTAGAGTAATTTTGAGGCAAAAAATGGGCCTCAAAACAAAAATGTACAACCAAAATCAACTTTATAAGAACCAATAGGATTCAAGGTGATGATGTCAACCATGGGGGATGATTCACCATTTTCGAAGTAGAGAGGTCAAAAGATAAAGTAATAAAAAATTAAAAAACTACTTTTTCAACTCGTATTTTGAACTTATCTCCCAATAGTTTTACTCAAATTTCAAGCGGGAGCACCCAATGGATGCATAATTTAATTCCTCATAAAAGGAGTACCCATGTTGCATACTTTCGATGGACACTACTACAAAAAATAATGAGAAATACATGTAAAAGCGTGATTGCAATCACTTTTTTCATGCATTTTTTATTTTTCATGTAGCAGGGTCCATTGAAAGTTTGAAACATGGGTAAGCCTTGGATGAGGAATTAAATAATGCATCCAACAAGTGCTCCAACTTGAAATTTGAGTAAACCTGTGGAGAGATAAGTTGAGAATACAAGTTGAAAAAGTAGTTTTTCTTTTTTGCCTCCAAAATTTACTGAGGTAATCATTGGATGCTATCAAATTCCTAAAATCTGATAAATGATTCACAAAAGACAACAACAAAAAATTAAAGAAACTGAATAATTTACGTAGACCTTTTGATGGTCCATTGCCCAACTTTGTACAATTAATCACAGATTACAAATCACGCTCTCATCACCTCTACGCTTTCTCCAGATCACAGGCTGCAAATACCACCCAACTCCCTAATTTTGACAACGCATTACCTGTTTCCCTCCTTACTATAAATATTGCACCCTTTTAGACATCAACAATATGAAACCCTTTATCACAACCAGCGTTGATAGCATCGATACAAACTGCACATCCTCGAGGACGTAGTCCGTAATTGGTACCCAGCCCCATGACTCAGTCAAGTATTCACCTAGCTCTCCTCCTCTCAAACATACGATGATCACACTCGCGCAGATCACCATAAATATTCATCTCCCGGTATTGCATTGAATCCTGATCACTCGTGCGAGGAAAACTCGATCACCAACAACGACAACACATATCCTCCTCTCAACATATCGATTCCGTTTAATAACAATGATGGGACCGGTCTCCAATATCATGCCAATCATTCATATCTAGATAATACGCAGGCTAGCAACGTAACCATGGGTCACGATTCTCTCAATAGATCCCCTTGTGGCAAGAGCGTAGCCATGGGGCATGATAACCTCAACAACGTTGCCCATAGCAAAGAGTTCCCGGATTCAGAAGCTAGTCATAGCTCAACAATCCCAATCATCCCAATTCGAACAATACGTATGTCATCTCTTCCATCTTCCCCTGCAGGGACAACAACGCAACTCCGGTCGTGTCAATCTCTCATAATTCTGAAACTCGACCCATAAATCCCAATCACTATCAAATTTTGAATTCAAAAAATTCCCAAGTCATTAATTTAGCAGACATCCATTTGGACCATGCAACCGAATCCATTCTTAAAAAAGGTCTAAATTTTGCCATAACTCCTAATAAAATACCTATGGATGAGGTTATTAGCAATATTGAAGTAGCAATTAAGGGCCTAGATATAGTTAAAAGTGAAGAAATTAGACAAGATATTGAAAAAATTCTTAGAACTTCTAAACCCCCTTCCTCTAACATATCCTTAGAAGAAAAAAGAGCTTTAAACAAACTCAGAAAAAACAAAAACATAGTCATCCTAAAGGTGGATAAGGGCAATGCAACTGTAATCATGAATAGAACCGATTATGACAATAAAATGGAAGAACACCTAAATAACAGTGGTTGTTATAAAATCATTAATAAAGACCCCAGTGATAAAATTCTTCGTGAAGTAACCAAGAAAATCAAAGAATCATCTCTTGACGACATCACTAAAAAGAAAATCACCCCTAATAGTTCTATTATTCCTAGAATCTATGGTGCTCCTAAGGTTCATAAGCCCAACATACCTCTTAGACCTATAGTCAACACTATAGGTTCCCCTACTTACCTTCTTGCTAAATACCTTGCTAAAAAACTCAGACCCCTGTCTGGAAAGACCCCTTCTTATATTAAAGACTCCTCTTCTTTTGTTCAATGGATTAAAAACATAGAAATAAAGGATGATGACCTCATGGTTAGTTTTGATATTGTATCTCTCTATACTATGATTCCTATTGATGAAGCTATTAATATCATGAGGGACATCACTGATAAAGAAATTGTGGACCTTCTAGAGCTTTGCTTAAAATCCTCCTACTTTAGTTTCAAAGGTAAAATATACGAACAAACCCATGGAGTGGCTACGACTCTCCTCTATCCCCCATAATTCCCAACATTTTTATGGAGCACTTTGAACAGAAAGCCCTTAAGTCATTTCCCTGCACCCCTGAAGAATGGAAAAGGTTTGTTGATGACATATTCGCCAAGTGGAGTCATGGGAAAGAAAAACTAAACCTATTCCTCAATCACTTAAATAGCCTCTCTGACCATATAAAATTCACTATAGAAATTGAAACTAACAATCAACTTCCCTTTCTGGATATCCTTCTAACTAAAAAAGAAGGGTTACTTGGTTTCCAAGTCTTCAGAAAGAAAACTCATACCGAGCAATATCTGCATGCAAATTCTCATCACCACCCTAAACAAAAAATTGGCATCATAAGGACCTTAACCACTAGGGCTGCTAGAATATCTGATCCTGACCATTTAAAATATGAACTTAACCATATTCACAAAGTATTTGAACTAAATGGTTATAATAAGAACACCATTAAGAAATCCATGCACCAATCCCTAAGCAAGAATAACAATGATAACAAAGACCAAAATTTGTCAATCACTCCTAAGGTCTCCTTTTCGTACATAAAATGCACCACCAACAAAATTACTAAAATTCTTAATAAACACAACATTAATGTAGCCTTCACCCTTCCTAACACCATTAGACAATTATTCAACTCGGTTAAAGATCCCATAAACCCTAACCTTCAAAAAGGTGTTATTGTTATTCCTTGTTCATGCGGTAAGGAATATATAGGTGAAACAAGAATGTCTTTCAACATCAGAATCAAAGAGCATACAATAGACTTAAGAAGAGAAAGGACCTCAAAATCGCCTTAGCGGAACATGTTCACTCTTCCTCACATTATATCTGTATGGAAGAAGCCAAACTAATTAAAAAAGAGGACCACTATCATAAAATGAAGATCAAAGAAGCCATCAAAATACAAAAAAGAAAGAACAACCTAAATCGTGACGATGGATTAAGACTAAGTAATACCTGGAAACCTTTATTTGAAATCCTAAAAAGCCAATGATTAACTCATATCCCTTATAATAATTTAATCCCTCTTCCGTCATACAAAATAAAACTTAAGCTAAAAAAATCCCTTGATTGTAATTAAAATAATAATAATAATTTGATATCGAAATCATTACTTTAAATCTAATCAATTTTTTTCTTATAGTAAAACAATTCTAAGATTTAATTAAATTTCATAACTATTCATTTACTAAGCTAAGATTGAGAACACTTATAAGGACATTTTACATTCTAATCATAATTGATTAATTACAATCTTATGAGTATTCTATGAATTTAAATGAAAGAGGGTAATAAAGCTTTCATAATTCAAATTAAAAAACTAATTAACACTAGAATTTATATATTCAAATAGATTATAGTGAATTAACTAATTAAATCCCTAATGTTGTAAATTCAATATAAGACATCAATATTAATTCTCAGGATTAATTAAATTTCATAACTATTCATTTATTAATCTAAGATCAAGAATACTTATAAGAAATTTTACATTCTAATCATATTTTATTAATAATAATCTTATAAGTAATCTAGGAATTTAAATTAAAGCTTTCATAATTCAAAATTAAATCATTACTAATTAACAATAGAATTTATATATACAAATAGATTATAGTGAATTAATTAATTAAATCCCTAATGTTTTAAATTTCCAATTTTTCAATATATTACCAAATTATTTAGATTTTGGCTAACTAAATCTCTTACATTATTCCTTTTCATAATCCATATATATACTCTCAAGATTAGCTCCTGGATACATCATTAATATCTTCTTAAATCTATTGATGTATCCCCTAATGATGGACTCACTTGGTAGCCTGAAACGTTGGGTTCATAAAACTCTATAACAAATCATTCCTCCACTACCTAAAATAATCCAATCTTATTTGATTATTTCCTCTATTATTTTATAATATTCCTTAGGAGGCCCATTTTATACCTCAAAATTTCTCTAGTAGTGTTATCAACTTTCCAAAAAAAAACACAGATCATCCAAAGGGAAGTCCCCAAAGTTAAGCAAAGACAATCAAAGACAATGTATCTATGCTTTGATGAGGTAACCAGTCACTATGGGGCTATCAAGAATCAATAGATGGTGAATTGCAAACAACATTCAATTTGTTATTTGAACTGTGATTGTTGACAACCTTTTAGGTATTGATGCTCAATGTTATATTTTTGCAGAATATCAGAATAATTGTAGGCTCAACAAGAGCATGCTACAGATAAGAAATCTCGTAGTCTCTGTGTATATTTGTTTTATGTTCTTGCCATTGTTTATTTTTTTGTTTTAGGAATTCATTTGCAAGTAATTTTTGTATAGGGTTAAAACCTACATTTAGTATCAGATAAATTTCAGCTTTAAGGGGATGCCTTTGCTGCTGAGGGGTTTTGTTCGGGCTTGTGGTAGACCCTGTTTAGTGGGAGATCTGTGGGATCGATTCTTGCGGTGAAAGAAGATGGCGAATAGTGGAAAGATAAAGATCGATAAATTTAATGGTAAGAGTTTTGAGTTGTGGAAGATCAAGATGGAGGATTTATTAGTGGACCAAGATCAATGGATTGTTGTAGATCCTGTTTCAGCACCAACAAGAATTTCGGCAGAAGATTAGACGAAGTTAGATCAAAAGGAGAAGAGAACAATATAATTGTGTCTCTCAGATTCAGTATTGTTGAATGTATTAGCGGAAGCTATCACGAAAGCTCTGTGGGATAAGTTATGAAATTTTTGGTAAATAAATTGTTGTTGCGGAAAAAATTATATAACTAAGGATGAAGGATGGAGACTCAATGATAGAGCATATGTGTTAGGTCCCTATAATACTAGTGTATTCCCCTTATAGTTATTTTTAGTGTAGCCCCCTATTATTATTGTTGTGCCCATGTATCCCCCAAGTTTTTAGTGTTGTGCCCCATAGAAACCCAATATTTCTATTGTTGTGCCCTTACATTATTATTGTTATGTAGGCTATTATTATATTGTGACCCCTTAGACTCTTATATATATCAAGGAGGTCTTATAATTTGTATCATCCAAGAATCCAAGAATTATTCATTTATGTAACGTAAAGAAGATTTCCCCCTCAAAGATGCTAATTTTTAAGTTGTTAATCTATCTTTTCTTTTATTTTTGAGTTGGTTACATAACATTTGGTATCAGAGCTTTGGATTTTAGGGTTTCTCTTCTTCAAATAGGCCATCTTGGAATTTTCGCTATAATTTTTGTTCTACGAGGTTTCAGAATATTAAATCACAACCACATGTTGATGAAATATTGATGGAGGTTCTGTACAAATTTCAGATATTGGTTCGCTATATTTTTGGAGATATGATTCAAGGAAGTTAGGGTTTTTGCAGGCTCCAAAATTCTATCTCAAACAGGTGACCTATAGAAAATAGTCATAACTTTCTCTCTAATCATTGGATTTTAATTTCTTAGAAAGTTACTAAAACTACACAAAATTTAGTATTTTGAATATCATTTTCAGGGCCGGAGGTTTAAACAATGACATGTGGAACTTCGTACAAGTTCGCTCTACTGAACCAGTCTATAATGATGTCATCATGGGAGATTGGGCATAACTCTTTCTTGAAGAATCCAATCTGGCTCACTTGTGGGGTAGGGCATAAGACTCATAGGCTACCACAAGACGAAATTTCATACCTTGGAGATCTGAAATTACAAAGATAGAACAATTACAATATCGAGCTCCTAAAAAGCAAGAAAAATGTGTGTATTTTTTAAAAGTTTTGCATAAATTTTGTTTGAAAAATTAGTTTGACGTGATTCAAAGGGAATAATGAAGTATAGATATCATTTTTTCATTCCAAAATGCCTCAAAGAAAAAAAATGGACACATCTATTAAGAAACCAGAAATCTCTACTCTGATGCATGAAGAAGAGGAATAAATGCAACATGATATATCAAAATTACACAGCCAAGTGCAACAAATTTCTCTCTCGCAAAGAGTAACCAAAAATGAAATGGAAGTTAAGATGGATGGTTTGAATAATGGTTTAAAAGAAGACATGGAAGGTTGTAAGGATGGATTAAAAGCATACATCAAAGTTAAGCTGGATGGTTTGAATGCAAACATGGAAGGTTTGAAAATTTCGCTACAAGAAATGTTCCCTGATGGCGAAAAGGTATTCCATGAAACTCATGATGAGAACAAAAGGAATATTAATCATGATTTTAGAGAATCTAACTTTTTATTGAATACCAACCACATTCCAAAGATTGATATGAGGAAGTTTGTTGGCAAGGATATGGTAACATGGATATTATAGATGGAGCAATAGTTTGATCTCCATGATGTGAAACACACACAAAAGGTATGCATTGCATTTTTATATTTAGAACCCAATAAGTTTGTATGGTATCAATGGCTTTGTTCTTGTAAACCACTTGTCACTTGGTCAATTTTTATGGAGGAAATGATATCACAATATGAGGATACAAAGAGAAACACCTTCTTTAGCCAATTGACAAATCTCAAACAAAAGGGTTTAATGATGAAGCACATTGAGGACTTCCAAAAATTGAATATTAGGGTAATTGATATTCCAGAGGAGCATATGATTGATGTATTCACAGGGACTTTGAAGGATAACATCAAACATGAAGAACCTGATTTATTAGAGAAGGCATTCAAGGTGGAAAGAAAAGTTGAAAGAAAAATTATAGCAACAAGGAAGTCTACCACTCACACCTATAAATATGGAAGTGTTACTGCTTCTATCCTTCCACAACTTACAAGGTTGACGCTACAACAATTGGAGTAATAAAGAGAAAAATGGATGTGTTACAATTGTGATAGAAAATACACTAAATGTCATAAAGTGTGATGAGAATAAATTATTCTACATAGATTGCGAAGAGCGGGAAGAAAAGGAAAAGGAAACATCAAAAGAGAAGGATATACACCAGGAACCAACCCCAAAGAAAAAAATAAATGAATTCAACCATATCTTGTAATGCATTGGCATGAATTACCACTCCTTAAACTCTTAATATAGAAGGTTATATCAAGAAGAAAAAGGTAATGGTGTTGATTTTTTCGGGTAGCACCAATAATTTATTCATTGTAAAATAGCTAAGGAATTGAATTGCTTCCCATATCCAACACCAGAGTGTCAAGTGATGGTTGCAAATAGAGGAATAATTTTTGTGAAAATCAATGCAAGAGAGGGATAGTGACGACGAGGGGGCGGAGGCGATTTTTGAGCTAGGGTTACAGGCTTGCAGAGTTTGTTCTCCATGGAAGGATGTAAAGGAGGGAGCTCCACTCCCTCCTACAAGCAGGCAGTGGCTAGTAGAGGTAAAAAACCAATAGAAGATAACAGAGGTCCTTCAGATGGTAGGCAAGGAAACAAGGAAGAGGAGCAGGAGGGCTCTAAATCTAGGGAGAATAACAACACTACAGAAAACGAGGTAGCAGACAAGAAACAGGGAGCAAAAGACAAAGCTCAAAAGGGACCATGCAAGCCCAAAACCACAATCACACCCATAGTAGTTTTGAATGATCCTGCTCTGCAAACGCATAGGGACCACATGCAGACATATGCAATCATTTGTAAATTCATGGGCTTATGGCCCACCAAAAAAGCTTTACAAACATGGATTAAATACCATTGGAAACCAAAAGGAAGCATACAACCACATCTTGGGTCAAAGGGATTCTTTACTGTAGTCTTTGCAAATATTGAAGATAAGGACAGAGTATTTAAAGGAGGGCCTTATTTTTACGCAGCTGTAGGCTTGTACATGTGACCATGGGTTATGAATTTTGTCCCAAAATGAGAAACTTTTACCTCGGTCCCGGTTTGGGTTAGACTCTACTCTCTACCTTTGGATTATTGGCAACTGGAATCCTTATCTTCCATAGGAAATAAGTTAGGGCATTTTGTCAAAGCTTTTGAGGCCACCAGAAATGGAAAATACGCATCCTTTGCAAGAATATGTGTAGAGATGAATCTCTTAGGAGCTCTGCCGAATGAGGTAATATTGGAATTGTTTGATGAAGAATGGGTGCAAACAGTGGATTAAGAACACATTCCATTCAGATGTCGCAAATGCCATGAGCATGGGCACCTATTCAGAGATTTCCCTCTCAGTAAAACAAAAAACAAGGGTAAAACCAACACCATGAAAGATACTGAAAGCTTTCATAAAGTGGTCCAGAAAGGAAAAGGGAACAAAAGGGGATCAAAGCCACTTCAAACAGAAAAGCAATTGGCCAGCCAAAACAGGTTTCAAGCACTAGAAGAGGAAGAGGTGATAACGAAAGTAGATCAGGCCAAGGGAGGCAGTTTGGTGGAGGAAGAGAATGGAGATAATGATGAGCAAACTCAAAACATCAATAAACTGAAAGAAGAAATGATGAGTGACACAAATTGGAGATGGACTATGAAATGGCCCAAAGTGAGATGGAAATGGAAGACCAGAAACTTCAAGAGATTCTTAAGAATGAGAATATAGATCTAGAAGGATTCTTGAAACAAGGAACCTGGGAGGGAGTGGATTCGTTACCTACAGAGGAGTTCAATAGAGTGCAGCAGCTATTCATATGGAAAAATCAGACCATAGGACTGGAAAAGCAAAGGGAAAATGAAAGACAGGGCAGTGAAGTTGTGAATGCTATGAAAACCACAGCAGGATTAGCACCCAAAAGCCTGGGAAAGAAAAGAGGCAGAAAAAATCAGAATGAGCTTTTGATGGAATGTGGAAATCTAATGATAGACTCAGGTAAGATGAAAGACCTATCTAGTTACTCCTTTACAAATATTTAATAATGAATTTCATTTCTTGGAATATTAGGGGTCTAGGGAATAAAAGAAAACAAAGGTTACTTAGTAATACGATGAAACAAGCAGCACCGGATGTGATCTTCATCCAAGAAACTAAATGTTCCATTCAAAAAACAAAAGAGATTCACAATAAATGGCTCAATAGATTTGAATTTCTGGAATTCAAAGCAGAGAATACAACAGGAAGTATTCTCACGCTTTGGAACCCCCAAAAAATTGACATTATAGATGCAGAGGCATCTAGGGATTATCTTTCAGTGGTCATGCAACCAGTGGGAGATAAGGATATTTACCTGGTCATGAATGTATATGGCCCCCAAAGAATGGATGGCAAACTCAAGCTTCTATATTCCCTGCAGGACCTCAGGGGAAAACATGCAAGAATCCCTTGGATCATGGGGGGTGATTTCAATATGATCAAATCGTTGTCAGAGAAAAAATTGGGTACCAGAATTCTAAATAAAGACTCTTGTGCATTTCAAACCTTCATAGACAATATGAAGCTAGTGGATATAGTAATGAATAATGGGACTTTTACTTGGAACAATAAAAGAGGAGGAGAATCTCAGGTGGCCTCCAAATTAGATAGATTCATAATCTCAGAGGATCTCATGCTCAAGGACAAGGACATAGCTGCTAGAGTTCTACCCTTTGGAGGATTTGATCACTGGCCAGTACAATTGGAAATTCAGGGCATTGTTACCCCCAGGAATAGACCGTTCAGATTTGAAAACATCTGGCTCTCCCACCCAGATTTTAGCAACAACATAGCCATCTGGTGGGCAGAATATTTGAATATTCAGGGCACAAGAATGTTCCTTCTTCAAAAAAGGCTCAAACATATTAAACTCAGGCTCAAGGAATGGAACAAGAAGGAATATGGAAATATTTTTGCAGAAAAAAAAAAAAAAAAAAAAAAAAAATTGTTGAAGGAAAAATGCAGGAGCTCAACCAAACCCTTATCATGGAGGGTTTTGATAAAGATAGAAGTGATTAGGCAACCAAATATCATCAAGAATGGGAGAACTTATGTAAACAAGAGGAGATTTTTTGGAGGCAAAAATCCAGGGTGCAATGGCTAAAAGAAGGAGAACATAACACTAGATTTTTCCACAGATCCACTATGGCGAACAGAGCTCACAACAGAATTTCTACGATCAAGGATGAGGGAGGTAACCTTCTCAATTCTCATGAAGAAATAGAAGCAGTGTTGGTTCAGCACTTTCGTGGTATTGCACAGGAAACCTGTTCAGACAGAGAGCAATCCATCAGGGGTATTTCAAGACATATACCCAAGCTGGTTTCCAGAGAGGACAACTTCAACCTTAACAGACCAGTGATGGAAGAGGAGGTGAGTGAGGTCCTAAAAGAAATGCAAAATGGTAAGGCACCAGGCCCAGATGGATTCAATGTAGATTTCTTTAAAGCTTGCTGGAATATAGTAAAACAGGACATCCTGAACGTTGTGGAAGACTCCAAGAGGGACAAAACTATATTAAAGGCACTTAATACAACCTTTATCTCCTTGATCCCTAAATAGGATTTGGCTCAAACTCCTGATAGGTTTAGACCCATTGCCTTGTGCAATGTTGTCTACAAGATAATATCCAAAGTTGTGGCAAATAGACTCAAACCTCTTCTTCCTACCCTGGTGTTAGTTGAACAATCTGGATATGTGGAAGGTAGGCAAATCCTCGACAACATCATTCAAGCTCATGAGGTGGTGCACTCACTGACAATCAACAGGAAAGCTAGAATGATCATGCAATTAGATATAGCCAAAGCTTATGATAAGCTGAACTGGACCTATATCAAAAAAGTTCTCATTGCTTTTGGGTTTGATCATAACTGGATCAGATGGGTAATGGCCCTAGTAACTTCTCCCAGTTTTTCAATTCTTGTTAATGGATCTCCCTCAGAAACTTTTATTCCTTCAAGAGGCCTCAGGCAGGGAGATCCACTCTCTCCCTTTCTCTTCATACTCATGATGGAAGGGCTGGGTCGATCTATCAAGCATGCTAAAATAGTTGGGAAAGTCAAAGGTATCCAACTTTCTGAAGATGGTCAGGCCTTAACTCATCAACAATTTGTTGATGATACCATGCTGCAGGGTATCCCCATGGTCAAAGAAGCTCTAGCTTATAAGCAAATCCTGAGAGACTTTGCCATGGCTTTAGGTATGGAAGTTAATCTCTCCAAATCTAAGATTTTTTTCTTTAATACTCACATTGCTATTCAGAGAACTATTTCCATAATTTTGGGCTTTCAAAGGGAGATCCTCCCTTCAAAATATTTCGGAGTTCCTCTAACGGCCAAACCTTTACACAAGAGCATCTGGGAACCAATGATTAACAAATTGCAAGACAAAATCAGGAAATGGACTATTAGATCATTAAATCTGGCTAGTAGGTTGGTGCTAACCAAGGCTGTACTACAATCAATCCCAGTCTTTATGCTATCAGCTCTCCTGGCACCAATAGGAGTCCTGCATCAATTCAAAACCATACAAAGAGACTTTCTTTGGGGTAAGGGGGAAGAAAAAAGAAATGGGCCTTGGTAGCATGGGAAAAAATCTGCAAACCTAAAAACTGTGCAGGGCTTGGATTAGATGATCCTGGGATTCTAAGCAAGGTTTTAGGAGCTAAATTATGGTGGCAATGGGTAAAAGACCCAGAGGCCCAGTGGGCTAGAATTTGGAAAGAAAAATATGCCAGCAATTGGAAAAACAATGATCTAATAAGAATGTCAGGATATAGAAAGGGATCACACATTTGGAATAAGGCATGGGATAATTAGGGCTTAGTCCAAGGAAATAGTTTCTGGGAAATTAGAGATGGAAACCTAGCCCTATTCTGGGAGGATAGATGGCAACAAGAACCTATTTTGTTAAAATAAGATTTGAGGGATCTCAAGGAAGAGACAAATACCAAAGGGTTATCTAAAGTAAAAGACTTTTGGGATCAAACCAACAGTATGGGAAAATGGAGAACCTGGAGGAACTTTTATTTTAGGGATGATAGCCCCCTGAAGGCTAAAGTAAAGACTCTAAAAAAAATGGTAGAACAAAGGAAGATTTTGAGGTCAAAGGGGCAAGACCAGCTAAGATGTGGCAACAACAATGAGGGAGCCTTTAATCTTAAGGAAGCTAAACTCATTCTCCTTGACCTTAACTCTCAAGCTCCGGATAAGATTTGGCAAGGCCTATGGAGACATCAAGGCTGGATGAAAATTAAACTCTTCATGTGGTTGGTTCAACATAGGAAAATTCTGACCTGGGATAATATTAGGAAGAGGGGTATCCTGGGGCCTTCCAGATGTTAGCTCTGTGAAGCTCAAGAGGAAACTATGGAGCACCTTCTCAACAACTGCATTTTCACCTCCAGTTTGTGGGATTCTTTTGCCACCATTTTCCAACAGACTGATAGGGACAAAGGGAGTATCATCAATACCCTAAACAAATGGAGAAGAAACTTTTCAAATAATGAAATTCTTGGCTCAGCATGGGCCATCATTCCAAGCTTCATTATTTGGAATGTTTGGAAAGAAAGAAACAATATAATCTTCAAGAATGAAAAGAAGCCTTCCCAATGCCTTTTTGAGCAGATCTTAAACCAACTCAAGGAAACGGTAGGCACTATTGTGTGAACTCTCCCTAAGAACCCACCTTCAGTTGTTGATTTGAAAGTCTTAGTGAGTTGGGGTTGCAGGGACTTAGTCGTCAGGGTCTGGATAGGACTGTATTCTCCCTGGATTTTGAGCAAGATTTCTATCATCCTCCACCTAAGGGCTTTTTGAAATTCAACATTGATGGGGCTTCTAAAGGTAACCCAGGTACTGCAGGTTATGGAGGAGTGTTAAGGGATGAGAATGGAAGTGTCCTTTTTATCTTCTACTGTCATTTAGGGAAAGCCACCAATAACATGGCAGAATTGATGGCTATGGAGCAATGTTTAGATCTCTTGGAACAGGATAACTGACAAAATGTGATAGTTGAATCCGATTATGAGTTAATCATCAAATCGGTTAAGAGAATCAGCTGGGGAACAAAGCCGGAAAAAGTCTCAAGGAACTGGAGGCTGATCCAGGGCTTTCAACGGATTCAGCATCATCTCCAGAGCCTTCGTACAGTTAGCTTCAAACATGTCCGAAGATCGGCCAATAAATTGGCGAATCTTCTGGCCAATCAAGGTGTGATCAGCACAGAGAACAGGATTGCGATGAGCTGGCAAGAGTTGCCTCAGAGTAGGTTAAAAGCAATTTGTAATGACCAGGAAGATGAAGACAGGTTTTTGTTTTAGAGTAGAGCCATGGAGGCGGAGTCCAATTAATTCAGCGATTTTAGGTGGCAGCCAGTTAGGTGGCTCTGGTTCTTCGAAGATAGGCAGGTCAGCGGGTGTTTCTTCTTTCCTCAGTTTTGGAGGAGAAAAAATTACAGAAGGATGGAACTCGGGCACTATCGGCGGCTGCATTACCATGGTTTTTCTGCCCGTGAATGATATACCGGGTCAAGGGCAGTTTTCCAACAATCGCGGGCCTCGCAAGCGGGAAATGGTATTTCTGTTTTGGAAGCGATTCCATACAGTTGGCTACACATGGTAGTGGGGTCGACTAAATTACCGCCCTCATCGCATGCTAAAGTTCAGTGATTTTGGTCGGCGCGACATGAACCTCTATCGTCAAATCAAGCGAGGCGTATCGACGGCTGCAATTGATCGTGCAAATTGGTTGTCTAGGCAAGTAAGTATAGCGCTTCTTAACTGGGCGATTTAGTCCTCTGCCATTGGATTAGGTCTTTGGCTCAATGGTGACGATTAAAGCGGCTTGTCTAGAAGTTGGCAGGGAGAGTTTATGCTCCTTTTTCTTGGCGGGAGGTTTTTTGTCTCAGGCGGGAGGCTAATTGTTTTGGTTACGATGCAGGCTTCATCTTTGTTTTGACTTTAAGAGTTTAGAAGTTGGGTTTTTTCGGGTTAGGGGCTTTTTCCTCGGGCCTGTTCTCTATTTAGTTTGTGGGTCTCTTCCTTGGTCCACAACTCCTTGTGGATAGATGTAAATTTTGTACTTTATTAATGAAATAGAAGGTCCTACTCTTGCATTAGCAAAAAAAGATGGCTGCAAATATAGGAACTATAAATTTCTCTATAAAGTGCCATACTATCAAGCTAACCATGGGAGAATATGTATTGAATAGTCCAATTCTTTCCATTCCAATGGGTGATGTTGATGTTGTACCAGAAGTCCAATGGTTACAATCTTTGGGGACGATGGCTTTTAATTTTCAAGAACTTTTCTTGATTTTTTTTTGGAAGGAAAGAAGGTTGAATTAAGGGGTATCGTAGGGAAACCGTGAAAGATAATCAACTCTAATGGCACACCAAATATTATGAAGAAATAACAACGGGGTGTAATTGCACAATTATGCTCACTAGAGGTTTAAACATTGAAATCATCTATTTCTCCATATCTCCAAAAAGTCTTGGACAATCATTCCAAGGTATTTGAGACTTACAAAAGCCTCCCACCTATTTGTGATCATGATCATGCTATTAATTTGACTCTAGGAAGTGTGCCTTTAAACATCATACCTTACATATATCCCTATGCTCAAAAGAGTGAAATTGAATGTATGGTTGCAGAAATGCTAAAGGTTGGTATAATTCAACCTAGTCAAATTTCTTTCTTTGCTCCAACAATATTGGAGCACAAGAAGGATGGATCATGGCGTATTTTTCCATATTATAGGGAACTCAAAAAGATCACTCTTAAAGATAAATTTCCCATTCCTTTCATTTATGAATTGTTGGATGAATTACATGGAGCAATTTACTTCACCGAGTTGGATCTTCATTTAGGATATCATCAAATTAGAATGAAGACTGCAGACATTCCGAAAACAACATTCAGAACTCATGAGGGTCATTATGAATTTTTGGTCATGCCTTTTGGACTTACCAATGCACCTTCCACATTTCAGGGTTTGATGAATTGCATTTTCAAACCCTTCCTTAGAAAAATTTTGTTAGTATATTTTGATGATATAATAATGTACAACAAGTCTTGAAGGATCATCTTCAACATGTTAATAAGGTGCCCAAACTAATGGAGGAGAAATAATTATATGCAAAAACCTCCAATTGTTTCTTTGGAGTACACGAAGTGGAATATTTGGGTCATATTGTATCTCATGAGGGTGTTAAGGTACACCCTAACAAAATCAAAGCCATTAAGGAATGGAAAATCCCCACAACCATAAAGCATCTTCAAGGATTTCTCGAGTTGATAGGGTATTATCGCATATTTGTTAACAATTATGGGAGAATAAAAACACCTCTAATAGCATTACTGAATAAAGATGCACTTTCTTGGCTTCTAGAAGCAAATAAGGCCTTTGAACATCTTAAAGAGGCAATGTGCCAAGCACCATTATTAGCTATGCCAAACTTCACAAAAACCTTTATTGTGGAATATGATGCCTCAAGAAATGGAATTGGTGTTGTTTTAAAGTAAGGAAGACCCATTTCTTTTGAAAGTCATCCAATTAAAGGAAAATATTTACACAAACCTATTTATGAAAAGGAAATGTTGGCAATACTACATGCACTAAAACAATGGGGACCTTACCTAATGGGAAGACACTTCAAGGTAAAAATAGATCATGATAGTAAATAATTTTTGGAAGAAAGATTATCTTTAGAAGAGCGGAAGAAACGGGTCACAAAGATGTTGGGTTATCAATTTGAAATCATCTACAAAAAATGGAAGAAAAATGTTGTTGTAGTTGCACTATCAAGAAAGGATGGGGATGAGGAAGCATTGCTTTGTGCCATTTTTATTATCCAACCTGATTGGATAAATTAAGCAGGGGATGAATGGAAGAATTATGAAGAGGTGTGGAAACTCATTCAAAAATTGTATTAAGATTCCATTACATATGATACATTTAGCTAGAAAAATGATTCATTATGGTACAAAGATCACTTATATCTTTGTAATAATTCCCAACTCAAGAAAAAAATTCTTTTGGAATTTCACACCTCCCCCTTAGGAGGGCACTCAGGATTTTTAAAAACTTACCATAGGGTCAAGAAGTATTTTTTTGGGATGGCCTTAAATATGATATTCATAGGTTTGTGGCAGAATGTTTAGTTTGCCAACAAAATAAAGTTTAGACAATTAATACTTTGGCTATGTTACAACCTTTATCCATTCCAGGTCAGTGTTGGGAGGACGTATCAATGGATTTTATCATAGGTTTACCCAAGTTTGAAGGAAAGAGTGTCATCATGGTGGTGGTTGATAGACTTAACAAGTATACAAACTTTTGTGCATTATCTCATCCTTTTAAAGCCAGTACACTTGCTATTGCATTTATGGAAATAATTCAAAAGCTACATGGAATCCCAAAGAAAACATTTTCTTGGTACTCAATTAGCTCATAGCTCATCTTATCATCCTCAATTTGATGGGAAAACTGGGATAGTGAACAAGTGTTTGGAAGGATATATTCATTGCATTGTATCTGATAAACAAACACAATGGGTAGAGTGGTTACCTCTAGTTGAATGGTGGTATAACACTTCCTTCCATACTGCAACAAAATGACACCATTTATGGCACTTTATGGATATCATCCACCATCCATCACATAATATTTAAGAGAAAATTCTAGGGTTCAAGTAGTGGAAGATCACATCGAGCATCAACAATAAGTTCTCCAACTCTTAAAGGATAACCTCACTCACATGAAGATCAACATGGAAATGAAAGAAGTTTGATGTAAGCAACTGGGTATTTTTACAACTACAACCATACAAACAAATGTCCCTCAAGCAAGCTAAGAAGGATAATAAATTATCACCCAAGTACTATGGTCCTGACAAGGTGTTGCAAAATATTGGTACTATGGCATACAAATTAGACTTGCTTGCATCTTCCCGAGTACACCTAGTTTTCCATGTTTCATGCTTAAATAAGGCTATTGATGACAAGCTCCTAGTTCAAACAATGTTTCTAGAACTTGACGAAGAAGGAAAGATCAGATTTGAGCCTAAAGTAGTCACGGAAACAAGAACCCGACAACTACAAAATCGATTAATTTTCGAGTATATCATTAAGTGGAAGAACTTACCCGCTAAATATTCCACATGGGAGGGTGAAAATTTTATACAGAAGCATCCATAAGTACTCAAGCGTTGAGGACAACATTTTTTTGAAGGAGATGGGCATGTTAGGTCCCTATAATACTAGTGTGTTCCCCTTATTGTTATTGTTAGTGTATCCCCATAATGTTATTGTTGTGCCCTTACATTATTATTCTTATGTAGGCTATGATTATATTGTGACCCCTTGGACTCGTATATATACCAAGGATGTATTTGTTGAAAATAGTTTAACTAGGTTCAGTCTTCATCTTGTAATAATGTAATTTTGTATTAAGAATTTTTTTTGTATTATTACTTGAGTATGGGTTACATGCTCAAGGAATGATTATTTGGTAATGACTCACATTTAAGAGTCTTCAAATTGAGTCATGAAAGAGAAAGAAACCATAAGTTGTTATACTTGTAAATATATTGAATATTAGTCAAAGTATCCTTCTAGACCATCAATGAATAACCACCGAAATGTACCCACCGAATTAAAGAAAGGAATCTGCGTATATTCGAGAAGCCTCCCATGATGTTGGCTTAGTAAAGGGGATAAAGTTGGCTTAGAGATGGATGAACAAGCCTATATATATATAGGCATCGATGGCACCTCCATACATTCACATTCACTCTCATGCATTCATGTATCAAAGACGAAGAGAAGGAAATGAAGGAGAGGCAGCCGTAGTTAATGAGGAAGTTTGTTCCCTCATCCAAAACCCTCATCAAGTTTTTTCACACGTGCAGAATTCTGATCTAAGCTAGGGCATCCATGTATCTTGATTTTTTATTGGGTTAGAGATTCAATCTAGCTACAAACTAAAGGGAAGATCCATTATCAAGGAGATCGAAGTTGTAGAAGGGCTAGAAGGGCCATAATTCTCCTCACATGTGTATCCACAATCTGGAATAGACAGTCATGATTTCTCCATCCTAGAATAGTCATTGTTTCAGCATCTAAACTTGTAGATCAAGCTCAAGTAAAAGAGTTTCATCATGTATGACCAATTTACATGGAAAGTGAAGGTGCAAGAAGGTTAGAGGAGGCTGCTCTCGACATCATTTGATGACTGTCATCACATTGTTACAAACTTAATGTACAGTGTGAAGTTGCAGAAAGAGATTCTCTATTTGGGTACATTTCAGAAGGTTTGTCATTTTGATGTTGAAGGTAATCTTGTGTCATTTGTTTAGGCCTTGGAATTCATCAATAAAGATTCTATAAGAAAGATTTCAAGGGTTTTTCCTCTCATGATTTGGAGAGGTTTTTTCCTTGGCTTGGTGCCAATATCTTGTGTACTTGTGCTTGATTGATCTTCTTGTTTTGATAGCTGGTTGATGATAAAAATGCATGTTAATAATATCAATTTAATCCTAAGGAAATAATATCACAAACAATTATCATAGTAAAGAGAAATCAAATAATTATATTTCCCTTGATTTCCCAACATGGTATCCGAGCCAGGTTCTCCTAAGGGAATGAAGAAGAACACCTCCCTCATGAAGAAGTTGGCAAACATTAGATCAGTTTCACATTTCCCTCTGAAGCTGCATGTGAAGATGGGTGCAGGTCTTCGCAAATAACAAGAGACAGATATCATGTTCTTTCTCTGAAACTTCACATGAGAACAGAAGGAGAAGATCCGCATCACCTTAGGGAAAGATATCAAGGGTCTGTCTTCACCTTGGATGGGTTTAAGGGGAAATAGACTAGGTCTCGAATTGCTAGAAAGAGAAGAAAGGTAAGCTACATCTCAGACACAAAGAGGATCAGATAGAACTTCGAATGGATGGATAATCTCGACATAAGAAGTCTCAGATAGTACCATAGTCTTGATGAGCTGTAGTATCAACAGTGACACAGTTGACCAGCCTTAGATTCATGACAACAAAGGAGCATAATAATCTTAGCATAATGAGAAGCAGTAACTATCACTGTCTCAACCTAGATGGAAAGATAAGATCACACTCTTGGTGGATCTGTTTCATAAGCATGAGGACTTCGAAACCCTTATTGTTCTCTTTGTCTCGGATGGAAGATCACTATGATTCTAAATGTGCAACCTCAGTCTCAGTACACATATCTTACATAATTATGTTGAAAGAGAACTTCAGAATTTTGGGCATAATGAGAAGCAGTGATAAGGGTTTCAGGCAGTATTAAGTGTTTTTGTAGTAATGATAGTGATAGCCACATTCTCAGCATAATAAAAGGAGTTGCGAAATGAATGATCAATGACAAAGTCATGATCTACTTTTTTTAAAATCATGATCTCGTTGAAGATGTAGAGATCACTTCTGTGGTAATTTCAAGGGACAATCATGGTGTAGAAATGATGTGACCAATGATTGCAGTAGTGCTAAAGATATCAATGATATCAGAATAAGATCTCACTGTTATAATCACAATATACTCTCGGCATGCTCACAATTAATGTGATGAAAATCTCAGCTAGTGTACAGTGATAATGAATCAGTAATCATGGTGATTGTAACAGTGAAGACCTCAACAGACCCGGTTGACATAATGAAGAAGCAACAGTAAAGATCTCGGTACAAGGAAGGTACACACTCTCTTTCTTGATATATTTATGTCTCAGAAAAATTTTGATCCCACAGTAACACATTCACATCATACTTTGTCTCGATATATTGGTAATAAACAAGTCATACCACCTTAACAAAATCATGATCTCGGTCTCAGCGTTGATATGAAAAGATCTTGATACCTCTATATTATATATATATATATATATATATATATATATATATATATATATATATATATATATATATATATATATATATATATATATATATATATATATATATATATATATCGAGATCTCAGTGTTATAGTTATGGTTTCGGTAAAAGCGCAGAGATGATCTTAGTAAAAGAACAATAAAGTTCTTAGTGAAGATGTGATAATAAGATAACAGTGATGATCTTTTTCTTCTATGAAGACAAGGTCATGGGCATGATCTCGGCCATGATGAAGGCAAGGTCCTAATCTCTATCTCAGTGTAGCTATCATAAAGACCTCGTTGTACAACAATGATGATCTCGGTGAAGGAGAAACAAGGATGATTGCAGTCATGGTGCAACAGGGGCCTAATTGAAATGATAGAAGATGTACTCTCTAAAATTTAGTAAAGAAGGTCATCTTCATGAGATCTCAATTGAGAGATCTGAGAAAGATGATAATAAGACAATCATCTATATTCTTAATAAGAAAGATGTCAAGTGTCCTTGGGACAAGGAAGCTTCCTCATCTAACAACTTATGGTGCCTGTACAAAATGGAAAAAGGATAAGTTGTGGACAAAAGTGCTGAAGGTTAAAGCATGAGAAAGGAATTTTGGTCCTCAAACAAGACAGTTTAGTATAGCCAAGATTCAGTGCTATGGGAATATCATGGAAAGAAGCTCATATTTCCGAAAGGATGGAGGATGCTCAAGAAAAGGGGCCAAGGAAAGAGGAAGTAACATACCTCTACTATGAGTGAGACGACATCCCTCACAAAATGGTCTTATCACAAGCTCCAAATATCCTACAGATATGATCATGATAATAAGATGCATCATGGCATCATGGAAACAAGAGCACGTAATCATGAAGGACAAAATCCACGACAATCGAGCATGAAGGACATAGCTCTTGGGAATCTCATTGGAAATTAAAGGAAAGGACAATAAGTCAAAAGGGAAAACATTTTCTAGATGGAGACATGCAAGATCCTCTAGACTCTCTGATAGAAACCTCAGTAGAGGATCCTCTAATCTGGGAAGGTAGCAAGTGTTTCATCAGGAAATCCAACTTTTGGAATTCATGAGATGATGGTCTGATAACTTGAGAAATGAAGCAAATCTAGGGATTGAAGACATTTTCAATCAAGGAATCTGTTGGAAGAAGCCTAGATAACCTAGAGGTATGTATTCTTATATTTGTATTTAATATTGTAATGTCATGATATATGGTTGCAGGTAACTTGGATCAAGCATGATCGAAAGGAAAAGGATCTCCTCCTCAATAAGGATGCAGGAAGACATAAGTAACACTAGATGAAATCAACATAATATGTCCTCACATGAAGTATGAGGTGGTTGACCACAATTAAAGAAACTCTGATTGAAAGCTCCTGAAGGTGTGAGGATGGAAGAGATCATGAAATATGCAACCATGATGAAGTCAATCAACATCCAAAGGATTAGGAAGATTTTGACCAAGAAATCTCCTGGAAAGATGTGAAGACTCTGATGGAAGTCTGAAAAGTTGAAGACCTTTGACAATAGATATCATTGGGAGATGTGTCAACATGTATGCAGGATATTGATACCTACAAGAAGATGTCACTAGAAAAGGCCATCACCAAAAAGGTAATATGTGATTTTTTTTGGTTTCTAGCCTCTTGGAGAAAGTCTCGGTATGTGTGCAGGGCTAAGGGCCAAGGTTAGGAGAGTTGTGAAGAATGTCACAACTATGTACCTTGTGATCTAGAGAAATCACCATGAAAGGAAAGTGAAGATAGATGACGCTATGAAGGAAGTCCCATATGTAAAGATAAAGAGGATACTTTCCGAGAAAGAAGGAATGACATAATGGAGGAAAGTGATGAATGGTTGAACCCTACATGTGAAGAAATTGATGACATTGAATTCTTGGATCATCAGTCAACTAGAAGACCTTATAAAGTACTAATGATAGTGTCCTTGGGTAAGAGGGAGATCTGGGAGGTTCCTATGAGTAAAGGAACTCAAGTAAGTTTCTGAGTGAAGAGAAAATTGGAACCCATCCCTGGTTAAGAGGGAGAGATATAAACGACATTATTGTCTTCTGTTGAAAGAAATAATGGAGGATTGTGTAATTAGCTGGCATCCGACAGTCTTTGAGGATGTGGTAGGGCATCCAAGACAAGAGTGGGCAAGATGACCGATATTCTTGAGGGTTGGGAACCCAAGATGAGAATAGTCCTAGTAGGGCATACTCAGAGAACACCCGGGTAGGTATGACCCTAAGAGAGACAATGATGATGTGTGTCTATCAGTCATTGGTCTCGCCAACATTGTGTGCTCTAATCTATTTTAGAGATAGAGTTGTTAGTCAAGGCCTTGCTATATGGAAACAATGTTGGTTGAAAATGATGCTATAACAGATGGATGACTAATCCGACTCTTTGCTTATGAGAACTCTTGTATTGTGAATGTCCATGTACCATGTATGTATGAATACCTCCCTAGTTAAGAGGGAGTGTTGAAAATAGTGTAACTAGGTTCGGTCTTCATCTTGTAATAATGTAATTTTGTATCAAGATTTTTTTTGTATTATTACTTGAGCATGGGTTACATGCTCAAGGAATGTTTATTTGGTAATGACTCACATTTAAGAGTCTTAAGATTGAGTCATGAAAGAGAAAACAACCATGAGTTGTTACACTTGTAAATATATTCAATATTAGTCAAAGTGTCCTTCTAGACCATCAATGAAAACCACCGAAATGTACCCACCGAATTAAAGAAAGGAATCTGCTTGTATTCGAGAAGCCTCCCATGATGTCGGCTTAGTAAAGGGGATCAAGTCGGCTTAGAGATGGATGAACAAGCCTATATATAGGCATCGATGGCACCTCCATATATCACATTCACTCTCATGCATTCATGTATCGAAGACGAAGAGAAGGAGACGAAGGAGAGGCAGCCACAGTTAATGAGGAAGTTTGTTCCCTCATCCGAAACCCTCATCAAGTCTGTTCACACGTGCAGAAGTCTGATCCGAGCTAGGGCATCCATGTATCTTGATGTTTTATTGGGTTAGAGATTCGATCTAGTTGCAAACTGAAGGGAAGATCCATTGTCAAGGAGATCGAAATTGTAGAAGGGCTAGAAGAGCCCTAATTCTCCTCGCACGTGTGTCCACAATCTAGAATAGAAAGTCATGATTTAGATGTCCTAGAACATTCACTGTTTCGACATCTAAACTTGAATATCATGCTCAAGTTAAAGAGATGCATCATTTGTGACTAGTTTACATGGAAAGCGAAGGTGCAATAAGGCTAGAGGAGGCTGCTCTTGACATCATTTGCTGAATGTCATCACATTGTTACAAACCTGGTGTACAGTGTAAAGTTGAAGAAAGAGATTCTCTATTTGGGTACATTTTGGAAGGTTTATCGTTTTTATGTTGAAGGAAATCTTGTGTCATTTGTTTGGGTCTTGGAATTCAACAATAAAGATTCTATAAGAAAAATTTCAAGGGTTTTTCCTCTCACAATTTGGAGAGATTTTTTCCTTGGCTTGGTGCCAAAATCTTGTGTACTTGTGTATGATTGATATTCTTATTTTGATAGCTGGTTGATGATAACAATACATGTTAAAAATATCAATTTAATCCTAAGGAAATAATATCACAAACAATTATCATAGTAAAGAGAAATCAAATAATTATACTTCCCTTAATTTCTCAACAGTATTATCATTTGTATCATCCAAGAATTGTTCATTTATGTAATTTAAAGGAGGTTTCCCCCTTGAAGAGTGTTATCACCAAAAAATTGATCACTTGATCTGATAATGAGATCGAAGACAACAATAAGGTATTACAGACTTATGTGCATGGATTTGTCTATGTCATTTTAAGCAATGGATCAATAAGATTGCGAAATGCACAGACAATGAAGCAGTAAACAAAACATAATAGACAACACATGACACAACAGATTTAATGAGGAGTTCACCCAATACTCCTGGGCTACATCTCCCGGTCCAGCCTCTAATGGTGGCCTCTCTATTATGTCTTTGCGCAGAGTTCTTTTTACAACAGTGAGCTCAATTTGAGCCTCACACACAACAGAATACAATAATAAGAGCTTTACTTGAACCTCTCAAGTTTTCTATGAGTACACAGACTCCCTCAGTGCTCTCTGTCTCTATGCTAACTCTGTTTTGGCATTTTCCTGCACTACTACTCTCTTTTGCTGCGCTCTCTGTCTGTGGATTTAAAGCCAACGCTGCCTGTTCACTTCAAGTTCTCTTCTCTCAGCCTCCCCGACCTCTCCACGCTTTGAATCCTTTTGCCAGTGTTATACAATCATTGCTTAACACATGGAGAGGAGGTGGCCACCCATTCTGTAACGCAAGAGTGCCCCAGGGCTCTGAAACTCCTGAAACAGTCGCGCTCTGCTTTCATAGTGAAAATGTGTTTTCATAGAGAAAATCCACCAAAACTCAATATCTCAGACTTCAAAAGTCCTTAAATCCTCCCTATCCTCCCATCGGGTCTGCCTATTGGTCGTTGTCGCAAATCGCAATGGCTATGTTCCTTGTGTTTCACAAATGTATTAAGAACTATGATAATGCATTAGGGATGGCTTTCCCCAGACTTGAAATTATATGTGATGTCCTTAAGGTACCCTTTCAGGTCCAACACATTACATCGGCGCTTTCCTCTTCGCTTTTCATTTAATAAACGAAACTACGAAACATACAAAAAACACTGTAAAACCCCGCATATCGGACTTCAAAATATATACACTATCACATAATTGTCCATCGGGTCCAGCTATCACGAGCTATGTCAGTATCGGCCCCGCTCCATTAGGCTGCTCCGATTGTGATATCGAAATCGCTCATCGGAATAACCCCTGGGCTGTTTGTAAGCGCTTCTGTAATCCCCGATAGCGATCTAGCGATGTAATATGGGTCGTCGATCTTCACGCTTGATTGACGGTCCATATTAACTCCGCCAATCGACATTGCCATATATATGTGTTAAGCACCGATATCGTTGTTCACCACCGCAATTTTTAAGTAGATCCCACTGATCTCTACCAAAGGTTACTGCTGATTACAATTGTCGATCCGATCTGGACCATTGATCGGCTAGATCGGACGGCTATTGTGCATGACTTGTTCTGCCTCCAATAATCTGTTTTTTCATTGATTTCATGGGCTTTTGCCTCCCGATAGTGTTTTAAAAGGCTTCCTTATGTGATTTTCTTTGGTCTTTGGCATGATTTTTTTGAGTTTTTGAAGACATAGAGAGTGTTTCTTGGATCCATTTAGATCACACCTTCCCACTAAAAAGGCTTTTGGACCACCAAAAGTTGGTTTTCAAACATTGTTTAAGTGAGGATACATCTGCCTCACTTGCCCAATCTCTATCCATTTTGCACTGCTGGGTTTTGAACCTTTGAGTCCAATTCTAAGGTACTCCACGTCCCCTCTGCGAGTAGTCCCCACCTTCCTCTCCAAAACTGTATCTTCCTGTAGCTCATTGAGGTATTCAGGCAACAAATCGTCAATGGAAGGCAATTTAAATTTCTCTTCAAGATCTTCAATTAATGAAGGTTCAAACAGTCTTAAATTTTCTGCATTTACTACTGAATAGATGTGCATGTATGCTGGCGGATCAAGGCAGAAAGCATTCTCACCAATTTTCTCAAGTACCTTAAAAGGCCCATACCTTATTGGCTTCAACTTCTTTCCTTCACCTTGCATTCTGTCCTTGCTAATATACAATCAGACTTGATCACCAACTTGGAAGCTGTGCTCCACCCGATGTTTATCATGCCTTGCCTTGTATTTGGCTTGGCTCTTTTCCAACTGTTCCTACACTGCCTGGTGAATTTCTTGGATTTGTTCAATGAATCTCTTACTTTGTCCACATCACTGTGCCCAGCAACTGCTATGTCTTTCTCAAAGACAAAATCCAAGGGATACCTTGGTATGAAACCAAAACAGGTTTCAAAAGGAGATCTTTGTGTAGAAGAATGTTTAGCACGGTTGTAAGCATGTTGCACATAACATAAGTGTTCATCCCAAAGCTTGGGATGCTTGCTGCAATAATCCCTGAGCAACTGTATCATTGTCCTATTGACTACCTCTATTTGGCCATCTGTCTGTGGATGAAAGGTTGTGCTTTTCTTCAGTCTGGTGTCCATTAATTCCCACAGACTTGACCAAAAATTCCCAACGAATTGGGAGTCTCGATCAGATACTATGGAAGTGAGTAACCCAAAATGCACCTAGACATGCTGAGAGAACAATTTCGCTATTTGTTCAGTTGTAATATGCTTATTACAAGGTATTAAAATACACATTTTGCTGAACCTGTCCACAATAACATATAATTAGTCATGTCCTTTTCTATATTTTGGCAATCCCCCAACAAAGTCCATGGAAACACTTTCCTAAGGACGGGAAGGAACTAGCAGTGGAGTGTACAAGCCTAGTTTTCTATTGTTGGGCTTGCTTTTAGCACACATGGTACACCCTCTTACATATCTAGAAATTGTTTCATGCATTTTTGGCCAATAGCAGTATCTTTGCAGCTGTGCAACTGTTTTACTTACCCCAAAATGACCTGATATCAGGGAAGTATGTGCCTCCCTAATTATGTTAATTCTCTCTGTTTATGGAATGCATAGCTTTCCCAAATGATACAAGAGTCAGTCCTTAACATAGTAATCCAATTATTCTACCTTTTTGCCATTACTTAAAGCTGCATATACATCTTTAAAGTCTATATCTTGAGCATATTGTTCAATGTATCTTTCATGCATTACTGAGTTATTATTAAGTATAGTAGATGCATTTATGATTGGTCTGGACAACATATCCACAACTTTATTGTGTATTCCCTTTTTATATCTAATGACTAAATGGAACTGCTATAGGAAACCCATCCACTTATAGTGTCTTGATTGTTGCAATTTAGTTTGTGAGTGCAAGTACTGAAGTGGCTGATGATCAGTATGTATTATTGTTTCTTTTCCCATTAAGTAATGTTTCCACTTCTTCACACTCTGAACTAATGCATACAATTCCTTATCATATGTAGGATAATTAACTACTTTAGAATTAAAAGTCTCAAAATGGTAGCATATGGGTTTACCATGTTGCATCAACATTGCTCCCATGGCATAATCACGACATTTGTTTCGATCTCTGTTGTTGAAGATTTGGCAATGCTAGTATTGGTGCTGTACTAATTTTTTCTTTCAAGGTGTCGAAGGCTTTCTGCTATTTGCCTCCCCACTGAAACACCTTGTTCAATCCTGTCAAAGCATGTAAGGGAGCTGCAATTAAGGAAAAGTTAGCAATAAACTTTCTCCAATATTGTGCTACCCCTAGGAAGCTTCTAACTTCTGTAGCAGACTTGGGTTTAGGCCAGTTTACAATGAATGCAACCTTAGAGGGATCTATCTTCAGTTCACCACCCCCTACAATATGACCCAAATAATTCAAAGATGTTTTACCAAATTCACACTTTGATAATTTAACATAGAGATTTTCTTTTTTCAAAACATCTAGAGTCTGCTTTACATGCTTCAAATGTTCTTCCCATGTTTTACTGAATACAAGAATGTCATCTAGATATACAATTACAAAATCATCAATAAAAGGCCTGAGTACATCATTCATTACTCTCATGAAAGTGGCAGGAGCATTAGTTAAACCAAAAGGCATAACTAGCCATTCATACAACCCTTGCTTTGTTTTGAAAGCAGTCTTCCATGCATCTTGCTCTACTACTCTGACTTGATGGTAACCACTACGTAGGTCCAACTTGGAAAAGTAAACAGCCTCTTTCAGCTGATCCAATAGATCATCAATGCGAGGAAGGGGATAACGATTCTTGATCGTTATTTTATTTAGTGCTCGGTAATCAATGCACATCCTCCACGAACCATCCTTCTTTCTCACCAACACTATTGGGGATCCACATGGCAATGTGCTTGGTCTTATGAACCCTTTCTCGAGCAGCTCCTGTACTTGCTTCTTGATTTCTGCATTCTCTAAAGCGGATAACATGTAAATTCCGATGTTAGGCAATGGAGCATCTTGCTGCAAATTAATATCATGTACAATTTCCCTTTTGGGTGGCAGACCTTTAGGTTCTTGAAATAAGATATCATATTCTGAAACAACTTTTTCAAAATCAGCTTGTTGTTTAGCATCACATCCTTTAAATACATTGGTTTTATCAGGTTTCTTTTCCTTTACAACCATCAGTAAAAATTGCTTACATGAATTTACAATCCTTTTCATTTTCCCTGAGTTTATGAGAGTATAATTATTTTTGAGTTTGTGAGCTTTTACAGTATATTCTATTCCATCTTTAACAAGTTGATACTTATTTTCAGCTCTATAGAAAATGGATTTTCTATCATACAAGTAAGGACTTCCTAAAAAAATTCCACATATATCCAAGGGAACGATATCTAACTCAACCTCATCTACAAATGCTGACCCAAATGAAAACCTAAGTTTACATTGTCTAGTCACTTGTAGCTTTGCTTTATCACATACCCAACCTAACGGATATGGATTCTTGTGAGGTGTGGTTAGTAATCCCAGCTTCTGTACAATTGCTTCAGAAATTAAGTTTACTTGTGAGCCACTATCAAACAAAGTATCAATCTTTTGATGCTTGGAAATAACTCTACTATGAAAAAGCTCATGTCTTCTTCTCTCATTTTCTTCATTATCAATAGTTTGTGCAGAATTTCTAGTAGATGCTTCAGAATTTTTAGCTTTTATACCTGTGGTTGTGATTGTTGTTTCATCACCTGAGTCTGACCCCAAATATTTTTTATGGCAGTAGTAGTATTCTTCTTCTTGCCATCGAACTTCTTGGGTTTTAGCTCTGGATGCAAAGACCAACAATTCTCATCATCATGTCCTTCCTTCTTGCAGTGAGTACATGAAGGTTTGGCCTTTTGTACAGTATTTTCCTTCCTCTCTTTCCATTTCTACTTCCTCTTTTCCTTGTTATTGCTTGCAGTGGGTTTTGATGATCCCCCAATCTTTGGGTTCACATTCTTGCCTCTAGCCTCTAGATGGGTAGCCTGAACAGATACCTCATCTATGCTAGTAGGGTTAAACATGAGAATGGTGTGCCTCAGATAACTATGTAGACCGACTATATACTTCAACAAAGTTTCAGGTGCGTCTAAAGAAATGCCTAGAATCAAAGCTCTTTTCCTAAATTCTTGGGTGTAACCTTGTACACTTTTCCCTTTTAATTGGCAAAGAGTTTGCCAACTCATCATAGCTTGCTGCATATAAGCTAGTGGATAGAATTGCTTTTTAATTGCAGAAACAAATTCACTCCAAACAGGAAGAGTTTTACCATGCTTCTGCAAGTTAGCTTGTGTCCTGCCTTCCCACCATACCAAGGCAATTCCTCCAAGGCGTAGGCTGGCCAGCTGAATTTTACTTCTGTCTGAATCAATGCTCTGCACCCTGCAATACACATCAATCTATCTAATTCAGTTATCTAGCTTCTCTGCATTTAACTCTCCATCATATATTGGCAAATCAAATTTAACATATAATTTAATCAAAGATGTTTTCTTCTTTGTATTTTCAGGGCTATCAAGAGGTGTGGATAGAGGAGGCTCTTTTCCTTTCCTTTTGCCTTCAGAATGGTCATCTCAAAGAGATTCTTCTGTTCCTTTGTCTTGTTTGGAAGTTGAAGAATATTCACTTCGACCTTTCTTAAATTCTCTATACATTTCTTCTACCATGGCTCTCATGGTCATGAAACTGTCCATGAACTGAGAGTCTAATTCCAAGGGAATTTCTTCTACCATTTTCCTCCTAGGATAGACTCTACCAATTTCTGGGTTAGTTTCAACCAGTTCTCCTTCTCCTAATTTAATCTTTGACCTAGTTATCATTCACTAACAGTCCAACACAAGCTTGTCTAACCTTAGCAACCTAAAGCTCTGATACCACTTCATCTGATAATCAGATCTAAGACAACAATAAGGTATTACAGACTTATGTGCATGGATTTGTCTATTTCATTTTAAGCAATGGATCGATAAGATTGCGAAATGCACATATAATGAAGCAGTAAACAAAACATAATAGACAACACATGACACAACATATTCAATGAGGAGTTCACCCAATACTCTTGGGCTACATCTCCTGGTCCAGCCTTTAGTGGTGGCCTCTCTATTATGTCTTCACCTAGAGTTCTTTTTACAACAGTGAGCTCAATTTGAGCCTCACACACAACAAAATACAATAATAAGAGCTTTACTTGAACCTCTCAAGTTTTCTATGAGTACACAGACTCCCTCAGTTCTCTCTGTCTCTGTGCTAACTCTGTCATGGCATTTGCCTGCACTACTGCTCTCTTTTGTTGCGCTCTTTGTCTGTGGCTTTAAAGCCAACGCTTCCTGTTCGCTTCAGGTTCCTGTCTCTCGGCCTTCCCGACCTATGCACGTTTTGAATCCCTCTGCTAGCGTTATACAATCATTGCTTAACGCATGGAGAGGAGGTGGCCACCCATTCTGTAATGATAGAGTGCCTCGGGCCTATGAAACTCCTGAAACAGCCGTGCTTTGCTTTCATAGTGAAATTTTGTTTTCATAGAGAAAATCCACCAAAACTCAATATCTTAGACTTCAAAAGTCCTTAAATCCTCCCTATCCTCCCATTGGGTCCCCCTATTGGTCGTTGTCGCAAATCACAATGGCTCTGTTCCTTGTGTTTCACAAATGTATTATTAAGAACTGCGATAATGCATTAGGCATGGCTTTCCCCATACTTGAAATTATATGTAATGGCCTTAAGGTACCCTTTTGGGTCTAGCACATTACATCGCGCTTTCCTCTTCACTTTTCGTTTAACAAACGAAACTGTGAAACATACAAAAAACACTATAAAATCCTGCATACCTAACTTCAAAAGATATACGCTATCACCTAATTGTCCATCGGATCTAGCTATCGTGAGCTATGCTGGTATCGACCCCGCTCCATTAGGCTGCTCTGATTGCGATATCGCAATCGCTCATCGCAATAACCCCTGGGCCGTTTGTAAGCACTTCTGCAATCCCTGATAGCGATCCGACGATGTAATATGGGCCGTCGATCTGCGCACTTGATCAACGGTCCATATTAACTCCACCAATCGTCGTCACCATATATATGTGTTAAGCACCGATATTGTTGTTCGCCATCGCAATTCTTAAGTAGATCCTGCCGATCTCTGCCGAAGGTTACCGCCGATTGCGATTGCCAATCCTATTTGGACCGTTGATCGGCCAAATCGGATGGCTACTATGCATGACTTGTTCCGCCTCCAATACTCTGTTTTTTCATTGATTTCACAAGTTTTTGCCTCCCGATAGTGTTTTAAAAGGCTTCCTTATGCGATTTTCTTTGGTCTTTGGCATGATTTTTTTTAGTTTTTGAAGACATAGAGAGTGTTTCTTGGATCCATTTGGATCATGATCTAGCCCAATTTACTAGATGGATCGAAGTACACCATGTAAAGCTAATTTTACCATAGTAAAATTGCTTTCACTATGAGAAATTACTTAATAAACCACCTTCGTTAAGTAATTTATAAAATTTTCTTTTGGTAGGTAAGCACACACAAGGGATTTGAACCAGTGACCTATCGCAAGGAGTGCCTTAACAGTGCACCCATTCACCATCAATCCAAAGCCCCACGGGCAATAGATAACTTAAGTAATTTATAATTAAACCCGTGAATAATAATTAAATAAATCACTATTTATTTGATTTTCTTCTAGGAATAATTAATTAAACCATTGTTCAATTATTAATCCTTGTCATATTTGACCCAAATGAAAAATAAACAGATAAATCATTAATTATCTTATTTTTCTCTAAGAATAACTAATTAAACACTAATTAATTATTATTCTTTGTCAAGTTTGACTAAATCACTTAGGAATAATTAAATAAATCATTATTTGTTTATTATTCCTTAACCAATTTCTTGAGATAAAAATAAATAATTTATTTATTTATTATTTCTAAATAAAATTTTAAATATTTTTTCCCTCCTAACCAAATATAATAAAATATTCCAAGTGGTTATTCCAAGAATGGGGTTAATAATATTTTATTATTGCTCATTATTCGAAGATAACTCAAGATTTTGTTATAAATATAAGGATTTTCCATTCACTATTCACTTTTGATTATTTTCATTGTTGCACTCACTGTTGTAACTCTATTTATTTTCATTGTTGCACACCATATTTTGTTGGGTTTACACATTATAGAGGAGAGAGACTCTACACAAGCTGAAGACGTTTGAGGATAGCCAAGAACCCATCCCATAGAGGGGGACTGGTAACATTTATTTGGTCCCTTTACAGATGTTATAATAAAATTATTCTTTATATATCTAGTTTCCATTGGATGATTGGAGTTATTACTATTTCTTTTTGTTGTTTAACTATGATTGTGGCATAGATCATAATTTTGGCAGGTTTTGTTTCTATCAGTTGTTGTAGATCTACAATGTTTATCGGTCATTACATTGTTGAGATTGTTTGTCATCCACAATCTTAAGTGGGTTCTTTTCATACATATTTGAGAAGAAAACACTACAACAAAATTGGCAACCCTATTGGGGATTTTCTAATTGTTTCCAATCACAAAATTGGCGACCACTAGTTTTATACTTCAGATCCAGAAACCTGGGTGACCTTCAGTTTTCGGCTAGGGTTTCTTCTTTTTTCAGTCTCTTAATGTTTTTTTATAACTTTTAAACCCTAGATCTGTTAGATTTCTGACTTTCGCAAGTTTTCTGGTCTTTTTTGCAGGTCACAGGAATCAACCGCGATAGAGACGACAATTTTTTCTGAGATTTGTAGATTGGGAATCAAGGAGTAGAAATCACACTTTTTAACCCAAAATTTTCGATCTGGAGTCCATAGTGCATATTTCAGCCCAAAAAGTGTGATCTCACCTTAAAACAGGTCAGTACCTGCGATTTTAGGGTTTCCAAATTTGTATCAGATCTAGTTCTAGGTTTTGTCGAGAGCTATCTTATGGGTTGTCTGACCTCTGTCTCATCCCGCTTAGGCCTTGATCTACTCTGTTTTACTTGTCGAAGTAGAATTTAGCCCCTTAGGGCTTCTAGTACGCTTCCACCTTTACAGGAGCAGTTTAGCTGAGTGAGTAGTCTGAGTTTCTGCAGCACTTTCAGCCGTGACATTTTCCATATATGTACCCTTCTATTTCAGATCTATAAAGATAGGTTGTCACCATCCATAGTTTCATATTAAAACTTATTTGGTCATTGGCCTTAGGGTCCCATCGGTTGCCCTAGGTTTTTCACCCATCTCCCTATATTTTTGCAGCGATCTTCCTCTCTGGTTTTTTTTTGTTGCTACACCACTTTCTAGTAGCCTAGTGTCACTTGATCCCAGTCACATCGAAAATTAGATCTCTTGACCTGTTTAGTGTGTCTTCTGTCGATTTAGCCACCAACTAGCACAATGTTTGCAAACCCAGTTTGGGTGGGGTTTAGTTAATTGTTTTGCTATTCATTTTATGTTGTTAATTTTAGTTTATTTTCAACAAGCTTTTTTAGTTTTTACAAGCACTATCTGGTCTTAATCAATAAATACACTTGCACAAAAAAGCACACCTTAAGCGAAGGGCGCTTGGTTTAGACTGCCAAGCCAAGACTTAACACAATAAATTTATCTCCCCTCATCGAGACAAAGGCATATTGTTGATCTCCCTTCACCATTTTTGTGTCATGTGTGTCTTACCACCATTGCGGCACCAAGGCATTTATCGTGGAGACTCTTAGGCCTTCATCCCCAGTTTCTTCTTGGGCATATTACTCCTCCCCGCCAAGTCTGATTTCATAGCCCTCCGAGTCCCCATATCAATTCTTCTCCTGGTTCATCTGATTCCTCATCTAATTCTGAGCCTCCTTCACCGCATGTTTTCATCATGTCTGGACCCACAGCTGGTGCAGGAACCTGACCTTGTGTTGGCTCCGGTTTTATCTCGGTGGTCACATCAAGTGGAATAGTCTTATGAACTGTTCCGACAGCCCCCATGCTCCCTTTTATGGATAGGTTAAGTCTATCGGATTTTAGCCAGTTGATAAATGACCCCATACACCACAATGTTGGTTGGCCTTCTATGCCGACTAAGCTTCCCTCAGACATCCCAAAGTTTGAGGGTAATGCTGGAGAGGATCCTACCAACCATGTCTGATCTTTCCACATGTGGTCTTCGTTCAACTCCAAACGATGACTCTATTCGTCTTCGGCTCTTCCAATGCACGCTCACTGGAGACGCTGCAAAATGGCATCTAGACCAGCCCGACACATCTCATTCCATTTTCGTAATGCTTGCTAAAGCATTCCTCTCATATTTCTAGTTACCTCTCCGGGACAGCACTGGTACAGAGCTATTGACCTCATTCTGTCAGTCCTCCATCACTCGCCTTTCTGACCATGTTCAAGAGTGGCATAGAAGGAGGAGCACATGCTGTGCCCCGCCCTTCGAAGACCGTGTATATCTAGATTGGTTTCCTAGGAGCCTTTTAGCACCCATTGGAAAATATGTTGCATCCCATTTTCGTCAGACCGAGGAAGAAGCTCTCCAAACCAATCTGAGAGATAAACCGATTTATGCGCTATCTGGTTATGTCTAACCATCATTCTAGACCTCCCTCATCTTGGAAGTGCCAATGCACTGGGGGAATCTCACGCCGCTGATGGTATCATTGGAACCCTTTCACATCCTTCACCATATACTCATCAAAGTTATGGCTATCCGCAACGGGCACCAGTTCCTCTAACACTTATACCCCTCCTGCTAGAAACATGTTTTCAGGACCCCAACCTGTCTACCAAACTGTTTCTCCTCCTTATGCACAACTGAGCGCTCCAACCCCTCAAGCATTAGCATCGCAGCTTCCCATGCATCCTCAGCCCCAGCAGCCACCATCCCCTCAGGGTCAAGTGTTTGTGCAGCAGAGTGCGACCAATCCCCAAAATTTGAAGAAAAATAATAAGGGGAAGGGTAACAAAGGTAACCAGGGTAATCAAGGTAATCAATATAGTGAACCCCAGGGGAACCAACCTAACACCAACAACCAGCAACAAGGTAGCTAACCCAAGAAAAACAAGGCTATTCGTACGAACAAGCCTTGTGCATGTTGTGGTGTACATGACCATTATACACATGAGTGTCCTCTCTTACCCCAGATGCGCCAAATGTGGGAAGCTCAAGCAACTTCTAGAGGTCAACAATCACCTCAGAATCCTACGCCATCTCAACCAGCAGTGCTTACAAATCCTTTCCATCAGTAAGGATTTGTTGTTGCTCAACCTCAGCCAAGTCAAGCAGCCCATCCCCCCAACCTTCTAGTCCTGGTGACTACTAGATCCTTACGATTAATTTTGATGAGGCTGATCCCTCTATATCAACCTGCAAACTCGATCACGACGATATGACAAGCCATCGACTTCGTCCAAAACCAAAGCATCTGTTGAGCCTCTTACGACACCAAATGTTCCGTTACAGATCCCTCAACCTAAAGTTGAGGCCATTCCTAAGATCCAAAAGGGACCATTACGCCATAATGCGGATTCTAACTGAGCTACCCATACATACAATATAGTAGACGACTTGGCGAAATCACCTGCCGCCATGTCAATGCTGGAATTACTCTAGTTGTGCCCATCTCAAAAGAAAGCTCTACTAACTGCTTTGGGCATAGTAGATCCTTCTGACAATCATTTGATTTTCTTCCTAGTTGATACATCAAAACATCCCCCATTGCCTTCATCCATTGCTTTCCAGATACCAGTCCAAGTCTGTAATGTCATCATCTCCTGATGCATTATTGACGAAGGTGCATCCACCTGTGTGATGTCTGTTTCCATTTGGAAACAACTTAAGTCACTTGAGTTTCCCCCTCCACCATCACTTTGTGTGCTTGGGACAAACACTCCTCCCAGCCACTTGGCATGTACCACAATTGTCCAATGACCTTTGCAGGAAATACTATCCATGTCGATATTGAGGTTATTAATGGCCCTTTGGATTATAACATTCTCTTAGGTCGTAGTTACACATATGCCATGTCAGTCGTAGTATCTGCGGTGTTCTACAAGATGTGCTTCCCCCATGAAGGGAAGATCATTACCATCAATTAGTTGACTTACTACGAGCCGACATTCATGACCTCCCCTGAGTCCATTATCTCATCAATGTTGAATAAGCAGTCCTCACCTCCTCTCACCAATGTCTCACCCAGAGTCTATAAAGATTCCTCATTGTTGGGTGCTTTCCTTGGTCCTCCCCCTCCCATCTCAGAGCCTAACTCTATGAGTGTTTGCATGTTACAAGAGTCACGAGCTGCTCTCAAGCATTCTGGTACATCTGTTGAATAGTCATTTCCTCAACACCCTGTTGTCGCCATCCCAACTGAGCCCTATGGATCCACCCCCCCAGGACCTCCTCCATTTGTGGGTGCCTCTCCTCTATTTCCACCTTGAACTGTTCCTCTAGGTATCAACCATCCAGGAGCTATTCCGGTGAGACATTACCATACAGGCCAGATACCTTTCTTATTTCCCCCTCCAGGATATTTTTTGTTCCTGTCATGGCTTCGTTGGTCCTTCCTAACATGACTTTGGGGATCCTAGTATAGTACATTGATCCCCCTACAAGCATTCCTCCTAGTCAGCTAATACCTTATCATGCTTTGACCCCAGTTCAACTGGTCCCTACAACCCCTATCACTGCTTCAGTTCCATCACAACCTCAACAGGAACCCACTCCTATTGTGCAAGCATCCGAATAGGGAGCAAAGCTAAGAGAAAAGAAACAAAAGACAAGGCTCCCCAAGATCCACCCCTGCAAGCATTCCTCCTGGTCAACTAATACCTTATCATGCTTTGACCCCAGTTCAACTGGTCCCTACAACCCATATCACTGCTTCAGTTCCATCACAACCTCAACAGGAACCCACTCCTATTGTGCAAGCATCCGGACAGGGAGCAAAGCTAAGAGGAAAGGACCAAAAGACAAGGCTCCCCAAGCTCTACCATCCTCTAAGGCCTCAAAGCCATCACCTCCATGCACTTTATGTAAATTTGTTGGGCACGCCACCAATAATTGTCCTGAGCTTCCTCATCTCAAACCTTTGGTTCATGAAGCGTTCCCTGAGTCAAATATCCCTAAGGTCCAAATTACCTTATTGGGATGAGCCAAGAAACTCAAAACGTTACACACAAATCACCCTTATGCCTTATGTGATCATCATGGTCACTATTCCCATTGTTTCCCTCGTCTTGATGAATTTCACTATTGCCTTGAGGCGCTTCGCGAATACGAGACCACTCGTAGTGGATCACCTACTCCTCTACCCATGGATTCTGGTACTAGTAGTCAACCAGAACATGGGGACTTTGGTCCCACCATCGTGATCCCTCCCCCCGATGTCGAGATGATGGACACCATAGGCCATATCCTTTACATGTCATCATCCTTGAGTTCCTCAGAGACAAACCTTTATGAGGTTTCCACATGCGCTTCTATTGAACCTCTTTCGACAGAATCCTAGGTCTCAACATCTGTAGATGCTCCATCTACCAGTTCATCATCTAACATTCAAGATGATGCGTATGTGAACCTTATTTCTCAGGTTAATGCACTAGGTAACGCCGCCACATCATGTAGTCAATCTTCCTCCCGTCTTCCCATCTCCCAATCTGATGAGGACATCTTGGAAGCTATGTCTACCCCTAATTACCCTTGCACTTAGGCAAGGGGGAATATTTTTGGAGGATTCTGAAGGCCATTTCCTTCCTAATTCTCCGAGTGTACTCTACCGCAAGAAATTTCACTCATACATCTCCCATTGACTTGCACGTATTTATTTCTATCATGTATTTAGGTAGATTTCACCATCTCATTTGATGATTTGACACTTCACCATGAAGTCATTTTTCCAAGAAGGGTACTTCGTCGCCTCCCAAAATTGAATTTCTTCATAAAGCGACACTTGTACTTTGAGGTCCACCTCCTCTTAATATTTTTCATACCACGTGTCGATTTTTGTCATGAGTAACCATCATTTACTCATATTTTGATGGTCCCCACCAGGCCTCTTCTATGTGGCAGCGTCATCGAGTCACCTTTGTTCAGAGCATCCACGATGAGTCACCCTTGCATCCACGGAGTCTGTTTCATTTTCCATTCTATCATGTCACAATATTCCATCCATATTCTCATATTGTTCATCATGTGTTGCCCATTTTGGCCTCCAGTCATACTTTCCCCATCCCCTCCAGAGTTGAGTCAGTTGTTGTCAGGTCAACCATGCACTTTATGCTCTAACAAGGGAAGTCATTTGTTTTTCCCTCAATACCACTTTACCCATTATCCCTGGTGTCAGTCCATCAGTCACATTACTATTTTCCCTCGTGCCTTAGTTGAGGATCCTCATTGCCTCACCTATCGCGGGCCCTATTCTGTCGACATCAACTCATTTATTCTAGAAGAATGACCTAGAGGGTGATGTATCTTGGTTCCAGCTTCCATTCTTGTTTGGTGCCTCGGATCAAGCAGAGGGACTCATTATTTCCCTTTGACTTGGTTGTTTCATGTTCATGATTCATACACTTGATGGTCCAGTGATGCAGCAGATTGTACCAGTGATTCCTAGGTGTGTGTGAGATGTTTCAGACCTCATGAGGGGGTGGCCCTTCAGGTAGCCCCCCACATGCTCGGATGCATTCCTATTATGCTACAACCTCATATGTAGTTTCGTAGATTTGATGGGTTTGGTTCCTACCGATCGCAGTGTTCATAGCATGCATGTCTCCTTCAGATGATCCATTCAGTTTTGCAGATCCCTTCCTTGTTCAACAAGGCTTCTTCGGTTTTTCTACCCTCCCTCAAACCCATTTTTTGAGGGAAGGGCCATTATATCTCATGTACTCAGATATTATTATATTCAGTCCTAGCTCATGTTTTTCCAGGTGCATTATGTATATGGGACACATTGTATTATTTTCTGGCTCTGTTATGCCAGCATGTCATGTACCATTCAGTATGTACTTCATTGCTCAGTTTTATGTTTCTGGGCGCACCATTATTTTTGTACTAAGTTATCTCGACGGGTATGGGTATGCCTCCCCCGCCTCATTGAGGTCCAGTACCACAACATAAAAGGATACTTGCATTAGTCTCACCCCCTCTGTCCCTATCCTCTTTCACTTCATCTTTATTGGTCTCTCTCTCTCTCTCTAACTCCCCTGTGTTGTCTAGTGATTGTGTATTTACAATGTACTTCGGTCATATGTTTTGCTCCTAACACTCGGAAGTTGGGGAGCAATCTGTTATCACCAAAAAATTGATCATCTAGCCCAATTTACTAGATGGATTGAAATACACCATGTAAAGCCAATTTTACCAAAGTAAAATTGCTTTCACTGTGAGAAATTACTTAATAAACCACCTTTGTTAAGTAATTTATAGTTAAACCCATGAAGAATAATTAAATAAATCACTATTTATTTGATTTTCTTCTAGGAATAATTAATTAAACCATTTTTCAATTATTATTCCTTGTCATATTTGACCCAATCATGAAAAATAAACAAATAAATCATTAGTTATCTTATTTTTCTCTAAGAATAATTAATTAATCACTAATTAATTATTATTCTTTATCAAGTTTGACTAAATCCCTTAGGAATAATTAAATAAATCATTATTTGTTTATTATTCCTTAACCAATTTCTTGAGATAATAAGTAAATGATTTATTTATTTATTATTTCTAAATAAAAGTTTAAATATTTTTTCCCTCCTAACCAAATATAATAAAATATTCCAAGTGGTTATTCCAAGAATGGGGTTAATAATATTTTATTATTGCTCATTATTCAAAGATAATTCAAGATTTTTTTATAAATAGAAGGGTTTTCCATTCATTATTCACTTTTGATTATTTTCATTGTTGCACTCGTTGTTATAACTATGATTATTTTCATTTTCATACACCGTATTTTGTTTGGTTTACACATTATAGAGGAGAGAGACTCTACACAAGCTGAAGACATTTGAGGATAGCCAAGAATCCATCCCATAGAGGGGGACTGGTAACATTTATTTGTTCCCTTCACAGGTGTTATAACAAAACTATTCTTTGTATATCTAGTTTCCATTGGATGATTGAAGTTATTATTATTTCTTTTTGTTGTTTAACTATGCTTGTGGCATAGATCATAATTTTGGAAGGTTTTTTTTCTATCATTTGTTGCAGATATACAATGTTTAGCAGCAATTTATATTGTTGAGATTGTTTGTCATCCACAATCTTGAGTGGGTTCTTTTCGTACATCCTTGAGAAGAAAACACTACAACAAAGAGGCTAATTTTTAAGTCGTTGATCTATCTTTTTCTTTTATTTTATGAGATAGTTGCATAACAATATGAAAGCCTTTAATATTGTGGTAAGTCAATTGTTATCTGTTGATATTAAAATTTTAGACGAAGACAAGTGCATCAATTTGTTGTGTTCTCTACCACACTTGTGGGATAGTTTGGTTGTTGCAATAGGTAGCAATACAACTACCTTGAAGTTTGATGAAATAATCGCATCCTTGTCGTCAAAGGAGATGAGACAGAAAAATATGGAGAGTCAGAATGGGCATGCCTTATCTATAAGAGGACAGTCCTAAAACAAAAACATAAATAATTCCTCAAGTGGGAGATATAAATCTAGAGGGAGATATAACTCTCCATGAAAACCTGTAAAGGAATGTTGGAAATGTGGAAAAGAAGGGCACTACAAAAATTATTGTAAATTTTAAGCTCCTGAGAAAGGAAAGGGATTTGATGATGTTCCTTCTACAGAGGAAAAAACCACCTCAGATTAAGGTGGGGACATTTACTTGGCTTCTTCTTCAAGTACACATGTAGATCATGAGGCATGGTTGATTGACTTAGGTGCATCCTTTCACTTTACTCCCCATAGGGAGTGGTTTTGTGAGTAGGGAAAATATGATGGTGGTGATGTCTTCCTAGGGGATGATAGGAAGGCTAGAATCATTGGACATGGAAAACTCAAGTTGAGGTTGCAAGGTGGAAGGATTAAAACACTTCATGGTGTTTTGCATATTCCCGCATTGGCAAGAAATTTGATTTTTGTAAGCAAGATGGATGATGCAGGTGTAAAAACGATATTCAAGAAAGAAACATGTAAGATGGTTTGAGGAGCATTGGTATTGATGCAAAAAGTTTGGATTGGAACTCTGTACAAGCTTCTGGGTAGCATTGTTATTGATGGGTGCAACAATTATATGGTTCCCGGAAGTGGAGCAGAAAATCTAGTGGTCTCTGGAGAAAAGACCATGCTATGGAATCAAAGGCTTGGACATATTAGAGAGAAGGGTCTTCGAATACTACATGGTAATGGAATAGTATAAGGTATGTCTAATTTATCTTTGGATTTTGATTTATGTGAAAATTGTGTACATGGGAAACAGAATCAGGTGAGTTTCCTCTTGGGTGCTAGGTGGGTGAAAGGGATATTAGAGCTTGTGCATAGTGGTATGTTTGGACCTGTGTCAGTTCCATCACTAGGTAATTATGTGTACTATGTCTCATTTATAGATGAATTCTTGAGGAATACATGGATATATTTCCTTAGGAAGAAATCTGAAGTCTTTGACAAGTTTAAAGAAATTAAGGCTTTGGTAAAAAATCAAACAAACAAGAATATTAAGGTGTTGAGGAAAGATAATGGTGGAGAGTTTTGCAAGAAGGAATTTGAAGATTTCTGTAAGAAGTGTGGTATAGCATAGAATAAGACTACTCCATAAACATCTTATAAAAATGAAGTTTCAGACATAATAAATAGGATGTTGATGGAAAAGGAAAGAAGCATGCTTAGTGGCGCTGGATTAGGGAAGGAATTTTGGGCAGAGGCAGTGGATATTGCATGTGACCTGGTTAACAGATCACCTTCATCATTGTTGGAGGATAAGACTCCACGTGAGGTATGGACTGGTAAGAAAAACTCTCTTTCACATCTGAGGGTATTTGGTTGTGATGCATATGTACATGTTCCAAATGAGAAAATAACCAAGTTGGATAGTAAATCTGAAAGGTGCATTTTTATTAGATATAAGGATGGTTTAAAAGGTTATAAGCTTTGGAACCCATAAAAAAAGAAGGTTGTGTACAACCGAGATGTGGTGTTTAGAGAGGTGAAGGATGTTATTAAACAAGAATTTCTACCAAAGGAACATGAAAATGTAGAGTTTTCACTGAAGGAGGAAGAACTAGACTCTACAACAGAAAAAGAATCAAAAGAGGAAGAACCACACACTCCAATTTTGAGAAGATCAATTCGAGAAACAAGGAAACCAAAGAGGTATAGTCCATATGATTTCTGTTCAATTTTTTCTTTATTTATTACTGATGATGATCTCATAACTGTCAGGGAGGCAGTGGATTCAGAGAATGGAAAACTATAGAAAGAGGCCATGGTTGATGAAATGACATCTTTAGATAAAAATGAGGCTTGGGATCTAGTGGAGTTTCTAGCTGGAAAGAAACCCTTTGGAAGAAAATGGGTGTTTAAGAAGAAGATGAATGCATAAGGAAAGGTGGAGAAACACAAAGCTCGGTTGGTAGAAAAAGGTTATTCCCAAGTGTTAGGAATTGATTTTGGTGATATTTGTTTCTCCTGTTTCCAAGTTAGCTTCTACTAGATTACTTTTGTCTGTTGCTACTTCTCTTGATTTTTAGGTAGAATAGATGGATGTGAAGAAAAAATTTCTTCACAGGGATCTAGAAGAAGAGATCTACATGAAGCAACTAGAAGGCTTTATGGTGAAGGGTAAGAAAGAACTAGTACATAGGTTAAAAATATATTTGTATGGGTTAAAACAATCACCAAGGATGTGGTATCATAAATTTGATACATATATACATGGACTTGGATTCACAAGTAACAAAGCAGATCAATGTGTGTATTTTAAATTAATTAGTAGTCGTGTTATTTATTTGGTCTTGTATGTGGATGATATGTTGTTGATTGGAAATGACAAAGAAATTATCCAGGATTTGAAGACTTAATTGTCCTCCAAATTCAACATGAAGAATATTGGTGTTGCAAGCTATATTTTGGGCATGGAAATTAAACAAGATTGGACAAAGAGGAAGCTATGGTTAAACCAAAGGAAGTATGTTGAGATAATATTGCAAATGTTTAATATGCAGGATAGTAAACCAGTGAAGGTTCCTAATCCTGTAGGTGTAAAATTATTTGTTAAACAATGTCACAAGACACAAGAAGAGGAAGAGGACATGTATTGTGTTCCATATGTGAGTGAAGTTGGTAGCTTGATGTATGTAATGGTATATACTAGACCAAACATTGCACATGTAGTGGGAGAATTGAACAGGTTTATGTCAAAACCAGGGAAGTGTTGAGAAATCCAGGGCAGTGATTTCTCTAGCTTATGATAACTACTTTTGAAATAAATTTTAATTTTCTTTGATGATATTGTTCTTTATATTGATTATTATTGTGTTTTCTTCATCAAACATCTACCAAAAAAAAATGAACAATGAGACAAAAAATATAGGCTATCAGCCAGGGAAAAAACCTCTCCAAACTTGAGAGGAAAACCCACTGAATTATTTTTCTTGTAGAATCTTCAATTGATGAACTCCAAGACCAAGACCCTTGACCTAAGAACCTCTCCAAGACCAATTCACAATGCTTCCTTGAATAGATCTTATTCCTCTTGAAGTCAATGATGGTCAAACTATATTCTACACCATTTTTCTCGACTTCTCCTAAATTTTGGCCTCTTACCACAAACCTGCAATCTTTGGCCTACCTGCAATTACCAAGATGCCACATGTGTGTACTTGATGGGGCAGATTTATGAGATTTTTCTCCTTCGCTATACTTGCACACTTCTCTTTGTGACTTCATCTTGTAATGATGCTTCCTTCTTGACCCTTATCTTAGCTTCTTCAAGGTATGATGTAACCCTATTGTTGTATCCCTAGTTGCAGTCACACGTGTGAGTAGAGGGATCCAAAAACAACACTAGAAACCTCTAATCTTCTTATTCTTCTCTTTGTTTCTTAAGAGGCTTTCTCCCTTCCTTATCTCACACTTATTTCTTCTTCGTAGATTCTTGATTGATTTATTCCAAGTGAGGCCAAGTCCTCCTTTATATAGTTATTTCTCCACTCAAATAAGCCTGCTTGACATTTTCCTTAGGCCGACTAGTCCTTTTGATAGATCGAGGACCGACTTGATTGTGCACTTGTGACAAGGTCTTCGAGGGTCTTTTGACTCTTATAATGAATCAAATAAATATGTAACATGCCCAATAAGGGTCTCTTATACATGGCAAAGACTCTTTTGACTTGTATACCACATGAAAAGCCCTATAAGCTCTCAATGGGAGATTTATTTACAAAAATAAAATTCCTTAAGCATGAAACCCATGTCTCAAACATAACAAAAATAATTTTATTTTTCTTATTTACCTCAATTACATAAAATAATGATTACACATGTCATTATGAAGACCAAACCTAGTTAAATATTTTAACGCCCCCTCTTAACTACGAAGGTATTAATAATCCTTACAAGGTACTTGGACATTCTCAATATGAAGAATTATCATAAGAGTTGGATTGGTAACCTATCTGTATAACATCATATCATCCAGCATTGTCACATATCAAGGCCTTGACTAACAACTCTATATCTCCACAATATCAGAGCACAATGTTGGCGAGACCAATGATTTATAAACACCTTCATCATTGTCTCTCCAGGAGCATACCCCACCTGGGTGTTCATAGGGTATGTCCTTCCAGGAATAATTTTACCTTGGATTCCCAATCCTCAAAGAATATTGGTCCTCTATGATTACTCTTATCTTGGATTCCCTACCACATCTTCAAAGAGTATCGGATATTAGATGCTTACCCAATCCTCCATTCTTTTCTTCCCAAGTGAATACAAGAATGATGTGTCTATCTCTCCCTCTCAACTAGGGATGATATTCCCATTCCAATGAAGGAATGTACCCATTCCTATAAAAGAAATGTACCCAATCTTCCTCTTATCCAGGGACTTTTCCAAGCTCCCTCTTAGCTAGGGACTTGCTTCCAAGTTTCTTCTTAATTAGAAACTTTCTTCCAGACTCCCTCTTAATTAGGGACATGTTTCCAACATCAACTCTTTGTTCATTAGTGGAGATCATGGGACCTTCAATTGCTTGTAGTGCTCCTCTATTTGATGTCACGAATTTCATTTTTAACATTATGGCACCTTCATCTTCGATACTTCTTCATAGGGCATCGACCATCCATCACTTTCCTTCTCAAATCATAGTAGTCATGTATTTATTCCTTTTATCGGAGAGTGATCAATTAGACCATATCTATTTTGTCCTCATACAACTACCTTTTCTACATCATATATCCTTCAGGATATTCCATCCCATCACATGAGTACTAGTTGTAGATGACATCCACACCTTTCTTTCGGTAGCCCTGTATTAGCCCATCTAGATATTGTTTAAGAATAAAAAATTAACATCAAATAAAAAATAACCTTTTGTGATGGTCCTGATCATGACATTTGCTTGATGCAACATAAACATCATGTATTCATATTGACACATCTCCAAGATATTCATTTGTGAAGGGTCTTCTTTCTTTTCATACTTTTCAAGGTCTTCATATCTTTCCCATGGAGATACCATAGTCAATTCCTTTTAGTCATAGGATGTTAATTGCATTCTCTATAGTTGCATTTCACGGCCTCTTCCTTTATTTTTATTCACATATTACTTCCCAAGGATTCCAAATCATAGTCCCTTGATTTATTCAACCATCTCATATTCCATATGAGGACATATTATGTTGATTTCATCTAGTTAATATGTGACCCATGCCTTTTTAATGAAAGAGGTCATTTTCCCTTGATCATGCTCATGAGGTAGAGCATGCATCCTTAATATCTGCAACTATATAATGACACGACTTTATTAAATACATACATACATACCTCATCTCTTCCTTTTGTTCATCTAGACTTTCTTCGGCAACTTCCTTGATTGAAAGTGATTCAATCATCTTGATTTGCTTCACTTCTTTGTGATCATACTATCATTCCATGAATCCCATACAAGGTGAAATTCTCAATGAGGCACTTGTTTTTTTCCAGTAGGTGAACCTTCCAATGAAGATTCCAACAGAGGATCTCAACCATCCTCATCCTACAAATGCTCCTTTTGAATAATGTATGATGAGATCTATACTAGATGACTTTCTTCTACCCACAAGTGCTACTTATGCTTCTAATGAGGTTACCAAGGGCTACTTCCTTCTAATGATGACTATCATATGATTCTACTTCAGCTATCTTTCAATATTTTTATGATGATGTCTTGATCTCTTTCTTTAGTTGTGTGCTCCTATGATGCCATTTCCTAAAACGATGCATTCTATCATGCTTCTAATGATTCCTACTAGGATAGCTATATTTTACAAAAGAAAACTTGAAACAGAAACTTGAAAAGAACTAGGTGAGGAAGGTTATCTCAATCATAGTAGAGAGCATTTACTTCCTCCTTCTTGGATTTATTCTTTTCAACTTCTTCAGTGATATGGGCTTCTTCCCTTCCTCTTTTGATGTTTTCCTTCTTGAGTTTAGGACAATCTTCCTTGTAGTGCCTATATTATTGACATCCATAGCATTGAACCTTTGCTATATTATTCTTTCTTTTATGAGGACCAAATTTCTCAAACTTTCTTTTTCTCTTCACCATGTCAACATGTACTTGATTTTTCTCATTTGATCCTATATCGGATTTTTCTTTCAACCCGGTTTCTTCAATTTTTCATAGTGACCATAGATCATTTAATGGAGTAGCTTCCTTTTTCGCATAAATGCTTGATGTAAAGTTACCCCATTCCTCCAGTAGTGCATTATGTACTATAGTAGTCATTTATTTTTCAAACATTATCTCTCCCAACTCTTGTATTTGGTCCCTTATTTCAGATGCCCTCATAAAGTATGAGGTTATTACTTCTTCTTTTGATATCTTCATATTGTAGAGTTCTTGCCTTAACTCAATTACTTCTCCTGCAGTGCTTACAGAGAAAAATTCTACAAGTTTGTCATATATTTCTTTTGATGTTTCTAATTTTGATACATAGGGAATGAAGGGGTGACCTTGATAGATTCTATAAGAATCCTCCAAGCCCTTATTTCCCCTTTCATGAATCTTGCATGAGATTGAGCTTCTTCCTTCAGAGGTTTTGTGATTGAGCCCTTAACATGTTGTACCATTTCATTTTCTCTAAGGATCAAATCAATCCTCTTCTTCCATGCAAGAAAGTTTGAAGACCCAACCAACTTGTTGCTCTCCTTGCAAAAGGACTTTTTTATAGATTCAGATGTGGACATAAAGATACTTACTTGTGAAGATACTCCTTGGTGACAATATCTTCAATTTGCTTCCTTCTCAGATTTGATGATGATATGGTTTTAGAATATTTCTTCTTGGAGAAGATGTCTTCCTTAAAAAGTGACTCTTGACTCCAAAGAGAGGGAGATCACCTTGAATCCTTTGATGATGACAATACCTTCCTTATTTCTTTTCTTGATGTGGAGGCTTCAAGATGCTTCAATTCGTATTCCTTCCTTTCTTGAGTAAAGATAGGGTCTTTGAGGTCTCCTTCTTTGAAGTGATGATAGAGCAAGGATCTCCTATGGAATTCTTCTTTGATTGATCTAGGGTTTTGACACTTCCTTCAAGATGATGATGTAGTCCTTGTCTTCGAAATGCCTTGGAGATGAGAGGATCTTCTTGATTCTTTGATGCCCTTGATACCCTTCGGTCCTTGAGATCTTGAGTGTCCCTTATTGAGCTTCCCTTGATTTATCACCTTAGCTCTGAGACCATGTTGCGAAATCTAGGGCAATGATTTCTCTAGATTATGATAACTGCTTGTGAAATACCTTTTATTTTTCTTTTATGATATTGTTCTTTAGCTTGATTATTATTGTGTTTTCTTCATCAAAAAAATACCAAAACAAAATGAACAATTAGACACAAAATATAGGCTATCAGCTAGGGCCAAAACCTCTCCAATCTTGAGAGGAAGACCCACCGAATTCTTCTTCTTGTAGAATCTTCAATTGATGAATTCCAAGACCAAGACCCTTAACCTGAGAACCTCTCCAAGACCAAGTCATAATGCTTCCTTGAATAGATCTGTTTCCTCCTACACCATTGTTCTCAGCTTCTTTTAAATTTCCGCCTCTTACCATAGACCTACAATCTTTGGCCTACTTGCAATTACCAAGATGCTACACATGTGTACTTGATGGGGTAGATTTATGATATTTTTTTCCTTCGCTATACTTATAAAACTATCTTTGTGACTTCGACTTGTAATGATGCTTCCTTGTTGACCCTTATCTAAGCTTCTTCAAGATATGATGTAACCCTACTGGTGTAGCCCTAGTTGCATTCACATGTGTGAGTAGAGGGACCCAAAAAAAACACTAGAAACCTTCAATATTCTTCTTCTTCTCTTCGCTACTTAAGAGGATTTCTCCCTTCCTTATCTCACACTTCTTTCTTCTTCGTAGATGCTTAATTGATGTATTCTAAGTGAGGTCGATTCCTCCTTTATATAGTGATTTCTCCATGAAAATAAGCTGCCTTGACATCTTCTTTAGTCCGACTAGTCATTTTGATAGATCAATTTTCTTCTTTTAAGGACCAACTTGATTGTGCACTTATGACAAGGCCTTGGAGGGTCTTTTCACTCTTACAATGAATCAAATAAATATGTAACATAACCAAGAAGGGTCTCTTAAACATGACAAAGTCTCTTTTGACTTTTAGACGACATGACAAGTCCTAGAAGCTCTTAATGGGAGATTTATTTACAAAAATAAAATTCCTTGAGCATGAAACCCACATCTCAAGCTTAAAAAAAAAATAAAACAAAAAAAAAATTAAAAATAAAAATTAAAAATAAATAAATAAATAAATAATAAATAAATTATTTTTCTTCTTTCCATCAATTACATAAAATCATTATTACACATGTCATTATGAAGATCAAACCTAGTTACATATTTCAACAGGAAGGAGCATTGGACAACAATGAAGCAAGTTTTCAGGTATTTGCGTGGTACTAGTGATTATGGTTTGTGCTACCAAGGAAGACCATGATTATATAAAGTTTTGGAAATCCGTGGCTTTGTTGTCGCAGACTAGGTTGGAGATATAGATCTAAGAATATGTACAAGCCTATATATGTTTAACCTACTTGGCGGAGCAGTCAGTTGGATGAGCAAGAGATAGTATGCAGTGGATCTTTCAACTACAAAGGTTGAATACATGGCAACCACTCATGCAAGCAAGGAAGTAGTTTGGTTGTAGAGATTGTGTTCAAGTATGGGGTTGGTACAACAAGCTATAAGGATAGACTGTGATAGCCAGAGTGAAATTTAATTGGCAAAGAACCCTTCTTATCAGTCAAAGAGAAAGAACATTGATGTTCAATATCACTTTGTGAGGGATATGGTTGAGGACAAAAATGTGTCACTGGTAAAGGTGGACATTCTGAAGAACATTGCAGATGCATTGCCAAATTCTGTGAGCACTGAGAAGTTTTCTTGGTGTAGAGAAACAATGGGCGTTGCAGGGTTGGACCAATGAATAATCTCTCCTATGACCCCCCGTTTGGAAAGAAAAGAACAAGTGGGAGAATTTTAGGTGTGCGAGATATTCGACAGTGAGCTTCAGGAGTTATATGTCGTGTTGGGAAAAATGGGGGGGTTAGATGGGGGCGGTATCCCCCCCTGTCAGGGGGTTTGCAAGGGGGAGGTACCCCCCCTGCACAGGGTTCGGGGTAGTGCCCAGAGATTTTTTTTTATGCAGACCCAAGGATGGGGGGTAGACCCATAGATGGTGGGTGAGCCTACCCATGGTTTTGTGCATGGGTTTTTCACATGGTTTTGGGCATGATGGTTTTCTGCCCATGGTATTTTGTAGATCTGGCAAAGGGAATTATGATTATGTTCTAATCCAAGGTTATGGATTAGGTTTTATGAATGCTTTGACATGTACATATATGTATTGTAACATTGAAAGGAACATAATGAAAAATCAATCTTGTAGTCCCAGTTTTGGGATCCAGGGGAAAATCTTTGTGTATATTTGTTTTATGTTCTCGAATTTGTTTATTTTTTTGTTTTAAGAATTCGTTTACAAGTAATTTTTGTATAGGTTTAAAACCTACATTTATCTGCCTATTTTTTATGAATCCATTAATGATGATCATTTTCAAACACCTATGGATTTGTTGTTCAAGAAACTAATTGTTCATGTTCACAAGATGGAGTGTTTATTCAACCACTATTTCAAGAAGATGATATACATGAAAGTGAGCAAGTTTCTTTGTTAGAATATACTAAGAATTGGAACAACATTCAACCTATATACGATGAATATGATGATTCTAATAAGGATCATCTACAAAAGCAACTAGTAGTATTTTCTTTCATGGATAAATTTAATCAACAACCTTATGGAAATTGTGAACCAACATATGATCGATATGCCATAGAGTTGTAGGAAGACAATAAAGAATACAATGATGGATTTATGCTTGCTAAAGAAAATATTTGAAAAATACAATCTATTGATATGGAGCAAGAGAAAGATATTATTATAAACTATCAAGTTTCCACTCTTTCTATTTTTATGATATTGTAGCAATTTATATGGAGAGCTCTTTCGAATAAAAAATTGAACTGTATATAGAGTGCAAGCATGAATTTAAATTTCATTTTCATTCAATGTTAACTCAAAAACAATTTAGATCAAGGACTGAAGGCACCAATGAAGTTAAAACAATCAGTCAAATGAATTCATGACGCCATTGGAAGCGTGACTATACCGGAAACAAGTAAATTTGGCTAGTTAGAGTAGGGTAGGAATTTATTTGAAAATAAGCTCAGAAGTTTGAACATATTTTCGAGTTTGGTTTTCAGCTTGAATATTTTGGTTTTAGTTTGAATTAAAATAAAGTTTTTAGTTGTAGTTCATTTGCAGCAATTTTCACTTTTCAGTTTGCAACAATGTATAGTTTCAGTTTGAGGATTGGAATAGTTTGGAGAATGAAATGGTTTTAAAGATTTGGAATAACAAATGGATTAGGCACTTGGTCTACATTTTCTTTGCTTCCTCGCAGGGAGAAAAACGTCCCCATTGGTCCATATGTTAGCACATACAAGTTTTTCCTTGAGCCCTGAGTAATTTGATGATTTTTCTAGAGTAAGTGTTGCCTTTTGATTTGGCAGTGCACCTTTAGTTTGGATATTTCGAGAATTCATATAGAAATTTGGGAACTTAGGTTGTGTTCCTAGATGATCCAACATGCTTTTGGAACCCTTGGAAGTGACCTAGCTTCACGACAAATGTTTAAGGACAATTTGCTCAAATTAACAAAAATGTTGTTTTTAACATTGTTTTCTATAAAAGATAGTAACTTTGGGCATGATTTTCAAGAAATTGGTAATTAATTTCGAAAAACTAAAACATGGGTTTTTCGTAAATGGGCTGATTTACAAAAACGTCTTTCATTTTTTCAACAAGTGTCATGGTTTCGAAGATTCCAATGGCTCTTTGAAGCCTATTTGATGTAGGAAAATCCACTTCTTGAAATGTCCACTTCCATGAACCTGCAATATTAAGAATACTAAGAACTCTATAGAAATATGATTACTCAACCAGTTAACTATTACAATCATATAAATATATTCATTAACATATATGCAAAGGTACTGCACAATCCATAAGCATGTAAGAATTTCCTTCTGAAACCAAATTCATATGTACATGTTTGGCCTGATTATACATTCATTTGGCCATTAGTTTTCTCCTTAGTCTTACAAAATTTATAATAACATATACAAATGGAATAAATTTTCCTAGATCCACAAATCACTCATTCTTTTCAAGGTAGATTCACTTTTGCCTGATTGGAAAAATCTTGCCTAACCATATCTTTTCTAAATCCTAAAAGCACCCCCAATAGTTTCTAATATTTCTAAACTTTTTCTTATCCTAACAACTTGCTAATTGCTACCAAGATTTTTTTCTCTTACAAGCTCTCATGATTTATTTCCTAAACTGGCCATGCCTTAAAAGGTAGATTTTGTTCTTAAAAATCTTCTCTACTCAATCCTGTCTCTATCCACAATCCTTTTAGAAATAAAGAAACTAAATTATTTACAATAAGGAAATAAAATTCCTTTTCCATGTTAAAAACCTTTTTGGAGCTTTGTCTCCAAAAAGCTTGATGACTTAGCTTTAATGCTCCTGCATTAGACTCCCAAGGTAGAAAAATTTTGTGACCTCTTGGTCATGTGTCCTTGATTTCTGAATCCTCTAGGATCCCAAAATTTGCATTGTTGTTGATCATCTGTCTCATCATGATGTTGTCCATATACACCTAATTATCAAATTCCACCATAATTTCACTCCATTTTTTATTGCAAGACATTCAATGTCTTCACCATGCTTCTGTGCACCATTCCAATTGAAAATTTTATTGCCAAGAAAGTGATCAAAACAAAAGTATGCAACCAAACACATATACTTTCAACCTCATCCCATGCTTGTAGAGTTTCTTCCAGAATTCTTTTCCCTACCTTAATCTGCTAACCGAGTTGGGTCTCCATGTTGCCAACAAATTTTTCATCCTTTGGCTTTGTTGTATCCTCTTTCATAATAACTTCTAAAAGTTCTCCATCCTCACATTCTGCTTCTCTTGCATACATGCAATCAGTTTGAGAACTGAAAACTACTTCTTCCTCTGGTTCATCACCCCTTATGAGCATCCCATTCAAGTATTGTTCTTCATCTTGGCTTACTATAGAACCGAATTTGGATTTTGTCCCCCTCCATCTTCATCTATCTTTATGACAGTTTCAAAATAAAGTCCATCATCTACAATAACACCTACAACCATAAATGAATCATCAGAAAAAATGCAAGGCTCTGTAGTCTCATTTGATGTGTCAAACATCAAATCTCCATTAATATTTTTATCTTCTCCATGGATTTCTCCTTGCTCAGGTTCACCTCTATGAGCTGCCTCCTCACACTTAGTAGCTTTGAGTTCTTCCTTCAACCTTTGTCTCATTTTCTCTCTCTGCTTCTTGGCCCATAATCTTTCAACATGCCACTTAACCCTTTTCCTCGGGTTCCACCCATACTTCTAGCTCTCCTCATTTTGTTGTATCAACTTTGTAAGCATATTCAACCATGATTTTATCTCAACGAGTTACCTCTCATATTCTTCATCACTAATTTTCCTTATGCCAACTGATTTGGCATCTTTATGGCTTCCCTCTGAATTCTTCAAATTATTATCCATAGTCATCTTCATCTTCTCCTCTTCCTCCGTGAGCTTTCCGTTGCCCACTATGAACTACAAATAACCTTTATAGTAACAAGTCTCCTTCTTGCTACACATGCCTTACCAAGCTATCTCTTCTAAGCTTGGACTGTTGGCCTTTCTTGGCCCCCTCCCGTGGAATCCCTTTTGAGCACTCCTTGCTCTTCAGGTTTCTGTAGTCACTCTTTTTCCTCCATCACAACTACGCTAGCTGTCATAATTCTCACCACATCCTCCTTCTCAATTGCTGCTACTTGTCATCAATATCCACAAATTAAAAAAAAACCAAAATCAATTTACCTGTTGTTGTCTTAATCTCGTTCTAATTTTTTCTCCATGCTATTGTACAAAAGTTTTTTGATGTCTCCAGATCTCCTGCTATGATACCACTTGATGCAGAAAAATTCGCTTCTTTTTGCAATGTCTACTTCCATGAACTTGCAATCTTAATAATACCAAGAACTCTACAAAAATTAAATTACTTAGCCAGTTAACTATTACAATCATATAAAGACATTCATTAACATATATGCAAAGATACTACACAATCCATAAGCATGTAAAAATTCCATTCTGAAACCAAATTCATATGTACATGTTTGGCCTAATTATACATTCATTTAGCCATTAGTTTTCCCCTTAGGCTTACAATATTTATAATAACATATACAAACAAAATAAATTTTCCTAGATCCATAAATCAATCCACAAATCACTCATGCTTTTCAAGGTAGACTCACTTTTTCCTTATTGACAAAATATTGCCTATCCATAGCTTTTCTAAATCCTAAAAGCACCCCCAATAGTTTCTAATATTTCTAAACTTTTTCTTATCCTAACAACTTGCTAATTGCTACCAAGATTTTTTTTTCTCGTACAACCTCTCATGATTTATTTCCTAAATTGTCCATGCCTAAGAAGGTAAATTTTCTTCTTAAAAATATTATCTACTCAATCCCATCTCTACCCATAATTCTTTTAGAAATAAAGAAATTAAATTTATTTACAATAAGGAAATAAAAATCTTTTTCCATCTTAAAAATATTTTTGGATTTTTGTCTCTAAAAGGCTTGATGACTTGGAAGCTCTAATGCTCCTGCATCACCAATTTTCATAAATTCAGCAGATTTATTTTTTTCTATTTTTATAAAAACACCTAGTGGTCGAAGGAAAACGTCCTAATGTTCATTTGACTCCCAATATTCATTTCCAACCGGATAAACATTAAAGATGTTGTTAAAATATTCAAAGTGTAAAGGTATCTAAATTGCAAGGGTTTTAAATGCCATCAAAACACCACACTAAAGGGAGATAGTCACCAATATTAAGCCATGAAAGTGTTGAAATGCCAAAAGTTTCCTCTCCTGGAGCATCAAAGTGGAATAATCGGTATGGTTTACAAGTAGAACAACTGAGTTTTCAAATGTCAAGGTAAATTAGGATTTAAAACAAAGTATCCAAATGTCAACGCTATTCGTTGAAAGGTAGGCAAATCAGTTCTAGTTTTTGTTCCAACCCAAAAAACATGCACGAATTATTGCCTTGGATTTGGTCACATACTCAAATGCAGAAGATGGAGAGAAATCTTTGTAAAGGTTAAAGAATCTACTTTTATTCATGCGTTGATTCATGGTGTTGGGTATTTACATGAAGATCTTTGTTTAATTGAAAATGAATGGGTCACTTAGTCATTTATTGCAGGAGCAATTAGGGTGTGTGTTGGAAGTTGTCTTTGTCATCACATTTGGTTGTTGTCATGGGAACATAGTATTATGATGGATGCGAAAATGCACATATAAACTATCCTATTACCAATATTCTACAATTTGGTCATGGATAAATATCACTAATTAAAGATGAAGATTAATTTTTTTCAGGGTACAAAATCAACAAAGAAGAATTAGTTGAGCATCTACAGATTTTCAGTGAACAGGTGGTAGTCCAAAGACTTCATTAAAAAGGAAAGATATAAGTAAACAATGATACAAGTGACATATTAAAGAATAAGATCAATAAAGTCAAAGATTAATCCCAAATCTAAAGGGATATGAATCCAACTATCAGAGCATCTTGCAATTGATCCAAAATTTGATTTGTTTTTAGTTTATTCCTAATATGATTACTAGAGATTAGAAAATAGTTTGATGTAGTTTGTATTTAAGTTATTTATAAGGAACCAGGGTTGTTTTTTTTTCTTGAAGGAAAAAGGCTTATGTTGTGTATTTCACATTGTTTTTGAAATTAATAAATATTTTTAAGATAAGGTTTTAAAACTGAATACAAGAGATTCTTGTGTGAATACTTATCAATCCGTCCCTTAGTGATGTTACTTTCTTGTGCAAATTCTTTTAGATGTTTAAGTCTTCATATTTAAACGAGAGTTATATAAGTTGCAAAATTATTTTGTATGAAGTTGTTTTGTTGTTTATTGGATTCAAATATTAACAAATTTTCTCCTAAAGTTACACATAATTCAATTTGATGCTCTATTGTAATGGATTGTTTCCTATTTCTACATACTAGCTTGAAAATCAAAAGTCTAAGTAAGTATTATATATCTTGCCTCTGAGCTTTGTTTTCTTGCCCAACATATCTTGAAATCTTGATTAAAATCAATCTTTGACTCCATGCCCAATGGTTTCTTCCTCGTTTTCCAACCAAACCAGCTAGCCTTGTTTACTAAATCCGACCAATGAGGGTATAAATGACCCTTTACTGCGGCGACATTGAGTAATATAGTCAGAGAGAGATCCTTCTCTGGATTAGAAAATCCAGTTTCCAATATGAAAGATTGCTTTAATGTTACCTCTGAGTTTTCCTTTCACAACCGGGAAATTATGGAGTGATACAATTGGTATCATTATTGAGCCAAGAGGCTCATTCTACGACCAAGTATGAGGGAAATGTGTAATTTTGTTAGTTTTACTTAAAAGTATTATAAAACATAGTCTCACTTTAACTGTGCTTATTTTATTGGTTGTTGATATTACAACCCAATACAAAGCAGATATGGTAAAAATATTTCAAGTCTCACACTCTCAGTTATAAATAAAATATTTCCATAGTCCCACTCTAATTGTGCTTCACGGGGCTTCACTAGGGGAGCAATACCATACCACATGCATTTATATTGGGGGATATATATTGAGGAAAAAACAACATAATATGTTGAATATATAATAGGAGGTAAAGGGTTTTTATATTGGCGGGTATAAAAATTGAGCTCAAACTTAATGAAAAATATAAAGGGGTATAAAAAATGTTAATGAAAAAATAGATACATACAATATCAGGTAAAAGTAGGGGTTTTTTAAATTGGGAAGATGTATTGGGTTCGTATTGGTAGGGGTTTAAATAATGTGATTTTTAGAGGTATTTTCCAATGTGTATACAAATTAAGGGTATTGTTTAGTATGCCACGAACACACATGATATGTCGTAGATTCGTTGAGTGAAACCCTCATGTCGTGTTTGCTTTATTGGTTATTAATATTACAACCCAATACAAAGGAGATATGGTAAAATTATTTCAAGTCTCTCACTCTCAGTTATAAATAAAATATTTCCATGTCCATATAAAATAAGATAACTTTATATCACCTTTTAAATTTCTTTTAAAGTAATTAAAACAAAAAACAAATAAAGTTGATATTATTTATATTTTTATGTTTCAATTGGATATGTAAATAGACTATTTTAATATTCATGTAGCATAAACATATTTGTTGGAATTGCTTGTTTAAAATATTTTATTCCATGTATTAGGTGAGATAAAGAAAAACAAATTTTTTATGTTAATTAAAGTATAATTACAAATTAATTAGTTGAGATAAATAAAAAATAGAATTCTTATGTTAATTCCATTATGATGGGCAAATAATTAGTTAAACTAAAAAGTGATTAGATAATATGTCATGAGATACTTGGTGAATACAATATTTATTTAATAAATGAAAAATTACATTTGACTTTTAGGAGCTCATAGAAATTAGAAGACAGTTTTTAGTATGACAATATGTCAAACTGAGCTATGACAATCTATCAAACTGAGCGAATAATATTAAAGAGGATTTTCAACGGTGAGAGGATATTTTTGGAGAAAGGGGAATAAAGGAATAGAGTGTAAGTGTGTGAGAAATAAATTATGAAATTGGAGAATGAGTTTAATTAATTTACTAATTTTTGTAATTTCATTAGTGTAATGAAAGTTTGAATAATATTGGAGAGGATTTTCAATGGTATGATGGATCTTTTTGGAGAAAGAGGAATAAGGAAATAGAGTGTAAGTGTGCGAAAGAAATTATGGAATTGAAAAGAGAACGAGTTGACTTAATTTATTAATTTTTGTAATTTTATTAATATAATTAAAGTTCAAGACCAACTTTTTTGCAAATGGAGGATATTATGTAAGAATGAACAAAAACTATGTAGTGAATTTTGGTAGAGATTTTAGAATATTATGCAAGCATAAACAAAAAAATATGTAATAAATGTTGGTAGAGTTTTTTATTTTCTATTTTTTAATTATAAGCAATACACAAACCTTAAACTAATAATATGTTGTTCCATCACATTTATGATTACTTTTTGCATTTTTTGTTCCAAATTTCCAATTTATGAAATTGTTTATGAAATTTGGTTTTGGGTTTTAGATAAATCCATATTATATTTCCACGCTTTATTTCCATCCCTACTTAAGAAGACAAGTTTTGTTTTAAGATATTTTTTATCCCCTCACCCAACGCTATCATTTCAAATTCAACTAACATAATTCAATACCTGAAATTTTTCTTAAAACACAGTTGTGACTTATCCAATAGACTTAATAACATAATTAAACACTAATTTATTGAATTTTGGTTTTGTTGCTTAGAAACATTTTTACTAAATTCTATTTTTGTTGCCCAAAATGCCTCATTATCAACTTTGATCTCTAATAACATTCTATCACATATCCATACCTTATTTTTGAGTTTTGGTATATATCTTGATTTACAAGTCCCAACAAATGTGTCTTAAACACTAGTTTTAGTTTTTCATCGACTCAGAATATAATATTTACATAAATTTCTCTATGTAAAGTTGAAAGAAAGGATACCAAAGAACTTGAAAAGAGCATCAAAATCATATAAGACGTCATATTTCTCTTCATTCCATTAAACAATGTGATGTAAATGGAAAAATATATTTCTAAATGTTTTGAAGATACAATTATGATATATCTTCATTTTTAACTTCAAAATATACTTCATTTACAAATGGAAGAGTACAACACCAACATGGATCATACAAATTACAATTGATAACAATCAATAGCATATTATTATTTACTTGTGTAGATTGTCTAGGTTAGTAATTGAGTATATTTGGAATTTGATTGCAATGCAATCACTTACAATCTAAGTATGGACTACAAGGGGTTTCTAATAACACACAACAAATAATTATGGAACCAAATGCAAATATAATTGACATAACCATTGATGAAACTTTCTATTAAATTTAATAGTAAAACTCAAGTAATATGTAAACAAAATTAGAAAAGAAATTTCACACATTATTGCAAAGACACTGGAGGTACTTATTTACAACAGAGAATGTACACATGGTGACCCACTTCAAGGGAGTGTTTTACCACCTAGTTGTAGGGATTAATTGAAGACACCACCCTTAAACCATGACATGAAACAAGAGAGAAATACAACTATAGGCCCTCTATCGCATCCTCAACCCATACAATGTTGTAGAGCTCAACCAAAAGTAAATGCTCGCTATGCATGTCCAAGCATCTCGACCACCAATAATGAATTTGTTGACAATTTTTTCTCAATCGTTCGCTAACTCAAGTTCAAGTCATCCTTTTAGCCATTATGCTTGATGAAGGATCCTTCATTTACCAAGTTAGTAATCTAGGAAAGAAAGCTCCTAGACAAATGATTAGTCGATCAATTATTGGATAGTGGTGCAACCATCAAAATGTCTCAACCAGGCAAACCATGGGAAAAGATATAAAATTTTGTCTCTCTTACAAATTAACACAATTAGATTATGGGTCACTTTGTGACAACTATATTCTCAAACATGACTCTCTATTGTGTTTAGGCAACATAACTCCTTTGAACACTAAACACACAAGTGGAACATAATTTTGACATAGATGATGACAAGGAGGAAATATGGATGTCACATAGGGGAATAGTGATGGAAATGCTCCTCTTTTAAATAAAATTCAAGCATAGATAACAACAATAGAAGATTATATGAGGAGAAGGATAACGTGGAAATTCCACTAGCTAAAATAATCATGGCTCAAAAGTCAAAATGTAGTTCATCACATTTTCCCACTATCTTTAATTAACATACTAAGTGGAGGATAATGGGAAGACCTCAATACCTCCACAATCATAGACATAAAACTAGTTTTTTGGGGGCCAAATTTACTCATTATCACACACAAGTGGAATATTGCATCAAAGCTCCACTCGTACTTTGTCTCAATGTCCATTTTCATATCTTCCATCTCACTATTGAAATTGTTAGCCCGCTTTCCATCCAAAGTGATGAACCTGACCAAGTCAATTCAAACTTTAATGAACAACTTATAAAAACAACTAGCTATCTTTTATATTTATATATAGTTTTTTATAATTCAAGGTGACTTTGCAACTGCGTTATTCATGACAAATTTTCTATTTAATTGTATAAATTAGTAAATATCTAACATGTAAATCATTATGTAATTATGTAGTGATTGCTAGCACTAGTATATATCCATCTTAACCACAGATCTAACAAGAGTGAAGAGGGATCAAATTGCTTAAGGTGTAAAACTCCTAACTCTAACCATCTTTATTGGATTTTAGACAAAATTGATACAAAATATCTTGAAAATATGTCAAAATATAAAATAATAAAACTAGCTGAAATGATTTAACCATAAGAATTATTTTTTCTAATTTTTTTAAAACCATATATAATATATAATTGAAACATTTTACTTAATATGGACATCAAAATACCCGGATGTGGGTGCTCCCAATGTCATTAATGATGATTAGATGGAAGGACGATGGGAGGCTTGGCCACATCGCCGCCTGCATCCCCTCCCAGGCCAGATTGAAGCGAATTCATGGTGACTTGCAGGCACCATTAATATGGTGCTCAAGTCGAGAATTCTGTAAAAAGCTTAAGGTAATGGCCTCCACATACCATAATGCAGTCTTCCCTCCTCTTATCAACATCACTTGCCCTCCTTAGGTTGCGGACCCTTGCTCTCGCATCGTCACTTGCAGACGATGTTGGTTGCTCTGCTGCGTGGATGTGGGAAATGGGTATCATTTCTCCCAAAGTATGCACTGTAAGTTAATTCTAGCCCAGAATCCCTTTGTTTTCCATCTAAACAGCCATTCCTCTTATTCCCCTAGTGATAGCTCTGCGACGAATTCAGTCATGACGCGCATCTGCCACCGCATGCGTAGTAGAAGAGGGGGTAGTCGTGGCGGAAGCATTCGTTATCCTGCTATGCCCATCCCTGAATCTACTTCCCCCTCCTCTTCTCCAGTCATCCCGCATCCCTATAGCACCTTCTCTGGCAGGTATCCAATCACCTGAAGCGGCAGAGGGCGGGCTCAACTCCAAGATGACTGCAGGATGAACGCAGCCATCCATACTACCAATTTTCCCCTTCCCCCTCACCCCGCTCCTCACACGACTCAATTTCGCTTCCACAACACTCTACACAAGCCTGTCATCACCGCCATTGTAACCATTACCTTCACTGAGGAAATTGACCCGCAGGAAGCTCAGCCAGGGAACAACGGTGAGCAACAGTGGGCCGCTCAACGGAACAGGAATGCCCGAGACCCAAGAAAGCAGCAGATGGTTGACAACTCTGCGACCCCACATGGAGAGGAGCTGGTTCATAGCTAGACGACCACCGAAGGCAGAGCAGGAGACATGAAGGCAACCGGTGGAAGAGCAAGAGACACATCCGGCAAGCATGCAGCAGAGGGGAGCTCTGCTAGCACTCAACCAGCTCGTGGAATATTGCGCGACATGTCAGCAGAGGAGGAGGAGTGGTACAAGTATGCATGTCCTATCGTGGAAGAGCCTTCCACAGACGACCTCCAGGAGGTCCATCCTGATTGACAACTAGGCTGCCAGGTGTGGCCTTTTTGCCTGCTAGAGTCTCTTATGCTGATTGGTTGTTTTTTCTATGTTGTGTTTTGTGAAAATTTTCCTTTTGATCGATTTTTGCTATGTTATGTTTTGTCAAAACTTGTAATCCCTGCATGGGTTTTTATCTGGTTTCACGGACTGGTTTCCCCCTTGATGGGGTAGTCGAGCTTAGGCTGTGACATTTTTTGACAAACTCTGTTCGGCACTGCTAAGGCCAGAGCCTCGTTGTACTTTTATTTTGTTTCATATCAATAGAATAGTATTACTTAGAAAAAAAAATGGACATCAAAATATTTTATTTATGGCCATATTAATTTTTTTTTCTTATCACCAGCCTAAATCCATGTTAACCCCAGATCTATCAAGCACCGAGAGGATCAAATCTCTCAAGGTGCAAATCTTTCCTCAAGTTTTACATTCAAAAAATATTTTTCCACCTCCAGGGATTTGATCCCTCTCAATGCTTGATAGATCCAGGGTTAGGATGGATCCTACTTAGAGTATTTTTTCTTCTCTCTTCCCCTTCTCTCCATCTCTCCTTTGCCTCTCTATCTCACCCCCAAACATACACACTCTCTTTCCATTTCTCCCTTCTCACTCCCTCTCTCTCTCGAGTCTCCACCTTTCTCTCTGTCTTTCTTCATTTTTACTAAATTCTAGTTTTCTTGTCCAAATTGCCTCATTATCAACTTTGGTCTCTAATACCATTCTATCACATATCCATACCTTATTTTTGAGTTTTGGGATATATTTTGGTTTAGAAGTCCCAAAAAATGTGTCTTAAACATCGGTTCTAGTTTTTCACTGACTAGGAATATAATATTTATATAAAATTATCTTTGTAAAGTTGAAACAAAGGATACCAAAGAACTTGAAAAGGGCATCAAAATCATATAAGACATTATATCTCTCCTCATTCCATTAAACAACTTGATGTAAATAGAAAAATATCTTCTAAATGTTTTGAAGATAAAATTATGATATATCTTCATTTGTAGCTTCAAAATATACTTCATTTACAAATGGAAGAGTACAACCCCAACATGGATCATACATCTTACAATTGATAATAATCAATAACATATTATTTACTCATGTAGACTATCTAAGTTAGTAATTGAGCATATTTGGAATTTGATTGCAATGCAGTCACTTACAATCTAGGTATGGACTACAAGGGGTTTCTATTAGCACACCAAATAATTATGCAACAATATGCAGATATAATTCACATAAACATTGACTAGACTTTTTATTGAATTTAATAGAAAACCTAAATTAATATATAAACAAAATTAGAAAAGGAAGTTCACACATTATTGCACAGATACTGGAGGTACTTATTTACAATAGAGAATGTACACATGGTGACCCACTTCATGGGAGTGTTTTACCACCTAGATGTAGGGATCAATTGAAGACACCACCCTTAAACCGTGACATGAAACAAGAGAGAAATACAACTATAGGCCCTTTATCTCATCCTCAACCCATACAATATTGTAGAGATCAACCAAAAGTAAATGCTTCCTATGCATGTCCAAGCATCTTGACCACCAATAATGAATTTGTTGGTTGGACAATTTTCTCTCAGCCATTCTCTAATCCAACTTCAAGTCATCCTTTCGACCATTACGCTTGATTAAGGATCCTTCATTTACCAAGTTAGTAATCTAGGAAAGAAAGCTCCTAGACAAATGATTAGTCGAGCAATTATTGGATAGTGGTGCAACCATCAAAACGTTTCAACCAAGTAAACCATGGGCAAAGATAGAAAATTTTGTCTCTCTTACAACTTAACACAGTTAGACTATGGGTCACTTTGTGATAATTATCTTTCCCAATTATGACTCTCTATTACTTTTCGGAAACATAACTCCTTTGAACACAAAACACACAAGTGGAACATAATTTTGACATAGATGATGACAAGGAGAAAATATTGATGTAACATAGGGGAAGAGTGATTGAAATGCTCCCCTTTTAAAGGAAATGAAAGCATAGACAACAACAATAGAATAGTATTTGAGGAGAAGGATGACATGGGTACTCCACTAGCTGAAGGAATCATGGCTCAAAAGTCAAAATGTAGTTCATCACATTTTTCCACTATCTTTAATTTAACATTCTAAGTGGAGGATAATGGGAAGACTTTAATACCTCAACAATCGTACACATAAAAATATTTTTTTTGGATCAAATTTACTCATTATCGCACACAAGTAGAAGAGTGCATCAAAGCTCCACTTGCACTTTGTCAGAATGTCCATTTTTCTATCTTCCATCTCACTATTGAAATTGTTAGCTCGCTTTCCATCCAAAGTGATTGAACTTGACCAAGTCAATTCAATCTTTAATGAAAAACTTATAAAAACAACTAGCTATTTTTTATATTTATAGACAACTTGTTATAATTCAAGGTGACTTTGTAACTGTGTTATTCATGACAAATTTTCTATTTAATTGTATAAAATAGTAAATATCTAACATGTAGATCATTATGTAATTTTGTAGTGATTATTAGCACCAATATAGATCCATCTTAACCAAAAATTAACAAGAGTGAAGAGGGATCAAATTTCTTAAGGTGTAAAACTCCTAAATCTAGCCAATCTTTGTTTGATTTTAGATAGAATTGATAAAAAATATATACCTAAAAAGATGTCAAAATATAGAATAATAAAACTAGTTGAAATGTTTTAACCGAATTATTTTTTTCAATTTTTTTAAACCACATATAATATATAGTTGATACATTTTACTTAATATGAACATTGAAATATTTTATTTATGACTATATTAATTAATTTTTTGTTATCACCAACCTAGATCCATCTTAACTCCGGATCTATCAAGCACCAAGAGGGATCAAATCTCTCAAGGTGCAAACCTTTCCTCAAGTTTTACATTCAAAAAATATGTTTGCACCTCCAGAGATTTGATCCCTCTCGATGCTTGATAAATCTAAGGTTAGGATGGATCCAACTTAGAGTGCTTTTTCTTCTTTCTCCCCCTTCTCTCCATCTCTCCTTTGCCTCTCTATTTCACCCCCAAACATACATTGTAATGCATTAGAGGAAATTTCAACTCAAAAATAGTCACCTAAAAAAAATTAAGAAATTAATAAAATAATGCATGCAGACAATTTTTTAATATATCATTTTTATTATTTTACTTTTATCAAGATTACCCAAATGAATGTGACGTTTATCAAAATAACAATATATATCATTTATCTTTAAATTAATTTATTAGCACAAGGTTTAATAAAATTTAAATTAAAAAAAAAAAAAAATAATAATTTAATTTTAAATTAGTTAGACGTCATTAAAATTAAATAACCATATATATTATATTTAAATTAATTTACTAACACAAGATTTACTAAACTTTAAATTAAAAAAGTGAATTTAAGGTAAATTTAAATTAAACAAGTAAATGCATTTTTTTTTCAAAATAATAATATATATATTTTATATTTAAATTAATTTGTTTACACAAGATTTAAGGAAATTTAAATTAAAAAGGTAAATTTAAAATTCAAATTAATTACACGTCATTAAAAATATTATTGATACTATAACTTTTATAGAATAAGATATTGATTTTATTTTTAGTATTTAATGTAGTTTCGGGTCACTTGGGGACTACTCACGCTTAAGATAGGTAAATTATATTAATATAAAATTTGCTAGTGCCTAGTCACACCTGTATCTCTTTTGAATTTTAAAGGATTTTGATTGGATTACATATTATGATATGGAAATTCAATGTTAACCTTTTAAAATCAAATTTCCTCTAATGATTCCAAACTAGGAAAAACAATGATATGCAAGCAAATAACAATTTTCACCACAGAAATTTCGAAACAATTAGAAAACGCCCATAACTATCAAAAATATGGAAGTAGTTGAGCCATTTTATTATAAACTGGTACAAGAGTACAAAACATGGAAGGAATGCACCTGGGCTTGTCTCAAAGGCAAGTGGAGCAAAGCCCAGGTGAAGCAATGACAACTTGGAGCTACAATCAACTGACCCACTGCTACACTACGCAACCCCTAACAATTTTGCATTGTATGCTATAAATATATCGCTGAAAACACCACCTCCGATGCTCAGAGAATTCTACAAATTTACATCTAAGCTCCTTAGGAAAAACCCACAAAAACCCAGAAATGGTTTGGCCTGGATTTGACCTCCCAAAATCGACCCTCAAAAGGCATTGCATAGTCCCCAACAATTCTACATTGTTTGCTGCAAAGAGATGGCTGAAACTCCACCTCCAATGCTCAAAAAATTCAACAAAATTATTTTTGAGGTCCATGTAAAAAACCCAGAAAAACCAAAAAATGGTTTGGCCTAGTTTTGACCTTCCAAAATCGAACCCCCAAAGCCCTACGCTTTCCAATAGTTGTTGAAGCACGTTGTCTGTCAAACCACCAGCAAAATCCTCCCCCGACACTCCTGAAATGTATCAATCAACTCCACCAATACTTCCCTTATTTCTCTCGGCAAGCAATAGCCCCAATGGCTGAAAATCTATCTCCCACATATGCTCAGTTTCTCTCTTCTGTGCTGGCCACGAAGTCTGCAGAATCTCTCCTGAATATTGCTGCCACTTCCAACCCTCAAACTCACCCCATAGCCAACAAATCTATTGAGCCTTCTTCTCCTAATTTCTCCCGGCAATAGCCCTCCAAAAGAATGTTGCGATGGCCACACTAGATCCACCACTGCGTTCTCCAAAAATAAACACTATTGGGGCAAATTGAATACAAATGCTTGAAATATCTACAAATCTCCTCTGGATGATAATGGATGAACCTCTTGAGGGTGGCACTCAAATTCCCCCGAAGAAATGGTGAGTTCTCCGCTTGGAAAACTCTTGCTAAAAAACTTGAGCAATAGAATCAAATTCGATAAGCTAAGAATGCCAAATAAGTGTGTTGCCTTCCTTTTATAACTTTCGTGGAGCCTTTCTTCCGACCTTTTCTTCTCTCTCATGCATTTGGAATCATTGGCTTAGGGAGTGCGTATTTCTTATGTGGGTGATCCCCACATATTATTAACAAAACAAAATAAAATAAAATTAACTTGCCTCTAACTCCTAAGTCTTAGACTATCAAAAATCAAATGGGCCCCGTCTTCACTAAATTTGACCCCGAAAATGTAGAAATAAATGTTGTTACAAAATAATTTAGAAAGGGACATTACATACATACTCACACTCTTTCTCTCCACCTTTATCTCTCTATGTCTTTCTTCTTCCCTAACTATATTTCCTTCCAACTCCATTTCTCTCTCCCTCCCTTTCTCCTCCGCTCTCTCTCTGTTGGAAATAATACTGAGAGGGGGGGTGAATCAGTATTATCAAGTTCTTTTAATAAATATTCCTTATTTATTCTTTGAATTACTTTTGCATGTCAATACCATAAAATAATGAGCATGAACAAAGAAAACAGATAGTCACACCAAAGAACACAAGATGTAAGGTGGAAACCCAATGTGGGTGAAAACCACCTGCTGCAATATGTCTCTATCTTCTTTCAAATTAGAAACTCCTTTTACAATGGTTTTGTACTGGTGCAGTCCTTTACCAGTACGTAGGCTGCAACCTGCAGAGAGCTACAATCTCTCTCGTTTTCCAGTCTCTCCTGGAAAGGAGCTACAACCCCCTACTTCTTTTCTTACAAGGACCACTTTTCATAAATTTTCAAACTGGATCCATAAACATCAAATGATCATCAAGTATAAGAAAATCACCCAGTCAACTGTAGTAACCAGATCAACAATAATAGAACTAAACCCAGAGCACCTTATCAACAGAAAAGTACAGCCAAACAAAAGGTCTTAAGACAGATACGCAGTTTTTCTTTCTCTGTTCTGCGTGCGTACGCACTTCACCTTTTGCTCCCCTGCGTATACCCGCAGATACCCTTCTGCCGCACTGCATGTCCACACACTGTTTCTTCAACCGCGCTGCGTACTGTTACTGTAGGTATGCACCCAGAGACACTATCGCGCCTACTATTACTGTAGGTACGCACCCAGAAATACTATCGCGCCGCGTACCATTACTGAAACCACGCACTCAAGGATACTATCGCGCCGCGCACTTTAGCTGTGTGTACACACCTGAACCTCTGTCTCTCTGCGTACCCACGCAGTTCTCCTTCTTCTGTTCTGCGTACCCACGCAGCTCTCCTGTTTCTGCCCTGCGTACCCACGCAGCTGTACCGTCAAACACTTGCGTACTTCTGATTAGGGCCGAATTGGCAGTCCACCAGTGTGGCACAGTTAGTTGGATGCCCAGATCTGATCATGCGCTCGAGAGATCACCCTTCACAAATTCGCTTTCCACTTCTCTTACATATAGATCAAGATTTTAACCCAATATTTCAGATCTTAAGATATTCAATTGCAAAAGATACTTAGCCAAGTGATCTCCTTTGCTTTATATAGGCAAGCTCCTCCTAAAATCATGGATCAATACCACAAGCCAAAACCATAATAACACAAATACCGTCGGCTAACTACCAAGGGTTAAACATAAGAAACCCCTCGTGTGCTTTTCTCTGCCTTGAAGTGAGTGCACTGGGGGTACGCACCTCCTGAACGGCTGACCTGCGTGTCTGGCCGCGGTCCCTTCACAATGTACCTGCGGGTACGCATCTTCTGAACTGTTCTCCTGCGTACTTCTTAATTTTCAACAAATTGAGAGCCTTGCCACGGGTGTTGCCATCAAGTACAACATCTGTAAATAATGCCAACAATCTCCCCCTTTGGACTTGATGGCAACCTCAAAAACTTCAGCGTCATTCTCCCCCTTTGACATCAAGGGCAAAGGGTTATGCTCCCCCTAAGAACATGCTCCCCCTGAATATGAACCAGATCTGCAAAGAAGAACCATAATCCACCAAGAAAGAGATAGAGACATATTGCAGCTATATTCAGACCAGCTTCCATGATCTCCTTTTGTACATCCTCCACAATGCCAACAATGCATTATATGCTCCCCCTGAACCTGTGCCGCAACCCAGCACATGTTCGCATATACCCCAGATGAACCATGCGTACAACCATCAATCAGAAGAGTTTCAACAATAAAATGATGCATCAACAACCCCCAGCTTTTGCCTGAGGTATTCAAAAGTCTCCCTGGGCAATGGTTTGGTGAGAATATTAGCAACTTGTTCCTTAGAAGGAACATACTCCAACTTGACTTTCTGTTCAAGCACTTGTTCCCGGAGAAAATGATACTTGATTGGTATGTGCTTGGTTTTTGAATGCATGACAGGATTCTTTGAGATGCTGATTGCACTTGTGTTATCACATAAGATGGAGATAGGTGGTGTACAAGTGATTTGAAAATCCTGCAAGGTCTGCATCATCCAAAGGAGTTGAGTGCAGCAAGATGCAGCAACAACATATTCCGCTTCAGCTGTAGACAAGGCAATCGAACTCTGTTTCTTGCTGAACCAAGATACTAATCTGGAACCCATAAAGAACGCACCACCACTTGTGCTCTTCCTGTCATCCACGCTTCCGGCCCAATCTGCATCTGTATAAGCATGAAGTGTGAGATCTGTATCTCTAGGATACCATAAGCCATAATTTTGTGTCCCTTGAAGATATTTGAAAATTCTCTTCACTGCCTGAAGATGAGTCTCCTTTGGATTTGCCTGAAATCTTCCAACTATTCCTACTGCATGCATGATGTCCGGTCGAGTACCTGTCAAATAAAGTAGACTTCCAATCATAGATCTGTAGGTTGGTTGATGTACTGCTGCAGATTCATCATTTGCACTGAGGCTACATCCTGTGACCATGGGTGTACTTACTTGTTTTGCATCCTCCATGCCATATTTCTTCAAAATCTGTTTGAGATACTTGGTTTGAGATAAAAAGATTCCTCCTTCTTTTTGTTGGATTTGCAAACCAAGGAAATATGTTGGTTCTCCCAGCAAGGACATTTCAAATTCTTTCTGCATGACCAAGGCAAAGCTTTGACTCATAGCTTCTTCATTGCTACCAAAAATAATTTCATCTACATACACAACAAGTATTAACAATTTGTCATTTTCAACTTTTATATAAAGATTGCTATCTGCTGATCCTTTTGAAAAACCTTGTTGATGAAGATATTTGTCCAAACGATAGTACCAAGCCCTTGGAGCTTGTTTGAGACCATAGAGAGCCTTTTTCAATCTGCATACAAGATTTGGATCATTTCCAAGAATGAACCCATCTGGCTGCTCAATGTATACTTCTTCTTCCAAGTCTCCATTCAGAAAGGCTGATTTCACGTCCATTTGAAATACTTTGAAGTTTTGAAAACTTGAGAGAGCAAGGAACATTCGAATGGCCTCAAGTCTTGCAACAGGAGCAAAGGTTTCTTCAAAGTCTATTCCTTCTTGCTGCGCATACCCTTTACAAACAATTCTGGCCTTGTTTCTAATTACTTCTCCATTTTCATTCAATTTATTTTTGAAGACCCATTTTGTTCCGATAACATTCTTATCCTTTGGTCTAGGAACCAGCTCCCAAGTGTTGTTCTTTTCGATCTGCTCAAGTTCTTCATCCATTGCTTTCACCCAACATTCACTTTGCATGCCTCTTTCACATTTTGTGGTTCAGTAGAGGAGAGTAATGCCAAATAGCTTGAGGCTTCTGCAACTGTTCTTCTTGTTTGTACACCTGCTTCTTTCTGCCCCATAATCTGAGATTCTGGATGATTCTTCTGAACATATCTGGATGGAGTCTTTTCTTCTATTCTTGTCCGCTCCTCTGGTTCTTCTTGAGGTTCTTCATCATTCTGTCGTTGAGGGTAGCCTTCATCTTCTTCGATGTCTTCATGATGTACTTGCCTAGGAATGTATCCCTTCTCATCAACCACTACATCAATGCTATCAACAATTCTGCCAAGTCTTTTATTGTAGCACTTGTATGCTTTGCTATGTGGAGAGTAACCAAGAAGAATGCCTTCATCTGCTCTAGGTTCAAGTTTGCCAAGCTGCTCATCAGTATTCTTAATATAGAATTTGCTCGCAAAGATTTTGAAGTGCTTTACCGAAGGAGTCTTACCACTCCAGAGCTCATGAGGAGTTTGAGTGCTGTTCACCCGGACATTTGTTTTGTTGAGAATAACAACCGCAGCATGTGCAGCTTCACCCCAAAAAGTTGCGGGAGTTCCTGACTCATCAAGCATAGCACGAGCCATTTGTTGGACTGTTCTGTTCATTCTTTCCACAACTCCATTTTGCAGAGGAGTTCTAGCTGTAGAGAATTCTCTTCTTATCCCATGTTCTTCATAGAAATTGAAAAATTCATTTGAGGTAAACTCCCCACCTCTGTCGGATCTAAGGCACTTAATTTTGTGACCTGATTCATTTTCAACCAAGGCTTTGAAGGATTTGAATTTTTCGAATGCTTCATCTTTGTGCTTCATAATTCCTAACCAGACAAACCTGGAGAAATCGTCAATGAATAATATCAAGTATTCTTCTCCTCGAGGTGTTCTTTTCCTGAATGGACCGCATGTATCTGTATGTACTAGCTCAAGAGGCATGCTAGCTGATCCTTCCTTCTTTGGAAAGTTAGTTCTGGTTTGTTTTCCAAACTGACATGATTTGCATATGGTGTTGTCAGGAATTTTGATATCTGGAAGATCGCGAACTGCCTGATATTTGCATGCTTTCCTTATTTGTGAAAAGCTTAGATGCCCCAACCTCTGGTGCCATAACCAGTGCTCATCATCCTTGCTCAGATAGCATTGTTGTTGTCCTTCTTCAAATATGTACAGATTATTTGGAGTTCTTTTGCCTTTGATCACTGTTTTACCTGTATCAAGATCACGAACAAGACATCCATTTGATTTGAATATCACCTCGGTTCTTTTATCACACATCTGGCTGACACTTAGAAGATTATGCTTCAATCCATCAACATACAAAACATTTCCAGCCTTGACCTTTTCTTTTAACTGAGCAATGCCTTTTCCTTTTATAGTTGCAGGAGTATCATTTCCAAAAGAAACTTTCTTTCCTTTTTCTAGAGCAGAATATGACTCAAGTTTTTCTTTATCACCTGTCATATGCTTCGAACATCCACTGTCAATGTATCATAGATTTTCCTGTCCCTCTGCATAAAATGCTATCCCACATCTTTTTGTTTGTGGTTCCTTTATTCTCCATGTTTTGGTGCTTGAGGCTTGTTCCTTTTTCTGTTGAAACCTGCTCCTGCATTCAGAATCTTCATGACCAAAGTTATTGCAAATAGAACATTCAACTTCATTTTCAAGAGCCGAAAAGTTGTTATAGGTCATTTTTGTAATCCCGGTCATACTTCTTTGTTTTTGAGCTTCTCTAGTCATGATTGTTTTATATGCAACACATTGAGCTGCTTTGTGACCAAAGTTATGACAAGAGAAACATTGTCCATTGAAGAAACTTCTGCGGTTATCAAATCTACCGGCCAAGTGATTGTAATCTCTATTGTCATTCATTCTTGAACCAAATTGAGAAGATTTTACCTGTGGCTGGTTGTAGCTTTTGTTCACTCTTAAGACAGATTGCCCCTGATAGTCTTTGTTTGCAATTCATCCCTGCTTTACCTGATAGTCTCCATTGTGCTTTTGCTCATTCCTTTTTGCTGCATCAAGATAACTTTTTGAAGTGGATGCTTGAGAAGTTTCTCCATTATAGCCCATACCTGTCTTGTTTAGAGGAGAACGCTGTATATTGATAATCTCATCCAGAGTTTCAGATCCTTTGACAAACTTAAGATTAATAGCTTTTGTTTTCTCAATCTCTTTTCTAAGAGCAACAATTTCACCTTCTAATTTTTCAAGATGTTTTTCCTTTTCATCAATTTGAAATTGTAGAGTATCAATGATCATATTCTTTTCTTCTATACATCTCTTGAGTCTAGTAATTTCTTCAAAAAGGTTATCCACATCTATAGCATCCATATAATCATCATCTTCAAATGCCATTAACAGTTTATATTCATTACCTTGTTCATCTTCATCACTATTTGATAGACCATCACTATCTTCATGAGTGTAGTAGCTTTTCTTATTTGCACCCTGTTTCTTGTTCCATCTAGCAGGTTCCTTTCCTTTATCCTTATAAGGACATTTTGCAGCATAATGACCTACTCTTCCACAAGAAAAACATTTAAAAGGTAACTTACCTCTGAACCTTCCAGAACCCCTTTGAAGATTTCTGACAAAATTTGATTCTTCTTCTTCTTCTTCTTCTGGTACGTGACTTGCTTCATAATAATCTCCTTTGCCTGACGCCTTGAAAGCAGCTTCTCTTCTGTCTGATGGACCTCCCTTTCTCATTTCATAAGCAGTTAGAATTCCATGTAGCTGAGACATAGTAAGAATTCGTAGATTTTCCTTTTCTTCTATTGCAGATACTTTAGATTCAAACTTGGGGGACAATGATCTTAGAACCTTTTCAACCACAATAGCCTCTTTTATTTCTTCACCCAAATTTTTCATGCAATTTACAATCTCATCAACCCGAAGAAAATAGTTAGCCACACTTTCATCATTATACATCCTGAGATTCTCATACTGAATCCTGAGAGTTTGAAGTTTAGCACGCTTTACCTGTTCATCTCCTTCGTAGCTTAAGACAATCTTGTCCCATATTTCTTTTGCGGATTTATATTGCATAACCTTTATGAATTCTGCTTGAGATAAGCATCCCAGCAAAGTATTGATTGCTTTAGCATTTGTTTCATATTTCTTCTTTTCGGCCGCATCTGTAGGTGTAGCTGAAGGAAAAGCGTAGCCTGTATCTATGATATCCCAAACTTCTGTACCAAGAGATTGAAGATAGGCAATAACTCTTACCTTCGAATAATTGAAGTTTGTCCCATCAAAAATTGGTGGCCTGATTGATGCTTCCCTCTCATAGTTGCTCATGATGAATGATCTTCCTTCAAGCGATCAAGCTTCTCCGAAGGACCTGCTCTGATACCAATTGTTGGAAATAATACTGAGAGGGGGGGTGAATCAGTATTATCAAGTTCTTTTAATAAATCTTCCTTATTTATTTTTTGAATTATTTTTGCATGTCAGTACCATAAAATAATGAGCATGAACAAAGAAAACAGATAGTCACACCAAAGAACACAAGATGTAAGGTGGAAACCCGATGTGGGTGAAAACCACCTGCTGCAATATGTCTCTATATTCTTTCAAATTAGAAACTCCTTTTATAATGGTTTTGTACTGGTGCAGTTCTTTACGAGTACGCAGGCTGCAACATGCAGAGAGCTACAACTCTCTCTCGTTTTCCAGTCTCTCCTGGAAGGGAGCTACAACCCCCTACTTCTTTTCTTACAAGGACCACTTTTCATAAATTTTCAAACTAGATCCATAAACATCAAATGATCATCAAGTATAAGAAAATCACCCAGTCAACTGTAGTAACCAGATCAACAATAATAGAACTAAACCCAGAGCACCTTATCAACAGAAAAGTACAGCCAAACAAAAGGTCTTAAGACAGATACGCAGTTTTTCTTTCTCTGGTCTGCGTGCGTACGCACTTCACCTTCTGCTCCCCTGCGTATACCCGCAGATACCCTTCTGCCGCACTGCGTGTCCACGCACTGTTTCTTCAACCGCGCTACGTACTGTTACTGTAGGTACGCACCCAGAGACACTATCGCGCCGCGTACTGTTACTGTAGGTACGCACCCAGAAATACTATCGCGCCGCGTACCATTACTGAAACCACGCACTCAAGGATACTATCGCGCCGCGCACTTTAGCTGTGTGTACGCACCTGAACCTCTGTCTCTCTGCGTACCCACGCAGTTCTCCTTCTTCTGTTCTGCGTACCCACGCAGCTCTCCTGTTTCTGCCCTGCGTACCCACGCAGCTGTACCGTCAAACACCTGCGTACTTCTGATTAGGGCCGAATTGGCAGTCCACCAGTGTGGCACAGTTAGTCGGATGCCCAGATCTGATCATGCGCTCGAGAGATCACCCTTCACAGATTCGCTTTCCACTTCTCTTACATATAGATCAAGCTTTTAACCCAATATTTCAGATCTTAAGATATTCAATTGCAAAAGATACTTAGCCAAGTGATCTCCTTTGCTTTATATAGGCAAGCTCCTCCTAAAATCATGGATCAATACCACGAGCCAAAACCATAATAACACAAATACCGTCGGCTAACTACCAAGGGTTAAACATAAGAAACCCCTCGTGTGCTTTTCTCTGCCTTGAAGTGAGTGCACTGGGGGTACGCACCTCCTGAACGGCTGATCTGCGTGTCTGGCCGCGGTCCCTTCACAATGTACCTGCGGGTACGCATCTTCTAAACTGTTCTCCTGCACACTTCTTAATTTTCAACAAATTGAGAGCCTTGCCACGGGTGTTGCCTTCAAGTACAACATCTGTAAATAATGCCAACACTCTCTCCCTCTCTCCTCCTCTCTCTCCCCCTATCCCTCTCTCTCTCTCTCTCCAACCCTGTCACTATCTCCCTCCCTCTCTCCTTATCTAGAGTCTCCCCCTCCATCTTCGTGTCTCCCTCTTTCTCTCTTCACTCATCCTCTCCTCTCTCCCTCACTTTATCTCCATTTCTCCCTTGTCACTCCCTTTGTTTCTCCACATCTATCACTCTATGTCTTTGTTCTTCCCTCTCATATAGATCTGGAGTTAATATATATCCTAATATATTAATATATATTTTAATATAACAAATTTAATATTATATTAATCTAAAATGATTAATTTTTTAATATTAATATCAAATTTCATAATAACAACAATAACAATAACATTATTATTATTATTTTTAATATTAATATTATATTTACTAATGTGTTTACACTACATATAACAAAACTTACATCAAATTAATATTTTGATGTATTACAACTTTGTCTTGGAAATATTTTGTCTTTAAAAGTTTTAATATATCCACAAGAGATGGTTTTTCCTTTTAAAGATTTATCATACACAAATTTAATAAAAGAAATATTAAAAAATTTTGGAGCCATTTTATATAAAACTTAGAGGATTTTTGATCTTTGTGTTGAATTAATATTTTTCCTTTGATTTATGAAAGGGTATTGGTTTTAGTAAAATAATAAAGGTGTTTAAATTTTTACATAAGTATTAAAACTTTTTGTTGAAGGTAAATTTATGATCCATTCAAATTCAAGGAACTCTTCAAGGCATGGTTTTGTTTAGGTCGACATTATTTTTTGAGGACGAACATACTTACACATCACTCCCATATTAGGTTGTAGAATGTGCCTGACGCAATTATATTTTCAAGTATACCTCAATATTATTTAATTCTACACATTGAAATATTTTATTTGTAACTCACACTGGTTTTTTTAATTATTAATATTTTAAAATAAAACATTAATTTTATATTAACAATAGAATGAATTACACATTTCCATCTTCTTACTCTTATTGCAAAATAATTGATTTTTTTTTACTTGGGAACTTAAAATATTTTATTATTAACACACACATGAAATTGACATTAAAATAAATTAGTTACCATGGATATTCAAACAATTTATATAGCTTTTGTATTGAAATATTTTTATTAAGTATAAGAAATATGCATCTCCTCAAAATGAAAATATAAATTTGTTTGTTTGTTTTATTTTGATATAAATTAAGTTGTTTTAGATGAACACTAAAATATTTTACTTATTATAGAGAGTGAGTAAAATATTTTTACCACATTTTTTTTATATTATGTTATAATACTTTTAACTAAAATTATCTAAACATATATACTAATTTTTGCTTTTAAATTATAAGTCAAATTGTTTTTTTTTTCTTTTTTTTTTTCATTTAAAAAATATCTTGTTCTTATTTCAAAAAAGACATGCCAACTTGAAGTTGATCATAGAAGGAATTAAACATCTCCTTCATACTATGCTCTAGAAAAAGGAACGAAGATCAAGCTTTGTCACCACACTCTTCACAATTTTGAACCACAATAATTCCTTTACATCACTTCAATTCCTACCATTCTTTGTAGATCGTTCCTTTATACTATAAATATATATACATTTAAATGAACATATTGTGTAAATTCATATGTTTTTTTTTAATCTTGTTTTTTTGTTTGCCAAGTATACTATAAATAGATATACATATAAATGAACATATTGTGTGAATTCATATGAATTTTTTTTAATTTGTTTTTTTGTTTGCTAGGTAATGTGAGTTGATTGACACTCCTAATTTGTGGCGAGTAATTGTGCTACCAAGTGGCATTTAAGCCATCAAAATCACCCAGGGATCGCACCCAACCCTTACACTGACCCTTAACATGACTAAATTTTCACCGTGGTGTTTTACACACATAGCCTTTACATCATAGAGTGCCTTACTAAAATACCATATTACTATCTACTCTACACCCTATAAAAAAAATCTTATTATTTTTTTAATTTCATACCCACTCTAATTAACTATAGATACACATCACACTTATAATAAATATTTTTTGTTCGTTAAACTATTTTACCATATTCATTACTTTTTCTTTGACTTAGTATGTATTCACCCAATACAACCCTCATCGCAGTTTTCTTGACTAAGTATTTATTCACATAATACAACCCTCATCATACCTGCCCATTGTAGTGCTTAGTGCAACATAAATAACTGGCCCAATCAATTTCCTGTGGATTGAAGAGACTACACATATTGGATAACACACTACGCATCTGGATAACTAATCCTACCTTGATCTCAGTCAATAAAAACGAATAGACCGCTATCACATAATTTATATGATTTACTGATAATTAAAACAATTAAACAATCCCTACCCTAACAAACTATTGTAGATTAGTGGCATTAAGAGAAAGGTAAAATTGTATTCGTCATACCTCAATTGTTCTATTGCACATGAGATCGTACATAATTCCGCATGATAAGTATAGATGGTCGATAATGTTACCTTGAAATTATCGTCGAGAATTGCATATATTGCATAGATGGTCATAATGTTACGTTGAAATTATTTGAATGACATTGCAAATGCAAAAAGCACATTTGCGATAGGGCTCTTTTCCTCTTATTGCGCAGTTGCATGGTCATTTTCTCTTTTCTTTTTTATATTTTTTAAAATTTTGTACAAATTTTTGGTTCAGCTACTGTAAAGAAAATACACGAGGGATGCCAACTGTATACTGAATTACAGAGTATATAAATGTTCTGTGACATATTTAGAGTCTAGCGTCTTTTTGATAATTCTAAGATATCTTTATAGTTATGGCAGAGAAATTGTAATTTCACAATTGTTGCAAATTGTAATCTACAGTTCTCCTGTATGTATGTAGAATATTTTCTATCCAATGTAGTCATGTTGTGGATTCCCCAGGGCTTATAAGGACGATTTGTCCTTCATAATTATATACTGTTTTAACATAATATAAAATAAACGGTTTTTTCTTCCAATAAATCTATATACTTTTGAATAAATATGTAAAATCTATATACTTTTGAATAAATATGTAATAAGATTTTAGTTATGGAGATTTATTCAATTTTATTATGTGATTATTAACTTGTGAATAAGTATTACAATAATATTTAGCCAAATTCATAAAACCATAATTATTTATACGACATTTTTTTTAATTAGTCTAGCCCTAAAGGAGAATATAGTTCACTCGGTGGAGTTCCTATTGCTAAGTACTTCGTCAAATTCATAAAACTATAATTATTTATATGACATTTTTTTAATTACTCTAGCTCTAAGGGATAATAGAGTTCATTTGGTCAAATTCCTATTGCTAAGTACCTCGCCTATCAGGAGGTTACGGGGTCATATCTCCTCGACACTCTTGGGGTTAAGCCTTACTAATTTGGCCTTTCTGGTTGATCTACCTGGATTTTCCAAGGTCAATTTAATTAAAATAACAGTGTATAAGAAAAATCTGAATCTTTGATTTATGAGTAAAAGAAATATTCTAAAATTATGTGGAAGTTAAATCTCTGACTTCACTTCAAATCTGAATCTTTGATTTATGAGTAAAAAAAATATTCTAAAATTATGTGGAAGTTAAATCTCTACCTTCACTTCACTTCACTTCACTAAATTATGTGGAGGTTAAATCTCTAACTTCACTTCAAATCTGAATCTTTGATTTATGAGTAAAAGGAAGTTAAATCTCTAACTTCACTTCAAATCTGAATCTTTGATTTATGAGTAAAAGGAAGTTAAATCTCTAACTTCACTTCACTCCACTTCATAATTTTAACTTCACTTCACTTCATAATTTTAAAAGCAAGCTTGATTTCCAAAAAAACTTCATAATTTTAAAACCTTGATTCGCCAAAAAAATTTCAAAATCTCTAAGTATATTAGCAATACAACTGGTAATGATACAGTTTAAAACCCATAAGGTCACCGTGGTCGAACCCACTGCAGACAGGGGTGCGCGTCCAAACAGCAAAATCCTGAGACGCAAACACCATAATTCAAGAGCTTAGTTTTAAGGTAGTAATTTTCAGCGTCCAGAGCTTTCCATGAAAGCTAATGGTATGTGCAGGAGAAGCCTAAGGCAACTGCAGTTGTCAGCACAAGGGGTCTCATGTTTGCTCAATCCCACAGAACTCAGTGTTAGGAGATCGTGGCCTTGTTAATTTACAGAGGTCAAGCTTATGTATTTACTTTTCAGATTTTGACCTTGAGCACCATAGTTCATGTGGACGGTATTTTCCTCAACCCAGGGATAGGGATGTAACACTGATCTTTTTTGGTGTGAAAAACAAGAGGGCATATACAAGTGTGAATATCATTAGGTTGGTCATTTATTCGTTTCTTTATTTCTTCTAATTGGATTGTTGCAGCTTTGTTTTGCAGTGATTATATTCATCTCTTTGCTCATCTTCTTCATATATAACATTTTCCATTGTGTAGCCAGGTTAGTCCGAATGGTTGAGTGCTCTGAGCTTCAAACACAAGGTTTTATAGTCTATCCCAAGCGGACTGCCTCTGTCACGTGCCTCACAAGTAACTTATTACTTCAATGCCGACAAATTTATACTGGCACCATCCACAAAATGTGGGGAATTTTTGTGGGGAAATGAAAGAGGTTTCCCATTAAGTTTTCCTCTAAAGAAACATTGTTCATTGTAGCCTTCTCAACTTCCTTTCCTGGGTGGTCATTGCTTTGTTGTTGTCATTAATTTCTTCATGTTTTCCACCCTCTTCTCTGCACCAGAATGCCTCAAGGGCCATTCTTCTTCTTGTTTAATTCCTTCCTGCTGTGAAGTCACCAACATCTACCTTGAGACATGGCAAGGTGGCACTGTTTTGCTGCTGATGGGTTCTACTCCTATAATATGACAAGGGTTTATGGGTTGAATAATTTTCGTAAGACCTAGATAACTACTCAAAACTTCTCAATTTGTGGATAATTACCTAGGTTCAATCTTTCCATATTCAGGCATATCTACTGTTCTCTTCATCCATTTCAGCACACCTTGTTTAATTTTGAATTGTGCTCCTCCGTCGTTTCTGTAGCAGAAAAGTAGATTCGTTCTCTCCTAATTTTGGAAATTGCAGTTCGGTCGTTTGCATTGAGCAATAATAATGTGCAGCAGATCTTTATACTGAATTTCAAGGGTTGGGTGTCCTCTTCGAGCGAAGGTTCGACCTTCTACTGAAGTATGGAAAGAACAGTAAAAGGTGATGTTCTGATCCCGATTGTTACGGACCTGCTAAATTAAATATATTGGAGTTGTTTACTGAGGCAGCAAATTTGCCTGGAGAGCCAAAACTGGCTGGAATCTGGCTATTATTTTTTCTAAAAAATCTGATGGTAGGAGTGTTTGAATCTTGTTTTTGATGGTGGAAATAGATTCAGCACCATGAAAAACCCAAAATCTAACTTGATAATTTTAATTGGGATTTCCAAAAAATTTCGCCAGATTTTACCAAAATCATACCGGAATTTCCATGGTTTTCTGAGGAAATTTGCTGCATCTTTAGACTACGCCAAATATATTAGCATAAAAAATGTACAAAAATATATTGAATAAATCTTTATTATGTACATGTGCTAATCAAGGAACATATATCAACTGAAGATCTAGTTAAGTACTGGCATATATTGTAAATGAAACTATATGTTTTTAACTCCATGAGGAACAATGAAGTAGTATGATCTTGTTTACTGCTGAGGATTTACTGACAGGATGTTACCTAATCTCAGCCACTATTAAGTGTCTATCACATGTGTCAGTGCGGCTAGAAGCAGCTTAATCCATCACCATTCGCAATTTTACTAATTCTGTTATACTTGCTTCGTACTTGTACTTGCATTGATCAAGTTCCACCATTGTTGTACTGAGGTCATCTAATACATAGCTTTTTCAGCACTCATAAAGGATGTGGAGTTACTTTCTTTGTAATTTGTAGCGTTGTTTATAAACGAATGCAAAACAATGTGAAGTGTATTATGCCTTGATAGGTGGCAAGAAGAATGTCAATCAAGGCTACTTTACAAGAATGTCAAACACTTTCCTTTGCAGCTGATTCATTTAGTAGAGATAGCAAATATCTTTTGATAACATATGGTGCGTTAAAAAGGCATTGTGACTATCATGTATCTAGCATTGGGGTCTCGGACCAACTTATGCTGTAATTACAAGTTTTCAGTTGATAAATTATTGTGAAATAAAAAAGGTAAATTGCTCAAAAACAATACCCAATCATTTAATTTTTTTAGAAGATGTTAATGGCAATGATACTCGCATTGACATTTGTAAGAGATTGCAAGTCTGATGAGAATGGTGAAGCCCCATCTGCTTTTGCTTGACAGACCTGTAATGTATCTAGCAGACAGAACAGGTTACAGAGGCAATAAGATTGCACCAAATGGCTGAGAAGAATCGAATCTATTGGACCGTTGGCTAGCCATTTTTGAACATTACAAATATAATTAAAGATTTAATTGCAAAGGTGCAATTCATATAGCTTTCTCATTTTTTCTTAATAGGACATTATCATAGTCATTTACCATGATGGAAACAAAAAAAGGTTAAGTAATATCTTTTTCCGTATCAAGTACACCAGAGTGTTGTTTGACTATGAAAGAATGGGGGACTACTTAATTTGCCACAAAAGGTCCATTACAAGAAAAGTATCTCTAGTTTTGCTTTACTGCAGAAGCTTACAAATTTTTCATCTGCAAACCTTTTGAGGCGCAGTCTACACCACCTTCTATCACGTGAGTGCAGCTACAGATTCACTAGCATGCAAATGCCAACCGGTTGATCCATGTGGGTATTTAGTAACTTGATGCTCCTGACCTGAAAAAAAGAATTCGTAGGACAACTCATAAACTTACAAGAATAACGCATGAACACATTAAATACAGGAGCAAACCCTCGTGGAATCAGCAACACAGCTCTATACATGGACAGCTTGTATTATGTCTCTGGAGCAGACTAGTAAATTACATAAGGAATCAGTTCATTGGAGCATTTCTGCTTTAGAGACCTGGATGTGACTGGAAAAAGGTCTTGAAAAATCGATGAGCCAGCTTGGCCTGATCTCCAAAATGGATGATGATTCAAAAGAACTATATATTAACTATATTTTCCTGCATTAGCCCATTTAGCAGCCTCAATCTGCACTGCCCCTAGGTGGTAAGACTCCGATCACTATAATTTCTGATTGAGGAGGCCGGAGTTCGTAGGGCACCGACATGATGCCATGGCCCATGTTGCACTATATATGTCACCTGTAAACAATAAAAACATTACTATCTTTCACCAAACTTTCACTGCTTATTGAACGAGAGTATGACACTGCTTGCATTATATTAAGTGTTACAGGTATTGTCAGCAATTCAATATTATTTTTTAGAACTCATTTTGAAGTTTGAAGCATACATCGGATGAACCTTGCAATTAAAGTAATACCAAGAATTTATAAGCTTGCTTAACCTTCATTTGAAAATGTTCACTCTCACTAAGCTTCTGAAAATTTTTATTTGAGAAGTGAGCATTGATTACTTTCAACGAGGGATTGAGATCTAATCAATGAAAGACTTGTGTTGCAGTCACCCAAAGTGAGATTATCAGAGAAATAAAAGCTGCACGAACTGTTATAATGTATTCTCAAGAAATTGGATTGTGGTTAGACGAAAAAAGTGATATTCTTATCCAGTATAGAATTAAAAAAGTAAATTTAAATTCGAAACAGAAGATTATTTCTTTTGAGATCGATGCAGGATGGTAAAATCAGGAGCTTGCTAATGTTAAAAAACTTAAAATATCTAGGTCATACATGTTGCTCTTTTGAATCATTTAGCATGCGTCTATCTGCTGCTTTCGCCTACTGTTTATGTTATTTCCCCAATTTCTGATTTAATCAGAGTAAGATGGCACACCTGCTACCTTCTCGATAATAATTTTCATTTTGTGTTATGCTCTGTTGGTGTGAAGTGCATCCGTAACATGTACACAATGATGCATTACATATTTTTCTAGATCTTTGCAAATTCAGTCATAACAGATTCCGCAAGAATCATATCCATGAGATAGTAGGATATATAAACTTCACGCATAAGGTCTTGAGGAGCGTGCCAAACTAAGTTTCCTTGGACATATATATATATATATATATCGAAATGTGAGGTACTATACCATACATTCTTTGAAACCATGTTATAGAATCCATCAAAGCGCTCATTTGTTTTTCAACACTAAACAAAGGGGCATCCATACAATCTGTAGAATTCTCCACTAATTGTTGATGTTTGTCGCTCGAATAGGTACTTTTGCATAGGCCTAAGTGTCTAGGCATGCAAGAAGTCACCAAAAATCTCCTTAGGATGCTTGCTCATGTGTGAGCAAGTTGCTGTTGTAACTTAGCCTAAGTTAGAGTACATAATTAATTATGTTGGCTAATTGACTTGAAGAAACTTAGGAAAAGTAAAGCAATTTACTTTAATGATTATGTTTTAATCTCAACTGATGATTTCAAGCAAGGCGAGATTTAATCTCGGCTGCCAATCACTTTGGAGATTAGGGTTAGTGATTTAGCTTAATGTAAAGTTATAAAAACAAGGTTAAGGAGAGGATAAAAACACACCATAAAACGGCGCTAGCCATTGAAAGAGAGATTTTCTCAAGTCAAGAGTTGATACTCTAGTGTGCCAGGTTTGAAGAAGTGCAGAAGTGCAACATTGGAGATCCAGATCAACTGAGGAGATTGGGGGACAAATCTAGGGCCTGATTTGTTGGATCAGATCCAATGTATGTTGTAACTGTAATTTTTCTCATTCGGGCCGTTATCCCAAGTGGAGGGATCAAGTAGGATTTGAGTTATTAATGAAAAACTATTGATTGGGAAAAAATTGTTTGTCACTTGTGATTGAGATTGGTGTAATTTTCACTATCGCTAATTGTGTTAAGAACTTAATCGTGCATTTATTCAATAGAAATATAATATGTTAGGTAAAATAAAGTGCCGCATGCGAGGTTTAACTAAAATTTAACATAGTATTAGAGCCCAAAATTTTGAAACCATTCTCTAAATCACGCAGGAAAGCCAAGTTTGTACATGGTTCGTAGGGCCAATTTTGGTTGCGATCTTTCATATGTTGGTACTTGGCAATTTTTTATTATGGAGAGTCCCACTAGTCATTAACAAATTGTTAGAAATTTTTCTATAAAGGCTAGGCTTTCCTCATTTGTAATGTTTTTGTTGTCAATTGAGACATAATAAAGAGTTCATATTTTGCAAACCCTTGTGTAATTCTTTTGTACATTGGTGGAGTTGTTTTTATTGATTTTTAAAGGATCTTCTAATTTGATAATTACTTCTTATGATTTCTTATGTTAATCTTTATTGTGTTCACCATCATCATAAAACAATTGCCCAAAAGATCTTCAATAGTAGAACAAAAATGACAGTAGGATCATAGAGACAACCAAACACATGAGACAAAAAAATTTCTTGGGAAAACCTACTTGGGAGAAAAACCAAACAATCTTTTCCTTAGAAAAATTATTCAATTCAATAAGAGATACAATATAATCTTCCAGTAAAAAACAAAGTCACTGACCACAAACATACCCAAGTCAAACTTGGTCAACTAGAGACAAATTCAGCCTCCTGAAATTGTGGCCTGTTGCCTCAAAAATCAGTCTGTTGTTGCCTCAAAGATTAGGTTTGCCTCTAAGTTGCACGAAACGGGGAAATGGGTACGAGTTTCCAAAACAAGCACGGGTACGAAACATGACCACCCCAAATTTTGGAAACGGGGAAACACGATATATATATATATATTAGAATTTAGGACATTTAACAAATGTTATGTGCAATCATAAAGCATACATGATACATTATAATTTATTACATTTAAATTTTAAAGTTTAAAAATTATGATTAAATTTACATCGCATTTATTCATGAATGATTGATCCGGATTTAAACAGGAACGCAACAAATTACAGATATAACCATAAATACAAAGATGCAGTAGAAATAACACTTCATTTCATTAATATCAAATACTGAAATATGCTTACAAACAGAATGAAAATAAGACTAGCTTGGGCGATGGTAGCTTATCTTTGAGAAGAGGTGTGGCGGCTACATGCCTTTGAACTGCGTTACAATGAGACTCAAGGGCCTTTTTATTATTGAACAATAAGAGCAAACCCTAAACAACCAAAACCCTAACTCGAAGAGATGTAATACTAGGAGTTTATGGGCCCCATTGGGGTGAGTTGGACAACCAACTTCCCGGGGTCCCGACTTGGTCATATTATCTCTTTTTGATGCGCATGATAACCCGTTGGAAAGATCTCTCCAAGGGTTACGACGAAAAAGACAATTTTAGACAAAAAAACATTGGCGGTAGATTGCCAAAAAACGTCATTTAGGGCCTCAAAATGGCTCCAAAAGTTTAGGACTTGAAAAACTGCTAAAAATAGTAAACTGTACTACAATTAAGGAAACTGAAAAACTGAAAGAAACAATGGTGGTGGTCCAAGTGGAATTGGTGGGTGACCACCAATATCCACCTGGATCAATGATCACATAATGAAAATAGAAATATCGGAATATCCAAAATCAACCTTTACTATATATCCAAATCTCAAAATCAGCCTTTGTTATATATATGAGGCCGCAAGTACAATAAAGACTATGACGCTGCAAGTACAATAAAGACAAGACCACTGTTCTCTTCCTCTTTTCTCTTTTTCTAAAATCGTCTGTCTCCAAGAGAAACAATTTGCTCAATTATGTGATGAGGGAATGAGGTGAGAGTCTTTTTAGAACTTGAGAGAGGCATCTAGAAGCATCTACAAGATATTTTATTCACCCAATAAAAAATTAGAATTGAAAAAACAAAAAAAAATAAAAGAAAAATTGCAATATGAAGTGGAAACTCTGTCGTACGGTCTAGAAACTCGTTTATGACCGTACTGGCCATGTTTCCCCAGGACGAAAACTCGTTTCTAGGCCAGAAACTTGTTTCCAGGTCGTACGGTACGTGTTTCCATTTCGTTCCCTAACTGAAACGGACCTAGGGGCAACATTTTCTGCAACATAGGTTTGCCTAGATTTTTGACTTGCGCTTTAAACTCGATCTTACCTTGTCTTTCTCCTCCTTTGCTTGAACAGAAGTGAACCTTTGCTTGAATAGAAATAACCTGAATTGCCTCCCAATGATGAAGTCTAGTGGGAATATATAGTGATTGGATGAACCTGAAGTGGTGTGTCCAAAGGGCCAGTTGACTTCACAATTTTGGAGCCAAAATTCAAATTTAGAAATTCTAAATTCCCTCTTTTTGAAGCCGACATGAAGAACATGTCTTGTATTTATCATTACATATATTTGAAGGGCTAAATTATTAAATATGAAGATCGACCATAGCTACAAAAATACAATGCTCCCTCTTAGCTAGGGAGGTATTCATAATGATTTTTCTAGATGTTCTCTTGTTGAAAAAATTCTCTAAGAAAAGGTTGAATGAGCTAGCTATGTTGATGTATCTATCCTCTACATGTGGAAAGTGTGAAATTTTTAACTATTGCAGCGATTGGAAATTATTCTTCTAACTGTAAATTAATTTTGTAGCTTATTTGCTATGGCAAACAACGAATAATTCACAACTGCATTTTTCACCAAAATAAACACTACAAAAGATAAACTGGAAACTGAGAAAATACTGGCACACACACAAAAATATAACACCGTTGTTTTTGGACAACAGTCCCAGGAAAAACCCAATGTGGGAAAACTAGTGAAGCAACTGAGGGTTTTATTATTAAGCAACAATGAGAAATTCTGAGTACAAACTATGGATGTCCAACTGGCAAACCAATTAGCAAAATAATCTGGGCAAAATATCTGTGAGGCAAATATCTCAACACTACCCCTTATCCAGCTTTGACAACTGGAAAATCCAGTTGTTTGTACAACCTTTGTGTGAGCCTCTACACAGTACTTGTGTAGGCTCTAACTCGCTTTCACGTAGTGCTTGCGTTGGCTCTAACTCGTTATGCCCCAAAACTACTAGAACAATGACGTCTTGGCTAAATTTGCCTCTGGAAGTGACTTGCTTGGCCTCCTGGAGATTCTCCAAACCAAATGCAACTGAATCACCATTCCCTTCAGCAAAATCGATCTCCCTCTGAAGCTATCTGCATTGGCTCTACGCAGCCTCTTTGGGAAATGCGGCCCTTTGTTGTTGATGATCTAGAATTGGAAACCTTCCTCTGGACTCGCTGTCTCTACCCATCTTTGTCTCTGCATCCCATCTTTGGCTCGAACTCTTCAGGCAGAATGTCGCTTCTTTCTGGAAAATCAAACTGCCTAAGAAAACTAATCTCAAGTGTCTTCCTCCATATACCCATCGACTTCTTCTTATAATTTCCAATTGGGACTCCAACAACCATGATTAGGACTTAATCAATGGCTGAGATAATTTCCTAGTTGATCCGTGTCAGTTTCTAGAGAAATATCACCTTCCTCAATTAATTGTTGTTAATTAATCATTTTCACTAAGTTAGACTTAGGAAAAATTTAATCACTGATTAATTAACTTAATTAAGACACTTCTAGGTGGATTTTCCTTAAACCTTTTACGGGTTCTGGAGTCCTAGTGTTTCTTAGCCTCTTTGACAACTGTCGAGACTAGAACACTATACGATGCTACAAAAACTAACAGAAAGAACCCTGCATTAGCATCATGCTCAACAAGTCGTCACTTGGAGCAATTCACCAATTATCCAAGTCGTCACTTGGAACTTGGTCAACACCTGTGACCTATGGCGAAATCCTGGGCTATTACCATTCTTGCATGTTAATTGAATGGTAACTCTCTTGCTCAACGATAAAGACACTCACTCACCCACTTGGGGAGCACTCTGGGCCTTGATGCTTGTTATGCACCATTTTGTGGGTAATATCCCTAGGAGAAATTTTTCTCCAAGATGGTACTCAGCCGACAACGACCATCCAGCTCATTGTGCCATTTTCTCCGCCACTTGAGCCAACCATGTGGTCCCTTGCCCATCTGCCATGATCGTATGTTTGAAGGTGGGCCTTTCGAATTTAAAGGTATGCCTTGTCATTTGGAAATTGAGTATTGTCATTTGCTTATCATGGACACTTCTGGGCATGTATTAATGTGGGGATTTAGCGAAAAGAATGGGCTAGGTCTGTGCTTTTGTCCCCTAGACCCCTTTTAGGTATTAGCCTTGGATTCTAGTCCCATGGGATCTCTTTTACTCACCATTTGGCTCTAGGGATGGTATTTCATGGGAAACCCTGATTTTGGTTGCATGGCCCCACTCCCTTATTCGCCTATATTACCGTTTTTCCATTCACTATTACCCCATCCATCATTTTTCCCGCCTGGGTCCACATTCCTCCATTGCGTCCACATAGGGATAGCCTGACCCTTCCCCTTGCTGACACCTTGGATTATGGCCTAGAATGAAGCCCAGAGGTTGATGCAACTGAAAATAAAGTTAAAAGCATATATGGCCACATTCAACAGGAAAATGTACCACAAAATGCAAAATATGGCCGGGACAAAAGCATTTAGCACATGGGCAAAAGCTAATACATGAGCTCTACCCCATCATCATGGCCATCACGCTGGTTCCTACAGGTTCTATGAGCCTTTTTCATCATATAGGAACCCATGATTGTCCCAACCCCTGGTGGGTGATGAACCGCCACACCTTAAAAAGGAGAATTCATTGCTATATCTTATACATCATGCTCTAACCCTTTGACCCCCGAGCAGTTAATCAAAGAAAATCATAGAAGGCAAAAGGCATAAAAGAAGGGTGGAAAAATCAAGGTCAGGGCACCCCATGTACCACGATTGCTCCCTCCTATACATTATAAATCCAAGTGTGGGCTTCTCTTTTACTAGCTACCCTTGTACCCCAACATGTGACTGAGGGTTGCCCCTTCTCATCCCCTACTTCATTCACCATATCTGTCACATGCCACCACCTTTTGAAGGATGTACCTTGAATATTATTCCCTTTAGAAGTAGAAACCACCTAATAAGGTACTTGGTTAACCCCATTTGGAGTTTAGGAGACATTGGGACATCTCGAAGCCCATTATGGAAGGACAGACCATTATGAAGTCCCCACCTGTGGTCCATGATTAAGTAAGCTCATTACTCGATTTCTCTAATGACTTGTTGTATTGGAAGGCTAGGGGACGCATTGGATCTTATGTAGGATTGCAGATGGTTTCCATTTTAGGTTTGGTCTCCCTATACAAGATCCTAATCCTCCATAGGGCTACATTGGCACATGTAGGGTGAGTGTTGAGATCCATGGGCCTTCACAATAGCAGATTGCATTCCATGGATCCCCACAACCATTCAGAGATTGCTCGTTGTTCACTTATGGGACGAGGAAGTTGCACCATATCCATCATGCCCAACTGGCCCCAGATCTACACCATACACTTGGCAGGTGAACCAGGACTTGCATGATGACGTGGCATCACCTACACCATCATCCCAACCCTTGCAGACGACCGACAGGCATCTTCAATTTGTTTGGAGACCCATGAGGACACATGTGTGCCCCCACATGTCATTTGGAGCACCACAGGTTATTACAAGGGGCCAACCCCTTGTCCACTGCTTTTGAGGGTCTTATTCTACATTGTGGCACCCATTAATCTCATTAGGCCTCTTAGAGGGCCCTATGATATGCATAGATTATTATTTGACCTCTTGAGAGGCTTACTTTTTTTGAAAATGTGTAACTAGGTTTGGTCTTCATAAATGTAATTTTGATCTTTGTACTTCTAAAAGAAAAAGAAATATTATTTTTGTAAATTGTAAAAATGCATTTCTTGCTCATTATAACCCAACAAAAGAGACAAAGACAAGAGGTTAACAAATAAAAAACAATAATAATCAAGGAAGACAGATATAGGGTTCTTATCTTTTGAGGATTGTAGGAATTCTGAACTCCCTCTTGCTCCTTGCTTGGTAGAAATTACTGAAATCTATTTGTAATCTTATCAACCTAGTAAAACATATCCTTGTCCGTATCATCAATTACTAATGGTTTTGTAGTGTCATCTTGGATTTCTTCTGATGTGGATGTTGCTCATCATCATTGTTTGCAATTGAGGCATGAAGCTTTCCCTTCCTCTTCCTATTGTTATTTCCTTTAGGACACTTGTCTTGATAGTGGCCATACTTTTGACAACAAAAACATTGAACTCTTGACATATCCTTCCTTCCTTGAGAGGGAGGAGGTCTTCTTCCTGGAGCGGGCTGCCTTCTTGCATTCTTTTGAAACCTTCCAAAATTCCTTCTTCCTCTTCCATTCCTAGATTGAGCTGCAAATGCTTGATCACCATCTTGAGGTCTTTGAATCCTCCCTCTTGAGACAAGTCTAGATTCCTCTTGAGTGCAAGAGGTCCATAATTCATCAAAACTTGGAACAAATGCTAGTTACAAGTGGATCCCATGAAAAAGGAAAACCATTGAGTGCTGTAGTTACAAACTTTGTATCAAAAATCGATTCACCAATAGCTTTAAGTTGATCTCTCAATTGGGAGATCATTTTGAAATAAGAAGCCACAATATATGTGGCTCCCATTAAGAGCCCTAGGTTGAGTTATGTAAAATGAAGACAATCATGTATTGTTACACTTATGAATGTGATTGTTGTAAGTCAAAAAGTCCTTCAAGATCATCAATGAAATACTCCAAAATGTACCCACCGAATTGATGCAAAGAAGCCGCTAGAAATTATTTATTTGAAGCCTCCTATCATGTTAGCCTAGTCAAGGGATCATGTCTGCCTAGGAGATGAGAACACAAGCCTATATAAAGGCAACGTTGATGACCCCTCCAATACACATCTATCGCATTCTCTCAAGGAAGGATATACGATGAGAAAAGGCCGAAGACAAGAAGTTGCAATACAAGAGGAAGTCTATTCCCTCATCCAAAATCACGTAAGAAGTCTGTTCTCACATGTGGCAATTAGATCCGAGCTAGGGCATCATCTCGCATGGGCACGTTGTTGGGTTAAAGGCTCGATCTTGCAGCAATAGGGAAGAGAAATTTGTCTAGAAGAAGTTTGCAAGGAGAACAAGGTCATAGAAGGGTTAGAATAGCTCTAACCCTCCTCGCATGTGTGGACTGTATGCTGAAGCTAGCAGATCTATCCTCGTTGTTCTAGGATAGTCACTCTCTCATCATCAAGAAGGCTTGTTCCAAGCTCAAGGAAAAGGGTAATGATTTGTGAGATCAATCTCCAAGGAAAGCGAAGACATAGGAAGGCTAGGTGAGCCTGTCCTTGATAACATTTGCAGACTGTCATAGTGTTGTTGCAGACCTACTGTGCTATCCGAAGTTGCAACAAGAAGGAATTGTTTGGGTACATTTTGGAGGTATTGTCATTTGATTTCTGAAGGTGTCCTTGAGTCAAATTTTGGGTCTTGGAATTCATCAATAAAGATTCTATAAGAAAGAGTTCGAACAATTTTTCCTCTCATGATTTGGAGAGGTTTTTGGCCTGGCTTGGTGCTAATATCTTGTGTACTCATGCATTATTGATCTTCTTGTTTTTATAGCTGGTTGATGATAATATCACATGTTAATAATAAGAAGAAGAATATAGGAAAATAATATCACAAGCAGTTATCATAGTTAAGAGAAATCGAATTCTTAAATTGCCCTAGATTTCTCAACATGGTATCAGAGCGAGGTTCTACTAAGGGCATGAAGAAGATCACCTCCCTCACGAAGAAGTTGGCAAGCATTGGATCATTTATGACAAGCTTCATTAGTCAAAAGATCAAGCAAGTATGGGTCAGCGCAAAAAGGTAGAAGTGAACTTACCTTCTCTCTGAAGTTTCCAGATGGATACAAGGATTGAAATCCACATCAAAGAAGGTTAGAACAAGGGTTTGACTGCAACCTCGGATGGGTATAAGGTCCTGGAAGAAACTCGGGCTAGTTTGACTCCATCACATAATAATACACGTGATTATAAGGGATACGCATGACAGGAGGATGTAGTCTTGGTGTAATGAAGCGTTTTGTGCAAGAAATAATCTCGGATTTGTCTGCGACTTCGGATGGGCATAAGATGCAGGGGGAAGAACTTCGGACAAGCATCTCTATATGTTTTGATGGGCACAACGAAGAATAGGAACTCGGATTCCTCTGTATGTCTCGATTGGCACAACGAATAAAAGGAACTCAGTCACGATGATCACAGTTCCGGTCTCCTTACTGTTTTGGCCTCCAAATTGTCTTGACATTCTAATACTAAGATCATGAAGGCAAGCTCCTCTGTCTCGACATGCTTTTGGACTCACTCTCAGCATACAAATAGTCTCGACATAGTTATGTCAATAAGGATCTCGGTGTAAGGAAGGTACACACTCTCTGTCATGGTATATTTATGATTTATGTCTCGGAAAAACTGTGATCCCACAGTAATGCATTCGCATCATACTTTGTCTTGACATATTGGTAATGAACAAGTCATACCACCTGAACAAAATCATGATCTCGGTTTCAGCATTGATTATGAGAAGATCTCGGTACCGCTGTCATATATATATCGAGATCACAGTGTTATAATTATGGTTTTAGTAAAAGCGTAGAGATGATCTTAGTAAAAGAACAATGAAGTTCTCAGTGAAGATGTGACAATAAAATAGCAATCATGATCTTGTTCTTTTATGAAGACAAGGTCCTGATCCATATCTTGGTGTAGCTATCATAAAGACCTCGTTGTTATGATCTCAATAAAGGTACAAAAATGGTGACCTCAATGAAGGTACAACAATGATGATCTTGGTGAAGGAGCAACAAGGATGATTGCAGTCATGGTGCAGCAGTGACCTAATTGAAATGCTAGAAGACGTACTCTCTAAAATGCAGTAAAGAAGGTCATCTTCATGAGATCTCAATTGGGAGATTTGAGAAAGATGATAAGAAGACAATCATCTATTTTCTTAATAAGAAAAATGTCAAGTGTCCTTGGGACAAGGAAATTTCCTCATCTAACAACTTGTGGTACCTGTGCAAGATGGAGAAAAGATAAGTTGTGGACAGAAGTGCTGAAGGTTAAAGGACTAAAGCATGAGAAGGGAAGTTTGGTCCTCAAACAAGACATATTAGTATAGCTAAGATTCAGTGCTATGGGAAGATTATGGAAAGAAGCTCATATTGCCGGAAGGATGGAAGACGTTGTAGAAGAAGGCCCAAGGAAAGAGGGAGTAACAAACCTCTACTATGAGTGAGACAGTGTCTCTCACAAAAGGGTCCTATCATAACCTCCTAAATCCTTAGTTACATATATGACCATGATAAAAGGATGCATCGTGGCATCATGAAGGACAAAATCCATGGCAGTCGAACAGAGCTCCTGGGAACCTCATTGGATATTAAAGGAAACATTTGCCAGATGAGGATATGAAAGATCCTAAAGATTCTCTGATAGAAACCTCAGCGGAGGATCCACTAATCTGGGAAGACAACAAGTGTTTCATCAGGAAATCCAACTTATGGATTTCATGAAATGAAGGTCTGATGACATGAGAAATGAAGCATATCAAGAGATTGAAGATCTTTTCAATCAAGGAAGCTGCTGGAAGGAGCCTAGATGACCTAAAGGTAAAATGAGGTATGTATGCTTGTGTTTAATATTGTAATGTCATGTCATATGGTTGTAGATAACATGGATCAATCATGATCAAGAGAAAAAGGATCTCCTCCTCTGAAAGGATGCAGGAAGGCTTAAGTCATACTAGATGAAATCAACATAATATGTCCTCATATGAAGTATGAGGTGGCTGACTACAATTAAGAAACTCTAATTGAAAGCTCACGGGAATGGAAGGTGTGAGGATGGAAGAGATCATGAAATATGCAACCATGATGAAGGGAATCAACATCCAAAGGATAAAGAAGATTTGACTAAGAAATCTTCGGGAAAGATATGAAGACTCTAATGGAAGTCTGAAAAGATGAAGACCCTTGACAACATATATCTTTAGGAGATGTGTCAACATGTATGCAGGGTGTTGATACCTACAAGAATATGTTACTGGAAAAGGCCATCACCAAAAAGGTAATATGTGATTTGTTTTTGGTTTATGATTTCTTGGAGAAAATCAGGGTATGCTTGTAGGGCCAAGGTAAGGAGAGTTGTGAAGGATGTCACAACTATGTACCTTGTGATCTAGAGCAATCACCGTTGAAGGACAAGTGAAGATAGATGGCCCTATGAAGGAAGCCCCAGATGTAAAGCCAAGGAGGATACTTTCCGGGAAAGAAGGAATGACATGATGGAGGAAAGTGATGGATGGTTGGACCCTATATATGAATAAATTAATGACAACGAGGTCTTGGATCATCAGTCAACTAGAAGACCCTATAAAGCACTGATGATAGAGTCCCTGTTTAAGAGGGAACTCTGGAAGATTCCTATGAGTAAAGGAACATGAGTAAGTTTCTGAGTAAAGAGAAACTTGGAACTCATCCCTGGTTAAGAGGGAGAGTTAGACATGACATTCTTGTCTTTAGTTTGGAAGATAGAATGGAGGATTTTGTAATTATTTGGCATCCAACACTCTTTGAGGATGTGGTAGGGCATCCAAGACAAGAGTGGGCAAGAGGACCGATATTCTTGAGGGCTGGGAACCCAAGATGAGAATAGTCCTAGTAGGGCATACTTGGAGAACACCTGGGTGGGTATGACCCTAAGAGAGACAATGATGATGCATGTCTATCAGTCATTGGTCTCGCCAACATTGTGTGCTCTGATCTATTTGAGAGATAGAGTTGTTAGTCAAGGCCTTGCTATATGGAAACAATGTTGGTTGAAATGATGCTATAACAGATGGATAACTAATCCGACTCTTTGCTTATGAGAACTCTTGTATTGAGAATGTCCATGTACCATGTATGTATGAATACCTCCCTAGTTAAGAGGGAGTGTTGAAAATAGTGTAACTAGGTTCGGTCTTCATAATGTCAAATCTTGTAATGATGTAATTTTGTAACAAGAGATTTTTTATGTTTTTGCTTGAGACATGGGTTTCATGCTCAAGAAGTTTCTTGGTCTAGTTGTGGTTCCCTTTAAGAGCCATAGGTTGAGTTATGTAAAATGAAGACAATAATGTATTGTTACACTTATGAATGTAATTGTTGTAAGTCAAAAAGTCCTTCAAGATCATCAATGAAATCCTCCAAAATGTACCCATCGAATTGATGCAAAGAAGCTGCTGGAAATTATTTATTTGAAGCCTCCTATCATGTCGGCCTAGGAGATGAGAACACAAGCCTATATAAAGGCAGTGTTGATGACCCCTCCAATACACATCTATCTGATTCTCTCAAGGAAGGATATACGATGAGAAAAGGCCAAAGAGAAGAAGCCGCAGTACAAGAGGAAGTCTGTTCCCTCATCCGAAATGACGTAAGAAGTCTGTTCTCACATGCGGCAATCAGATCCGAGCTAGGGCATCATCTTGCATGGGCACGTTGTTGGGTTAAAGGCTCGATCTTGCAGCAGTTGGGGAGAGCAAGTTGGCTAGAAGAATTTTGCAAGGAGAAGGAGGTCATAGAAGGGTTAGAATAGCTCTAACCCTCCTTGCACGTGTGGATTGTATGCTGAAGCTAACAGATCTATCCTCGTTGTTCTAGGACAGTCACTCTCTCGGCATCAAGAAGGCTCGTTCCAAGCTCAAGGCAAAGGGTAATGATTTGTGAGATCAATCTCCAAGGAAAGCGAAGACATAGGAAGGCTAGGTGAGCCTGTCCTTGATTACATTTGCGGACTGTCATAGTGTTGTTGCAGACCTACTGTGCTATCCGAAGTTGCAGCTAGAAAGAATTGTTTGGGTACATTTTGGAGGTATTGTCATTTGATTTCTGAAGGTGTCCTTCAATCAAAGTTTGGGTCTTTGAATTCATCAATAAAGATTCTATAAGAAAGAGTTCGAAGGGTTTTTCCTCTCACGATTTGGAGACGTTTTTTCCCTGGCTTGGTGCCAATATCTTGTGTACTCCTGCATTATTGATCTTCTTGTTTTTATAGATGATTGATGATAATATCACATGTTAATATTAAGAAGCAAAATATAGGAAAAGAATATCACAAGCAGTTATCATACTTAAGAGAAATCGAATTCTTAAATTGCCCTACATTTCTCAACACTATGATGGACTCAACAATGATCCTCATGGCTGTGATCTCATTCTTCTTGAATCTTGCCTTTCCTTCATTGTCTTGAGGTTCAATCACTTTTCCCTTCACATAATCCAAGACATCATTTTCTGCAAGAATAAGATCAATCCTTGTCTTCCAAGCCCTGAAGTTTGTAGCACCTTCCAACTTGTTCTCTGTCTTAGAGTAGGAACCCATGGTCATAGATCTGGACAATAATCAGATTGCAGAAGTAGGTCTCTTAAGAGTGATCTCAATGCCCTTTCCTTCACCAAAGCTCTGATACCATGTTGATTTTTAAGTGCAATTAAGACAAGCACAATTTTTTGCTAGATAATTACTTCCAATGATACAATTTATCTTCTTAGCACATTTCAGATCATTAAGCAATTACACTTCAAAAAATTTCAACCATAAATACAGTAGGGTAGTAGAGATCATAGTAAAATAAAGATGCACAAGAGACACAAAATTTACCTTGGGAAAACCCCAAACCAGGGAAAAAACCAGCAACCTTTTCTTAGGAGAAATTGTCCAATTCAATCAATTTGTACATCTGAATTTCCAGTCAAACATAGTCAAAATAACCATACCACTTTTCCAAGTCAAATCTGGTCAAAGGAGAGAGAAAGTCAAACTTTAGATCAAATAAATCTCGTCAACAGGCCAAATTTTGGCCTCTGCTGCTCCTAGTCAACTGCAGTCAAAGAGGCTGAATTTCGGCTTGCAACTTCAGTCAATCTGCCTCAGTTGACCTGCGGTCAACACTGGTCAAAACAGTTCGGTCAACGCTGGTATTTTTGCCCAGAAATTTTCTCATTCAGTCAAAGATTCCTTCAGATTTAGTCCAATCAAACAGTCAAAGATTTGGTCAAAGAGCCCAGAAAACTCCATGTCAACACTGGTCAAACAAATTCAAAGCTGGTCAAACTTCTCTCTCTGCTTTGCACATCTGAACAAAAGGCTTCTTGAATAGATCCGAGTTGTTGATGTGATGTCCAAATGAGGAGGGTCAAATGTCAATAATTAGATGTCCAATCAAGTGGGTCAAACAATAATTAGATTGTCCAACCAAGCGGGTTTTGACCAAGGGTCAAGGCCCTTCATGAGGTGGGGCTGACTTGAACAGAAAGAATAATAATTATTTTTCCTTTGACTTGTAGGCTTCAAATACCGACCGCAGCTACATATTTTCAACAAGAAGTTCCTTCCATGTACTGTTCAAAAGTCATATACAGTACCAACTTCTATGTGTTTCTGCTGATAACTGTCAAGGCTAGATTAACACACTTTGATAGCTCATAATATTATTTTGTTTCTTTTACTCTGTCCACGATCATAGGGGAGTATGGTCCCTTGGATGGACAAGAGAATAATCATGTAATGAAAACAAAATTGCAAACAAGTTGAAACATTACTATCAAGGGTAGGAATCTAAGGACAACATTGGTAAGACATAAGTTATTGGAAAAAATAGCTATGTTGAAAACAAATTAAAATATTGAAACCCAAAAACCTTGAATTCACATGGGGTAAGAACTAATTATAGGAAAATCTAGGAGTATTCTTTATAATGTAGGTTGTTCTCAGTTGAGCTTTTCAAACCCCATCTAGATTGCATACGGATTACAGAATGAAGTTTTCTTTGAGGTGGGATACGATAAGGTGTTAACTATCATTATGAATGAGCCATCATTTCAGACTTCACCAAAGATTGAAATGACCATTATGATCATTGTCTCAGCATTGATAATTGTTTCAAAAATGAATCTTGTAGAATTCCATTAATAATTGTTCCAAAATTGAATCTTGTTGAGTTTTGTTTTTCCTTTGCACACATCTGGTAACTTCTTATAGCTTCTTTGTCATGCCATTCAGGTTTCCACTGAATGGTAGTTTCCTATGTACGTTATTCTAGGTCTTGATGCTATCATGTTATTCTTGGCTGTTTCTGTAATGCTGTGTTCTTTTCTTTGTAAGAGGATATGTGAGTGTGTAAAATTAAAAATATATGCAGACAATGTGTAAGAAATGAAATGCGCTCAATATACATACAATGTTGTTTTCCGGAGTTTTCCAATAAAATCCTTGTATCGCAATGAAAAACAAGTTAGAGGCCACAAGAACATATAGAGTCAATGCATTCATTCCCATCCATTCCAGCAACATTGTTGGTCGTCTGCACCCATACAGGTCAACCTGCAAAAGATAAAATAAAGCAATACATTTGTAAACAAGGTTGCACCAATGCCACAGCTGCACGCAATAGTAATTTATATCCTAAGATAACCTCATTTCATATTTATCTTATGGTCAGCTATGACTGTTTTTCTTGGGACTGCCAAAAGTTTGTCCATTATGTAAGGTGGTATAAGAAAAAGAGTGCACACACAAGTTACCAGTTAAAGCTATTCTGAAATTTCAAATATCAGAAATGTGTATCCAATCATGACTGGGTTCATAGAGCCGTCATTCCCCATTTTGGAACCTGAAATAAAGGGGAAATGACATTGAAACGTTTTGGTGCCATTTCCAAAACCTGAAATGCTGCTTCTGGAAATGGAAACAGCGAACCCACATTTCACGTGGCAGTAGAAACATTTCACAGAAATCAAGAAATGTTTGACCTGCAAGAGAAATGTTTCAGGGGTTAGAGCTCAAGCTTCGGGATAATGGCAGGGGAAACATTTCACAAAAATCAAGAAATGTTTGGCCCACAAGAGAAACGTTTCAGGGGCTAGAGCTCAAGCTTAGGGATAAGTAGTCAATTTTTTTATATGGAAAAAGACCCCAGAAAACCGCTAAAACCTAATGTTGAAACCCTAACGCTAAAAGTGAGCTTCAAAACATATAAATAATTCCCTCTTGGACCTCCCTTAAGCACACCTATGTTAAATATTTCTAAGTGTTTTTCTTGTTGGAGAGAAAAATTGTTGCCTTTCTTTGTTCGATGGTACGAGGCTTGCAGCATTTCAAGAGTATTACCTCCCCAAAATTGCATTTAATCATAAAAGCTCTAATCCAGGTGCAACCCAAGAGGGAACTACTAGGACGGTGTTGTAGCGGCAACAACCACCCTCCAAATTTTGTCTTAGCTTCATTTTGGAGCCTCCTTACCAACCATCCTTAGCAGCATGTCTTGCACTGTCAAGTACATAGGCTTTATTTGTTTTTCAGTGGCTTGCTAGCCTATGCATGTTAGTTTGTTTCACTCCCTTCACAGGCTGCCATTCCAGACTTAAGCTATTTGTTGGTTGAACAACTCCTTCAGAAAATTGCGCAATTCTGGAGGGGAACCAACCTTCCCTCTAGAAATTGTGCAAATCTTCCGACAGCCTACTGGGCTCCAAAATTGTGCAGAACAGTCAGACAAGCTTCCTAGAGAAAACTGTGCAATCTGGCCCGACACTGCAACTCAGCCTAGAAATTGCGCAATTCTGGGAGGCAGTCACTTGCTGACCCTAGAAATTGCGCAATCCCTCTGGGACATCCAACCCAGCTCAGCCCAGAAACTGCGGAAATCCCTCTCCCAGTCTTCCAGGGTGTTGCATGTGCCTTCAGGTTGACCGGTTCCCGCCAGGACCCAACAAACTTGATTTGCATCAATGTTCCACCAAGGTTCTGGGACGAGGGGGCGAGGGAGAGAGGGGGCGCGGGAGCGGCCTATGCAAAAGCTCCCTACCATTTTTTAGGAAACGTGGGGGAGCGTCAGGGTTTTAAAAATTTATAAATATAAAATATAATTTATTAATTGAGCCCACTATGACAATTTGGGTTGAATTGAAAAGCTGCAAAGCATGATCATTGATATGAATTCCTGGAGCAAGAAAGCAATGAATTTGAAAATTTACACAATCCTTCTTAGAAGAAAACTTAAACAAACAGAGAACTGTCCTTCTTAGAAGAAAACTTAAACATAGAGAGAACTCAGAACTATAGTGGATTATGTATAATGATTTTGAGAAACTGGACTTCTAAGTTCGTGACATATTAGTTAGGCAGGCCGTAGATTTTCAACTAATAATATTAATATATGAATAGCCTATTTGGCAATGCTTCCATAGGACTAGCCCATAGGTCTGATATACCTTCACAATTCTGTTTTAGATATTGCTAACCTAGAGAAAAAGTCTAAAAGAAATCATTTTTGGAACTTGGACTAAACGGAACTTGGATGCTTTTTTCACAGGTAAAGACCATAGGCCTAATATAGTAATAGGCTGACTGTCTATTGTTTATTCAGTTCCCAGGTAACCATTGCGACAGCTATAACCTTGTGCCATAGATTTTTCCATCGGCAATCTCATGCAAAAAATGATAGACACGTAAGTGGAAGTTACTTTCTTCTTTTCATGTTGTTAGACTGCTTAGTTAGTTTCCATTTTACAGATCCTGCTGGTTTCTTTCTTTGAGCGAATGTTTATTTTGAACCCTTTAAGTTCTCATGGGATCAAAATTAGATGTCAAGGCAGAATTTTGAGAAATCATATAGGAAAGTAGTTGGGTGGCTGGTGGAATATTAACATTCTGTATTTTAATCAGGTCTTATTATATCAACAATATTATATTTCAGTCAGGTCTCATCAACACAACGCATGGTAGTCAAGGAGGCAGTCTTTTAAGTTTTTACAAGTCGGATTTTTCACCCATACTTGTGGTTAATTGGTTCCTGGAAACAAAATAGTCAGATCCACTTTTCAGAACATGTGACAATAGGCTCTTTTCCTAAACCTACTATCACCATGAACGGGGAGAGCCCATATTGAACCGATTCAAGGTCTTGGTTTTCCTAGCTTGCACTTTCAACAAATTGTATTAATTCACTGACTTTTTTTAGGTAATTTATCTTTTGTATACAATTCCTAATACAATCAATAATGATACAGACACTGTTTATTAAAATCCGAACAGTGAAATCCAACGTTGTGAGTGGAGCGCTCAACGAACTTGCAAAGGCTGTGAGTGTGTTGTTCATGGTTCAAGGTGCCATTTTTGTAACATGAAACAACGATTTTCCAAAACCCTAAACGTTAATTAACTCTTAATTAAAGATTAAAGTTCAGCGTTTAGTTAATTAAAATGGTTTTTAATGCATTAAAGGTGTGCCACGTCCCCTCTCGTCCCCCCACGCCCCCCCACGTCCCCTCTCGTCCCCCCACGCCCCCTCACGTCCCCCTTTTTGGAAACGCCCCCTCAAGGAAGGGAAACGTTTCCTTGGCACGTCCCCCCAAGTTTCCTCCATTTTGGGAGCGTGGGGAAACGTCCCCTACTCGTCCCCAAGTCCCCGGAGCGCGGGGGTGCGAGGAAACTAGACCCCTAGGGGGGGGGGCGAGTCCCCGTGGAACACTGATTTGCATGCATGGGCTGCTTTTCTCGAAATAGCAAAAAGCAACATGCAAAAAACATTCCTAGATTTTAGGGATCTATTTTTAGCAGCTAGAGGTTACATGCAAAGATCATTTTAGAAACTTCCCTCCAAGTGTCGCTTTTTCCTAGATTTGTGGTATGCGCGTCATGAGCCTCAAACTTATTTATTCGACACTGCAGAGCTCATTCTTCACATCGATCTTGGAGCTCTGACATCCCACAACACATCTAGGAGTCTTCGGCACATTCAACTTAGCTATTTTTGGGCAAGTCCGCTCTACATGTCTTTTGCAACATTTTTGTCGCTTTTTGTGTTTTGGCGTGTGAGTGTTGTCTGCTTGATTTCTGTGAATGCTTGTTTTCGTTTGCATGCATGTTAGCCTATACAAGCACCGTTTCAGTTTTCGTTTGTATCTCACTACTGTCTCATGCATGACACTGTTTTGTAATGACGGTCGCCGATGCAGCGACCCGTTTCACACACATACATGTTTTCCCGTTTTCTGAATCTTGCATTCGATGTTTGCATGCATGATCATTCACTCTTGCTTACAATCAGTTTCGCCATGCATTCAAAGCTTTACATTTTTTCAGTCGCCTGTTGGCACGTCTGGGCAATTTTGGCCTAGGCCTTGCCTTGGCTGGACAACATTGCGCATTTTTGAGAGGGAAGGCTCTGCCTTCCTCCCAGAAAATGCGAAAAATTGGCCAGACACTGTCCTCTAGGCTTGCTTTGCGCAATTCTGAGAGGCAGTGCTCTGCTGGCCCAGAAAATTGCGCAATGCAGTCCTTGGGCCTGCATGCCTTGCTGACTGAAATTGTGCATTGCGCAATCTCAGCACCCAACAGGTCAGCCTGGATTGCGCATTGCACAATTCTAGTAGTCAACCATCCTCCCGACAGTCCAGATTGCCTTTTGCGCAGTTCCGGCAGTGAGTGTCCCAGCCTCCTGGTGAAAATTGCGCAATCCTTGCCATTAGTCTCTCGGGTATGTTGCATGTCAATCCTCAAGTTTGCTTTGGTTTTCAACTGACAGATTGCTTTCCATGCATGTCGCCATGTCTCCAGGTATAACAGGTGTTTGACTGTCTCTCAACAGTTTAGGTTCAATGGCCTCCAAGAGAGCAGGGTCAAAGGACACCGACGAAAGCGCAACTGGAGATGCAGTTGAGCAAGTGTCTATGAGTTTGCCGATTTATGAAGACACCAAGCTGCTCGTAGACAAAGACATCAAGTTAAAATGGTAGGACATCAATGATATATTCTCAAGCACATTTGGGGAAGATCTTGAAGACCGCAGGGTCTATGTGAATATCCACAAGTCTGGCTTGTACCGGATTGCATGCAGGTATCCCGCGTTTCCATGCGCAGACATGATACATTGGATTGTCTCGCACATTGATCTCGAGACGATGGTGTTAAGCAATGTCAGCGGGAGAGAGATTGCTACCTTCAGGGCACAGGACTATCAACAGATGTACCACTTGCCGCAGTCGGCGATCATAATGGAAACACCCTTTAGCAGACCCAGCAACAGTGCAAACTCCAGGGATATCTTGAAGTGCTGGGTGGAAGAGCCAGCAAAGTTCAGGATGACACCCAATCAGATTTACAAGACGAAGATACTACGAAAGGCATATCAGTACTTGGTCATCTTTGCATGCTGCTTGTACGACCAAGAGAGCACAGAGACCTTCCTGCAGAGTTGGGTGATCGTGTTGGACCAACTGGCCAGTGAAGGCAAACCATGCAACTGGTCTGACATGTTGGCTCACAGGCTGAAGGAATAGGTGACAGGAGCCCAATAGCTGCCCAAAGGTCAGCAAGCAGAAATATACATGTCCGCATACATTCTAGATGCAATCTGTGCCCGTCAGAAGTTCCCAGGCTTGAAGTGGGCATGGACATCAGCGGAAACCTCTGTACACACTTATTGCAAACTGTTTTCCGAATGCAGCTTCCGCAGAGTCATCACACAATTGTCAGACCATTTTGTCACCCTGGTGTACAAGATGATATTTGAGCAAGATCCACCTTGCATGTCAAAGGCAACAATGGAGGCATTGATCGACATAGCGGATTGGTATGCCTCACCTTTTGGCACCTTCATACGGATGTACAACACGGAGAAGCCTCTGCATGTTTTACCGAAGTTTTCCATGGACAAGCTCATCATGCAAGAAGTGTCGTACCACATCTCGATAGGACTGTCAGCTAGACTGCATCGGAAGAAGAAGGCACCTTAGCCCACTCTTCCATTGCAGATCGGGTTGTACAAGATACAGAATCTCAAGCATGTTGATGCCGAGACAGAAGAGTTCAAAAGATTTACTTTCGGCACCAAAAGCTTCAATCCGTATGACCTGCATTGCTTTGTAAAGGACCACTGTGCGAGAGTGCAATTTCCTTGGATCCACGGGGCATGTCATTGGGTTGAGGAAGACCCATGGAGATATTGTCACAGCTTCTCCAGGCTCAATGAACCGGTCAGCATAGCTGTGGAATGGTTAGCGAAGTAGCATCTAGGAGAGCACCATCATCAACAATAGTAGAGGGTAACATACTTGCGCGTGACAAAGGTAAGAGAAAGATTGTTGACAATGCAGAGGTAGAACAAAGCTGCAAGTTCAAAGCAGACCCACTTGTGGAGAAAGCAGCTTTGGAGATAGAGGCGAAGAGGCAACAACACGACAAGAGGAACGCGCAAAGGCAGAGAGATAAACAGAGGATGGAGGAAACAGTGAAGGAGTTGCAAGAGTTGAAGCAACAACTCTGGGAAGAACAAGAGTTGTGCAGACAGGAGAAGGAAGCGCAGCAGGGACAGACACAGTAGGAGGTGCAACATGCACAGATTGATGAAACTGTGCCCATACAGGTGGTAGACTCATCTGAGCAGCTGGCACAAAGCAGACAGGGTGAGCAGTCGCAGGAGCAGGACTTCGCTCAAGAGATTAAACAAATATTTGAGCAGATGGATGCAGAGATGGAGCAACCAGAGATAAAACAGGACATCGACCTCATGCCTTGCAACCAAGAGGTCGACCCACCAACTTCACCAGATCTAGAAGCAGAGAAGTCCAGAGCGATCAAGGAGATACTGAGATCCTTGAAGAGAATCCAGAAGAAAATATGCACAACATATCATTTGACGAGTTGTAGCATAGAATTGTGCAATTGCGCAAAGTGTACTCCATATGTCCACACATCTGCTGCACAACTTGAAGAACGAGTGATTGCATTTGATGTGCACAAGCATCCAACAACATTGGCCAATGCTACCAGAACATATGCCGAAGCCACCAGCTTGAGTCTTCGCTTCTTGATAGCAGAGAACAAGCGAATGGCTAGGGAGTTACAGACGACCAAGCAAGGAGGTGAAAAGTTTACAGCATCCACCAGAGCAGAGTTGAAGAAGGCGATACTGGATGAAGTATCGTCCCTTGAGACAGTCATACGGATGTTGTATTCCAGATTCGGTACTGTGCATAAGGTAGTTGTCCATCTCAACGGTTGGCAGCAGCGCTGTGCTAGGAGAGCACGTATCTTGTCAAATCTACATACTACTGTCGACTGCATGCAAACATGGACAATGAGATACAAGGGAGCCCCATTACACTTGCCCAAGATGATGAAGCCCAAGGCGGTTGAGTTGAAGGCACACATCCAGAGTCAAATCCGAAACTATGAGGAACTCCCGTAGCTCATCACTAGTTTGCAGGCTTCACATGCACAGGTGTTCAGAAGCATGGATGTTGTTGTGCGCACACATGCGATCCCATCTATTGGGACACTCATCGAGGCAAAGACAAAGAATCAAGTTTGACTGGAGTTGGACACGTACTTTGACGAGTTGATGCGCATAGCCACTAGCACAGACTTGGCGATCAACGCAGACACTATGCATCAGTATGTCGTTGGTCCGACTGCACTCAAGACAATGATGCGCATGTTATTAGACAAGTGGGACAGAGGAGCCAAATCAGTGTACCCAGATGCAATAAAGGCAAGCGTTCGATTCCAGAAAGATGTCACCACAGAGTACACTAACACCATCACCGACTACTAAGCTTGGCATCAGTTCGCCACCGTCGACCATCATGAGGATGTCGAAGGGTTGGTCTTCCCACAGTTGTCCGAGTCTTAGTGATGTCTAGCATGGCTTGCTCAAGCCATTTTGTCTCACATGGGTACATGTGCAGATTGTATGTAACATCTTGCAAATTGGAAGTCCAAGTGTCAATAGTTGAATGTAACAATCATAGAGTAGTTGAAGAGTCATGAGGGTAGGTGAACAGCCACAAAAGGAAATGTCAAGGGTCACCCCACCCTTTGCTATTTATAGTACTTCATAACTCATTGTATGGGCTTTTGGGCAGCCAAGCTTCTGATAGGAGTATCTTAGAGAAAGCTTGGAGAGTACTGTAACGAGCCTTGGCTTCTCCACAGTGCAGAGCTAGTACATCTCTTTGGAGGAGCAGGCGACAGTGACTGTAACGTTCCATTATTAGGACTAGTGGTTGGTCATTGTTGCACTGTATGATCAGAACTTTCACTTCTTAATATAATAGAGCTAGCACGTTTCATGCATATGTTGTTATTGTATTTTAGTTAACTTGGTTACTCTAATGATATATGTATCTGTTTGCTTACACATGTATGTATAGACTCTTTCTGTATGAATCTTACTGAGATGTGTTGTTGGTTTAACCATCACTTTGGATTGTTGGTTCACTTGCCTTCCAATTCGTGATGCATCTTTGCTCATGTGTTCCCTTCCAAGCTGCGTGTTTACACAGGTTTCCAAGGGGCGCACTCATTCCACCTTCTGTGTGTTAGAACCATTCATGCACCTTCCTTGGCTTGCTACGCATGTCACACCCTTGCTACCAACAAGGACATCTTACTTACCTCTGCGCGCAACCACGGTCAAGGCGATACTGTACGACCCACTGCTGGGACTCCTACACCAAACGGTCTGAGGTCTAGTTGGGACTTCTTACCGGGGAGATCCCCTGACATGTTGGTGGGTCCAGTACCATCAACAGATGGTTACCACTATCACCTAAGCAACTTATTCTCTTCACTTTAGGCCAATTCTCCTTTGGCTCATGGTGGTGCGTGGGGGTGGTATCCCTATGTAGGATTACTAAATCTAAGAAATGAGCAACAAAGAGACAAGATAGTAGCTTTAATAAAACAATGTTTTTTCTTTTTGCATTTTTCGAAAGAATTGAAAGAGTGATGGAAAGTAGAGATTAATCCCAATCCAACAAGGGTAATTGAGTAAAGGGTCTATCTTAGAGGGATCATTTTCTTATGTATTAGCAAGGAAAATAAGGCTTGAATGCTCACTATATCCATCCTAATTTTGCTGGAAATTAAAGCAGAAATTTAACAAGCATGGGCTCCAAAGGATGCTTGTTCAACTAGGAATTCAACTTTACCCTAGAAATTGATGTTAGTAATCTTTCAATTATTCCTTAAAACATAAAATGCAAATTATTAAACCCCAAAACCAAGATAACAAAGAAGAGAAGAGGTATTACTGCACTAAACTCCTTCCAATCAATACATTTTACTCAATGGATCAAGTCACTTGGCCATTTCTATGTGAAAGAATCTACAACAATCTAAGTTGCTCCAAGGAAGATGTGTCCGTTAAGCTCCAAGGAGGGGAAACTCTAACATTGCAATATTAGTAGGGAAAAAATGAATGATAGTCATTTTAGAAAAAAAATTGAGCAATGTAAAATTACAACAATTTTCAATTCTGATCTCGTTGGCCAAAAATGAGGTCAATAATTTGTAAGATCCTTTTCATCACCTGTAGTAATCTATAACAGGTCACATTTCCAAAGCACATTCTATATTTTTATTTTCCAAGTATTATAATAATTACCTGTTAGGGTGAAGCTAGGATTCATGGAAATCATGAAGAATCTAGGAAAAAAATGTTTGTGAAGAGCAAGGTTCGAGTGGGCGAAATATGTGGCAGGGCTCTATTACTTCAGAATCTAGCAAGCTTAGTGCAAAGCTCCACTAGGAAAATCTAGACCTTAGGGAAATAAGAGATTGGCCACCATTGTCACCTCAACAACCTATCTCCAGTTGTTTAGTGGTGAATTAACCACACGAGAGGCTTCCCTATATAGATCACCTAAAGGATATTCAACAAAAAGGCTTTAAGGTGATGCAAGGTCTAATGATTGGGATAGGGTACTAGTTGTCGATTTTTCAAGGTCTTCTAAACTAATAATTCCTTCTAGTTTCTTAATTAAATCCATTTTGTATTCACATTCATCACTAAGCAATTACACAAAAGATCTCAATAATAGAACAAATAATGATAGTAGGATCATAAAGAGACAACCAAACAAGAAACACAAATATTTACCCTGGGAAAAACCCATCAACCTTTTCTTAGAGAAATTGATTTAGTTCAACAAGAGATGCAATCTGATATCCAATTAGAAACAAGGTAAAACTGACCATAATCAAGCCTAGGTAAAACTTGGTCAAACAAAGATAAGTAGCATAAAAAATTTCAATCACTGTACCACAAAGAATTTATTCAGAGATCTTACTCTGCGTCAGAAGAACTCAATTTTCCCAAAAGTTTTTGGTTTGTCCATAAAACTCGGTCTGCTATCTCTCCTTCTCCTTCGTATGAACAAAAGAATAAGTATATGAATGAGTGATCTAAATTGTGTCAATGGAGGAAGTTGAGTTGCCCTTATATAGTGAACTTGATGGGTCCGAATGGGTGTCTCATGTAGGCTGGCCGACTTGTCATTGTGGAGACATAAAATTTGAATTTCAAAAATTGATTTTTTCTCTTTTGAAGCCGACTTGATGTTTAAATTTTTATTTATTGTTTCTTTCATTTTGGAGGGCTAAAATGAATTATGAAGACCGACCATAGCTACAAAATTCAACACTCCCTCTTAGCTAGGGAGGTATTCATAATAACTTCTTTAGATGTTCTCTTGTTTAAAATTTCTCTAATCAAAGAAAAGGTTGAAACCAATGTTGCAAACATCGACATCGAGATAAAATCAGAAAGGGTCATGAAAACAAAATATCATAAAATTCAGGAAAATATTCGTAAAAATTGGCAAACATTAGCAAAATTAAGATACCACCAAAATGTCAATAAAAATTGGCAAACATCGACTAGGCCAAAAAATCGCGATTTCAATATTTTATTGTGATAAAATCGGGATGTTTGCAACACTGGTTGAAACAATTCAACATCCTACAACAACATCATCAACAGTATAATCTAGACACCCACTGGTCAAAAACCCTTTTGACCATTTCTGGGGTATATAGACTAGTCCTTGTGTTACCAATCAACCAAGTCGTCACTTGGCAATACAATGGTGAAACCCAGGCACATACTCAACCCATCTGGGGAGTAATCTGGTCCCAATCCTAATGGCACCCACTCAACCCACCTGGGGAGTATTCTGGGCTTGATGCTGAACTCAGCCACTCAACCCTCCTGGGGAGTAATTCTAGGCCTGATGCTAAAGGCAACCACTCAACCGTATTGGGGAGTAATTATGGGCCTGATGGTAAAAGGAACCCACTCAACCCTACGAGGGAGTAATTCTAGGCCTAATGCTAAAGGCACCCACTCAACCCTACTGGGGAGTAATTCTAGGCCTCCATAATCTCCAGACCATTCTCCCTAACCAGATTACATGGCAACCTGATCAACACCTTTGACCTAGAGAGAATGTTTGTCCCCGATGTTGCAACATCAACACTCCCTCTCACTAAGAAGGGCATTCTCAACCCCTCAAAGCTTGTCCTCGAAGTATACAAACTTCATCTTGGGACATTGGCTTTGTCAGCGACCTGCTCGTTTGTAGAATAGTACTGGAGCCACATTGCTCCCTTTTGTACCATGTCTCGGTACTAGATCTCAATGTGCTTTGACCTATCATCATGGTCGTCTCCTGCACCTGATCAAACAATGCTGAAAATAGCTTTTGAAGCCATATACTTCACAACTCACCAACAAATTGCAATATACTCGACCTCTGCATTACTAAGTGCAACAAATGTTTGCTTCTTGCTCATTCAAGAAATCATAGCGGAGCCTAAACTAAAGCAACATCCTGATGTACTTTTTCTGTCTTCTACACTCCCTGCCCAATCTGAATCTATATATTCCATCAACAACACTTCATCATTTCAATCCATATCCAACTGTACCATGTTGGTATTTCAACACATGTTGAGCCACATGCCTTTGCTCAATCATTCCTTTACTGAAGCCATCATCACAATTGCTTTCTGGTCACCATGACTAGGTGATTTCTTTGACCAAGGAGGTAGTGCATCAAGTCTAGGTTGTTCATCTTGTTGCACTCATTTTGTCACAAATCCAAGGAAGTAGTTAGACAAATTTTTTCAAAGTTCAAAATCATCAGCCAACAAATTATTGTGTCATTGTAAACCCAAATTCTGCAAGTTGTAATGTAAATGATGCTAGTATGACCATTTAATTATGTAACAACACCTAGGTAAGCCTTTGATTTTGGCAACAAATTTCATCCTAGGAAGTTTTTCGTCTCACCGCATTATATGTGTTTCTAAACACGAATAATCGACAGAGTTTTTCCCTCCAGGTTAAACCCCAAAGCTAGGGTGGAATTTATTGACAGGGTCTTAGGTGAGTCCTAGTGTTATATCGAATCTTTGTAAAAGTGGTTTGGGAATAATTTAAGCTATTTGACTAAATTATTTTATTACAGATCACTTGGTCTACTAGATCATATTGTGTCACAAAATTGGGTAAATATTATGAGGGTCTATAACGAATGGTCTTCTTGAGAAAAGTCTCGAGCCACGAATCTTGCCTTGAGTTTGTCAATGATTCCATCGGCAATGTGCTTGATTTTATAAAATGTTCCACCAAGACTTTGGGACGGGGAGACACAGGTGCGGGGAGACGCACAAGGGGGACGTGTGGGAGTACCTTCAAATTTTAGGGAAATTTAGGGGGGACGGGGGGACGTCGGGGTATATAATTTCTTTCATTTTTAATATATATATATATATATATATATATATATATATATATATATATTTCAAATTCATATTCAATAATGAAAGCATAAATATAATGATACATACATAATTGAATTAAATATTGAAATACATTGATCCATACTCATCATCCTAAAATAATTCATCCATAGACTACGAGATTCAATAATGAAATACTCTGATCCATATTCATTATTCATTATTTACCATTCTAGAATCTACATTGATTTAAAAATTAAATTCATCATTCATCATTCTAGATTCTAAATTGATTTAAAATTAAAATTCATCATTCATCACTCTAGAATTTAATTAGTACTAAGCAAAATACACTATAATAGATACTGAAATTTGAACACTGGAATAGTAAATTGATATAACTAAAACTCAAAAGCAGTGGAGTGATGACTCTAAAAGTCACTCTAAAGTACACAAAGAGCTTGGTGCTCTTGATTAAATACTAATTCCATTCCCTTGTACAAGACAAAATGCAATGGAAACATTGCAATCCATCGAATCTTGAATTCCTGAAAAATTGTTAAGCCTGTTGGATTTTGAGTGAGATCTAAAATTCTACTTTCCCCATATGAAATCCAACGAGGTCAGAACCACTCTCAAACATCCTGAGTCATTTCATGGTAATGTTAAAAATTTAAGTAAAATGATGAAAATGGAAGATAAAGGAGAATGTCACTTTTACTTTAAGAATTTAACATTACCATGAATTGCATAGCATTAGTAGGGAAATATGGTCAAATACTAGGTTTTCTCTGTCATAAATAATTGTTTACAAGCAAATTTAAGAGGGGACGCATAGCCCATTTTGAGGGGGGACGCCCAGGCGTCCCCCACACTGGGGAAACGTCCCCCCCCCCTACGTCTCCCCAAAAAGGGGAAGTGGGGAAACGTTTCCCCAAACGTCCTCCCGTCCTGGGGGCGTGGGGTGCAAGTGGTGTGCGCACCCGACCTTGGGGGACGCGTCCCCGTGGAACACTGATTTTATATAACCATTTGGAGGTTACTACTGACTTGTCATTTGGTCTTGAGACAATTTCTCAAACTCCATTCTTCATGATAGATTGGTACTCCTCATTCATTGCATCTTTCCATTATTGATGTTTGGCTGCTTCTTCAAAGGTAAAAGGTTCTTCTTCAATGAGCTTTGATATGTATGCTGCATATCCTAAGTATCTTTTTGGTTTCTTGCTTTCCTTGAAAGTCCGGTTTGTCGTGTGACCTTCTGCTTCTTGAAGAGTGGGTGTTAACCATTAAGGTCTTTTCCTTCCTTTAGGGATAGTGATAGGTTCACTGGGACCTTCTTCTTCACGGTGAGAGATTTCTTCTTCATTAGAAGCTTCCTCTTCTAACATAGGGAGATCCTCTTCATTAGAATCATATGGGAGATCCTTGGATTTCTTGAAGTCAATGCTTTCATCAAAGATTGCATCTCTACTTACTTCTATTTGGTGTCCTTCCTTTATGTAGATTCTATAGGCTTTGGAAGAGTTACTATATTCAACAACGATTACCTTCTTGCTTGTAGGATTTACCTTCTTCCTTTTGTCCATGGGAATGTGGATATATACTGGACATCCAAATATGTAATGATCCTAAAGAGGGATGTAAGTTATATACAAAGCATGCAAACAATCCAACAATCAGAAAAACAAAATATACATTAAGCACCCATGGAAACATTGGAAATAGAGAACTGCTGAGCCATTTTGTTACTTCTTTAAGAGCAAAATACAATAGTAAAATAGAATGGTGCACCTGGGCTTGTCTCAATGGACAAGCGTGACAAAAACCAGATCAGAAAATGCTAAACTGAACGCTGCTACTGTAATGACCCACCTATAACTATAAATAAAATACAAGTATTAGCATACATACGAGACCTCCATACGATAGTTGTTGTATGGAGGTCTCGTATGTATGTTAATACTCCTATTTTATTTATAGTTATAGGTGGGTCATTACATACATCCCTCCTTCCAAAAATTTCGTCCCAAAGTTAGGGTTTCTAAAATATATTAGTGATTAATGTGAGTATATAAGTCTTTATATTTCAAGATTGAATTCGTTTTATATGGGTACTTAAAATTTGTTTTTTTCAATATTTTAAGATTTTACAACTATAATATTCATGTTCCGTCCCAGTTGGTTCCATAGCTACTCTAAAATCATCCTATCCTTCCTAATCTCTTCCACTTCCATCCTATCTGTACTCTACTAGAGTGTGCCATGGCATCAGTTGTACTGACTAACCATTTATAGCTTTGTTGATGGGCCTTGAAATAGCCCAGTGTTACTTGGGAGCGGGAGCGGGGAGCGGGAGCGGAAGCGGGAGCGGGAGCGACCATTTTCAGAAGCTCCCGGTTTGGGGAGCGAATCTCGGAGCGATTTTTTAAAAAAATATATATTTTTTATATTTTTTAATTTTTGATACATACATGTCAACAAAAACATGTAGAATGATGAAATAGACATAAAAAACATAAAAAAACATAAATTGATCATTGAACCATATCACATCAATCATCTAGAAATTATAATCGTCATCAACCTTAGTAAAATAATAAATTAAAATAACATTCAATTCAATAACATTTATCATCATTGATCACCAAAGTAACAAGTTGTACTTGTAAGCCAAGTTTAACCATTACAAGAAGTAATATCGAAGATATTTCTAAGTCCTAACTTCTAACTGTTAACATGATATGAAATGTTAAAAATTTATAAAATGAAACATGAATAATGAGATGAAATGAAACAACTTTAGTCTTTCACAAAGCATCATATTCATAATTCACAATCATTACCAATGAGTTATAATTGCCAAGGCCCAACTTCAAACTTCAAATTTTCATTGTCACAGTGATATAATGTTTACAAAAAATATCATAATGTCATAATGATATGAAAGAGTCAAGAGTCAAGAGTCAAGGACTCAAAACTCAACACTGAACAGTTATGAAAACTAAAGTGACAAGTCTAATAGAAACTAAAAAAGACAAGTAAACTGTAAATCTACAAGTGGCCCTTGCCACGAGAGTCTCCAGGAGTATAAGTAGGTCTTGGCGGTCTTCTAGGAGTCTCCCGCCCAGACCGACGACCAGAACTAGAGCCTCCACGCGAGGGTGTCGATGGAGGTGGCGACAGCAATGGAACAAGACTCGGGCCCCGAGAACTGCTACTGGATGGTGGAGGTGGAGGTGGCATGGCTGCTGCAGCTGCTTCAGCTTCATCCCGTACAAGCTCATCTTCTAGTTCTTCCATATGTACAATGCCATCCTCCAAATTGTCGTCCTCAGGGTGATTGTCCCAAATTTTATATGTGGGATCTTCATTAGCCCGATCACAGTAATGGCTCAACAACCTCAAATTGTAGTGCACATAAACCAAGCTTTCTGCTCGGTTTTCGTTGAGCCTGTTTCTTTTCACATTATGTATATAACTGTAGGTGCTCCAACACCTCTCTGCAGAAGAAGAATTTACAACCTGTGCAAGAACTTTCAATGCCAATTTTCGCAAAAGTCCGTCGCCGCCATATGTTTCCCACCATGTGAGAGAATCAAATTTATCTTTGTCGTCCATTGCATGGAAGTTACCATACAAACCACTGCCAGTGAAGTATCTGCCTATTTCAAGGCGCACAGCTGCACATTCCTCCCTGTCAGGCACCAACTTTTCTAATGCATCCAGATATCCTTTAGTTACCTCTCGATCTAAATGGGGTTTGGTCCTAACACCACCCCCTGCTGCAGGTTTGCCCAACCAAGAATCTGAGTAGTATTTTGGCGTAAGGATATACGCCAAGCAATGTAGTGGAAGGTTAAGCCTTTTCCACCGTTCACACACACAATCGTGAATCAGATTGTACAAGTCGGGATCTCTGTTATTAACAATGTCTTTTATTTCCCCCAACATGGTATCCATTTGCTCATACACCTCGCCAATCACTGGTTTGTCTGTATCTGCAAACCGAATCATGTTATAAATTGGCTTGGTGAAATCCAATACCTGTCTCACAGTTGTCCAAAACTGCCCATCAAGAGCGGCCTCCTCCACCGTTTCAAAACCTGCAATGTTAGCTACATTTGTAGCCCTTTCCTTTAACACCTGCCAATTTGGACTTGATACCATGCTAGCTAAACCCTCTCTTACCTTCAAAAGGCGCCTGAAGGTGAGGTAATAGCTACCAAATCTAGTCCTCGCAATCTTCAGCAACTCCAATTTCGAGTGACTGCGGAAAAGGCCATGGGTATTGCTATGATTTGTAATAAATTTTATCATTTTTTTTCCTCTCTTGTACAAATCACCAATCCATTGGTATTGTTCATTTTTGTTTTTGACAATATCATGCAACAGAAGGTTCAATGTGTGAACCAAACATCCAGACCAAAATATGTTCGGGTATCTATCCTCAATAATTGCTCCCGCTGCCTTACAATTAGGAGCATTATCAGTGATGACTTGGATGACATTGTATGGGCCAATACGCTCAATTGTTTCAAGCAATGCTTCTGCAATGTTGATAGCGGTCTTGAACTTGTCTGAGTAATCATGTGCAGCTAGAAAAATGGGACCACTTCGGGACACAGCAAGAACACTTATCAATGGCTTGTCTTTTACATTTGTCCATCCATCAGATACAATGGACACCCCATTGTCAGTCCAAGAACTTGTCATTTTATTCAAAGAATGTGATATTTTTGCTTTTTCATGATCAAGGCCAACTGTTCTTGCCTTGTCATACCCAGGGCTCTTGTATCCTTTAGGGGCATCATTTATGGCAGAAACCATTCGTGCCAATAAGGTGAGCGTAGAACATTGAATGGTATCCCATTTGCATAGAGGAACCTGTAAATTTTTGAATCCACATCATTCCTACACCCCTCATCAAGGAAATCTGATATGGTTCTACGGCGTAAAGATGATGACCCTGAGCCTCCATGTCCATATCCACTGCCTTGGGAGGATGCTGAAGGAGTTCTTTGTGAGCTTTCAAAGAAACCCCTTGATCTTTTTGCTTTGTATTGGGCGTCCTCCTCTTCCTTTATGTATTTGGCTCTATCTGCTGTTGACACCGCGTCGCAAGTTCTGATTCCTATTTGTTTCTCTCCATCCCATGCCCTTTTCCCGCAAAGGTGTCTTCTCAAACGGGTGTATGAGCCTGTGAAATCATTGTTGCAATGGAGGCAATGAAATTTAGTGGTTCCACCCCCTCTCCCTGTTTCAGGCCTGTGAACATATTTCCACAATGGAGTTTGGTCTTGTTTAGTTTTTTGACCCTCATGTTCACCCTCCACATCCTCCTCACTGGGGTTTTCACCTATTTGACTTCCTCCGGCTTCTTCATCCACCTCTTCAGTTTCAGGCCCCCTCCGTTTCCTACTCTCCACCACCATAATAACCAGAAAAGGGACCAGGAAGAGGAAAATGCCAATAAAAATCCCCACGTCCATCGTGTTTGATGTTTGTAGGGTTTGAGTCTTGAATCTGCAAATTAATTTAGTTTATTGGGATTAATTCATTTAATTTATTAATTTAATTTAAATTAATGATCTTTAAACTCAAACAGGTAAATTAAACTAAACAAACTAACTACCTAACCAACTAAACTAACTAAATGATTAAGTTACTTACCTCTGCAAGCTTGCTCCTCGCTCCTTGGCACTTGCTCCTCGCTTCTCAGCTCTGGCTCCTTGCTCCTCAGCTCTTGCTCCTTGCTCCTTTGCTCTCAAACTCAAGCTCAATCTCATTGAAATGATTTTGTTTTGGCCCATTGGGCTTATAAACCCAAAAAAATTAGTTAATTTTTTTGTTTTTTTCGGGTCCGCGGAATTTTTTTCCGCCGAACCGCTCCCGGAATTTTAAAATTCGCTCCCGGAGCGATCGCTCCCTGAAGCGCTCCCTCACAGACCAGGGAGCGCAAATTTTTTTACGGGAGCGCGCTCCCGAAAATCGCTCCCGTCCGGGAGCGATTTGGGGAGCGCGCTCCCGACCCGCTCCCGCCCGGAGCGCGCTTCGGGAGCGGGTTCGAAGGGGGGGGGGCGCTCCCCCGCATCACTGAAATAGCCAAAGACCTCAAAATAAAATTGTTGTGTAAAAGGGGACTCTAATCTTATCATCAAACAGGTTAAGGGTATATTCTCATGTAAAAGTGATAGACTTAAAAAGTACAAAATTGTTGTATGGGACACTATTGAATTATTTGATGCCTTTGGTCTTCAAATCATTCCTAGAGAAGAAAATAGTTGAGCGGATGAACTTGTTGTAGCCGCCTCTACTTTCCAGATATTTGATGATTTGATAAAAGATAAGGCCAAAATGGAAGTTATTTTCAGACTGCCAGTAAGGCCAAAATGGAAGTTATTTTCAGACTGCCAGTCCCGGATAATGTCGAACATTGGCAAGTGTTTGATGATGAGAAACAAAGTGTTCGTTTTCTTAATCATTTGGATGAGTTTGAAAATTTTCAAGTTTGCTCTAAGTAGGAAGGTTGTGATTATAAAGGCAAAGATATAACAAATCCTACTCCTGAAAATATAGTGGCTATGGAGTTGCTATGGAGCAACTCTTTGACAAAATTGAATTATTTGATGCCTTTTGTCTTCAAATCATTCCTAGAGAAGAAAATAGTTGAGCGGATGAACTTGTTGTAGCCGCCTCTACTTTCCAGATATTTGATGATTTGATAGAAGATAAGGCCAAAATGGAAGTTATTTTCAGATTGCCAGTCCCGGATAATGTCGAAAATTGGCAAGTGTTTGATGATGAGAAACAAACTGTTCATTTTCTTAATCATTTGGATGAGTTTGAAAATTTTCAAGTTTGCTCTAAGTAGGAAGGTTGTGATTATAAAGGCAAAGATATAACAAATCCTACTCCTGAAAATATAGTGGCTATGGAGTTTCTATGGAGCAACTCTTTGACAAAAATGATGCTACCAAAAGGAGTGATGAAAAGAAAATGGACCCTGGTGAATTTATTGAGGTAAATATTGGTTTCCTCAAAGACCCAAAGATTGTCAAAATTGGTAAAGGGACTTCTGAGGAAGAGAAGGAAAATTTGATTGATCTGCTCATTGAATATCATGATGTCTTGGCCTTTTCCTATGATGAGCTCAAAGGCTATAGAAAAGATGTTATTGAACATACTATTCCTTTGAAAGATGAAGATGCTAAACCATTTAAGCAGAAACTTAGGCAAATCAATCCTAAGTTGGCCCCTCTCGTTCAGAAGGAGTTACAAAAGATGCTTGTTGCTGGTATCATCAAACAAAATCAACACTCTTCCTGATTTTCGAACTATTGAAGGAAAGTGTAACTAGGTTCGGTCTTCATAAATGTACTTTTGATATTTGTACTTATTCAAGAAAAGAAATATTATTTTATAATATATGTCAATGAGTTTCTTGCTCATTGAAGTAGGTCTAGCACATGTCAAAGTGCTATAGGTGAGTCAAATAGTCAAAAGAAATGTTGAAGGCCTTAAGGGCATGTTACACCATGTATAAATATATATTAAAGTTAAAGGGAAAACCTCCAAGCAAAGTCAAGTCCACTCCTATGTTATGGCACCATCAAGAAGCTCCTTCAAGCATGCTACACCACCATGGAAACTATCCAAAGTCTGCTCAACAAATCAGCCACCAAACTGCCCTCAAAGTCGGCCTACAATTAAGAGGACTAGTCGGCCTTCTAGTCAGCCTAAATGGAGGGACAATCCTCTATTTATAGAGGTTGTCCACTCCAAATAGAACGCACTACTTGAGCTCTGAAATCTGCAAGAAAAAGAGGACAAGAAGAATGAAGAAAGCCAAGGGAAAAGGTCTACTAGGGCAGCGAGGTAAGGAGGAAGAATAGCGAAGTCTGAGGGACTGTTTTCTAGGGTATACACAGTCACACGTGCAAGAAAATAAAGGATAGTCTGTGGCTATATCAGCAGTAAGATCACAATTGTATATTTCTCTTTGTTTGGGGCTAAAACTAGGCCTACAAGGCCTCCTACTCCAGCGTGGAAGAAAGACACTCAAGCGAAGGAGAGAAGAGCATATAACACCTAGTAATCCTCCCACACGTGCGAGAAACTAGGGCAGCAGAACAACAACATTGTCATACACTCATATCTCAATAAGGATCTCGGTTGGTCAATGTTGAAGTCTACTTGTGCAAGGGATAGAAGAGGAACACCTCACCTAGAAGACTCACTCAAAGAAGGTCTATCTCTAGACAAGATTCATAGTAAGAGAACGAAGTGCCGGAAGAAGTGTCGGGGAATAAGGTGCAGAAATAAGGAAGGACTTGACTTGTGCTTAGAGGATACTCTTGTCAGGGGTCTAGGGTTTGGCATTGATCAATAGAAGCTTCAATAAGAGAAATTCACTAAAGGGTTTTCCTCTCAAGAGAAGAGAGGTTTTGGCCCTGGAAGAGAGCCAATATCTTGTGTTCTTGTTCTTATGTTTTGGTAGCAGTTTGATGAAGTACACACACATGCATTAATAATAAGAAGAAGATTAAGCTAATTAGAAAAAGTAAAAAGACTCCACAAATTGTTATCAAGTAACGAAGAATCACACTACACTACTTTGCCCTAGATTCTTCAACACGAACTTGGTGATTGTTAGAAAGAACAATGGTACTATTAGGTTGTGTGTTGATTTCAAAATATTAACTTGGCCTGCAAGAAGAACAATTATCCTTTACCTAAGATGGAGAATATGCTTCAAAGGATAACCAAATCTGGTATGATGTCATTATTCGATTGATACTCTGGCTATAATCAATTCTGGGTTAAGGAGGAAGACTGTCATAAGACTACCTTCACAATGCCTTGGGGTACCTTCGAATATCTCAAAATTATTTTCAGGTTAACAAATGTAGGGGCTAATTTTCAGAGGGCTATGGATTATGCTTTCAAGGAATTAATTGGAAAAATCATTGAAATTTACTAGGATAATCTCGTTCTTTTCTCAAAGGTAAAGATCATATAAACCATCTTAAGCAGGGTTTTGACAAATATCAAGAGTTTCGCATATCATTAAACCCCGCCAAATCTGTATTTGGGGTAACCGAAGGAAAATTATTGGGTCATATCATTTCCAAAGATGGTATCAAGATTGACCCTAAAAGGGTTGAAGCTATTCAACAAATTCCATTGCCGCATAATCTTAAGTCCCTGCAGTCTTTCCTAGGAAAAACAAATTTCCTTAGGAGATTCATCCCAAACTATGCTGAAATTGCTAAGCCTATACAATGTCTTTTGAAGAAGGATGCAAAGTTTGTTTGGAAAGATGAAGGTAAAAAGGGATTTCAAGATATCAAAGATGTTATAGCTAAAGCCCCTGTCCTGGTTAGCCCAGATTATTCAAAGGATTTTATGATTTTTTCATTCGCTTTCGAAGATACTATAGCAGGTGTCCTCTTGCAGAAGAACAAAGATGGTCATGAGCAAGCTCTTGCAGAATTCAGAAATAAATTATAGCATTATGGAAAATTAAGCTTATGCATTAGTCAAGTCCCTTAAGCATTTTAGAACATATGTGGGTTATTCCAAATTCATTGTCTTTGCTCAATACTCTACTATCAAAGATATATTGAATCAAGCTAATTGCTTAGGAACTCATGCTAGATGGGTAACTAAAATTCAGGGATCTTGAGATTAGACCAACCAAGCTTGTTAAAGGACAAGGATTAGCTCAAATGTTGATAGAAATTAATGAGAAAGCCTTAGAGTTGGTCTGCGAGAATGGAGTGGTTGAAACCTCTATCTCCCTCGAGCTTCAGAAGTTAGAAAAAATCAAATGGTATAAGGGTATCATTTATTATTTAACAAATCTTATGTGCCCCAATCACCTGGTAGCTCATAAAAGGAGGGCTCTTAGATTAAAGGCATCCAAATATTGTATCTTAAAAGATGGCCTTGGATGGAGAAATTCGGATGGTATAATACTCAGGTGCGTAAATGAAGATGAAGCTAAGAAGCTTATCAATGAGTTCCATGCAGGATTTTTTGGAGGCCATTTTGTGGCAAAGACCATGACCCACGAGATTTTGTGTGCTGGATATTATTGGCCTACCATTTTTTTGGACGTGCATAAATTTGTCAGAAATTGCCAGAAGTGCCAACTCTTCACCGAAAAACAAAAGTTAGCAGCCTTGCCACTTCAACCAATTGTCTACTTTAGCCCAATGTTTTTAAAACCAGAACTGGTGACCGGACCGGTCCACCTAATGAACCGGTTTACCGACCGGAACCTGTCGAACCAGGATTGGTTAGGTCTAAACGAACCGATTTTAGAAAAATACATTAAATAATTAATTTTTAATGAAACAAAACTATTTTTAAGATTTAAAACCATGATTCCAAGCCAATAGAGACAAAATATGCATAGTTTGCTCATTTATATACCATGTAAAGGTGAATATATCAAAATGGCACCGAGTGCAATACATATTATCGACAAAATAGTAAAATACATAAGCAATGAGGCTCTACATGGCCTATAAAGTCCAAAAACAATGCTACAAGCTATGAGGTCATTAGCCTACTACAAGTCTACAATGTACACATGATCAATCATCAAGTTCATCACCACTACTAGACAGTGGACACAGGATCATCATCAGGAGCTACATAGACATCATCCCGTTCAGAGTCTGAGGATGCCTTAGCCTGATCTGCAACTTGTGATGTGGCGCATTGCTATTGATCTGTTTTATGTGTGTTGTTGTGTGAGTTGAATCTTTTAGTCGTTCTTATGTGTCTTGTTGCGCGAGTTGAATCTTTCAGTCGTTTTGATGTTTGCCACATGTTTCTTTCATTTACAAATTATCATGATAAGCCATTTTCCTTGTTGCAATTTACTTGATATTGAAGTTTTACTTTCTTGTGAGGTTGAGATTTTTTGAAAGTTTAAGTAGCTTGCAAAATGCAACATTTGCAAATTATTTTCCTTTTGCATCCTATCATAAGGATTGTAGTTTTCAATCTTTCATTTACATGTGATCTGATGCACATTATTGAAAGTTCCAAACTTGTTTCTTTTGCTTTGTGGCTCTTATGGTCCTACTGCACCTTTATTGATACCCAAAGGTACATCATTGTGCAACATGTTGTGGTAACTTTGAACTTCAAAACTTGCAAACTTTGTGCCATAGGTTGATACCTAAGTCACAGGACATGTCCCTCAGGGTCTCGTGTCCCGTATTTCACGTGTCGGACACGAAAACCGCCCTAAAACGTGTTGAAAACGTTTTTCTTCATATCCTCCAATCGAGACACGTGTTTTGGACTTGTCGAAAACATGCCCTAACGTTTTTGGTTCTTAGGACACGTGTCCCATGAAAAGTGACATTTAAAACCTGCCACATGGTTTATTTTTGGGTTTTTTTTTTGTCATTGTTCGCCACCGAAGTTGAGTTTGCTCGTCGCTGGAATCCAATTGTTTGTGCAGTGTGAGGAATTCCATCATATTCGAGCGCAATGCTCGCAACTTCACATCGACCTGGACCTGGATATGTAGGAGACGAGTGTTTGCATACTTTGCTGAGAGTTTGGAGCACTTAAATTTCTTGTAAGTTGTGTTATAGCCTACGAAACATAACTTAATTATACACGAGTGATCACATATAGATCGTGTGTTGAAATAAAAATCCCAGCTCCCCGTCATGTGCTCATTGCTCACAACACCTTCAAGGTCTAAAGGGAGGGAAAGCTCGATTAATGCTGTAGTCAACGGTCAACAATGAAGTTTGAACACATAAATTTATAGTTCATAAACTACCTTATGTGAAATTTGAACATGATCAAACTTGTTTGAAGTTAATAACAAAAATTATAACATGAACAATGAACATCATTGATGTAGTAAATTAATAAAATAACTAGTAAATTACTAAATAGTAAATAGTGTATACTAAATACTAAATGGATATCATCATAATTCATATCTATATGGATCAAGCACTATATTTCAGTATTTTTTAATATATATATATATATATATATATATATATATATATATATATATAACGTGTCCCTCGTGTCCTGTTTCCGGGGTCGCTACGTCTCATGTCAAATACTCGTATTTACGTGCCCTCCGTGTCTCGTGTCCTCGTGTCATTCGACTTAGGTTGATACAAAAAATCAAAAGATAGAGGTAGTTGATCAAATGACACAGGTTTAAAAGGTTCATAGTCTAGGAGATTTTCACCTTGTTATAAGTATTAAAAAATTAAAAGCTTCGATGATGCATGCCATATTACAAAGATGGAAGATTGCCAAAAATTAGTGAATGTTGTTGGGACTAGCAAGTTCTAAGTTTAAGTGACATGAAAAGTGTCACAATGAGAGTAACTTTCGAGGAGGTGTGTCAAAGCTTGAAAACTTCAACAAAAGACTTGAGGTGAAGATAAAAGAGGGACTAGTAGATGGAAAATTAAGGCTTAGCAACACTCCACAAATTTCACAAGTCATAAGCTCAATGCCAAAAAGGCTTTAAACAACACAAGCTAAAGATCTAATGTGAAACAAGGAGCTTGTAGGTAAAATGTAGTTGTTTCAAGATGTAGGTGGACTTTAAGTGGCAATGGACGCTGATTCCAACTCAAGCTTGTTTCATTTGAGTCACAACCTCTACTAGCTGCACATCTTGAAAGTTTGATGTTAGTTGAACCAACCTAGCTCATTCACATAAACATTATATAGTAACCGGCCGGTTTAGGATGGAACCAACCAGTTTGACTACAAACCATCCAGTTCCGTCCTAAACCCACTGGTTAGGGCCAAAAATTGGCCAAAGCACCTTCCTAATCGGGTTTTTCAGCCAGTTCCAACCGGTGGCCTTGCTGACCGGTCGATTTAACCAGTTACCGGTTAGGACCAGCCGGTTTTAAAAACACTGCTTTAGCCATGGTGTTTAAATATGAGGGACCATGCACTAAAATATTCTTTACATCTGATATTACAAATAATTAAACTCTCAAAGGGTGAATACACATTCATTATAGACCTTGATGACAAACCCATTTATGCAACACAATATGATCTAGTATAGACCAAGTGATCTGTAATAAAATAATTTAGCCAAATAGCTTAAATTATTCCCAAACCACTTTTACAAAGATTCAATATAACACTAGTACTCACCTAAGATCTTGTCAATGAATTCCACCCTAGCTTTGGGGTTTAAGCTGGAGGAAAAACTTTGTCGATTATCTGTGTTTAGAAACATAAATAATTCGGTGAGGTTAAAAAACCTCCTAGGATGAAATTCGTTGCCAAATTGTAGGAACGAAAACTAACTAATGACATAAATGAAATCCTAATTAAGAGCGTAGGGTTAGAGATACTATACAAAGGATGCCCTATGGCATTAGATGTCATCCTTGTGGCACAATCTGGAACATCTGTCTGCATACAGGTAAGTCAATCGACTGCTTGTCAGATGTCCCTTGTTGAATCTTGACCCTTTTTGGTTGATGCAAACTTTCATCACTGTGCTGCACACCTCTGTCAAATTCAAACCATCTTCTTTTCTTGCTCAGAAGATGAGATGAAGAAAAATGATACATAGCCTGGAAGAACTCGATCACAACTGCATTATGCTCTAAAGGATGATCCTGCGGCTCAATCTCCTGATCATCATCTAGCCTCCTTGGATTTTCAACATGGTATCTTCTTTCAATTTCCTTGTATAACCTGACCATACCACTTGTTGCTGCGGGAATAGTAGCATATGATAAGTCCATCTGAATACATCCACCTAAGTCAGCTGCAAACTTTCTTGATAGAAGCATTCCCCATACATCTGGCACATCAATAATTGCTATGTCCATGGTGATGATTTTGTATGGATAGTTAGCCAAGGCAACCTGTAAGTCTTTAACCACACCAAGGACTTCAATCTTCTTAAAGTCCATTGAGAAAATGTTGTGATAAGGCCTAGAAATCCTCAAATTCAATTGATCCATAACTTTTGTAGTCATGACATTGGTCGAAGCCTCGGAATCCAGCATACAGTCGTGGAGTAGCCAATCATTAACCTCTAATGTAAGAAAGAAAGGTTGATTATCTTCATTAGTCATATAAAAATTTAGATCTTTTAACTTGATTTCTTCGTCCTTTGGATGTGTATCAACCTTATCCTATTGAGCCATGCCTAAAGCTTTGAAGAATACTTCCCTTTGGGAGGGAATCTTTAGAAGTTCAAGTATTGGGACAAACATCTTAATACTATTAATCCATGCAACCCAATCGATTTTCAATCCTGATTTATATCTTTCTGACCCAACTTGTTTATTCTAAATTGGCTCTTTACCCTTCCTTTGATATGTATAACCTTTACTTCTAGCAATTTCTAGAATTTGCTCCTGAGGAGTTTCACCATACATCTGTGTGATAGGGTCCTTCACATCATTGAAGTTATTGATGGTGAAAGATGAAGAAATCATGTCTATGCAATGTCCTTCTTTTGAAGCATTAACATTATTTATCTGCTCATTGGTTCCTTCCTCTATAAGTTTTCTAGCAATAGCACATGAACTTTCCTCATGAAAACTTTCACAAGGTTTGCAAAATGGGATAGGTTGATCAACAACTTTAGCAGATTCAATAGGAGTAGGAGGCCTTTGATCATTTGGAATATTTCTTCTTGGCCATGGATTATTGTTACTTCGATTGTTATTATTATTTCTAGGCTAAACATTTTGAGCTTGATTTCGTTCCATTTGAATTAGCCTAGACTGCATGGCACTTATTTCTTTAGCATGCTCAATTCTCATTTCCTTAATCATTTGAGTTAATTCCTTAATTGAGTCATTCTCTACCACCTTTACCTTTTTCCCTTTAGATTTGACTGCACCTCTTTCAAAACCAGGAATCTTCGATTTACTAGAAGCCTTCTTATCATTTTCTAATTCTTCAGCAATACCTTGGGGAACAACTAAATTTGTAGGCTTAGCATGTCTTATCTCATATGATGTATCAACACAAAATGCCTCAAGATATTGTTCCAACAATGTTTTGTTAGGTGGCTTGTAATCTTGAGTCATATCCTTAAGAATACCATTGAATCTTTGATTAAACTCTTCAACTGACTCATTTCCCTTTTCTTGATAGAGTTGAGTTCCTTGAATAATATTTTCCTTCTCTTTTATCTTCGTATTTATCTTTGCATGCATTGAAGATAGCGTGCAAAGAATCAAAAGTGGCATTGAGCTTATCCAAAAACATTGCAAGGCATCATCTTCTAAAGAAAGGACAAAGAGATTCATTCTAACTTCCTCGTGATTTTATTGAGTTGCATGAGCGTGTCTTAATATGAAGGATGTGAAGTTCTTCATGTGAGCATCAACATTGATTGCATTATTCCATTGAAAAAAAAGAATCTTGTCTATACCGACATCTGGAAGGTTGTGAGGATATCCCTGAATGTTGTTGATGTTGGAAGGCCTGTAGAAATCCATGAGGTCCTGACTAATGGGATTAGCGAAAAGAAAGTGGATATCAATGAGAGCTTCCTGTTCGGGAAAGAATAGTTTCTTACTAGAATGTAATTTGTTTAACCGAGCTCTTAAGGCCTTTTCAAGATTAGGAGTGGGGTTAACCAAGCTACTAGGATTTTTTCTAGTATAAGCTCTTGTGAATGGATGAATCAATGCAGTCGCCACCCAAATAGGAAACTAACCCAAGCGTCCAGGTGCTAAAGGCGCAGATAAAAAAAAAGATGGAAGGATTGGTGAAGAGAGAAGATGAAAAGATGATGAGATTGGAAAGGATGATGATAAGTGTCGTAATGCCAAGGCCCAATAAATTGGTCCTTGGCAACGGCGCCAAAAAATGTTCTTGCTCAAATTGTATAGGCACAATGCGACAACGACTCAAGGTGGGGGCTGTCACTTTGATCCCTACCGTCTTCGTTCTAGTTGTCTCCCAACAACAGGCTATAGGGGGTAGTCCCTATGGAATGTGAAAATGCGAGATTTGTTGGCATCCAACAAATTCGGGAGACACGATTGAATGGCTTACCCACTTAGTTGATTTTAGCAAGTTAATAGATTAGATTAGATTATTATGTGAGACCAGTTCTTTATGGAGTCAATTACTTTCTTTATATCGATTATGTACCAAATGACCGGATGAACAATCACTGCTTAAGAGATGCTTAGCTATCCTATATGAGATGTAAGTCCTACAATCTAGGTGAGATGCAAAAAATCTTGGTTGATTTTAATTATATGCCTAGCTAAATGTATCCCTTAATCCTCAGTTGTTTTGAGGCTAGTCTCTAAAGTAGGTTGTAGAGAGAAGTCAAGGCGAAGCAAGCAAAGGCTTGGTTAACAATACCTCCCCTTGAAATCTAACCACCCAGTGCCTCCAGCGCTGCAGAGACTGTGGCTCTGACAACTGCAAGGTCACTGTGTTAACCACAAGAGAGGGTCTATCCTTCACAAGATACAAGATGAAGGGTGGCCCTATATGTCTATAAACCAAGCTTATGCTTGGAGGTAAGTTAATTAATGCAAGACTAAGCCTAGAATGCAAATGCAAGATAATTGAGTGCCCTTGAGTTAAGATTGCTTATGATCTTAAGTACTTGGTTATAATTAATCTTTAGTTATGAAAAAAGAGTACTTAGTAGACAAATAAGAGATAATCTTAACCACAATATGGAGTGTTCAATTTCAACAATGCCCAAAAAAGATGTATCCAATATAACCAAGAGATATTTGCTCAAAAACTAAATGAAAACAAGATAGATGCTCTAATAACAATTCATCGATATGTCAAATATAGATTATCATCCACAATAGGTATCTAATCAAACCATGAACAATAAATCCAATGGCAATAAGAGAAATTAAAGCACTTATCCACGATATCACTTGGAACAATTAGCCAAGGTTCTTTGTTAACGCTTATATGAGGCAATACAAGAATGAAAATGATGTCAATGAACACTTGCTCAAGAGATAGACAATTTAGATGATTAATGTTCTTTAAACACAATTAGCACTTCCTCAATTTATAACAAATTTGATCACAATGCCAAATTAAATGTTAAACAATATTAACCATTCAAAATGATGCTCAACTCTTGAGATTTATTTGTCCTTATATGAGTGAGCTACTTAGTGCCAAATTAAGAATTCTTGGACTAATGAAACTCACAAGAAAGCAATGTGTTAGACCAATATCCAATTTACTTCAATATCCAATATTACCAATGCTAACAATCCTTTCCACAATAGAGCATTAACCAATATCAAGAACCCTTATGTCCAAATAACATCAAATGAGCATGAGTTTACTTTTATGATAGCAGTAACCAATCTTATGCCAAATATGTCAAAACAGTCCAACTACTTATCTCTTTCTTTTGATTAAATGAGAGTACTTAAGATGAGATGAAATCAGTGAGGAATGCCTATGAGTGCGAGTGCATGCAAGAGTGCAAATAAGATGAATGAGGCAGCCAAGGGAAGGCTAGAGGGCAGCCCTCTCAAAGCACTTTGCCAACAAAAAAAATTGAGACCAATGATGCAAGTGAAATCAAGATACAAATGTTTAATGAGTTAAGGATCTTTCCCAATGTCACTGTTATGTAAAATCATACCTTATAGTGCTTCTCCAAACAATATGACAATCATCAAAACTTATCAATTTATACCAAACAATGAGTACCCAATTGAAGCAAGTGACTTGTTAATGAATTTAGGTGAGTTATTAGTGATTTTTATGCCACTTAGATGAGACTTATACCACTGCATACAAATGATTATAGGCTACTAGTAAAACAGAGATAAGAATGAGGGCCTGAGGAAACAAACCAATAGGCCTCTTGGCCTACAAGATGACTAGAAAACTTGCCCAAAACACATGCGATGGAATGACCTACTAAAACCACCAATGTTAGCTCAAAATCTCATGAATGTTGCTGTAACCACAAAGGATTAGTGACAAAATAAAACAATAACCCAATGCAATGACTGAATGAAGTAAAGAGGGCTAGGAGGGGGCAACAACAAGGGTTAGAGGCCCTGAAGAGGTTGCAACTAGGGGAATTGATGAAATTTCTAAGTATTACCTGTTAGAAATTTTTTTGTATTCTCTAGTTTATTTCACCTACTTGTTTAATTACTAACAAGTTATTTAACCATATAAACACTGAAATAAACACAATACAGTCTCAACCATCTACATATCAACAACTGAAAGAAATAGACAAACACACAAGGGACATTGTTATTTTGGACAATCGTCCCCAGAAAAACCCAACTTGGGAAAACCGGTGCAACAATTCTGTGGGTTTTATTATTAACCAACTTTTCTTGAGTACACTGGGTGCCAAACTGGTTCACCTGATAGAGATAAAAATCTGGCAGTAATACCTCTCTTCGGAAGCAGATATTCTGAAAGTTTGCTCCATGAAACCCTCTCCAGCACCTCTCTGAAGCACCGCGTCATCCCTCCTGGCCTCTGCGTCAGCCCTCTAAGGCTTTGTGCAGCCTCTCTGGCCCTCTGCGTCACTTCTGAAGCCTCTATGTCAGTCACGCAGGTCCTTCTGGCCTCTACGTAGTCATTGCTGGCCTCTGCGTGGCTCCTTCTGGCTCTGCGTCTGCCTCTATGCCTCTGCGCTGGTCTTTCGACACTATCTTTTGCCTCTGCACTCACTGCCCCTCGCTGCAATATTGATCATTGGTTCGATTTCTCTTAGCAAACCCCGCTCTAGAAAATCGAATTGACTAATCACTTTAGTGTATCTCCAACTGACCCTCAAGCCTCCTCTTATACTTTTTCTGTTGAGTCTTCAACGGTCGAGATTACATCTCTAATCAACGGCTAAGATTAGATTTGGCTTGATCCATGTCATTTAGAACCTTCTAACCCAGTTTTATACTAATACCCATTAATATTTTTATTTTCCTAAGTTTAGACTTACGAACCCATTAAAAATTTAATTATTTTAATATCTCCTTCACTAGGCAGAATTTCCCCAAACCATTTCTGGGTCTTGGAGATCTCATGTTCTTTAACCTCTCCACCAATTTTTATGGCTAGATCACATCTGGTGCTACCCCAAATCAACACTCCTTCTTAGCGAGGAATGTGCTCCAAAAATACTCCACCACTGAGCATCACCCTGATCATCTGACATCGGTACCTGTGTTGATGCTTGGCCTTCCTGCCCAACATCCTCTGCACTGTTGCATCCTGTACTGCTGCCCATGGCTCTACCATTGCCACTGCTGCATCTATACGACAACTCCTCTGCATCTGTGCTATCGCTGGTCCTTCCTCCCAAAACTGAATCTGCACTACAGCCCTCTCTCTTCATGCTGCATTGTGTTGCCTATAGCACTACCACTGCTACTGTTGCACTGCAACTCAGTTATTGAGACAATGGTAACTGATCTACCCAAGTACTCACATCCTTGTCAGGCTAGAAACCCTCCTGATGTTGAAGCTCTCTCTGCCGCTATCCTGTGCTCCCTCTGCTGCCTCTGCACTGCTGCAACAACTCTGTGCCTTTCGCACTGTGGCAAACACCTTTGTGCCTTCCTGCACTGCTGCAACCTCCTCTGTCAAGGTTACTTGGGAGCGGGAGTGACATTTTCAAAAGCTCCTGGTTTGGGAGTGAATCCTGGAACGTTTTTTTTATATAATATATATATTTTTTTATATTTTTTATATTTTGATGCCTATATGTCAAGAAAAACATGTAGAATGATGAATTAGATATAAAAAAACATAAAAAACATAGATTGAACCATATAACAACAATCGTCTAGAAGTTATAATCTGTTAAAACTTAAAATTGGCAACTAGGGCCAAATTCCATGTGGGTCTACTTATTTATGTCAGCTGATATTTTTCTTGGATTCCTCTCATCGAGAGGTGTAGGATTGATCTAAAGATCATCTGATTTCAACATGTATTCATAGAGATATGAATTTATTTGTGTTATGCGACAAGTCGTCAAGGTCGGCGAGCAACCAAATTGCCCCCATCTAGCTTCAACGTTTTACTATAAAAAGAGGTGGCTTACAAGTCACTTGGTACACACCTCTTGTGATCTCTTTCTCTCCACTTGTCTTTGGGTTTTGGTGGGAGGAGAGATCCTAAGAGTATAGACTGCCCTAAAAGAAGATGCCCTAGCTCCTAACACTGGCATGGAGATGAAGGTCTAACACAGTTATGAAGAGAGGCTTCTAACGCTTCCCTAATAAAGCCCTAACGCTGCTTAATGAAGAAGCCTCTTAACGCAATAAAAGGGAGCTTCTATAAATAGCCCAAAAGTCCTAAAGGGTGAGCTAAGATGCAGAGGGAGAGGCCTTAACCACCAGCGTGTGAAGGCCTAATCCTCAATTCTAAAGAGCCCTAATTGTTGTTGAAAGGGTGACCCTTACACACAGTCAAGAGACTCCTATATAGAAAATTCAGTGTTTGTAAAGCTCTTATACGCAGCAAGCAGAAGGAGCCTTTAGGTAAGGGAAAGGGTCTCTATTCTAAGACCAAGGGTAGTGGAACTTCTAGCGTGGAAGAGAAGGACTACCATTGTTTAGAAGCAGTCATGGAGGAAGACTTATTATGCAACCCTTATCTGTTGTTAAGAAAGGCTCATTAGTAGTCTTGTATTGCTATCATGATGCCACATTGTTGTAGATGACAGTGTGGCCTAATTAAGGACTATCTGGGCATATTGGTGATGATCCGTGAGCTTGATTTGAAGGGTTGTTTAATATTCATCTACAACTAGTTGCTTTGCTAGGTTGCAAGCCATAGCAAGCAGCTAAGGCTGTCTCAGGACAGTATTACAATAGGCAGCATATAGGTGACAGTGAGGATGGGTGCAGAGTGGTGCAACATAATGATGATGAATGGTGCAACATAGTGCAACATGACAATGGTGCAGCGCAATGATGATGAATAGTGCAACATAGTGTAGCATGACAGTGGTGCAGCATAATGATGATGAATAGTGCAACATAGTGCAGCATAATGATGATGAATGGTGCAACATAGTGCAGCATAATGATGATGAATGGTGCAACATAGTGCAGCATGACAGTGGTGTAGCACAGTGACGATTGTATGCAGTATGATGAGTGCAACATAGTGTAATGAGTGCAACTCAGTGATGGGAGCGACACTTTGATGAGAACAACTCAGTGATGGGTGCACCATTGTGATGGGTGTAGCATGGTGATGGAATCACCTTGGAGAATCAGTTGAAGCAGTATGCCTTCACCTGATTTCAGAACACGCTACTTCATGTGCTATCTTCTTAGTGAATATCTCTGCTCTTATTTTGTCAAGTCAAAATGTTGACTTTTGATGTATATGTACTATCTCTCTCTCTGCTAAACTATTGAAGAACATAAGAAGAATTGATCAGGGGTTTCCCCACATTGGGGTTTGTCCCTGGTTGGCGCCACATCTTGTGTCCTCTTGTCTTGGCTTGTTTTCTGTGATTTATGTTTATGTTCTATCTGCATTTTACTATTATGCTAAATGTGATTGCTAATATGGAATTAATATTGAGCTAATATGGAAAATTGAAGTAAATTTGCTCTCAGCATAGAACATACCTAAAATTAACATAATCTTCATCAACCATGTCCACAAGTTAGTAACATAGTAACATACAACATATTGAGTTTCATGATTCATCAATCTTAAAGTTTCAAGCTTTCAAAATTCAATATATAAAATTTATCATCATTGATCACCAAAGTTGTACTAGTAAGCTAAGTGTAACCATTACAACAAATAATATCTAACATGAAATGAAATGTTATATAATGAAATGAAATGAAATAACTTTCAACTTTCATGAAGCATCATATTCATAATTCATTACTAATGAATTATAATCGCCAACTTCAAACTTCAAACTTAAATTGTCATATATTGTTTACAAAAATTATCATAATAAATATGGAAGATTCAATAGTTATAAAAACTACTAGAAACTAGAAAAGACAAGTAAATCTATTATCTATTGCTAATTCTTGGGCCTCTCGCCACCACGAGAAATGTCTAATTTTTTAGTTTTGTTGGAAAATCAGGATCTTTGTCATTAATATCACCCTCTAAGCATTAATATCCAAAGGTATCTTTATCATTACCTCTAGATCTGTATAGGGATCTTTGTCATTAATATCACCCTCTAAGCATTAACATAAGATAGAAAAAACATAGGATGTCAAGTCAGTTTGAGTGATGCGTACATTTTTAGGAGGGTCATGATAGAGGAGTTCGACAACCAATGTCACTAACATCAAGGTACATAGAGGGATTGGTGCTCTTGATTAAATACGAGTTCCATACCCTAATACATAACAAAATCCAATGGAAACATTGCAATTCCCCCAATCCTGAAATCCTGAAAAGCTGATAAGTCAGCTGGATTTTGAATGAAATCTAAATTTCTACTTTTTCCATATGAAATCCAATGAGGTCGGAACCACCCTCAAACATCCAAGGAGAATGTCACTTTTACTTTAAGAATTTAACATTACCATGAATCACATATCAATACTAGGGCCATAGGCTTGATCATTAGGCTGCCCCACTCAAAATTTATTTGTTTCTTTGAAAAAAATTGCATTTGGAATATTACAGCAAATTGTTTTTTGCAAAAAAGACTAAACGCTCCTAAAAAGGCAGGGAGCGTTTTTTTAGGGAGCGCGCTCCCGAGAAGCTCCGGAGCCGCTCCCGCTCGGAATGTGAATTGGGAGCGGGAGCAAGAGGGTGGGGAGCGTTCCCTCGCAACCCTGTCCTCTGTGCATCTCGCACTGCTGCAACCCTCTCTGCGTTGCTAGGGACTACTGCTCTCTAGCACTCTCTGCTGCTTCATCCGCATCCGCTTCTACCGACATCCGACATCCTGCTACTGTTACTTTGGAGCTCCTATAGCCAGATATGATCCAAGAATTTGGGTACCTCAAGGATCCTGCCCCTCATCGCCTGTAGTCCTCCTAACTATAGCTCGATGTCTCCCCACCTCTTCTCTAGAGGCACATGAGCACTCATGGCACAATCGTCATCATCCTCTACCTCCTTCTCCGACTTTGCTAGCATTGCCTTGGAGTTAGACGCCTCTCCCTTATTCTTCTTCCTCGAACACTAGGTTGCATAATGGCTCAATTCCCCACAGTTGAAGCACTTTATCTTGGAGATGTCCTTTTTCTTCCTCTTCCCCTGTTGCCCTGCAGATTCTAGAGCTGCATCCTCTTCCTCCTCTTTCTTGACCCGAGTTCCTTTGCCACTACTTCCTGCCTTGGTCAACCATCTGATCTCTTCTTGGAGAAGAGTTGCCCACAATTCTTACCAATCTGGAAGATTCGCTCTGCCCAAAATACTTTGGACGAATGTCTCCCACTCCTCAGAGACTGCGTTTAGGGCGGTCCTCACCATTTGTTCCTGATCTGGCATGGCCTCTATGGAAGTCAGTTGGTCCTGAATCTCCTGCAACCTATTGAGGAAGTGATCTATTTGCTCCCCCTTCTTCATCTAGTACGACCGCAACTGATTCTCCAATACCATCGTGCTCTGCACAAAACTGCCCTAATACAATGTCGTCAAGGTGTCCCACATTTCCTTTGCTGTATTCTTCTGGGAAATATGCTAAACCACATGATCCTTGACCCAATCAAGGATTATGCATTTTGCCTTAGCCATCGCAACCTCATACCTTTTGTTATCAGTTGGGTCGACTAGGATAGACACGGTTCTCAAGGCAAAGGCCTTGATGCGATGTCTATCCAGAACGGACAGGATCCTAGATGCCCCGTCCAGCATGTCCTGATCCCTAAGTCCGTTCATGGCCATCTCTGCTTTTCTTTTCAACTCCTCTAAGTCTCTAGTTCCCTCCTGGAATTTTTCTCTTCGAATCCTTCTGAGTCTTGATTTCCCTCTTGGAAATCCTTCTGCCAACAGTCGAATTGCACCTCTCTGATCTACTATGTTCCTGCAACATTGATATGGATTTCTTGGCTAGAAATCTGCCTAGGTAGCAACTCCCTCTACCTTGGTTTTGTCCCGTTAGGTACTGTTCTGCCTTGACATCAACAGTGTTGATTTGTGGTAGCATCGGATGTGCTCTAGCCATGAAAATTGGTGGAGAGGCTAAAGCACATGAGATATCCAAGACCCAGAAATGGTTTGGACAGATTGTACCCAGTTTGAGAGATATTAAAATAATTAATATTTTTAATGGAGTTCCTAAGTCTAAACTTAGGAAAAATAAAATATTAATGGGTATTAATATAAAATTGGTTTAAAAGGTTCCAAAAGTCATGGATCAAGCCAAATCTAATCTTAGCCCTTGAGTAGAGATTTAATCTCAACTGTTGAAGGACCAACGAGAAAAGTATAAGAGGCTTAAGGGTCAGTTGGAGAATACACTCGAGTGATCAGTCATTCATTTTGCTAGAGTGGGGTTGCTAAGCAAAGTTGAATCAGTGATCAATAGCGAGAGGCGGTGAGTACGAGACAGAGAGGCAGGGACAATATTGAGAGACCAGCGCAGGAACAGAGAGAGCGAGAGCAACAGACAGTACAGGCTACGCAGAGCCCAACAGAGACAGCATAGAGGCCAGAGGGACTGCGTCATCCATGCAGAGGCTGCTGAAGTGACGCAGAGGGTCCCAAAGGCTGCGCAGTGCCTCAGAGGGCTGACGCAGAGGGTCTTGGGGTTGACGTAGGTCAGCAGGAGGTTGACACAGAGGCCAGAAGGGCCAGTGCTGAGCTTCAGTTGTGCCGGAGAGGGTTTTGTGGGATAGGTTTTCTGAATACCTGTTTCCGAATATAGAGGTATTGTCGCCGTGTATTTTTCTCTGTCGGGTGAGCCGGTTAGTAACCCAGTTGTACTAAGACTGCATAATAATATAAACCTCTGAATAGCTGCACCAGTTTTCCCGCATTGGGTTTTTTCGGGGACATTTGTCCAAAAATAACGATGTCACTTGTGTGCTCGTTTTCTTTCAGTTGATGATCTGTAGATTTTGTGACTGTATTGTGTTTATTTCAGTATTTAAATGTATTAAATAACTTGTTCGAATGTATTCAGTTGCTAGGGCGAAGGAAGTTGTGGCCAGTTTGCGGGAGCGAAGCTGGTGGGATAGTGTGGTTAGAACAGTCCCTAACGGGGCAAGACCAAGGTAGAGGGAGTTGTTGCCGAGGTGGATTTCTAGCCAAGGAATTCGGATCAGTGTTGCAGTGGCACAAACGATCGGAGAGGAGAAACTTGACAGTTGGCAGAAGGATTTCCAGGAGGGATATCGAGACTCAAAGGGATTCCAGAAGAGAACTTCTAGATGGGAAGTAGAGAGACTCGAAGGAGTCGAACCGAGAACTTCCAGACGGGAAGTAGAGAGACTCAGCATGAATTAAACCAAGAACTTCCAAGGGGGAAGTAGAGAGACTTGGAGGAGTTGACAGAAGAGTAGCGAGATGGCGGTGAATGGGCTGAGAGACCAGGACAAGCTGGATGGAGCATCCAACTTTGTGGTCTAGAAGGCCAAAATCTTATCCATTCTAGACAAACATCGTATCAAGGGCTTCGCCTTGAGAGTGATGGCTATCCCAGTTGACCCGGTAGCTAATGAAAAGTACGAGGAGGCAATGGCAAAGGCAAAGTGTATCATCCTTGATGGTGTCAAGGATCATGGGGTCCCACACATTGCGGAGAAGGAAATGACGAAGGAGATGTGGGACACTTTGAAGACATTGTACCAACATACTTCTGTGTAGAAGAAGATGCCCCTGGAGAATCAGCTAAGGACATACCAGATGCAGAAGGGAGAGCAGAGATCCGTGACTAGCTAACTTCCATAGGGGCCACGCTGAATCAGGGGTTGATGGTAAGGACCGCACTTAATGCAGTCTCTGAGGATTGGGAGACATTTGTCCAGAGCATACTGGGCAGGATGAGTCTTCCGGATTGGGAAGAACTATGGGCGGCTCTTCGTCAAGAAGAGATCAGACCACTGACCAAGGCGGGGAGTAGCGGCAAAGGGGTCAGGATCAAGAAGGAAGAGGAAGAGGATGCAACTTGAGCATCTGCGGGAAAGCAGGAAAAGAGGAAGAAGAAGGACCTCTCCTAGGTCAAGTACTTCCATTATGGGGAACTGGGTCACTATGCGAACCAGTGTCTGAGGAAGAAGAGTAAGGGAGAGGCTTCTAACTCGAAGGCAGTGCCAAAGAGAGCGGAGAAAGAAGTCGAGGAGGATGACGATTGTGCCATGAGTGCTCATATGCCACTTGAGAAGAAGTGGGGAGACATCGAGCTGTAGTTGGGAAGACTAGAGGCGATGAGGGGCAAGATCCTTGAGGTACCCAACCTCTTGGATTATACCTTGCTATGGGAGCCCTTAAGAGGAGTAGCAAGATTGGCGGATGTTCGTCGAGACGGATGCAGATGAAATGACAGAGAGTGGTACAAGTGTAAGAGTCCCCGGGCAGCGCGAGGCTAGTAGGCTGCAACAGTACGAGAGGCACGAGAGTGTTGCACCAGTGCAGGATGGCACAGAGAGGTGTGCAATGGTGCGAAATGTAGGGAGTTGTTGCAGCAACGCAGAGGTCAATAGAGGGAGCACTTGTTAGCGGCAGAGGGAGCTTCAGCATCGGGAGTGTTTCTAGCCTGATAAGGATGTCAGAAGTTGGGTGGATCAGTTACTTACTTCTCAGTAACTGAGTAGCAGTGCAATAGCATGATGTAGCATGATGAGAGGGGGATGCAGTGTTGGGAGGATGGGTCAGCAGCAACACAGATGCAGAGGGAGTTGTCGTACGGATGTAATAGTGGCAGTTGCAGGGCCATGGGCAGCAATACAGGATGCAGCAGTGCAGAGGATGTTGGGCGGGGAGGCCTAGCATCAGCATAGGGACCGATGCCAGATAATCAGACTGATGCTTAGTGAGGAGTATTACTAGAGTACAGTCCTCGCTAAGAGGGAGTGTTGATTTGTGGTAGCATTGGATGTGTTCTATCCATGAAAATTGGTGGAGAGGCTAAAGCACATGAGATATCCAAGACCCAGAAATGGTTTGGACAAATTGTACCCGGTTTGGGAGATATTAAAATAATTAATATTTTTTAATGGAGTTCCTACGTCTAAACTAAGGAAAAATAAAATATTAATGGGTATTAATATAAAACTGGGTTAGAAGGTTCCAAAATTGATGGATCAAGCCAAATTTAATCTTAGTTGTTGATTAGAGATTTAATCTTGGCCATTGAAGGACCAACGAGAAAAGTATAAGAAGAGGCTTGAGAGTCAGTTGGAGAATACACCAGAGTGATCAATCATTCATTTTGCTAGAGCAGGGTTGCTAAACAAAGTTGAATCAGTGATCAACAACAAGGGGCAGTGAGTACGAGGCAGAGACAATACCGAGAGACCAGCGTAGAAGCAGAGAGAGCAAGAGCAGTAACCAGTCCAAGCTACGCAGAGCCCAACAGAGACAACGCAAAGGCCAGAGGGACTGCGTCATCCATGTAGAGGCTACTGGAGTGGCGCAGAGGGTCCCAGAGGCTGCGTAGTGCCTCAGAGGGTCCTGGGGTTGACGCAGGTCAACAGGAGGTTGACGCAGAGGCCAGAAGGGCCAGCATTGAGCTTCAGTTGTGCCGGAGAGGGTTTTGTGGGACAGGTTTTCTAAATACCTGTTTCCGGATATAGAGGTATTGCCGCCGCGTATTTTTCTTTGTCGAGTGAGCCGGTTAGGCACCCAGTTGTACTCAGATAGACTTCATAATAATATAACTCTTTGAATAGTTGCACCGGTTTTTCCCGCATTGGGTTTTTGTTATTTTAGGTATGTTTTATGCTAGAGCATCATCTGCGTATAAGCTAGGTCATCATACACTTGGCCCATCGTATCTTCTTGTCTGTCTCTCCTTCACCAAAGACCCAAGACATGGAGAGGAGGAGATCACATGAAGAGTGTCTCAAATGACTTCAAGTCCTCTCCTATTTATACTAAAACGTGGATGATGAATGGACATGTCTATTGGGCTTCTGAATCTACATAGGATGTTGTCCGACTTGACAATTTGTTTTATAACATAAATAAATTCATAACTTCATAAATACTTATCAGAATCGGATGATCTTTAGATCAATCCTACACCTCTCAATGAGAGGGATCCAATTAAAATATCACCTACCATTAATAAGATGACCCACATGGAGTTTGGCCCTAGTTGCCAATTTTAACACTCCCTCTCAACTAGGGAGAACTCCATTCGCTGATCCATATGTCCTAACTATACTAGTGTCCTTGCACTGCTCTACTCTGCTTTGCTCAGCTCTGCTTAGCTCTGCTAGCTCTGCTTAGCTCTTCTCTGCTCTACTAGCTCTACTCTACTATGCTAGGCTCTGCTTAGCTCTGCTAAACCATGAAGAAGAATTGATCGAGAATGTGTCATACCATTCTCCACTGACTCGAAGTCAGTGTCAGAGTGTGTACCACTGGTCCCAGACCAGTCCTCAATCGACCCGAAGTCAGCGTCATAGTAGGTACAACTCCTACCACTGGTCCCAGACCAGTATTCTATTGACTCGAAGTCAGTCTCAGAGTGTGTATCACTGGTCCCAGACCAGTCCTCTACTGACCCGAAGTCAGTGTCATAGTGGGTACAACTCCTACCACTGGTCCCAGACCAGTATCATTGATCCTAGATCAATGAAGGTCATCCTAGCATAAGGAGTACGATAGATACAACGATGCGTCCATCGGTACTACTATGGTCCCTATCCTCATTTCCCTGCTCATTGATCAGATGAGAGGTACTTCCCACGAGTCTCGGACTGCATGGGTAGGATGCCTTAACATGAGAACTAATCATCCTATCCATAGGAGAGTGAATCATCCTGTCCCACAAGAGAGCAAATCATCTTGTCCCACAAGAGAGCGAATCATCTTGTCCCCAGGAGAGCGAATCATCCTGTCCAGCACGTGCCACCAGGGGAGGGTGAGTCACCCTGTGGTTGTATGTTGCTCCAGTAAGAACCCCAAGCCCTCAGAGCTCCTAGAGCTCAATGTATGCAACATGCAGGACCCTTTTACAAGGGTCTCTCGACGACTCCAAGTCGTTCGGGAAAACCACAAATTTGATCTTTCCCTCAGGACTTTGACAAAGTGTAGTGACCTATACCTCATCTCACAGTGGTGGAGCTTCCTTGCTCATTGACACACCATATCCCAGATAAGGTAGTATCTGATGTCTATCTGTTGGAGCAATCATTGAATACGGGATTCCTCAATAATCGAATCCTGCCTCTGGTTGTCACAAAGAATCACAGTGGTATTCATCATGTGTAAAAACAGCTCACTGAAGAGCTTCCTTAGCCAGGCAGCGTCATACGAGGTCATACTCGTAGTTATGTATCCAGTCTCGGTGGTGCTTATAACAACCGACTTCTGCTTCCTGCTCATCCATGATATCGAAGTGAAATCCAAAGAGAACCAACACTGAGAAGTTCTCTAGTGATCCTTCACACTGCCTGCCCAGTCAGCATTCGAATAATCATGCAGTTTCATATTTCCGACAGTGTATCTTAATCCATGAGAGATTGTGCCCCAAAGATATCTCAGAAGATTCTTGGCACTAATCCAGTGGGCTCAACCAAATATGAGTTCACCATGCTAACTGCAAAACATATGTCCGGACTGAAGTTCACTAAGAACATCAACGCGAATCTGGTCCGACATCACTACCATATAACTTTAAGATCTTCGAGGTAGTCACAGGCTTGCAGTTTATCATTTCACATCTGGAATCCAACTCCCTCTTACTTCTGCAAATGAGAGGATCTGCACCTGTCAGAAATAGGTCGTCCTTATAAGGTGCCGGTATGAGAGGTCAATCATCCACAACCTTTGAGTAACGGTTTGGATTGGTTTCACTCCTAGTGAATCTTAGCTTCATCTGACAACTATCAATCCTCTCATATTATGCCCAGGGAGTTTTGCTTCAAGCCATAGAGGGCTTTCCTTCACCTGTATGAGATTCCTGATCATGAATCTCAAACTCCTCGGGTTGTTCCAAACCTGTGGACCTTTCCATCGATGAGTGCCACCCTGAAACCTTTGACTTCCATCGCTGAAATGGACACTAGTTTCTTCTTGCGATCAGGTACATAAAAGAGATTTTGTAAATGAATCGAGTTACCCTCATTCAATTGATGGATAACATTCCCTACACCCTTTCCGGGATAGGTGGCATCAGTTCCAAGTATAATCCCACGATTGTTTCCATCTCTACCAAATTAGAGAGTGCACCCATCTCTCCGATGAAGTGCCTTGAAGCACTACAATCAATAAACCAGATTCCGAAAGAATCTGAAGGAGAGGGCCAATACAAGACAACACTTCTTTATCTTATTAGAAACAATATTTGATTCTTCATACTTGGGGTTCCTTACTTTCTTTAAAGAGTTGATCGTTTCCTTGATGACCTGCATTACTTGTCATTCCTCTAATCATTGAAGATGTCCCTAGAATGATTGTTATCTTCATCAAGAGATGTGTCTCTGCCATTTAGACACTCCTTCACACAATGACCGAACTTATTGCAACCAAGGCATCTGCCTTTCCTCCCACCCTGAGATCTGGTCTTCCAATGAAGTGATCTTAAGGTAGGCCATCAGAAACTTCCGCTGCACCATTCTGATAATATTCTCTGCTTAGACTTCTCCCTCAGTGAATTTGAAGAGGGATGAGGAACCCATTGATCCTTTTGTCCTGTCCCAACTGTCTTCGATGATTTCTCTTTCACTCTTGCTTGGGCATTGTCTTCACCTCAGCTCTGATACCATGTTATTTTAGGTATGTTCTATGCTAGAGCATCATCTACGTATAAGCTAGGGCATCATACACTTGGCCCATCATATCTTCTTGTGTGTCTCTCCTTCACCAAAGACCCAGGACGTGGAGAGGAAGAGATCACATGAAGAGTGTGTCTCAAATGACTTAAAGTCCTCTCCTATTTATACTAAAACGTGGATGATGAATGGACACGTCTATTGGGCTTTTGAGCCTACATAGGATGCTGGCCGACTTGACAATTTGTTTTATAACATAAATAAATTCATAACTTCATAAATACTTATCGGAATCGGATGATCTTTAGATCAATCCTACACCTCTCAATGAGAGGGATCCAATAAAAATATCAGCTGCCATTAATAAGATGACCCACATGGAGTTTGGCCCTAGTTGCCAATTTTAACAGTTTTTCCGGGGACATTTGTCTTGTGTGCTCGTTTTCTTTCAGTTGATGATCTGTAGATGTTGTGATTGTATTGTGTTTATTCCGGTATTTAAATGTATTAAATAACTTGTTCGAATTTAAACAAGTAGAAGATATAAACCAGTAGAATACAGATTAATTTTCTAATGGATAGACTTAGAAAATTCAACAAACAGCACCCCACCAGCCTCACTTTTTGCAATCTGCCCACAGCTTCCTATGCCCCAGCAACCGAAGAATTGAGCCTCTAGGCTCTGCGCAAGCTCGGAAAGGCTAATTTGCTCCCCTAGCCAACTACGTCAACCCTCCTGGTTTCCGCGTGGCTCTTCGTGAGCCTCTTCTGCCTTCCTTTGCCAATACGTTGGCCTCTCTCTGGCTCAGTGATGCGGGGGAGCGCCCCCCCCCCTTCGAACCCGCTCCCGAAGCGCGCTCCGGGCGGGAGCGGGTCGGGAGCGGGTCGGGAGCGCGCTCCCCAAATCGCTCCCGGACGGGAGCGATTTTCGGGAGCGCGCTCCCGTTAAAAAATTTGCGCTCCCTGGTCTGTGAGGGAGTGCTTCAGGAAGCGATCGCTCCCGCGCTCCCGGAGCGCTTTTTAATGCCCGGGAGCGATCGGGGAGCGATCGCTCCCTGATCGCTCCCGGGCATTAAAAAACGCTCCGGGAGCGAATTTTAAAATTCCGGGAGCGGTTCGGCGGAAAAAAATTCTGCGGACCCGAAAAAAACAAAAAAATTAACTAATTTTTTTGGGTTTATAAGCCCAATGGGCCAAAACAAAATCATTTCAATGAGATTGAGCTTGAGTTTGAGAGCAAAGGAGCAAGGAGCAAGAGTCGAGGAGCAAGGAGCCAGAGCTGAGGAGCGAGGAGCAAGTGCCAAGGAGCGAGGAGCAAGCTTGCAGAGGTAAGTAACTTAATCATTTAGTTAGTTTAGTTGGTTAGGTAGTTAGTTTGTTTAGTTTCATTTACCTGTTTGAGTTTAAAGATCATTAATTTAAATTAAATTAATAAATTAAATGAATTAATCCCAATAAACTAAATTAATTTGCAGATTCAAGACTCAAACCCTACAAACATCAAACACGATGGACCTGGGGATTTTTATTGGCATTTTCCTCTTCCTGGTCCCTTTTCTGGTTATTATGGTGGTGGAGAGTAGGAAACAGAGGGGGCCTGAAACTGAAGAGGTGGATGAAGAAGCCGGAGGAAGTCAAATAGGTGAAAACCCCAGTGAGGAGGATGTGGAGGGTGAACATGAGGGTCAAAAAACTAAACAAGACCAAACTCCATTGTGGAAATATGTTCACAGGCCTGAAACAGGGAGAGGGGGTGGAACCACTAAATTTCATTGCCCCCATTGCAACAATGATTTCACAGGCTCATACACCCGTTTGAGAAGACACCTTTGCGGGAAAAGGGCATGGGATGGAGAGAAACAAATAGGAATCAGAACTTGCGATGCGGTGTCAACAGCAGATAGAGCCAAATACATAAAGGAAGAGGAGGCCGCCCAATACAAAGCAAAAAGATCAAGGGGTTTCTTTGAAAGCTCACAAAGAACTCCTTCAGCATCCTCCCAAGGCAGTGGATATGGACATGGAGGCTCAGGGTCATCATCTTTACGCCGTAGAACCATATCAGATTTCCTTGATGAGGGGTGTAGGAATGATGTGGATTCAAAAATTTACAGGTTCCTCTATGCAAATGGGATACCATTCAATGTTCTACGCTCACCTTATTGGCACGAAATGGTTTCTGCCATAAATGATGCCCCTAAAGGATACAAGAGCCCTGGGTATGACAAGGCAAGAACAGTTGGCCTTGATCATGAAAAAGCAAAAATATCACATTCTTTGAATAAAATGACAAGTTCTTGGACTGACAATGGGGTGTCCATTGTATCTGATGGATGGACAAATGTAAAAGGCAAGCCATTGATAAGTGTTCTTGCTGTGTCCCGAAGTGGTCCCATTTTTCTAGCTGCACATGATTACTCAGACAAGTTCAAGACCGCTATCAACATTGCAGAAGCATTGCTTGAAACAATTGAGCGTATTGGCCCATACAATGTCATCCAAGTCATCACTGATAATGCTCCTAATTGTAAGGCAGCGGGAGCAATTATTGAGGATAGATACCCGAACATATTTTGGTCTGGATGTTTGGTTCACACATTGAACCTTCTGTTGCATGATATTGTCAAAAACAAAAATGAACAATACCAATGGATTGGTGATTTGTACAAGAGAGGAAAAAAAATGATAAAATTTATTACAAATCATAGCAATACCCATGGACTTTTCCGCAGTCACTCGAGATTGGAGTTGCTGAAGATTGCGAGGACTAGATTTGGTAGCTATTACCTCACCTTCAGGCGCCTTTTGAAGGTAAGAGAGGGTTTAGCTAGCATGGTATCAAGTCCAAATTGGCAGGTGTTAAAGGAAAGGGCTACAAATGTAGCTGACATTGCAGGTTTTGAAACGGTGGAGGAGGCCGCTCTTGATGGGCAGTTTTGGACAACTGTGAGACAGGTATTGGATTTCACCAAGCCAATTTATAACATGATTCGGTTTGCAGATACAGACAAACCAGTGATTGGCGAGGTGTATGAGCAAATGGATACCATGTTGGGGGAAATAAAAGAAATTGTTAATAACAGAGATCCCGACTTGTACAATCTGATTCACGATTGTGTGTGTGAACGGTGGAAAAGGCTTAACCTTCCACTACATTGCTTGGCGTATATCCTTACGCCAAAATACTACTCAGATTCTTGGTTGGGCAAACCTGCAGCAGGTGGTGGTGTTAGGACCAAACCCCATTTAGATCGAGAGGTAACTAAAGGATATCTGGATGCATTAGAAAAGTTGGTGCCTGACAGGGAGGAATGTGCAGCTGTGCGCCTTGAAATAGGCAGATACTTCACTGGCAGTGGTTTGTATGGTAACTTCCATGCAATGGACGACAAAGATAAATTTGATTCTCTCACATGGTGGGAAACATATGGCGGCGACGGACTTTTGCGAAAATTGGCATTGAAAGTTCTTGCACAGGTTGTAAATTCTTCTTCTGCAGAGAGGTGTTGGAGCACCTACAGTTATATACATAATGTGAAAAGAAACAGGCTCAACGAAAACCGAGCAGAAAGCTTGGTTTATGTGCACTACAATTTGAGGTTGTTGAGCCATTACTGTGATCGGGCTAATGAAGATCCCACATATAAAATTTGGGACAATCACCCTGAGGACGACAATTTGGAGGATGGCATTGTACATATGGAAGAACTAGAAGATGAGCTTGTACGGGATGAAGCTGAAGCAGCTGCAGCAGCCATGCCACCTCCACCTCCACCATCCAGTAGCAGTTCTCGGGGCCCGAGTCTTGTTCCATTGCTGTCGCCACCTCCATCGACACCCTCGCGTGGAGGCTCTAGTTCTGGTCGTCGGTCTGGGCGGGAGACTCCTAGAAGACCGCCAAGACCTACTTATACTCCTGGAGACTCTCGTGGCAAGGGCCACTTGTAGATTTACAGTTTACTTGTCTTTTTTAGTTTCTATTAGACTTGTCACTTTAGTTTTCATAACTGTTCAGTGTTGAGTTTTGAGTCCTTGACTCTTGACTCTTGACTCTTTCATATCATTATGACATTATGATATTTTTTGTAAACATTATATCACTGTGACAATGAAAATTTGAAGTTTGAAGTTGGGCCTTGGCAATTATAACTCATTGGTAATGATTGTGAATTATGAATATGATGCTTTGTGAAAGACTAAAGTTGTTTCATTTCATCTCATTATTCGTGTTTCATTTTATAAATTTTTAACATTTCATATCATGTTAACAGTTAGAAGTTAGGACTTAGAAATATCTTCGATATTACTTCTTGTAATGGTTAAACTTGGCTTACAAGTACAACTTGTTACTTTGGTGATCAATGATGATAAATGTTATTGAATTGAATGTTATTTTAATTTATTATTTTACTAAGGTTGATGACGATTATAATTTCTAGATGATTGATGTGATATGGTTCAATGATCAATTTATGTTTTTTTATGTTTTTTATGTCTATTTCATCATTCTACATGTTTTTGTTGACATATATGTATCAAAAATTAAAAAATATAAAAAATATATATATTTTTAAAAAATCGCTCCGGGATTCGCTCCCAAACCGGGAGCTTCTGAAAATGGTCGCTCCCGCTCCCGCTTCCGCTCCCGCTCCCCGCTCCCGCTCCCGCTCCCAAGTAACACTGCTCTGGCTCGAACTAATGACGCAGACCCTGCATCAACCCTTCTCTGCTGCTTTCTTCGTAGGAACAACTTCTGTCACTTGAGACAATTGTTTCTTCAGCAAATTCTCTGATTCAGCTGACGCCTTCAACTCTCCTATGATCTGCAACGCTCTGATACCATAATGAAATTTTTAAGTATTACCCGTTAGAATTTTTTCTGTATTCTCTGGTTTATTTCGCCTACTTGTTTAATTACTAACAGGTTATTTAACCATATAAATATTGAAATAAACACAATACAGTCTCAACCATCTACAGATCAACAACTGAAAGAAATAGACAAACACACAAGGGACACCGTTATTTTTGGACAATTGTCCCTAGAAAAACCCAACTTGGGAAAACCGGTGCAACAGTTCTTAAAAATTTTATTATCAAGCAACTTTTCTTGAGTACACTGGGTGCCAAACTGGCTCACCCGACAGAGATAAAAATCTGGCAGTAATACCTCTCTTCGGAAGCAGATATTCTGAAATTCTGCTCTATGAAACCCTCCCCAGCACATCTCTGAAGCATTGCGTTCACCCTCCTGGCCTCTGCGTCAACCTAGAACCCTCTACGTCAACCCTCTGAGGCTCTGCGAGCCTCTCTGGCCATCTGTGTCACTTCTAAAGCCTATGCGCAATCACTGCTGGCGTTTGCATGGCTCCTTCTGGCTCTCCGCCTGCTTCTCTGCCTCTGCACTGGTGTTCCGGCACTATCTCTGCCTCTTTGCCTTTGCACTCACTGCCCCTCGTTGCAATACTGATCACTGGTTCGATTTCTCTTAGCAAACCCCACTCTAGAAAATCAAACTGACTGATCACTCTGGTGTATCTCCCACTGACCCTCAAGCCTCCTCTTATACTTTTTCCGTTGAGTCTTCAACGACCGAGATTACATCTCTAATCAACGACTAAGATTAGATTTGGCTTTATCTATGTCATTTAGAACCTTCTAACCCAGTTTTATATTAATACCCATTAAAATTTTTATTTTCTTAAGTTTAGACTTAGGAACCCATTAAAAGATTAATTATTTTAATATCTCCTTCACCGGGCAAAATTTCCCCAAACCATTTTTGGGTCTTGGAGATCTCATGTGCTTTAGCCTCTCCACCAATTTTCATGGCTAGATCACATCCAATGCTACCCCAAATCAACAGGAATAAGGGCTGTCGAGGTAGGAGGAGAGGGCTTTAGGCCTACGGTAGGGGCTTAGGAGGAGGAAAAGAGGGCAGTGAGGAGCTAAAAGCCTAGGGAAAGGTCTACGACCTAGGGTTTGAGGCCTCTAAGGCTGATGGAAAGGCAAAAGAGGGTCACGACAAGGCTAGGAGGTCATGGCAAGGGTTGTCGCTCACCCAAATGGCCAAGGAGGGTTGCGACTAGGGCTGGAGAAGGCTACACTAGGCCTATGAGGCCTAAGAGAAATTCAAACCCTTACAAAATTGACAAATTCGACCCCAAACCTGAAAATTTACCACAAGGTGCCACGAAAATGCTTCCAAGGGCTAGCAACTTCCTTTTGTCTTTGAGCGTTGAATCTGGAGGGTCATCAGAGGCAAAATTTTGCCTTCCTAGGCCTAGATCTACCTCTAAAAATCCCAACAAATTTATCCAAGCGTTAGGAGCTCTTGAAACTTTTCCAAAATTTCAAATTTGGCTTGAGAAATCACTTGCACAAATGAAATAAAATTCCCCAAAACCCAAACATATACAAAATTTAAAATAAACCCCAAAACCCCAACTGTTGCAAACAAGGGTTAGAAATAATTTACAAAATTATTTTACAAAAAATTTATACAAAATATTCACAAATATACAACACTTGTAAATTTTTTTTCAAGAAATAAATTATGAATAATGGCAATGGATCAATGTATTTTTTGAAAGTTAGAATATTGGCCACACCCCTTAGCGAATTTAAAACACCATATAAAAATTCCTAGAGTCCAAACAAGGTTGGACCTTCTCCACAATTTGTGAACTTGGAGCCCAAGGGCTAGGGTACCTGCAAATCTCTATAAATTTTCTCAAACCAAATTGTGTGATCATATGATGAATTGGATCACCTAAGATAAAACCAAATTTTACCAATTGAATGTCCTATTATTGACAAAGGAAATAACAATTTATATAACAATGAAGCACAATATAGGATTAGCACATAATTTAGCACGTACCACAGATTAGTGGAACAAGAACACCATGAATTGAAACCCAAAGTCTTTTTATTATGATATTAAAACATTCCCAACATAGGAATGGCTCAATACCATCGTTACAAATTTACATCATCCAGAGATAGCCCAAAATCAGAATCCTTCAAACGACTTGAGAAGCAAAATGGCTTCTATTTAATTAGAAATCCTCCAAGTGGAAAATAATAGCTAGTTTTCTTGATCCCTGTCAAAATAATTTCGACCGTTGATAAAGATTTGATCATCTTTTAATCTCTGTTATTGAAAATATTCAATTTTGAGGAAAATTTCGAATTTTTCTTAAAACTAATGTGGAAAAAGTTGAAGTTGAGATTAAATCGGCAAGGGTCTAGAAATTGAAAAAGTCATTAAAGTTGGGACGTTTTTGAAAAAGTCGGCAAAATTAAAAAAATATTAAAATATTAATTTTTTAAAAAATCCCGAGTTTTTCAAAAAAAATGTTAAAGAAACTACCTCATTTACGATTTTTTGGAAAAAGTCCCAATTTAATCCCAAGTTTTTCAACTGGGAAAAAATCGGCAAAAAATAGGTTGATTTAATCGACTAGCCAAAAAAATCGCATTTTGGGGATTTAATCCCAATTTTTTCCACACTACTTAAAACCCATTTTTAAATAATCCAAAAATTAATATTTTGGATTGATTTCCTCAAAATTTTGACTTTGACTTAACCACGACTTTGACTTAACCACTAAGGCCCAAGGGCTCAATTTTTCTTAAAATATCCATTTTTGCCTTGGTGGGGGACCTCCAAAAATTGACTTGTTTTTTATGCACGAATTTTCCACTTGGAGAAATTTTAATTTCTCTATAATTATTTTTTACTCTAAATTAATTAATTTCATGGCTTACAATTTAATTTTAAATTAGCCAAAAACATTAATTAATTGACACAAGAGGGGCTTAGTATTTTTTCTAGCCTCAAATACTTTAGACATGGTGTCTAAATATGAGAGACCATGCACTAAAATATTTTTTACATCAGATATTACAAATAATTCAACCCTCAAACGGGGAATACACATTCGTTATAGATCTTCATGACAATACCCAATTCTGCAACATAATATGACCTAGTATAGACCGAGTGATCTGTAATAAAATAATTTAGCAAAATAGCTTAAATTATTCCCAAACCACTTTTACAAAGATTCGATATAACAATAGGACTCACCTAAGATCTTGTCAATGAATACGAACCTTGCCTTATACTTTTCAGCACTTCCATCAGCGCCATATTTTATATTGTAGATCCATTTAGAAGTGACCACAAACTTGTCCTTTGGTCTAGGCACCACTTCCCAAACATTATTTTTCATGATTGATTCATATTCCTCATTCATCGCATCTTTCCATACTTGGTGTTTTACAGCTTCTTTGAACGTGCAAGGTTTAGCTTGAATAATGGTACTCATGGCATCCAAGTACCCTTGATACCTATTAGGCTTCTTACTTTCTCGAAACTTTCCCTTTGGAGCGGAATGTTTTTCAACATATTCAAGTGTATCCTTGAGCCATAGTGGTCTTTTCCTTGAGGTAGAGGAATCACTAGGAGGTGGATCAAGAGGATCCATCCGACCATCAACATCGGGCATAGGCTCATCCCTCGGAGGTTTTTCTAGTTTTTCAGAAGCATCATCATTGTCCTTTCTCGAGATGGAGAGATCTTTGGCTTTGCCAAGGGTGGTGTCTTCATCAAAGGTAACATCTCTACTTACTTCCACATCTATTTGACCAGGTACATAAATTCTATATGCCTTTGAATTTTCACTGTACCCAACGAATATACCTTTCTTCCTAAAAGCTTCCAACTTATTTTCTCTTTAGGCACATTAAAATACACAAGACAACCAAAGATCCTAAAATGAGAAACATCAGGTTTATTACCAGTGAAAACTTCTTCGGGTGTCTTGAAATTCAAGGCTTGATGAGGGTTCCCATTTTGAACATATATAGTGGTGTTGGCAGCTTCTCCCCACAAGAATTTCAGTAGACCTTGATCATAGATCATGGCACGAGTGGCTTTCACAATCGTTAGATTCTTTCTTTCAGCAACACCATTTTGCTGTAGAGTGTATGGACCAATTGTCTCCCTCTTAATGCTAGCTTCTCTGCAAAAGTCATTGAATTCATATTCAGTTCCATTGTCTGTCCTCAACATCTTGATCTTCTTCCTTGTTTGATTCTTCACCAATGCCTTGAAAGAACAAAACCACTTGAACACTTCATCCTTTTTCTTTAAGAAATAGATCTCTGTTTTACGTGAAAATTCATCCACAAAAATTGCATAGTATGAGTATCCTCCCAATGAAGTTACGAGCAAGATACCAAACAAGTCAAAATGGACCAATTGAAAAATATCAGTGGTCTTGCTTTCATTAGAAGGGAATGGTTTCTTTGTATGTTTCCCAATTGCACATCCCTGACAGACTCTTTCATGGTTCACGTTAAACTCGGGCATCCTTGTGACCATATTCCTTACCCCAGGTAAGGCTTTGTAATGTAAGTGGGCAAATCTTTGGTGCCATAATTCACATTGAAGAGAAGTATCACTTGCCAAAGCTCCCAAAGGGCTTCCACCAACTTGATAGAGACCATCAACCCTAAATCCAATAGTAAAAGCATCTTTCAGGTTTTTAAGCCAAATACGTACCTTTCTATCAATGAATGTTACCTTGAAGCCTTTGTCTTCCATCGCGTAAATAGACACCAGATTCTTCTTCAAGTTGGGCACATACAACACTTCCTGTAGATGTATAGTTTTACCATAATTCAAGTGAAGTGTGACAGTTCCTATCCCTTTCACGAGGTAGGTGGCATTATCTCCAAGTATAATCTTTAGATTAGTTTTCTTCTCAACTAAATTTGAGAGGGCCTCCTTGTATCCAGTGAAATGCCTTGAGGCTCCACTATCAATTAACCAATGATCCAAAGTATCCATAGGAGAGGCAGTGGATAGAGCAAGGTTACTGGGTGTAGGAGTGAAAGCGGGGAGCGGGAGTGAAAGCGGGAGCGGGGAATGACATTTTCAAAAGCTCCCGGTTCGGGAGCGAATTTTTGTATAATATATATTTTTATATATTTTGATGCATATATGTCAACAAAAGCATGTAGAATGATGAATTAGATATAAAAAGCATAAAAACATGGATTAAACCATATAACATCAATCATCTGGAAGTTATAATCTTCATCAACCACGCCCACAAGTTAGTAACATACAACATATTGAGTCTCATGATTCATCAATCTTAAAGTTTCAAACTTTCAAAATTCAATATATAACATTTATCATCATTTATCACTAAAGTTGTAACTTGTACTTGTAACCATTACCATTACCAAGTAACCAAATGATAACAAACAATATCTAACATGAAATGAAATATTTCAACTTTCAAACAGAATCATATAATATATTCATAATTCATTACAATGAGTTATAATTGCCAAATTCAAACTTCAAACTTAAATTGTCATATATTGTTTACAAAAAATATCATAATAAATATGAAATAGTCAACAGTGATAAAAACTACTAGAAACTATAAAGGCCAAGTAAATCTATTATCCACTGCTAATGCTTGGGCCTCTTGCCACGAGAAAGGTCTAATCTCTGAGAAGGTCGTGGTGGTCTACTAAGAGTCTCCTCCTATATAGTTGGACGACCAGAAGCAAAAGGCACATGACCTTCACGTGAGGATGTAGATGTAGATGGCAGTGGCAGTGGCAGCAACAAAGGCACAAATGTTCCAACTAAAGCATTGCTACTGGATGATGGGGGTGACATGGTTGTTGTTGCTTCTTCATCATCTTTGAAAAGTTCTATTTACAATTCTTTTGGGTGTAGAGCACCATCTTCCTAATTATATTCCTCTGGGTTGTTGTCCCAAGTTATATATGATGTATCATCTCGAACCCGATCACAATAATGACTCAACAACCTCAAGTTGTAGTGCACATAAACCAAGCGTTCTACCTAGTTTTCATTGAGTCTGTTTCTTCTTACATTATGGAGGAAGCAATAGGTGCTCCAACACCTCTCTGTAGTAGAAGTATTTACAACCTGTGAAAGGACATTTTTGCTAATTTTGGCAAAAGTCCTTGCCTGCCATACGCGTCCCACCATGTGATAACATCAAATATGTCCCTATCTTCCATCGCATGCAAAGAACAAAACACTCCAGTGCTAGTGAAGTATCTGCCTAATTCAAGATGCAGATTAGCACACTCCTTGTCACAGACCAAAGTGTCTAATGTTTTCATATATCCATCTTGTACCTCTGGATTTGTATGGGGTTTGGCCCTAACTCCACCCCCAGGTGCAGGTTTGTCCAACCAAGATATAGAGTAGTATTTTGGCATAAGGATATATGCCAAGGCATGTAGTGGAACATTAAGTTTATTCTACTGTGCACACACAAATTTGTGAATAGTATCATACAAGTTGGGATCTTTTTCCCGAATAATATCTTTTATTTTCCCCAATATGTTATCCATCTCATCACACACCTCCCCAATCACTGGTTGATATGTATTTGCAAAACGAATCATGTTATAAATGGGCTTGGTGAATTGCAAAACTTCCCTCACACATGCCCAAAACATATCATCAAGAGTGGTGGTAGCCATCTCTTCAAAACCTTGCTTGTCAACTACAGTTGGAGCCTTGTCCTTTAATGCCTGTCAGTGTTGACTTGGTACCATGCTATCTAATGACTCTCTTACCTTCAAAAGGAACCTGAAGGTGAGGTAATAGCTAGCAAATCTAGTCTTCACAATCTTCAACAACTCCAAACTTGAGTGACTGCGGAAAAGCCCATGGGTATTGCTATGATTGGTAATAAATTTTATCATTCTCTTGCCTCTCTTGTACAAATCACCAATCCATTTGTATTGAGGGTGTTTGTTCTTAATAATATCATGCATCAAAAGGTTCATTGTGTGAACCAAACACCCAAACCAAAATATGTTGGGGTATTTATCCTCAATAACTGCTCCCGTTGCCTTACAATTAGAAGCATTATCAGTGATGACTTGCATGACATTGTATGGCCCAATTCTTTCAATTGTTTGAAGTAATGGTTGTGCAATGTTGATGGCAATCTTGAACTTTTTTGATTAATCATATGCTAAAAGGAAGACTGCACCACTAGTATACACAATAGGAACATTTATCAATTGCTTGCCTTTTACATTTGTCTAGCCATCAGATACAATAGACACCCCATGGCCATTCCAAGAATTTGTCATTTTACCCAAAGCATGTGATATTTTTTCTCTTTCATGATCAAGTCCCACGGTTCTAACCTTGTCATACCCAGGGCTCTTGTATCCTTTGGGGGCATCATTAATGGCGAAAACCATTCCATGCCAATAAGGTGAGCGAAGAACATTGAATGGTATCCCACATGCATAGAGAAACCAAATTTTTTTTGAATCCACATCATTCCTACACCCTTTGTCAAGGAAATCTGATATTATTCTATGCCTTAAAGGGAGGCTTGTTCCTGTGCCTCCATATCCACTACCATGGGAGGATGATGATGGAGTTCTTACTCTATGTGAATGTGGGCTAGTGGTGTCATGTGCAAAGTCACCCTTTGATCTTTTAGATTTGTATTGGGCTTCCTCCTCTTCCCTTATGTATTTAGCTCTTTGTTGTTGTGACACACTTCCACAAGTTTTGGTGCCTATTTGTTTATTTCCATCCTATGGCATTTTCCCACAAAGATGTGTTTTGGCACGAATTTATGAACCTAAGGAAGTCTTTTTGTAATGGAGGTATGTAAATTTAGTGGTTCCACCCCCTTTCCCTCCTTCAGGCCTAGAAACATATTTCCACAATGGGGTTTGGTCTGATTTGGTTTTTGTGCCATCATCATCTCCACTCTCCTCCTCGTCCTCTTCACCAAGGTACTCCTCCTCTCTAGGATTTTCAAATCCACCACTACCCACTTCTTCATCCTCTTCATCATGATCAAGCCTCCTCCTTCTACTCTCCAACACCATAATAACAAAAAAAGGAACCAACAACAAGAGAATGCCAAGCCATATAGCCATGATGTTTGAAGTTTTGATTTTTTGAACTTTGGTGGAGTTATAGTTTCTTTCCTGCAATAAAATGGAGGAATGAGAATGGGAAACTTGAAAGAGAGAAGACAACATTTTCATTTAACAATGAACATATAAAAAACACAAATGCTAGATTAGAATATAGATCCTACCTCTTTTGCCTTCAATACCAAGCCCCAATCCTCCTTGCAAGCTCCTCAAGAGCCTAAGCAACCCTCTCAGTTTTCCTCTCAATCTTCCTCCTCAACTCTTGCTCCAATTCCAAAAGCCCTCTCCTTGCTCTCTCATATGCAAATGATGAATTATGGGAGGGGAGGAGGGCCTTTTATTTCTTTTGATCCTCCCCTCCCTCCAAAATCTCCCCTGTGCGGCCGCGTCTTTTTTGCCCACGGTGAGCGACTTATTTTAGGCAAGAGTGATCACTCCTTGACCTCTCTCGTCTAAACAAAGTCGCTCGCGGTCAGGGAGCGACTGCTCCCTTGTTCGCTCCTGAAAAATCAGAGAGTGAATATTTTTTAAGGGAGCTCCCAAACTACCCTTGAGTGGAGCGCACTCCGAGAGTGGGTTTGGGGGGAGGGGGCACTCCCCCGCAACCCTGAGATAGAGCAGAAATAAGATAGAACTCATCTTGTTTTTCTACAACATTACTTTCATCATACCTGGCATTTCTTGTCCTCTTGGGAGGTCGACTATTTCCTTCTCGAGTAGCTGGAGCATTCCTCTTTCCTTTGTTGTTATACCTGTTGTTCCTTTGATTTCCATTGCCTTTGAAATTGTTGTTGTTTTTATTGTCATCCCTTGGAGGATTTTTCTTGTGAGGACACTCTCTAGCATAGTGGTTGAACCTGTTGCAATTGTAGCATCTTCCTTTGCCTCTTCCTTTGAATCCCTTCTTAGATCCTTGACCCTGTCTCCTTGGACCAGCATCATTCTTCCTCTTAGCATGTGCAGAGAAAGCGATAGGTTCATTTCCATTGTTGGATTTGTCTCTCTCCATCATCCTTGTTTCCTCTTGAGTGCATCTAGCCAATAACTCATCAAAACTAGGTATCCTGTCATTGTTGAGAATGGTGGTGACAAATATATCCCATGGTCTTGAAAGACCTCCAAGAGCAATGAGAGTGAGCTCCCTGTTAGCAATAACTTCTCCAATAGATAGCAGGTCATTCTTGATTTGAGTTATTCTCATGAAGTAGGATTGGATAGACTCCCCTTTATCCATCTTGATATCCTTCAACTTGTTCTTGAGAAAGAGAATTTGACTTGCATTTTTCACTTTGAACATCCCAACCAGCTTATCATACATTTCCTTAGAAGTTCACAAATTAGAAATATAGGAAATCAAATGTTTTTGAATGAAGTCAATCAAAATTTTCTTTTCTTTGACCGCACCTTTTCTATACTTTGTTCTAGTAGCAGCAAGGGTATTTAGAGGAGGCTCCACCACATTTCCTTGCACATAGTCCAATACTTCATGCTCCTCCAAAGTCAAGTGCAAAGTCATCTTCCATGCATGATAGTCAAATTTGTCATTGAGCTTGTCTTCAGTCTTGAAGTAAGATGTAGAGGCCATGGAGACTTATCCAATAATATTTGTCCAACATATATCTTAGTGATTGCTTTTCTCTCTTGCTTGGGCTTGTCCTCACCTGGGCTCTGATACCATGTTAATTTTAGATAACAATGGTATGTTCTATGCTTGTAACAATTACTTCAATGTCCTTTTATTAGCCCAATGATAATTTCCACTTAATTTCCAATAGCAATCACATAAACCATTAATTCACATTGACAATAACTGAAAATAGAACATAAACAATAAAATGTAGAAGACAAGCCAAGACAAGAGAACACAAGAATTTGGCTAAGGAAAGGGAAAAACCCCAAGATGGGGGAACCCTTAATCAATTCTTCTTATTATCTAATATCAAATATTCAGCAGAGAGAGAATATCGAATAGAGTACAATAGATGATCCAATGCCACTATCCTTAGTCAAAAAGATGGCCCAAACAAAATATGCAATCTTGCTTGGGCTTGTCCTCACCTGGGCTGTGATACCATGTTAATTTTAGATAACAATGGTATGTTCTATCCTTGTATCAATTACTTGAATGTCCTTTTATTAGCCCAATGATAATTTCCACTTAATTTTCAATAGCAATCACATAAACCATTAATTCACATTGACATTAACTGAAAATAGAACATAAACAATAAAATGTAGAAGACAAGCCAAGACAAGAGAACACAAGAATTTGGCTAAGGAAAGGGAAAAACCCCAAGATGGGGAAACCCTTAATCAATTCTTCTTATTATCTAATATCAAATGTTCAGCAGAGAGAGAATATCGAATAGAGTACAATAGATGATCCAATGCCACTATCCTTAGTCAAAAAGATGGCCCAAACAAAATATGCAATCTTGCTCTTGGTCAACAGCAGTGAAACAACCCTAACTAGTGGTCAACTCAACAACAAAATAGTCCCCCTTGAGCTCAATCAAAGTCAGAGTAGCTCGACCTTCTTTGGAGGGCAAACAACAACATAAAGAATGAACTTTGGATTGTGAAACAAAAGATCAGCTTTGCAGTCAAACAGTCACATTAGGCCTGTAGTCAACCTGCCCATAAATCCTCGTAAAATATGCCAATAAATGCGGCTTGGTCAAACAGAATTAATCCTCCAAAAATCGCAGCCAAAACAAATCAAAGGAGCCTCGGTCAATCCAGGTCAAATACGGCTGAAACAGAAAGTCAACATGTAGTCAAACTATCCTCCAAAACTTCGCACGTGTGAGATGAAGCAAGTTCCCATGATTTGTATGACCCAATCAGACGAGGAGAGAGAAGAATGATGTGTTGTGAATGTGCCAAATGAGGTTGGAGATCTCTTCTATTTATATGTGATGGAGGAGGGTCAATTTGTCCAACTTGGCCCCAAGCCAACCTTGACAAATTGGACATGTGTGCGCTTGACTTGAAAAACATATTTCTCCTTGTCCGATTTCAATGAACCTTAGTTTAGTTTTGGTCCTCTCGGAAAGCGTAATTCAATCCAATAATCATCTTCATCAAATGAGCTTCCTCTTACCGCTCAAACTAGCAGGGGACCTAAAGGGGATCCCTAAAGGACAAATGCTAGACCAAGGGCAACAAATGGAGACTTAGCCCATTGTCACCTTAGCTAAGGCTCCCTTCTATTTACAGAATTGGGAGGAGACCCGGTATATTATGGAGTCATTGACGAAGGATAAGTCAATGAGATGATGGGGGAGACCCTAATAATCCCTTTCCTAGAAGAGTTAGAAAGATAAGGCTTGCTTGCTTTCTAAGAAAGCTACAATGTCTTCTAGGGAAAGGAAGGGAGTATTTAAGGGTTAGGTTTATGAGACATGACTTATGAAGGAACTTCCCAATCCCTAAAATCCTTATTGTAATTGGTATCCTGGATGGTTCTTGAAAAATTGTATTTTCAAAGGAGCGGGACCACACGGGACGCAATCTAGGGTAGGGGAGAAGAGTATGACAACCAATGATTGTCCCTAACTTGGACAAGGTATGGAAATGGATCAAAGAAAGAATATATACTTAAAGGTTTGAATTGATCCAATAAGGTACTAGCCTTTGGGGATGTTAGGGAAAAGTTTGATCCCAAAGTTAGGGCTTGGCTTTTCTCACAACTCCACTGTTGGAATGGCTTCAAATTTGGAGGAGGTCTTGAGGAAACACCAACGCAGGAGACCCTAAGAGATCGAACTTTTTGGATGTGTAGTTTGCCAGGAAATGATGCCCTAGGTGACCCAACTTTGGCAGACCTGGGAAAAGGTGAAAATATTTGATTTAGGTGACCACCTTATGGTAGATCAATGCCCTATTCTTGGGAGAATGGAGTCTATGATGAAATAATGAGTAGGATTCTTGATTCTTGGTCAAGGAGGCCTCAAGATCACTTTGGTACCTTTCTAGATCAAGGAGAAGCAATCTTGCATCTTTTATACTTCGATGTGCAAAGGAGATGGCTTATCAAGGTCGAATTCTTTTATAGAATTACCCCTACCAGATTTCGTTCATATTACATGGCCCATACATTGAGAGATGCTATAATAGAGAAAAAATTCCACAATTTTAAACAGTAAATGCTTTCAACAATTAGCCCTAGAAATAGTGAAAATCCCAGTCCAATGTATATGACAAAGTAAACAAGAATAACATTAAAAGCATGTACTTACATGTAACAGAGTATATCCAACCATCCACAATTGACAAAAGAGAAGCTCCAAGATAAGATAGACCAATATCCACACATCAAAATTCATCCATAAAGCTCCAATTCATGCTCTAGAAAAAGTGTGAAATTCTCAAAAGAGAGAAGAGATCCAATCCAAAGTGATGATGAGATAATGAACTCATATCACTTGTATTTATACACTAATGAGGAGTTCGAATTAGCCTCCTTCGCCTACATAAGCCCCAAAAATAAAATAGTGTTCTAATAATCCAACTTTTGGTCACAAGCCCACCAAACTAGCTCATGAATGAAAAAGTAAACCTCTCATGAGGTCAAATATTAATCCATGCATGTCATAGGGCCCTCTAAGAGGCCTATTGAGGTCCATGGGTGCCATAATGAAGAGTAGGGCCCTCAAAGCAGTGGACAAGGGGTTGGCCCCTTGTAATACCCTGTGGTGCTCCAAATGACATGTGGGGGGTAGACAAGTGTCCTCATGGGTCTCCAAACAAATCTAAGATGCCAGTAGATCGCCTACAAGGGCTAAGATGATGGTGTAGGTGATGCCACATCATCGTGCAAGTCCTAGATCATTTGCCAAGTGTATGGTGCAAATCTGGGGCCAGTTGGGCATGATGGATCAGGTGCATCTTCCTCCTCTAATAATTTAACCACGAGTAATCTATGAGTGTTTGTGGGGATCCCTGGAGTGTTATCTATTATTGTGGAGGCCCATGGCACTCAACACACACCCCACATGTGCCAATGTAGCCCTTTGGAGGATTAGGACCCCGTATAGGGAGACCAAACCCAAGATGGATACCATCTGCAATCTTGCATAAGATGCAATGTGTCCCCTAACCTTCCAATACAACAAGTCATTAGATAAATCGAGTAAATGAGCTTACCAATCATGGACCACAAGTGAGAACTTCATAATGGTCTGCCCTTCCATAATGGGCTTCAAGATGTGCCAATGTCTCCTAAACTCCAAATGGTCTTAACCAAGAATCCTATTAGGTGGTTTCCACTTCTAAAGGGGATAATATACTCAAGGTACATCCTTTAAAAGGTGGTAGCATGTGACAGATAGGTGAATGAAGTAGGGGATGAGAAGGGGCAACCTAGGCCACATGTTGGGGTATAAGGGTAGCTAATAAAAGGGAAGCCCACACTTGGGTTTATAATGTATAGGAGGGAGCAATCGTGGTACATGAGGTGTCGCAACCTTGATTTTTCCACTCTTCTATATATGCCTTTTTCCTTTTTATGATTTTCTTTGATTAATTGCTCGGGGCTCAAGGGGTAAGAGCATGATGTATAAGATATAGCAGTAAATACCCCCTTTTAAGGTAGGGCGGTTCATTGCCCACCAAGGGTTGGGACAATCATGGGTTCTTATATGATGAAGGAAGTTCATAGAACTTGTAGGACCAGGGTGATGGCCATGATGATGGGGTAGAGCTAATGTATTGGCTTTTGCCCACGTGCTAAATGTGTTTGTCCCGGCCATCTTTGCATTTTGTGGTACATTTTCTTGTTGAATGTGGCCAAATATTCTTTTATCTTTCTTTTCGCTGGAGCAACCTCCAGGGTTCATTCCAGGCCATGACCCAAGGTGTGGGAAAGGGGAAGAGGAAAGCTAGCCCTATGTGGACCCAGTGGAAGAATGTGGACCCAGGTGGGAGTAATGATGAATGAGGTAATAATGAATGAAAACATGGTAACATAAGCGGATAAGGGAGCGGGACCACGCAACCAAAATCAGGGTTTCCCATGAAATACCATCCCTAGAGCCAAATGGTCAGTAAAAGAGATCGCATATGACTAGGATCCAAGGTTAATACCTAAAAGGGGTCTAGGGGACAAGAGCACAGACCTAGCCCATTCTTTCCGCCGAATCCCCCCACTAATCCATGCCCATAAGTGTCCATGATAAGCAAACTACAATACTCAATTTTCAAATGACAAGGCATACCTTTAGGTTCAGGAGGCCCACCTTCAAACATACGATCATGGCAGACGGGCGAGGGACCACATGGTTGGCTTAGGTGGCAGAGAAATGGCACAATAAGCTAGTTGGCAGCCGCAAGGGGCTGCTAGCTGCCAGCTGAGGACCATCTTGGAAAAAAAATTTCTCCTAAGGATATCACCCACACAATGGTGGGTAATGCTGCCCAAAGTGGAATTTGGCCCTAGTTGCACACATAGTTTAAAAAACCGGCCACAAAAACCGGTAACCGGTCTAACCGGCCGGTTGGAGGCCTGGCCGGTCCGAACCGGCCTAACAAACCCGGTTTATTACCTTATGTGCCCAAAAACAGGCCCTAACCGGTCAAAACCGGCCGGTTTATGGACAACATTGTTTCTTATGTCTCCAACATATGGAAATGCTTGCAGGTGGTTTCTACTATGGGAAAACAAAGAGTAAAACCATCTCTTCTTCTTGCTAAAATAACTACTAGCTCCTTGAGAAAGGTGCCCACTTCTCAGAAGTTGAAGAACAGATCACACTCAACATAACTGCAGTTATGAGGATACCAAAACAAATCACCCATTTTCTTTGCACTCTCAAAGAAATTAATATGCATAAAATTTGGAAGGGAAAAATCAAATCTTGGTGGCCGAATTCAACTTTATATATTGAAAAACAACATCAACAAAACTGCTTGTTCAATTCTCACTGGCTCTCAGCATTTGCCCCGTCTTGCACCACTGTTAAACACTTGTTAGAAAATAGTTAAAAATAAACCAGAGATACGACCAATGGGCCACGGTCATTAAAAGTTCAAAAACTTCACACACAGAGCTGCACTTTCAATAAAGGTATCAAGAAAGAGTGAGTACGCTGATAAGTAATCATATGTCTAACAGAACTGAGATTGAAATAGAACTGAATCAAAAAAACTAATGCTTTTGTTGTGGTGAAATTTTTTGTATTAGTTTTTACAATTAGCACACCCAACTCCATCGATTCCAAATAAAATGAATCCAAATGTACATGGTCCAATATAAGAAGATGAATCCCAATTAAAAAAGATCGCTACAGCTCATGAATATACCCCTCACCTTGCATACTCAGATTTAGGAAAAGGTTTCAAGTTTTCAACAGATTTCAAAAACAACTTCCATTCTATTTTTCATTGCATAGAAGCAATCTTTCAGGGGGTCAAAGTAACATCACCATACCTTCTTCTCAATCTTTTCTTTGACCATAAACAGTTGCTCGTAGTTAAAAAAAAGTAGTTTATGGAGGTACACTGTAGACTTGTAGTAGGCCAATGGCCTCATAGCTTGCAGCATTGTTTTTGGACTTTATAGGCCATTTAGAGCCTCATTTCTTATGTATTTTGCTATTTTGTCGATGATATGTATTGCACTCGGTGCCATTTTGATATATTCACCTTTGCATGGTATATAAATGAGCAAACTTTGCATATTTTGTCTCTATTGGCTTGGAATCATGGTTTTACATCTTAAAAATAGTTTTGTTTCATTAAAAATTAATTATTTAATGTATTTTTTAAAAACCGGTTCGTTTAGACCAAACCAGTCCCGGTTAGACCGGTTCCGGTCGGTAAACCGGTTCATTAGGTGGACCGGTCCGGTCACCGGTTCCGGTTTTAAAAACACTGGTTGCACATTTTAACATTTAATTATTGTGTTCTACAACCTTGTGTACTATCCTACTTGAATAACATTTTGCTCCATGAACTTTCAAATAGGAATTCCCATCAGCGAAAGAAAGAAGCCTTTTGGTGCATTTCTCCTTTTGTTCTACCTCTTGATGATATTCTCAAAACAACTACCATCTCCTTTGCTTCTTGCCATGACTATTTACACCAACAATGATTGGACACTCTCATGCTGATTTTGAATCGAAGACAGCCTTAGTTGTCATTCTCTAATTTGCACCAAACATAAATATACTTAATGATTCCATTAATTAGATTATCTTCACAAGCTATGTTACTCAAAATGGAATGTGGATAATATATAAAGTTATACCTATACAATCACATACTGAAAATAATGTCCCCTCAATATTTTCCACGGGTAGTAGCACAATTGGAAAAAAGCATGTTGGCAAGCCCTTGTGTATCCAAGTGATCGGAAGTTCAATCCCCCTGGACATGTCTCACCAACTGAACTTAAAAAAAAGTGTCCCCTCAATATTATTAACAGATATGTATAGAAGATAAGTTTTGTGGAGTCAACAAGGGGACTACATACTTACAAATAGGCACAGAAAGAAAAACCAATCTCCACATCTTTCACACATCTCTGTATACTGACTAACTAATGATGATTGAAATGTTGATCGATGAAATATTTGACACAGGTGCCTACTCATCATCAACTTAATTACACAAAATACAGAAACATCACTTTGATGCATAACTTTACATTGGAAATTAAAATATATCAACCTCCTACTTAATATAAAGGCTTTACAATGGGTAAATCCAAATTCTCCTTCGATGCTAACCAGATCCTTTTGAGAAACTAAAATTAAGTTGTAGCAGAATGGCTTTGACTAAAGATGTAAAATAGGGACACTGGATCAACTTGAGGCATTTTAGACCAGTAGGATAGCACAGGAGTGAAAACGGATCCATTACAACTAATTTGGCTTGGTTGTGCATCAATTTATAAACTAGTTGGCCATGAAAAGCTAGCACATGCACCTAATTTGACTCAATATATTTGTAATTCTGTGCTTAGGTAGAGAGAAATTTAATATCTTTTTCAATGTTTCCTAAACTTCAGGGTTAATATGGCGTTGAGAAAATCAACAATACGTTGTCCAAATTATGATCATAAAATAATAAAACATAATTAGTAGATACACAATTAAGAATGGATTCTCAGTGAATTAGAGGTCTCAAAACAAAAATGGAATACCAAAACTGAAAGAGAGATCATATGTTTATTTGGACGCATACAACATGTATAATACTAATCACAGAATATATCATTATGAGAAAAAATGAATTTGTTTCTATTTTAGTTTACAACCATTGACACCTAAAAAAGTTTGTCAACAAATAGAAATTGTTAGATTAAAAAGATTCTAAAACTCACCAACAAGTAGATTGCAATAAATAAAAGACCCGCTGCTCCTGATGTAACACATGCATAGCTAAAGGTATAGAGAGGCTTGTTTAACGGCATTCCTACAGTAAATGACAGAAAATTTTCAGAGTTCAACATTCATGTCTGCCAAATACATGTTATGAAACCGTAGTTACCATATACATTATAATCAACTAGATTAAGAATCTATTAGCACACTAGAGGTGTTGAAATATGTAACTAGGTTTGCTCTTCATAATGACATATGGAATGTTGATTTTATGTATTTAATGAAAAGAGAAAAATAAATTTATTATTATTGTTCTTGAAGCATGGGGTTCATGGTCAAGGGAAATTTATTCTAGGTCAAGCTCCCATTGAGAGCTTCTAGGATTTGTCATTGAGTCTATAAATTCAAAAGAATTATTGTCATGTATGAATAACCCTTGTTGGGTATATTACATATTTACTCGAGTCAATATGAGTCTAAAAATGTAAAGGAAACCCCTCCAAGATCAAGGATACAAACCACAAGTCAAGTCGGCCTGCCAAGAGAAGTCGGCCTATTTTGGAAGCCCAGCAACACCTATATATAGGAGGACTCGGCTTCTCTCAAAGGGAACAGCTATGTGAACACAGAAGTTCGATCTAGCAACGACAAGGAATCTCATACCATAGCAAAGGAACAACAAGAAAAGGAAGAGCGAACAGCAGAATTGTTTGGGCCTGTTTTGAGACATCTTTTACACACGTGATCTGCAACTAGGGCACACCTTTCAGCTGTCAAACGACGAAAATTACAGTCACCACAGAAGTCCAAATTTGGGTAGAAAAGGAGTTTTCTTGGAAGCCGAATAGTTGAAGAAAAGGTGTCTCACCAAGCGAAGAAGAAAGGAATGCAATTTCTCCATTATCTTGACTGCGCGTATTGTCTAGGCCCTAGGGTTTCTGCAGTTAAGACGAATTGCAAACAGAAAGTTGCAGGTCCGAAAAAGGAGGTCGAAAGAGAAGCCATCATAATGGAAGGCTTGTTTGACTAAAGTTGACTTTGTGCAAGAAAAGGGTTCATCAGATTGACTTGATCTTGGAGGGGTTGTGGTCAAGGGTCTTGGTCATGGTCTTAGTATTTGTCAATTGAAGTCTCTATAAGAAGAAGAATTCGCTTGGGTTTTCCTCCCAAGTTGGAGAGGTTTTGGCCCTGGCTGATCGCCTATATGTTGTGTCTCTTGTCCCTTTATTGTTTATGCTTTGGTAGTTGTTTGATGAAGAAAAACACTATGATAATCTAATTAAAGAGGCAATCCTAATCGAAAGAAATAAAAAGCACTCACAGGCAGTTATCATCAAAGAGAAATCATCTAATCCTAATGCCCTAGATTTCTCAACATGTTTTCAGAGCTAACGTAACAAATCAAGGAAAGGGCATCTCATCAAGGGGCACTCAAGCATTCAAGGACCAAATCTCGAGAAGGGCACCAAAGAAAATCTAGAGGAGCATCTTGAAATCAAGATCTACAAAGAAGTGTCAAAACCCTAGATCGAAGAAGAAGTTTACACCAAAAGAAGTCTTGGGATCCTCAAAAGGCCGCAAAAACCCTACTTAAGTTGAAGAGACCTACAAATCAAAATATCTTGAAGACTATTCATCCAGGAGAAGCAAGATCAAGGACGTTGTCATCATCTTCAAAAGGTTCTACGACAATCTCCCTTTCGTTGAAGCAAGGTCCTTACCATTGAAGAAGATCATCCAAGAAGCATCAAAGTCCTCATCAAGAAGTCATCATTGATCATCATCAACAAAGACATCACCATCAAAGGATCTAAAGTGATCTCCCTCTTTGTGGAGTCAAGCATCATTCTTGAAGAGAACTATCTTCATCAAGGGGAAGTTCTCTATTATCTACATCATCATCAAATTCAAGAAGGCAGCAAGTGGAAGAAGAATCTTCACAAGTATATTTATGTCTACATTTGAATCTGTCAAAATGTCTTTTTGCAAGGAAAACAACAAATTGGTTGGGGCTTCAAACTTTCTTGCATGGAAGAAGAGGACAGATCTGAATCTCATTGAAAATGAGGTCATGGAACATGTCAAAGGCTCAATCACCAAACCATCGAAAGAAGATGCTAAAACACTTACAAAGTTTATGAAAGGGGAAATAAGAGCTCAAAGGATTCTCATAGAATCCATCAAGGATCCCCTCATCCCATATGTATCTAAACTCGAAACTTCAAAAGAAATATATGACAAACTGGTAGAGTTGTTTTCTGTAAGCACTACAGGAGAAGTTATCTCATTAAGGCAAGAACTCTACAAGCTAAGGATATCAAAAGAAGAAGGAATAGCCTCATACTTTATGAAGATATCTGAAATAAGGGATCGACTTCAAGGTCTGGAAGAAATAATGTCTGACAAGGAGATGCTACCATAGTACTAAATGCACTACTAGAGGAGTGGGGTAACTTTACTTCAAGCATTTATGGGAAGAAAGAAGCTACTCCATTCCAGGATCTATGGTCACTATGCAAGATTGAAGAAACCAGGTTGAAGGCAAAAACTGATGTAGGATCAAATGAGCAAAATCAAGCATATGCTGCTATGAGAAAAGGAAAGTTTGGGAAATTTGGTCCTTAGAAAAAGAAGAACATGTCTAAGATTCAATGCTATGGATGTCAAGAATATGGGCATTACAAGAGAGATTGTCCTAAGCTCAAGAAGGACAATAACAAAAGAGGTAGAGAAGAAGTCCATATCACCGAAGAAGTGGAGGAAGTTGAAAGGAAGAAATTGAAGAAAGAGGAAGTAAAAGAATCTCTACTATGACTAAGATAGTCTTCCTCACCTAGTTCTTTTTAAGTTTTTTTGTTGTAAGATATGGCTATCATGAGTCACCTAGAAAGAATGATAGGATGTGTCATGGCATCATAGAAGCATGTGATATTCCCACTTAGCAATTATTGCTAAGTGAGAATATAATTTTTGTACCATTTTGACAATTTTGGGTTCTAACTTAGGAGAAGTGGGTTGGAGGACCCCACTTCCAATTTTTGATTGATGGAGGCACTCACACTATGGAAAAAGAAAAAATTGAACCCTTAGTGGAATGTGGGGGCCACCAAGAAGGAAATATGCACCACCTATGCAATTTGAGCTACTTGGGAAGGAAGGGAGTTCAATGATGGGACCCACATGAGGAGGAGGCAACCAAGGTTAAATAGAAGGGGCTCACTTCAGTTTGGGGATTTTTGACAAATTGACAATTTCTTGCACTTAGCACGCTTGAGCTGCTTAGCCAAGTCTGCATCTGAGATTCTCAAGCAAGATTCTCACCCCTTGCTTCGGTGGACTACGAGTGCTAGCCCAACGAGGGTAATTGATTGTCCCTTGTGAGCATTTTCAGCATCAGTTCAAGTATTTCATGGGAATTTCGTGTTAGCTTCCACGACACAGTTGGGAGGTACGACTTGCTAGTTGGGCCAGTGAAGTTCAGGAGTTTGTGGGAGGTTATTGGGGAGGATTTGCAGTGCTATTTGTTGGAGATTTTGGGGAGGAATAACGTAAGCCTTGGAGGGAGACACTGTTGTAGCATTGTGGCATTCTGGTGACTGCGTGGGCTAGCGCAGAGGGAAAATTCTGGGCTCACGTGGGAGTTGGAGAGTGAGCTTGAGGAGCTGGGTTGAGCAGAGGATTTGAGGAGGTCATCTAGAGAGGAAAAGACCAGCATTTTGGGAGTGATTGGTGGGTTGTTACAGTGAAGTTCCAGGCAGGCCGTATTTTCAAGCCAGTGAGGAAGGCGTGGTATTTGGGGGTCATTTTCGGAGGTCAGAACTAGACCAAACCCTTTCTGGGTTTTGGTGGGTTTGTTGAGAGGAGCCTGGGCTAATTTTGCAGAATTTTCTGAGCACCGAAGGAGGGTCTTTCAGCAGTTTCTTTCCAGCAGACAAAGCAATTCTCTACAGGCAGCGCAGGGCATATTTGGGGCAACACATTCCCTCATCTAGGCATTACATTTTCTGACCTGGGACTTGTCTAGCTTGCCATTGTGGCAAGCCCAGGTGCACTCTTTCCATACCCATTGTACCATTGCTCCATATATTAAATAAAATGGCTCAGCTGGATGGTGTTTTTGAGAATTTTTGGGTGTCCACTTATATTTCTGAATTTTGTGTGTTTATATCAGTTTTTGGCTTTGTTTATCACTGTATTTCCTAAGTAGGAATATTACAGTGGTATCAAAGCTCAGATCTTGGCTCAACCGTGGGAGTTCTTTTCCATGACCTTGGAGGACAGGCAGAACGTGACTTACCAGAGGCAGAGATACCGGAGTAGGGAAAGAGAGTTGGAGATCACCCCTAACATGGAGGCACCAAAATAGGCAGTGGAGGAGATGAATATGGGGGAGCCTAGGAGTACAGAGGAAGCAACGTTTGACAACCTCTTAAAAGCCCTAAACAATTTAGCTAAAGGGCAGAAGGAGATGTTGGAAGAAGTAAAGCAGTAGAATTGAGACTTATGATGCCTTTTGTTTAGACTTAGGGATTTGATTATTATGTTTATTGTTTATACTTCCTGCATGTGTATTTGAGTATATGGATGTTTCTAACCTCCTTGATGAGATATGATGAGTGGATCCTTCTTGAGGATCATTTGAAATGCAGGAAATATGGCTAGAGCTGGAAAAGGTAAAAAGGCACTCTATGAGAAGGTGCACAGGTATTTGGGCACTACAAGGTATTGTTTCAATGTTATGTTTAAGCTATTAAGCCCCTAAGGTATGATGAGATTGTCTCTTTCTTTAATGGTCCATGCATATGAAAGTGACTTGGATTTATGTTTCCTATGATGAAATGGTGCACCTGGTGTTTGTTGATTTGGGGTAGCATCGAATGTGCTCTAGGCCTCAAATTTTGCAGGGAGGCTTGGGCACATGTATTACAAAGAACCCAAAAAGCGTATTGGAAAATTCCACCCAGAGACAATTTTATTAAAATAATTAATATTTTTTGATGGTACCCTAAGTCTAAACTTAGGAAATTAAAAATATTAATGGGTATTAATCTAATTGTGGGTGTAACTTCTAGAAGAAGACGAGGATCAAGCTAAAATGATCTTAGCAATTAATTAGCTTTTAATCTAGGCCATTGAATGTCAACGAGAAGATTATTTAAGGGAGCTTGAGCATCATTTGGAACACACACCAAGAGATCAAGAGATCAAATTTCTGAAGTGAGAAATTCTCAAGAGGTAATTTTGATCGAGGAGATTTCTTGCAGAGAGTGGCAGTAAGTATTTGGAAGAAGGAACTTTTCCTGGGCCGGAGAGTACGAGGTAGCAAGAGGGCAGAACGGCATCCAGAGAGAGTCAGACGCTGGCACACGTAGAGCTAACACAGTGGCAACACAGGTCTTAGAGGGAGATCAAATTCGCGCTGAGGAAATCGAGTTTCAGTGGCCGAGAGTCGAGGTGTGAGACTGGGAGGCAGAGATTCAGATTTTCCAATCATTAGAGGGTCCAGAGAAGGAGCAACGTGATACCCATCAGGGGTGATGCAGGAACTGCGTAGGAGTGATGCAGTTCTGCGCAGAGGCTTCTGTTCGGCGTGATCAGACTCAGATTCTCCCAATGATAGGGAGAGATCATTTCACCATTCATTTTTTCCAGTTTCTCTCTGTATCGGATTGCTAGTTGAGCATCCAAGAATTGTACTTAGATTTTCCCCTGCATAATAATAAAACCCTCAGAACTATTGCACTGGTTTTCCCACATTGGGCTTGTCTGGGGATATTTGTCCAAAAACAACAGTGTCATTTGTGTTGTATTTTCTTTCTTGCTCAGTCTCTTGTTTCCGCATAATATTTAATTAAGTGAATGCTACAGTGTCTATGTTTCGATATTTGACGTAGGAAATTGCAAATAATTTGGTTGATTAATTTAACAAATAGAAGAAACATTATCAGTTGTTGCAATAGGAATTTTGGTTGAGGAATTTTCACACGGTATCAAAGTTGCAGGAGAAGCAAGAAGAGCAGAGCTGGTAGATCCAGCGCTGAGAAGAAAAGGGAAATCAAAAAGCTGCAGGAGGCAGTAATTCGAAACCCTAGAGGGTTTGCGCAGTTCTTAGCCGGAGGGTTGAAATTTCGAGGCAGTCTCTCTACGAGAGAGTCGATGGAGAGAAGGGCTTCCAGATCGAATTTTTGTGGGGGCAGAGGGAGCATTGTTGAAGCCTCAACATGAGGAGAGCTGGTGGGACGTAGTTTTTTTCTACAAGTAGTTTGTTGGGTAGAAAATTATCAGAAGAAAGAGGAGAAGCACGACTGAGGGAATTTCTTCCTCAGAGAATTCCTAGCCAAGGAATTTGAATTCTCTAGAGCTGAGCAGCAACAAGGGGCAGTAGTTTTACTAGCTCCAGCAGGGAGTGTGTACGCTAGCCCACCAGCAACACAAAGGAGAGAGGAGGTTATTCGACTTTCTATTTTTGGCAGAAATGTCAATCAGTGGCTTGAGGGATCAAGACAAGTTGGACAGAGCTTCCAGCTATGTCATCTGGAAGGTTAGAATGTCATTCCTTCTAGATGAGCATGCCCTCAAGACATATGTCGACACCTTGGTGTTTGTGCCTACAAATCCAGATCCGCTGAAGAAGTACCGATTAGAAATGGCGAAGGCTAAGAGGATGATTGTTGATGGAGTAAAGGATCACATAGTGTGTCATGTCGCCAGCAGAGGGACTGCTAAGGAGATGTGGGATGTCTTGGCAACGTTATATCAAGGATCTTTCAAGCAGCAAACAATGTACTTGGAACAAAAGTTGAGATCTGCTCAGATGCAAAAGGGGGAGCATGTGGATCCATTCCTCATGAAGCTTAAGGAGACTCGTGATGAAATGTCTCTTACGAGGCATACACCTCAAGATTCAGAGTTGGTTAGATTGGCCCTCAATTATGTCTCAGATGAGGGCAAGTCTTTGTCTAGAGTATCCTGGACACGCAGTCTTGCCGAATTGGGATGAGATGTGGGCAGCTCTAGAACAAGAGGAGCTGAGGAGAGACTTAGTCAAGGTTAAACGTGACAGAAGTAGCAATAGTGGGTCGAAGCCCAAGGAGGAGGAGGATAATGTAGCCCTTGCATCGAAGGGACAACAGGAGCAACGAAGACATAAGAAAGACGCCTTGAAGATCAAGTGTTTCAGGTGTGGTGAAATGGGTCACTACACTACTCAGTGTCCTCTCAAGAAGAAGGACAAGGATGAGAAGCACGTTCTGAAGGCTGCACCCACGAAGATCAAAGATGAGTTCACCATGGCCATCGAGGTACCTCTAGGAGGGCGGTGGGTTGATTTGGAGTTGTAGTTCGAAAGAGCTACAGATGGGCAGGATCCTTGAGGAGTCCACCTCTTGGATCAATACCTTGCTACGGGAGCCCAGTATTGTGGTAGCAGGATGGACTAGTGTCGGATGGTGGCGAGGAGTGTCGAGGAGACAACTGCAATGGCTAGGAGCGCCAAAGACTGAACAACGTAGAGCAGAGTTGGCAGTAGTGCAAATGGCATAGAGCAGACGTCGGCAACAGTGCAGTAGATTCAGAGGGTCAGCGCAGAGACTAGCAGCGGCCAGGCTTCAACATTCACGTGGTATCATACTGAACACAGTTAGTTCAGTGATTTTGGATGTTTTTCCTTTGCTGATACAGTAGCAGCAACAGTTTGTAGTGCAGTGGAAGTGGCAGTGCTAGCAGTAGCACAAATGCAACACTTGAGAGGACACTGTAGTATGGATGCAGTGTTGGCAGTGGTAGTGTCAGCAGCAGTACAGTTGCAGAAGCAATGCAATGGTTGGTGGACAGCATGTTAGACATCAGCAACGCAGAGGAAGATGCTTCAGAGTCAGAGCAGTATGTAGCAACATATATTTCTAGAGCACATTCCTCGCTAAGAGGGAGTGTTGATTTGGGGTAGCATCGAATGTGCTCTAGGCCTCAAATTTTGTAGGGAGGCTTGGGCACATGTATTCCAAAGAACCCAGAAAGAATTTTGGGAAATTCCACCTAGAGACAATTTTATTAAAATAATTAATATTTTTTAATGGGACCCTAAGTCTAAACTTAGGAAATTAAAAATATTAATGGGTATTAATCTAATTGTGGGTGTAATTTCTAGAAGAAGACAAGGATCAAGCTAAAATGATCTTAGCCATTGATTAGCTTTTAATCTGGGCCGTTGAATGTCAATGAGAAGATTATTTAAGGGAGCTTGAGGGTCATTTAAAACACACATCGAGAGATCAAGAGATTGAATTTCTGAAGTGAGAAGTTCTCAGAAGGAAGTTTTGATCCAGGAGATTTCTTGCAGAGAGGGGCAATGAGTATCCGGAAGAAGGAAGTTTTCCAGGGCCGGATAGCACGAGGCAAAGAGAGGACAGAACGACGTCTAGAGAGAGGCAAACGTTGGCCCACACAGAGCTGATGTAGTGGTAGTGCAGGTCTTAGAGGGAGATCGAATTCTTGCTGAGGAAATCGAGTTTCAGTAGCCGGGAGCCAGGGTGTGAGACCAGGAGGCAGAGATTCGGATTTTCCAACTAGCAAAGGGTCCAGAGAAGGAGCAGTGTGATACCCAGTAGGGGTGATGTAGGAATTGTGTAGGAGTGACGCAGTTCTGTGCAAAGGCTACGCAGAGGGTTTAGTTCAACGTGATTAGACTCAGATTCTCCCAATGACAGGGTGAGATCATTTCACCATTCATTTTGTCTAGTTTCTCTCTGTATCAGATTGCTAGTTGAGCATCCAAGAATTGTACTCAGATTTTCTCCTGCATAATAATAAAACCCTCAAAACTGTTGCACTGGTTTTCCCGCATTGGGTTTTTCCAGGGACATTTGTCCAAAAATAAAGGTGTCATTTGTGTTGTATTTTCTTTCTTGCTCAATGTCTTGATTCCACATAATATTTAATTAAGTGAAGGTTGCAGTGTATATGTTTCGATATTTGTCGTAGGAAACTGCCAATAATTTGGTTGTTTAATTTAACAAATAGAAGAAACATTATCAGTTGCTGTAGTAGGAATTCCGGTTAAGGAATTTTTGCAGTGTTGAACATTTTGATCTTCTTGAATTCTATGAGGCTACCTAATGTTGATACATTGATATACTTGATGTTTGGCTAACATCTATCTGTTGGATATCTTGATCCTATAAAGAAGGCTAGCACCTTGACTCTAGTAGATGATACTCTTGATACTTGTCATACATAAGTCATGATGGATTTCATATAAAAGGATAGCTCATTGACTCTTTATAATGCTTGTAATGAACAAGATGAAAGTATGGGAAAAAGAGTTGAAACTCTTGTTGTGTTGATAAAGTTCTACTGAATTCCCTAACTTGATGCATTAACTTGATAGAAAGTGTTATTGTGTTCATAGTCTTTGAGATATGATGTTACATCTGTCCGTTGCCTTGAGTCTAATAACTTGATGAAAGATTGATGTCATTGACAGTGTTGCACGAAGCGCCCCCCCCCGGTTCCAAGCCCCGAAGCGCGTCCCGTACAGAAGCGCCTAGGAAGCTTGGCCGGAAGCGGCGCTTCCAAATTCGGAAGCGCCGCTTCGGCTTTTTTAGCCGCTTCCTGGAAATTTGGAAGCACTGTACGGAAGCGCCGCTTCCGAAGCGCCGAAGCGCGCTTCGTACGACGCTTCGGGCGTCGGAAGCGTGGCGCTTCGGAGGAGGAAGCGTACGCTTCCCAGACGCTTCCGTACGCTTCCCAGACGCTTCCGTACGCTTCCAGAAAAGCTTCCGGAAAAGCGTTTAGAAAATCGTTTTTTTTCAATTTTTTTTTAAATTTTAGGTGAGTTTGCTTGTTGGGGGTGGGTCCACCTTGGGTTAGGGTGACGAATGAAGGCAAAAAAAATATAAATATAGCAGATGCTCCCTCATGGTAATGTTAAATTCTTAAAGTAAAAGTGACATTCTCCTTTATTTTTCATTTTCATCCTTTTACTTAAATTTTTAACATTACCATGAAATGACTCAGGATGTTTGAGAGTGGTTCCAGCCTCATTGGACTTCATATGGAGAAAATAAAATTTCATATCCTATTCAAAATTCAGCAGACTTAACAGTTTTCAGGTATTCAGGATCAATGGGATTGTGGCATTTCATTAGATTATATCAAGTATGAAGGTACGCGATTAGCATTTAATCAAGAGCACCAAGCCCTATATGTACCCTGGTGTTGGTGGTGTTAATTGTTGAACTCCTTTGTCACGCGTCACGCCCTTAGCAAAAAATTACCTTTCAATCAAGTCAAAATCATCGATCAAACATGTTAAGCTTTTTCTACCATATTTTAAGTCTTGAATTAGGTAGTTTGATCAAAATTGGGCAATGTTGACTAATATCCCTAGACAATCGAGGTAGAGGCAAAGGCTAGACAAGAGGAGAAGAATCTAGATTCTAGATCATTAATGTACAATGGATGTTATATCTATCTTGATTTATGCAAAAATATGCATGTTTTCATGTCTTCTACAATTAATTTGGTATTTGGGATGTTTGTTTTGAGTATAAATGCAAAAAAATATAAAAATATATATATATATATATATATAGCAGACGCTTCCGCGGACGCTTCGCTTCCTAGATTTTTGGAAAATGACGCTTCGGCGTCCCCGCTTCCAAAAAACGCTTCCGCTTTGTGCAACATTGGTCATTGATATATGTTTGATTTGATGATCTAACAAATCTACTATTACATAACATTAGTATAGGCAGGTTGATGGCATGAATGAAGAGGAATGAAGTGTATTCCCATTCAGAGGGAGAATCTCTCCTCAACTTACTCATATTACCATTTGCATTATATATTATGTATTGTTGAAGTATGATTGATATGTATCTAACATTGTTGAACTGCAGCAAAGTTTTGATCTGAGGTAAGAAGAGGTTTCTCTGACTTAAAGCCTTAATCGCACAGAAGAAAGGATGCAGGTGTGACTATAGTCTCCCAGTCGCACATATACAAGCTCAAGGGTGCAACCAAGGCCCTGAGATAAGTTCTAGGTTGATTCGACCGAAGTGGCTTGCATAACATCTTGAAGAGTGCGACTGTGGGTCCCAGTCAAACAGAGGAAGGCCTATGGGTGTGACTATTCCTACAAAACACAAAAAAATGAAGACTTGTGCATGAAATCAGATGTTCACCTGGAAGATGCCAGTCCTACATATGTGTTGCAGACAACGAAAAGATCTAAAAGCTTGAATGTTTTCTATAATATGAATATGTAGACTAAACTTGTGTTTGCAGGTGACCGAGATACAAATATGTCATTTTGTTTATAGGTTGTGCTACAAGAGTTTGACTAGATTTGGTTGACTAAGATAGATGAGCAATGTTTGGAGTTCTGACATGATGCTTGACAATGACTTGGACTTGATGATTAAGATATGTTTTGGACTACAAATCTCTCTACGATAACAAATTTGGTTTTGATCTGATGATTAGTGATTCGATTTGAAGTTTAATGATTCTCCTTGATGACAATGATATATGAGCATAATGACTTCCAATGACTTGTATTGGTATTCGAGAATGGTTTGGTATTGGCCTCCTTGTTCCTTGCACAATTGACAATTGTGATTCAGTATGAAGATGGAACTTGCATATGCCTTTGTATCTAGTGACATAAATGACTTGTATTATGATTATGAGAATGACTTGATGAAGTTTGGATTGGTATTGCATGATAGATGACAACTTGTTGGCATGTAAATAACTGAAGTCAAAACTTGATATGGGCTCTACTTGTCACCTGGTTAAAAGAATTAATACTGATATTGATGACTTTGATAATAGTTTTGATTTGGCTTCTAAACTTTGATGAGCTGACTTTGTTGATGTGATGGTACAACATTGATTTATGTAAGGTTGATTATGTTGGTTTAGTAAGGCATTATGTCTGCCAAGAGAATTGCATGCAACAAACTCCCCGATCTAGATATGTCCATATTTGATAGTTATCTGATGAAGTCAGGATGATGAGTTCCAAGGTATGGCTTTGATTTTGATTATGGTTTTGGTTTTATATACTGATGGTCTACTCTTGATAGGTGATGAGCCTCTGATTGTTGAATTTTCTAAGTCTATCCGTTAGAAAATTAATCAGTATTCTGCTTGGTTTATTTCTTCTAGACAAATGTCTCCCAATAATCAAAGACTCTATTAAGTGCGGTCCTCACCATCAACCCCTGATCCGGCATGGCCCCTATGGAAGTTAGCTGGTCATGAATCTCCTTCAACCGACCGAGGAAGACATCTATCTTCTCTCCCTTCTGCATCTAGTATGACCTTAGCTGGTTCTCTAGAAGCATCTTCCTCTGCACAGAAGTATGCTGGTACAATGTCTTCAAAGTGTCCCACATCTCCTTTGTCGTTTCCTTCTCGGCAATATGTGGTACAACATGATCCTTGACCCCATCAAGGATGATGCACTTTGCCTTAGCCATTGCCTCCTCGTACCTTTCATTAGCTACCAAGTCAAGTAGGATAGCCATCACTCTCAAGGCGAAGCCCTTGATACGATGTCTATCTAGACTGGACAAGTTCCTTTCCTTCCAGACCACAAAGTTGGACACTCTGTCCAGCCTGTCCTAATCTCTCAGTCCATTCATGACCATCTCGTTGCTCTTTTGTCGACTCCTCTGAGTCTCTCTACTTCCCACTTGGAAGTTCTCTGTTCGACTCCTGCTGAGTCTCTCTACTTCCTGTCTGGAAGTTCTTGGTTCGACTCCTGCTGAGTCTCTATTTCCCGTCTGGAAGTTCTCGGTTGGACTCCTACTGAGTCTCTCTACTTCCCGTCTCGAAGTTCTCTTTTGGACTCCCTTTGAGTCCCGATTTCCCTCCTGGAAATCCTTTTACCAATTGTCAAGTTGCTCTTCTCTGATCGTTTGTGCAACTGCAACACTAATCCGGATTCCTTGGCTAGAAATCCGCCTAGGCGGCAACTCCCTCTACCTTGGTCTTGCCCTGTTAGGTATTGTTCTAACCACAGTACCCCACCAGCTTCACTCCCGCAAATTGCCCATAGCTTCCTTCGCCCCAACAACTTAAGGACTGAGCCTCTCGGCTCTACGCAATCCCGGCATCGGCAAAACAACTCCCTCAGCCAACTGTGCCAGCCCTCCTGGCCTCTATGCTCCTCAGCGTCTGCATTGGCCTCTCTCTAGCCCAGACTGATGACGCAGTCCCTATGCATCAACCCTTCCTCTGTTGCTTTTGCAAGGATCAACTACTGTCACTTGGGACAGCTGATTCTGCTGCAAATCCTCTACTCAGTTGATGCCTTCAGTTTTCCTGTGATCTGCAACCACCCTCTGATGCCATGTTGAATTTTCTAAGTCTATTCGTTAGAAAATTAATTTGTATTCTACTGGTTTATTTCTTCTACTTGTTTAAATTCAAACAAGTTATTTAATACATTTAAATACCGAAATAAACACAATACAGTCACAAAATCTACAGATCATCAAATGAAAGAAAACAAGCACACAAGTGACACCGTTATTTTTGGACAAATGTCCCCAGAAAAACCCAATGCGGGAAAACCGGTGCAGCTATTCAGAGGGTTATATTATTATGCAGTCTATTTGAGTACAATTGGGTTACTAACCGGCTCACCCAACAGAGAAAAATACATGGCGACGATACCTCTATATCCGGAAATAGGTATTTAGAAAACCTGTCCCACAAAACCCTCTCCGGCACAACTGAAGCTCAACACTGGCCCTTCTGGCCTCTGTGTCAGCCCTCTAAGGCACTACACAGCCTCTGGGACCCTCTGTGTCACTCCAGCAACCTCTGCATGGATGACACAGTCCCTCTGGCCTCTGTGCTGTCTCTGCTGGGCTCTGCGTGGCCTGGACTGGCTGCTGCTTTTGTTCTCTCTGCTTCTACATTGGTCTCTTAGTATTGTCTCTACATCTCTGCCTCGTACTCACTGCCTCTCGCTACTGATCACTGATTCAACTTTGCTTAACAACCCCGCTCTAGCAAAATGAATGACTGATCACTCTAGTGTATTCTCCAACTGACCCTCAAGCCTCTTCTTATACTTTTTTTGTTGGTCCTTCAATGGCTGGGATTACATCTCTAATGAACAGCTAAGATTAGATTTGGCTTGATCCATGAATTTTGGAACCTATTAACCTAGTTTTATATTAATACCCATTAATTTATTTTTCCTAAGTTTAGACTTAGGAACTCCATTAAAAATATTAATTATTTTAATATCTCCCAAATCGGGTACAATCTGTCCAAACCATTTCTGGGTGTTGGAGAACTCGTGCTTTAGCCTCTCCACCAATTTTCATGGCTAAATCACATCCAATGCTACCCGAAATCAACACTGATGACCTAAGTAAGAGGGAGATGGCTTCTGAAGCTCGAAATGATGTATCATGGCATGATGAATCGATTTCTAGAATTTGAGAAAGAAATTCTATATTGCGAAGCTATTGAAAAATGATTTTGAATGATGAAAATGCAAATCCTTGGATACTCCAATTGAATTACAAGATGTTGTATTTGATTTGGCAAGCGATAGTTGATTGAAGTGTTGATATTCCATTTTTGAACATCTGTCCCCATATATATATATATATGTGATGTACATAGAACCTGAATAATTTTTTGATTGGGCCACTTCACTCACATAGAGTTTCCATCAAGCACCCTTTTGGGATATTTTCATGAGATGATCTATTTTAGGGCATGAGATATTTATCCTATGATATGTGACTACATGGATGTATTGTCGCTGCTAGATATTATTGTTGATGAGCATATATGAGTGTTGCCTTAATATGAGATTTGCCATGATATTATTGATGAAAGGTCCATAGCTTCATACTCGACCGAGATTAAGTATGATGTTGCTAGCATGGCTAGCTGTGTGGCAGGATGAAGAAGCTCCTTAGAGATCTGTTTGATCAAGATCTGAATATGACATGGATACATTCCAATGACATAGAATCCCATTTATATAGTTGGGACTGAGATACTTTCATATATTGAGTCAGTGTAGCTGTTCGAGATAACCTTAGGCTTGTGATTGACACCTCCTTGAGAGGGAGGATGATTGTGGTATCCTTTTGTGATTTATATGATTATTTATGATCTAATATGATATTTGATTTGATGTCCTGTATGAACAGGAAAGAGTTGCAATTGAGACAAGCAGATACCAGATTTGAGTATGATGAGAGCAACGCTGATTAAGGACACTGAGCCAACTCTTCCTCCCTGTCTAAGATCCCAAGGTGACGAATTGAGATAGTGGGCTCCTGTGGTTGAGGGAACTCTAGACAATAGGGTATGACCCCTATCTGTTACCCATAAGGGTGGAGATGTTGCTCCCCTATCTTCATAGTGTCGGAGAATGTTGCTCCCCTGTCTGGTCTTTGTAGAGTACACACAAGTTGGCATCATACCCACAAGCAGAGCTTGTTGGGAATACCGCTCCTTATTTGCCAATGGGTTGAGAGTGTACTTGGGGTGTACAAACCAAGTCGATTATGATGCAAGTGTTCTACCACATGACTATTCAGTGTCTGATGGGAAGATCAATAGGCAATATGATGGGTTGAGATAACCTTATGCGGTTCCGGGTTGAGATTGAGCTCCTCGATGTGATCCCAGGGTTGAGATGTGCTCCCCTGTGTGTTTGGATATCCTATTGCTCGACATGGGGTGAGAGTGTCCCATAGGACCTTCCCCACTGTCATGGACATGAGGTAAGAGTGTCCATTAGGACCTTCCTCATTGTAATCGGTTTGCAGGTGGAGACATGCTCCCTGATGATATGCTCTTCGATGATGATAGATGATGAGATTTTGGGTAGTAGCTCACTAATAGATATTTCAGACCATAGTCAGATGACAAATTCTTCTTCTTTTAGATTTGAGGATGTTTAGCATATGAGCAGGAACAATCATGAGATAAGCAAGAAAAAGCAAGGGAGAGATCGAGATGTACATTGATGATTTGTGATGATGAGATACCTGAGATGGTCAGGGCATGACGACTACATGACAGAGATGATCAGTGATGATACGTGATGACACTTGAATGGCATGTTGATTGATGAACAAATATTGGCAGGTGGAATTCTTCCTAGTTGAGAGGGAGCGTATAAAGGCTCGTTTTTGAATCTTGGATGTACAACCTCATTTATAAAGGATAATTTTGGATTTTGAATCATGTAATCATCTATGCGAGTTAACATAGACTGAGTTTTCCTTCTAAAATGTCATTTATGTGTCTCATTCTTTTTTTTTCTTGCAAGATGCATTATTAACTTATTTGTAAAAAAAATACATATATATATATATATATATATATATATATATATCACATTTCGCCCGAAACGTCTATCTAGTTGGGTATTAAAAACTAACATGTTTTACAGAGACACGCTGGGGGTGGTGGAGAATCCCTTTCTTGCTAGGAAGGAATGTTGATTTTGCAACCTCAAAAGGTATTCTACATTGTCTTGGTGTCTTAGCATGTAGAAGATATCTAATTGCTTCTTTAGGTGCTTTCTTTGTAGAGTAAGTGATTTTATGATTTTTTTCCCAAGGTTAACTTAGAAAAAGTACAATAACTAATTAATTAATTATTGTGGACTATTAGGCAAAAGCTCTGAGGATAAATAATAAAATTATTTAAGTGACTTAGATATAATCTCAATTGTTGATCTCAAGTGAGGCTTAGGATTTAAATCTAGCCATTCATCACTCAGGAGATTGAGGTTAAGGATTTTGGCTTAATGAGATTATAAAATAAGCGTAAGGGAGATGAAGACACAATTGTTGAGGAAGCGATTTTTTAAAGAGCGAAAGGCTTTGTTAGACTAAAGAGAAGTGAGAAGAATTGTAGCAGGAATTTCCAAAGAAAAATTCAGCAAAGTCGAAGCTAGGGAGAGAGAGGCTGACTTAGCTGAAGAGGAGGACTAAATTATTGGAGAAGGGCTGAAATATCCAAAGGCCGAATTACTAAAGTGCGCAAAGGTCGTACAAGGGAAAAAAAGGGGTTGAATTGCTAGTGAGGGAGGAAATTTTTTCCAAAGGCACGCTTCTTCAGTACTGCTGATTTCCAGGGGCTGATTTCCTTGAGGCTGATTTTTCCCAGTGGGGCCGAGTTTCAGGTTCACAGTAGTTGCATTTTTCTGTGTATTCTCTGTGGGTCTAGGACCAAATTTTCCTTAGAAATTTAATATGAAGGAATATTTTTTTGGTTACAAATTTGCTGTGGTAGTGTGATTATTTCCCCAGTTTACTTCTGCTGCATTTTATTTCTGAGTTAATATACCAATGTCTTTGTTTTAGTAGCAATTTCAGAATTATTTGAGATAAATAATTTCTTGGTTTTTAATAAAATTGTTGAAGTAAAATAAATCAGATCTGGTATAAAACAATTAACAATTTCAAGTAACATAGTGGACATGGTAAATTGAATTGAAACTAAACGATGTAGACATGGTAAATTGAACAGGAATTAAATCACGAAACCGATATTTTGTTTTGACATCAACTGTCATGCCTATGTAATTATTAAGAACTCACCCAATGTTTCAAGTAAAATTCCGAAGAATACGAGTCCAAGCGAAGGGATTATCCAATTTAAAATTCTCTCACTATGCCCCTGTAAACAATCAGATGGTCAATTAATAGAACCTTATGAATCAACAACATTTATAAAATTCTGGCAATGAAACACTGTCATTTTGAATCATATGAAACAAACAAAAGTGCTCTAAAAACTTCTCATATGATATAAATCATCAGTCAATAAACAACTTAATATTATAACATCACATAACTTCTAATAAGGATCATGCACATTTAAGTCAAAGGATATTGCTACCCCTCATATTATATGAGAGGGAAATTTGTGATATTCATCACATCACAGGGTTTCAAGACATCATATAGGGCTACAATGGACTTGAGGTATAGACCTCTTTTTCTTGGAGGTGATGCATTTTTAGGTTGAGTAGATTGATGATTTCTAGATCAGGCTCTTATAGATTTCCGTACCTCTTCATGGTCTTGCATGTAATGTTACACATTAGTTCATGTATGATGGCTCTATCCCCCAAGGGTTGGATACTAGTAGCATGAGATGAGAAGTGGCTTATGTGATGGATTGTCTTGGTGTTGTGTTTTCTCTTCATGATTGGATATCTCTGATTGATGGAGCTTCAGGGTAAGGAGTTTATGGCTTCATTGATAGTTGTGGGATGCTTTTTGGTGTTGATATTGTCATCCTAACACTAGCGCATGTGCTTTTCACATATGAGTAGGCAAGTTTGTTTGAAAGGGGCCACCCACTTTTGCACCTTGACCATGGTGAAGGAATATATGTTAAAGGACAAGTTACATATGACATTATTTTAATGATGAGGCCACTCCCTTGATTAATTCATTTAATGCATTAGCTTATTTCATTACTTTTAACTCATGACTTAAAGATGGGGATGATGTCATGGCATATATGTTCACAAATCATACTTTAAAGACGTCGACCTCTTTCCTTACCTCATGCAATTTTATATGGCACATGACATGGTGTGGATAAATTTATTTATAAATCATGTGAGGAGGTTTCCATATGACTCACATACATTGAAGCCATCAATTTTTTGTTCTCGATATAAGTATAATCTTTACCCATTAAGTTGAGCCCCTCTAACTTGGAAGAGGTTCATAAATGCCTTTGGCCCACAATCATTGAGGATTTGTCTATATTATTATTACACCAACCTAGATCCATCTTAACTCTGGATCTACCAAGCACCGAGTGTAATATTCCTACTAAGAATTAACAGTGATAATTAAAACAAGAACACCACATGGAACACAAAAGTTCAACATGCAATTGGACACCCTAATTTTAGCCAAAAACTGTGCCAAGCTTAGCCATTTTATTATCAAGAGGAATATACAATATATGTATGAAATATGTGCACCTAGGTTTGCTAGAGCAAGCTAGACAAACCGCAGTTGAGAAAATGTGTTGTCCGAATGCTGGAAAGTAATTCCTCTTTAAGCTCAGCATTGGCTCTGGAAATCTGTAACTGTTGGCTAGAAAGAGACAATTGTTTGACCCATCTAGAGTGCTCAAAAAATTCTATAAAATTAACCTTGGGCTCTCCACATCAAACCCATAAAGACCCAAAAAGGGTTGGGCTTAGTTCCAACCTTCTGAAATTACCACCAATTAGTGTGAGTTTCTCCTCCAGTTGGGTAATTCACATTACCTGAGAATCTGCTATAAAAGCCCTCCAAAATCACTGAGAAGACCTCCCAATAATCCTCGTGCATCCTAACAAAACTCAACCCCAAACTCCCAGTCAAGCCTCCACAACGAATGCCCTCCTCAAGTGACTGCACAGGACCAGTTAAACCACCACTGCGCATGCCCAACAATGAGAAATTTGGCCTGAAGAATGGTCACCCTATCTGCCCAACGATACATTGCAAAAATGCTATTAAATACCAAGGGAATATTCCCCTAAATTCTAGGAATCATCTTTGCCCGTAAGCTCTCTCCCCACAAGAGTGCATGGTCCCTTTCTGCGCCCAGTTTGCTCCAAAGTAGCTCGAATCTCCTAGGGTGGCACTCGAAGTCCACCGAAGGAGGAGTTGAGATCTCCCCACGGAAATCTTGTGTGTTGAACAACACTTCATAGACTTGGCTCAACAACTCAAGCGTATAAGAGAGTTTGTTTGTCAAATGATCAAAAAGCCCCAAATGATGTCTCCTCCTATTTATCATTGAGCTCTCTCTCTCCATGTGGGCTCCATACATCGACCCCATCTTCGCCCTCTCTCTCCACAAGTGTGTTTCCTCCAAGGCGTGCATATTCCTCTTGGGGTGGCCCCCACCTTCCACTAGGAATTCGATTTGCCTCTTTTTCTTATGTTGGGGCCTTCTTGAGTCCAAAAGTGCTAAGTGGGGTCCTCCTCACCCACTTTCCTAAGTATAAGATGTAAAAACTTCAAATTTGGCAAAAATGATCATTTACTTAGCAAAATTGCTTAGGAATATCACACCAAGAGGGATCAAATATGTTTTCACTTTAAAAAAGGTTTGTATCTCAAGAGATTTGATCCCTCTCAACACTTGGTAGATCTAGAGTTAAGATGGAGCTAGGTTAGTTTTAAAAATAATATAATTTATAGTTTTTATTTCATGTCTCAAAAATACTTGATATAAAATGTTAGGGGTTTGTTTTCTAAATATTATTTTGATAAATTAATATAAATTATAATATATCAATAGTAATTTATGTTGAAAATTTTGAAAAAAAAATAATAAATATTTATTTACTATTTATTTAATTATTAATTTTTAATTGTTGAAATTTAAACTTGTAAATTAATAAAAATTAATTATTATCTTAAACTTAATCTAGCATAGTCTAACTAATAGATGAAATGACTTTTTGGCTGAAATTCAACAATACAATTTCTAGCAAGATTGTGATTTCTTGTAACACTTTTGAATGCATAAATGGAATTTGCAACCTGAAAAACCCTCAAGACACTTGATATTCACAAATTAAACAACCTAAAAATATGACTTTTAAAAATTTGTATTGGATTTTGAGTAAAATTGACCAGAAAAATGCTTCAAATAGAACCATTTCATTTAGTAATTAGACTACCTGAACTTGATTCATAATCTTGATAAAAAATATTATAATCTTTAATTATTAATCCATTTATAAATTAGTGTTTAATTCTTGATTATTTATTTTTAATTTTTTAATTTTACTTATAAATTGAGATGGACATTTTCATACACATTATTTATTATAATTATTATCAAATGTTTAATGAGTCTCTCATACACAAATATTTGCATTTATTAAATCATTAATATATATAATTATATTTTATATTAATTATTTTAATGGACCACACACATAATTTGTATAATAAATTTATTACTATGTTAAATTTTGATGGTCAAATTTAACTACCCTACATTAATATTAGTTATTTTTTATTAATCTTAATTGATTTTAAAAATATTATTAAATTATGAATTTTTTAATTTTTATTAAATTAAATATTATATATAAATATCACTTGAGTCTATAACTTACTAAACCATTCATTTTTAGTCACTAGATTTGATTGTGTTAAAGTAACTTTTGAGAAAAGTGTTATCACCCATGGTTTGGTTATAGTTGATGGTTTTTTACTTTATATTTATTTAATCTATTAGTTTTCGCCCATGGTTTTGTACTTCATATATATATCTATATCTATATATATATATATATATATATATTAGGATGATTGAGATAGATCATTTTCAGGTGAAATTATTTGACATTCATTTACATTTTATGTTTTATATTTTGTCATGTTCCTTCCCAAATAAATTTGTAATAGGTTTTGGTCTCTCCCCACTTTTGTACAAAATTTTGTTAAGAACCCAAGCAATTTTGACTTAGGGACTTAGGAGAAATGAAGGCTGGATTAATTTGCTAGTGGAAGGTGGGGGCCACCCACATGGGAAAACGCATTGGGCAATTCGAATTTGCCTTGGATGGGAAATCGTATGGCTGGTGGAGGGGCCCACATGAGGAAAAGGGAGGCCCACGAAGTTATAAAGAGGAAGAGATCCTCACAAGTGGATTCATTCATACTTGCACATCGAAATCACTTGACTATTTGTTGAGCTGCTTAGCCGAGTCAACTCGCTGTTTAGCCACAAATCTCTCAAGTGGGAGATTCAACCTTACCTTCGAGGGACTATGAGTGCCACCCTAGAAGGCATTTTCAGAGCACCTTGAGGAGCACCGGGGAAGATTCATAGCCAGCACACTCAATCCAAAAACTAGCAGTGCATATTTTTTGGCCAGCAAAGAAGGGAACACACAGTTGTGATCAAAGCTTCATTGGGCCAGCACTTGCCAGAGAAACTTGGAGAGTTGAAGGATATCAGGAGGCCAGCCTTGGGGAGGAGTTTTGGAGCAGGTGGGTGCAACAATTGGGCAGTTCGAAACTCAACCTTGGAGGACTGTGCAGAGGGCCAGATTGGGCATCACGTGGGCATTGAGGGAGAGAGCCACAACACCGGGATCACATCAGGGAAGGGAGGAAATTCATAAGGGATCACATCTTGGTGATTTGGGGCAGTTTTGGAGAGCTTTCCCAACATCATTAAGACAGGCCGAGTTTGCCAGCTCAAGTAGGAGGACGGGCTCCTTGGGGGTTGAATTTCAAGAGTCTGAACTAGGCCAAACCCTTCATGGGTTTTGGTGGGTTTTTGCTGAGGATCAGGGAACTGGAGTTTCATAATTTTCTGAGCACGGGAGGCAGTGATTCCAGCACTTCCTTTCCAGCAGAAAACCCAGTTTCTGGGTGGCGTGGATTAGTTATGGCGCAGCAGTTGTGCAGTGCTCAAATCATCATTTGATCACCTGGGTTTTGTCACGCTTGTCCTTGGAGACAAGCCCAGGTGCACCATTCCTTTCACTGTTGTATTTTCCCATGATGATTTAATAAAATGGCTCAGAAGTTCTCTATTTCCAGGGTTTTCATGGGTGTATGCTGATTGCTTCTGATTTCTGATTGTTGGTTTGTCTGTTTGCCTTGTTTATCATTAAATTTCCTAGTTATGAACATTACAATGGTATCAGAGTGCAGATCATGGCTTAGCCATGGGGAGTTTCTCCTATGAGAGAAGGGGACCAATAGAACATTACATACAGGAGACAGAGGTACCGAAGCAAAGAAAGAGAGCTGGAGATCACTCCAGACACTAAGGATAGGGAAAAGGCAGTAATAGTAGAGGAAGACATGGGCGACCCCAAGAGAAGTGAGAAGATAGCCTTTGATAGCCTCTTGAAGGCTCTGAACGATCTAGCAAAGGGGTAGAAGGAAATGCTAGAAGAGATCAAAATGCAGAACCGGGAGAGAACCACCCTAAGGGGATTCCTATTTGGGGAGACTTCGGGGGCCTCTCAACAATTCGACCATCCTTCACCCACAGCACAACCTCCATCAGCGAGTGGGCCAACTCGAGCTACACTACCCTCTTTCGTGCCTTTGGCACAGGTTGAACCAGCAGGGGCCGAAGACCCTTCACAGATGGGAGAACACTTCAGAGAATGGCAGTCCATGGGTGCAGACTTTAGGGAAGCACTCTCTTTTAGAGATTTCTACAAGCTCAAGCAGAATGAGAAGAGTAAGGGTTATGGAGGACATGGCACACAAAGCTATGAGTTGCAGAGGACGATAGGGAGGATGTACTTCCCCACGTACGATGGCACTGCCAAGTGCATTGCTCGGGCCTGGGTTGTGAAGATGGACACTTATTTCCATCTTAACTGGATGACGGAGCTAGAAACCATCAAGATGACCACATTGCACATGGAGGGGAAGCCCATGACTGGTGGTTTCATGGCTTGGATACCCTGAGGCATGCCAATGTGACTTCATATGAGGATTTCACCAAGTGGGTGGGGGAGCGCTTTGACTAGAGGGATCCAAAGGCTCACTTCAGGGAGCTAACCCAACTCTGACAAACAGGCAACCCAGAACAATACATATCAGAGTTCTTGAGAGTTTCAGTGATGGTGCTAGACCTATCAGATGCTCGGAGGTTATACACCTTCATAGAGGGCTTGCTCGAGCCCCTGCGTGGACTGGTGAAGTCACGTAGACCCTCCATGCTACAGGAAGCAATTATGTGTGCCAGAGACTTACAGGGGGGGCATCCCCAAGACACGAGCACCTTTTCCTGCACGTACCCCCTTCCCCCAAAAGGGGAATGACACTAGACGCCCACCACAGAGAACCACCCAGGGACAGGGGCAGCTAGATAATGAGACACAGAAGAACCTCGGGAGGAGGAAGTTGTGCTTTACTTGTCGGGAGCCCTGGGCACCAGGCCATCACTGCACAACTGGCAAAGCACATTACATTGAGGTTTTCTCAGATAGTGACCAGGAGGACGAGGTGGAGCAAGAATGTGGTGTGGGAGACAGTGAGCAAAGAGGGGACCACCACCAACACCTCCACAAGGGGGGGCATCCTTTGCCCCATCCGAGGGAGTCCTTGCTTCTTTATGCAGGGTCCCCATATTTCTGACATTGAGGATCAGAGGCACGATACAGGGGCAGTGGGTGTCAGTCTTAGTTGACAGTGGGGCTACCCACAACTTCATAGATGCCTAGTTGGTTCAGAGGAGGGGCCTCACCACGATCGAGTTTGAGGGTTTTTCAGTCTTGGTGACGAGTGAACGTACCATGCAATGCACTCTGTATGTGCCCACTTTGACATTAGCCATGGGGAACTACTCTATGACAGACCATTTCTGTGGTCGATGTGCCAGACACCAATGTGGTGATGGGTGTCTAGTGGTTGTACTCCCTTGGGCAAGTTACCACTGATTGGAAGAAATTGGAGATGGAGTTCACTGACCCGGATGACAAATCAGTGGTCCTTAGAGGCATGCATTCGTATCCACTATAGACAATCTCAACGGATAGGATGGAGGCAAATCTGCGACATGGAGACATAGCATGGGCAGTGGAGCTGAGGGTTTTAGAGGTTGGAGGGCAGGCCCAACCACCACCTCCAGACATACAGGCTTTGTTAGACAGGTACTCAGTGGTATTTGGAGATATCCCACCAGGGCAGCCACTAGATAGGAGATTCGAGCACACCATCGAGTTGGAGTCTGGGGTGCAGGCAGTGATTACCACCCCCTATAGGCATCCTAAGGCTTATAAGGACGAGATTGAGCGGGACATCAATGACTTGTTGGCATTAGGCCACATCAGGCCAAGTTCCAGTTCCTTTGCTTCTTCAGTGGTGTTGGTGAAGAAGAAGGATGGAACCTTGCGCATGTGCATTGACTACCGAGCCCTCAACAGGAAGACATTGAAGAACTGATACCCCATACCCCGCATCGATGAGTTGATGGATGAGCTTAGAGCAGCCAAGTACTTCTCTAAGATAGGTCTATGTTCGGGGTACCATCAGATCAGAGTGAGGGATCAGGACATCCCCAAGACAACTTTTTGATGCCACTATGGGCACTTCGAGTTCCTAGTCATGCCATTTGGGTTGACCAATGCCCCGACTACCTTTCAGTCATGTATGAACCATGTGTTCCGGAGGCAGTTGAGGAGATTTGTATTGGTTTTCTTCAATGACATATTGATATATAGCAGGACATGGGAGGAGCATCTCCAGCACTTGGAGGAGGTGTTGCGTATTTTGGAGGAACAATAGTTCTATGCCAAGTTGTCCAAGTGTGAGTTTGGCCTGACCAAGATGCTCTACTTGGGGCATATCATTGGCACAGATGGGGTGAAGGTCCATGAGGAGAAGATACGAGCTATCCGTGATTGGCCTGTTCCCAGAGATGTGATAGCGCTTAGGGGCTTCTTGGGCATCTGCACATAGCTAACAGCTCCCCTCACGGATTTGACAAAGAAAGGGGCTTTCGCATGGACAGATTGAGCACAGATAGCTTTTGACCGCCTTAAGGAGGTGATGAGCAATTGTCTAGTATTGGCACTTCCGGACTTTCCCAACCCTTCACCGTGGAGTGTGATGCATCCAAGGAGGGAGTTGGAGCAGTACAATGTTAGGATGGGCACCCCATTGCTTTCGAGAGTCGAAATCTTTTACCCCATGAGAGGTCATATGCTATATATGACAAGGAGATGCTGGCCATTATGCATGCCTTGGCCAAGTTCCAATAGTATTTGGTGGATAATAGGTTCTGGGTGAAGACTAATCACAACAGTCTTCGTCACTTCATGGGGCAGCAGAGCCTTAACGACAGACAACAGAGATAGGTCAACATGGTGCAGGCTTATGATTTCGACATAGAGTATGTGCGAGAGAAACACAATGGGGTGGTTGATGCCCTATCCAGGGGACCCGCGACCTATCACTCATGAGCATTTGCCATGATTGGAAGGCCCAGTTATTGGTAGAGTATTCTAAGTACAGGAGGGCATGCGAGATTCTGGAGGGTACCCACGCAAATGAGCACTACCAGGTGATGGACGAGGTCATCTACTACAAGGGGCGCATATTTCTGGTTCCCAACTCGCAGTTGAGGGAGAGAGTGCTCCAGGCAACACATGACTCGCCATTGTTAGGGCATTAGGGGTTTAGGAAAACATACAAGGCAGTCCGAGAGCATTTCACATGGAAGGGCCTCAAGGGGGACGTGTTGAGACACATACAGGAGTGTGGCCCATGTCAGAGGAACAAAGGGGAGCTAATTCATCCTGCAGGATTATTACAACCGCTTCCCATCCCTGAGGGGAATTGGGAGAGTATCTCCACGGACTTCATCATGGGACTCCCCACACTACAGGGCAAGGATTGCATCTACGTAGTGGTTTATCGGTTGACCAAGTATGCCCACTTTTTTGCCATCCCTACCCGAAATTCGGCTTCACAGGTTGCAAAGTTGTTCTTGAGGTAGGTCTTTCGGTTACACGGGCTTCCTAAGAACATAGTGAGTGACCGAGATAGCAGGTTCATGGGAGGCTTCTGGCAGGAGCTCTTCAAGTTGGTTGGTACTAAGCTCACTCCTAGCACGAGCTACCACCCCTAGACAGATGGCCAGACCGAGCGAGTTAATCAGTGGCTAGAGGGGTACTTGAGGAACTACCTGACAGGGCAGCAGAGGGCTTGGATTGGGTGGTTGCACTTGGGTGAGTATTGCTACAACACCACCCATCACATGTCCATCGGTATGACTCCTTTCCGTGCCTTGTATGGTTATGATGCATTATCTTTTGTTGACGGTTTTGGAGATAGCTGGGCCCCAAAGGCCAAAGATTGGATCCTAGAGAGCTAAGACATCCTCGAGGCTCTCAAGGATAACTTAGTGACAGTGCAAAACCAGTAGATGTACGCAGATAAGCACTGAACTGAGAGGCATTTCGAGGAAGGGGATTTAGTGTACCTTTGGTTACAGCCATACAAACAATCCACATTGAAGTAGAAGGGGGGCGAGAAGCTACAACCCCGTTTTTATGGGCCATATAGGGTAGTCAAATGAGTTGGGGAGGTGGCCTACGAGCTGGAGTTGCCTCCGGGGAGCAGGATTCACAACATAATCCATGTCTCATGCCTTAAAAAGGTGTTGAGACAACAGGTGACAGCAGCAATGTAGTTACCCCCATTGGATGATGAGGGTCATTTGGTTTTGGAGCCTGAGGCCATTTTGGAGAGACGAGAGAGGAAGCTGAGGAGCAAGACCATTAGGGAGTTTTTGGTGCATTGGAAGAACCTGCCGGATGAGGATGCCACCTGGGAGGGTGAGCACATTCTGGAGCACCCAACGTTGAAGTTGCTTGAGGGCAAGCAACATTTGGGAGGGGAGAACTGTCATGTCCCTTCCCAAATAAATTTGTAACAGGTTTTGGTCTCTCCCCAATTTTGTACAAAATTTTGTTAAGTAAACGACCCAAGCAATTTTCACTTAGGGACTTAGGCGAAATGAAGGGTGGATTAGTTTGCTAGTGGAAGGTGGGGGCCACCCACATGGGAAAACGCATTGGGCAATTCGAATTGCCTTGGAGGGGAAATCGTATCGCTGGTGGAGAGGCCCACATCAGGAAAAGGGAGGCCCATGAAGTTATAAGGAGGAAGAGCTCCTCACTTGGGGATTCATTCATACTTTCTTAGTCGAGTCTTAAGCCACGAATCTCTCAAGCGGGAGATTCAACCTTACCTTCAAGGGACTACGAGTGCCACCCTAGGAAGGCATTTTCATAGCACCTTGAGGAGCACCATGGAAGATTCATAGCCAACACACTCAGTCGACAAACCAGCAGTGCGTATTTCTGGGCCAGTAGAGAAGGGAACACGTAGTTGTGATCAAAGCTTCATTGGGCCAACACTTGCTGGAGAAAATTGGAGAGTTGAAGGATATCGGGAGGCCAACCTTGGGGAGGATTTTTGGAGCAGGTGGATGTAGCAATTGGGTAGTTCGAAACTTAGCCTTGGAGGATTGTGTAGAGGGCCGGACTGGGCATCACGTGGGCATTGAGGGAGAGAGCCACAGCACCGGGATCACATCAAGGAAGGGAGGAAATTCAGAAGGGATCACATCTTGCTGATTTGGGGCAGTTTTGGACAGCTTTCCCAGCATCATTCATACAGGCAGAGTTTGCCAGCTCGAGCAGGACGACAGGCTCCTTGGGGGTCGAATTTTAGGAGTCTAAACTAGGACAAACCCATCCTGGGTTTTGGTGGGTTTTTGCTGAGGATCAAGGAGCTGAAGTTTCATAATTTTCTGAGCATGGGAAGCAGTGATTCCAACACTTCCTTTCCAACATACAACACAGTTTCTGAGCATCGTGGATTAGTTCTGGAGTAGCAGTTGGGCAACCCTTAGATCATCATTTTCTCACCTGGGTTTTGTCACGCTTGTCCTTGGAGACAAGCTGAGGTGCACCATTCCATTCACTATTGTATTTACCCATGATGATTTAATAAAATGGCTAGAAGTTCTTTATTTCCAGTGTTTTCATGGGTGTACGTTGATTGCTTCTCATTTCTGATTGTTGGTTTGTCTACTTGCTTTGTTTATCACTGAACTTCCTAGTTAGGAACATTACATATTTATATATGTTTTAATTTAAATATTAATTAAAACATAAGACGCCGACATATATCTATATATATATATATATATATTTCCTGACATTTAAAAATGATGAAAAACTTTCTTACATTAAAGTTATTACTTTAATATTATTTCTTCTAATTATTATGCCAGAAATAAGTTATCTACTGTATTCTTGCGGAAAATATAGAAACATATGTTGATTTGGGCAAGGCCAAGGAGGAGGGAGCTGCTACCGAGGATTTCTAGCCGAGAAATCTGGATCAGTGGTGCAGCGGTACTAACGATCGGAGTGGGGGCATCTCAACATTGGCAAAAGGGTTCCCAGGAGGGAAATCGAGGCTCAGAGGGAGTCACACCAAGAACTTATAGGAGGGATGTAGAGGAGCAGCAAGATGGCATTGAACGAGGTAAGAGACTAAGACAGATTGGATGAAGCCTCAAACTTCGTAGTCTGGAAGGCCACAATCCTATCGGTTCTAAACAGAAATCGTGTCAAGCACTTCGACTTGAGGACAATAGATATCCCAGTTGACCGAGCTGATAATGACAAGTACGAGGAGGCAATGGCAAGGGCCAAGAGCATCATTCTTGACGGGGTCAAGGACCATGTAGTACCACATATTGCCGAAAAGGACACAACAAATGAGATGTGGGAGGCCCTAAAGAAATTGTACCAGCATACTTTTGTGCAGAGAAGGATGTTACTAGAAAATCAGTTGCGATCATACCAAATGCAGAAGGGAGAACATATCGACCCCTTCCTCGGTTGATTGAAGGAGATCCAGGATTAGCTGACTTCCATAGGGGCCACGCCGGATCAAGAATTGATGGTGAGAACAACCCTGAATGCAGTCTCAGAAGACTGGGAGGTGTTTGTCCAGAGCATACTGGGCAGGGCGACCCTTCCAGATTGGGAGGAAATGTGGACTACTCTTCGCCAAGAAGAGATCAGAAGACTGAGCAAGGCAAGCAGCAGTGACAAGGGGATCAGAATCAAGAAGGAGGAGGTGGATGCTGCCCTAGCATCTGAGGCAAAGCAGGAGAAACGGATTGAGAAGGACCTCTCCAAGGTCAAATGCTTCCACTATGGGGAGTTGGGTCATTATGCGACCCAGTGTCCAAGGAAGAAGAGCAAGGGGGAGGCCTCCGAGACCAAAGCTGCGCTAGCAAGGGTAGAGAAGGAAGTGGAGACAAATGATGACTGTGCCATGAGTGCACACACACCACTTGAGCGGAAGTCAGGAAACATCGCGCTGTAGTCAAACGGACTATAGGCGATGAGGGGCAAGATCCTCGAGGTACCCAGCCTCTTGGATTAGACCTTGCTACGGGAGCCCCAAAGAGTAGCAGCACTGGCGGACGTTAGTAGAGACGGATGTGGATGGAGCGACAGAGCGAGCTACATTGGAGGATTCCTAGGACAATGTGAGGCAGCAGTGCGAGAAGCATGGGAGTGTTGCACCAGTGCAACATGGCACAGAGAGGTGTGCAATAGTGCGAGATGCATGAAGTTGTTGCTGCAGCGCGCAACGCAGAGGTTAGAAATGGAGCACTTGTCAACGACAAAGGGAGTTTCAGCATTGAGGGTGTCTCTAGCCTGACAGAGATGTCAGAGTTGGGAGATCAGTTACTTACTTCTCAATAACTGGGTTGCAGTGCCGCAGTTAGCAGTGACAGTGCTATGGGCAACACAATGCAACAGGGTGAGAGGGAGTTGCAGTACGGATACAACAGTGGCAGTCGCAGGGCCATGGGTAGCTGTACAAGATGCAGCAGTGTAGATGATGGGTAGTAGGCCTAGCATTAGCATAGGGACCGATGCCGGATGATCAAGGTGATACTTAGTGAGGAGTATTGCTAGAGCACAGTCCTCGCTAAGAGGGAGTGTTGATTTGGGGTAGCATCGGATGTGCTCTAGCCACGAAAATTGGTGGAGAGGCTAAGGCACATGAGATCTCCAACACCCAGAAAGGGTTTGGGCAGATTCAAAACAGTTTGGGAGATATTAAAATAATTAATATTTTTAATGGAGTCCCTAAGTCTAAACTTAGGGAAAATAAAATATTACTGTGAATTAATATAAAACTGTGTTAGAATGGTCCAAAAGTCATGGATCAAGTCAGATCTAATCTTAGCCGTTGATTAGGGACTTAATCTCGGCCGTTTATTTGTAAACAAGAAAAGTATAAGAGGAGACTTGAGGATCACTTGGAGAATGCACCAAGAGATCAAGATTTCGACTTTCTATGGTTGGGTTTGCTGAGAAAGTTAAGAGAGTGATCAGAGTTGCAGCTGAGGGGTAGTGAATACAAAAGCAGAGAGGCAGAGATAGCACTGGGAGGATCAGCGTAGTAGTCGGAGAGCGACGCAGAACTAGCCAAGGGTTCAAGCAGAGCCAGCCAGGGCTCACGCAGAGGCAGCCAGGAGCTATGCAGTGCCTCAGGGGGCCAGCGTGAGTGACGCAGAGGGCCAGAGGACTGACACAGTGCCTCCAGAGGCTGACGCATGCTAAGCCAGAGTGACGCTGGGCTAACGTTGGGCCAGAGAGAGCTGATGCAGTCCCTAGAGGCTGACGCTGGGGTTTCGTGGGGTAGATTTGAGTTGTGGAACTGCCAGAGTGTTTATCTAGGGTTTCAGCCAGAATATCTCCTTCCGAGTAGAGAGGTACTACTGCCGAGATTTTACTCTGTTAGGTGAGCTGGATTTGGCACCCATATTGTTTTCTAAAACTACTTAAATATTTAATTTTACCTAAGTTTAAACTTAGGAACCCCATTAAAAATATTAATTATTTTAATATAATTGTCTCTTGGTGCAATTTCTCAAAACGGTTTCTGTGTTCTTTGGAATGCATGTGCCCAAGCCTTCTCAAAAAATTTGAGGCTTAGAGCACATCCAATGCTACCCCAAATCAACAGCCCCTCTTAGCGAGGAATGTGCTATAGCAATATATTGTTGTTGTGTACTCTTATGACTCTGAAGCATTGTCCTCTGTGCTATTGATCTTTGACATGCTATCCACCACCTATTGCATTGCTGCTGCAACTATACCGCTGCTTTTGACATTGCCACTGCCAATGCTACATATGTACTACGGCTCCCTCTAAATTTCTACATTTGTGCTGCTGTTGGCACTGCCACTGCAGACTGCTGCTGCTACTAAAACGGATTTTCAACCATACCCAACTGTTCTCTGAAATGAGTAAACTTAGCTCTTCCTAGAGCCTTTGTGAGTATATCGACCACCTGCTCTCCTGTGGGAACATACTGTAGTTGTACTGCCCCACGTTGAATACAGTCCCTGATAAAGTGACAACGGATATCTATATGTTTCGACCGATCATGAAATACTAGGTTCTTAGAGAGTTTGATGCAACTCTGATTATCATAGTAAACCTTAGTTGCTTCCATCCTTTTTCTGAATAGGCTCACAAGCAATTTTCTGAGCCATATGGCTTCGCACGTAGTTGTGTTGGCTGCCATATATTCTGCTTCTGCTGAACTCAGTGCTACCGATTTCTGCTTCCTGTTGCACCAAGATATCATCCCTGATCCAACACTGAAGCAGTACCCTGAGGTACTTTTTCGGTCTACTAAATTACCTGCCCAATCTACATTGGTGAACCCATTCAAACTAATGTCCTCCCCTCTAGAGTACTTCAACCCATATCCGACTATTCCATGTACATACCTAAGTATGTGTCTTGTTGCTGCCCAATGCACCCTTTTTGGTTCCACCATGAACTGACTAAGAGTGTTGACAGCGAAACAAATGTCTGGCCTAGTGTTGACTAGATACATAAGCGACCCAATGAGCTATCTGTACAAGGTGGGATCTATGAAAATTTCTGAATCTAGACACAAAAATCCTACTGCAGTCACTTATCATCTCCTACTTGTTATTTCATTCAACAAGTTATTTAATTATAAACAATGTTGAAAAACACTACTACAGACTACACTGACATACAGATCATAAATTGAAACAATAGATGAGACAAACATTCAAGGGACACCGTTATTTTTGGACAACACGTCCCCGGCAAAACCCAATGCGAGAAAACCGGTGCAACAGATAGAGGGTTTGTATTATTAAGCAAGCAAAATCTTAGAACAATAGGTTGCCTCTCACATCGGCTAACCTTTCAAAGAAATCACGGCAACAAGAAATGCATAGCAAGGTTTACCTTGTTCTCCAAGTCATAACTAATCCATTGAGTGGCCTGACTCCGGCAAACACTACGAACTCCCAGTGCAATCACTGCTTGGGCCAGCATCTTGCCTCTAGGAGACTGCGTAACCCCTTCTGCTGGATCGATTTCCTGGAGGAAGACTATTGTTCATGCCCTCCTGGCTCAAAACCTCACTTCTCCGGCAAAATCTCGGACTTCAAAAAAATACTTTGCACTGCCACTGCAAGAGACCCTCCTGGCCTGGGTCAGCACTGCATGAGTCCCTTCCTGGACTGTGTAGGCCTCTGCACTGCCTCTTTGATGCTACTGTTGCCTCTCTGTCATGTACTCTTTGGCTCGAAACTCCTTTCCGATCCAAATCTCTGCTTCTGCCCCTCACTGCAACTCAGATCACTTGTTAGATTTTCTCAGCAAACCACGCCCTAGAAAAATCGAACTGCCTGATCAATTGGTGTGTCTCCAACTGACCCTCAAACCTCCTCTTATACTTTTCCTGTTGATGAATCAATGGCCGAGTTAAGTCCCTAATCAACGGTTAAGATTAAAACATACTTGATCCTCGTCTCTTAGAAGCTTTTCACCCATATTTTTATTAATACCCATTAATATTTTTATCTTCCTAAGTTAAGACTTAGGAACCCCATTAAAAATATTAATTACTTTAATAGCTCACAATTCAGGTGGAATTTCTCCAAACGATTTCTGGATCTTGGCGATCCTATGTATTCTAGCCCCTCCACAAAATTTCGGAGCTAGAGCACATCCGATGCTACCCAAAATCAACACTCCCTCTTAGCGAGGAATGTACTCTAAAAATACTTCCCAATAGAAGCATCACATTGATCCACGACATCGGTCCTATGTGTTGCTAATGCTTGGCCAAATGCCCTTCATCCACTGCACTGGTGCATCTTGGATTGCGGCCCATGACACTGCCATTGCCACTGATGCATTTGTACTACAACTCCCTCTAAAAAAAAATGTTGCATCATGATGCCCATAGCGCTGCCACTACTAACTGTTGCACTACAACTCAGTTGTTGAGAAGTAAGCAACTGAAAAGCCACCCAAACACTGACATGCTGGTCAGTCCGGATGCCTCGTGATGTTAAAGCTACCTCTGCTGCTAATCTGTGTTGACCCTCTGCTGCTACTGCGCAGCTGCAATCTACTTTGTGCCTCTCACACTGCTGTAACCTCCACTGCGTTGCTTCAGACTTTGGCACTCTAGCTTTGCCACTGTTGCTCCATCATCACTCGCCCCAACTGACTCCCTTCATTATGCTACTGTCATTAAGAGCTCTCGTAGCCATATGTGATCTAAGAGTTTGGGCACCTCAAGGATCCTACCCTCACTGTAGTCCTCTTGACTACAGCTCAATATCACCCCACCTCTTCTCTAGAGGTGCATGAACACTCATCGCACAATCATCATCGTCCTCTTCGTCAGCTTTCGCTAGAGTAGCCTTCGAGTTAGACTTGTCTTCCTTGCCCTTCTTCCGAAGGCACTGTGTGGCGAAATATCCCATTTCCCCACATCCGAAGCATCTAACTTTGGTTATGTCTTTATTTTTCCTCTTCTGCTATCTTGGCTATCCCGCTGATGCGATAGTTGCATCCTCCTCTTCCTCCTTGACTCTAACTCATTTGCCACTACTTCCTACCTTGGTTAACCGCCTGATCTCTTCGTGTCAAAGAGTTTCCCACATCTCCTCCCAATTGGGGAGAGAAGCCCTGCCCAAAATGCTCTGGACAAAGGTCTCCCAGTCTCCAGTGACTGCATTCAGGGCAGTCTTGACCATGACCTCAGGATCTGGTGTAGACCCTACAGAAGTCAACTGGTCTCAAATCCCTTGCAACCTAAGAAGGAAGGGATCAATTTCTTCTCGTTGGTTCTCAAGCAACATCTTCCATTGAATGGAGGTTCCCTCATATAAGGTGGTCAAGGCCTCCTACATTTCCCTTGTTGTTTCCTTTTCAGCAATATGTGGGACCACATGATCCTTGATCCCGTCCAAGATCATCCACTTTGCCTTTGCTTGGGCCTCCTCATATTTCTTGAGAGGATTAGCATCAACTGGTACAACAACTACTTTCAAGGCATAATCCTTGATGTGATTCTTGTCCAAGTCTATCAGGACCCTGGCCTTCCAGATGACAAAGTTGGATGCTCCATCCAATCTGTCCTGATCCCTCAGTCCATTAACTACCATCTTTGCTCAAACAAGTGTAGAACAGGTTCTCTTCTCCCTCTCTTGCTGCTGCCCCAGCAAGACTCAGGTCTGGATTTCTTTGGCGCTAGAAATCCTCTAAGGAACAAGTTCTTTCTAGACTCCCTCTCAGTCCTCATTTCCTTCATGGAAATCCTTTCGCCAAATAATGTCAAATTATCCCTTCTCCAATCCTCCTTTGCTACTGCTCAACAACTTGGACCCAGATTTCTTTCGGTAAGAAATTTGTCAAGGCAATGATTCCCTCTACCTCGGTTTTGTCTCCACAGACATTGTTCTGCAACAACAGCATCCCACCAACAACACAGTTCGAATCTGCACTTCTCCTATTGCCTCGACAATTGACAGATCTGAGCCCCTCAGGCTTTGCGCTAGCCTAGAGAGCTGACACAGTCACTGAGTGAGCTCCTCTCGGCTACTGCGTCTCCTCCTCCTGGCTTAGAAAGTTGACGCAAGCACTACGTGAGCTTCTGCGTCACTCCTCTGGCACTGCGTCACTCCTTCAGCTGCTCCTCTGGCTCTAAAACGCGCTGTCACTCGAGACAGTTGCCTCTCTGCAGCAGATTTGTTGGATCTCCCGGTTGATGGCTTCAGTGTCCTATGATCTGCAATCGCTCTGATACCATGTGAAAATTTCTGAATCTAGACACAGAAATCCTACTGCAGTCATTGGTTTATCATCTCTTACTTGTTATTTCATTCAACAAGTTATTTAATTATAAACAATGATGAAAAACACCACTACAGACTACACTGACATACAAATCATAAAATGAAACAATAGATGAGACAAACACACAAGGGACATCATTATTTTTGGACAAGAAGTCCCTGGAAAAACTCAATGCGGGAAAAATGGTGCAGCAAATAGAGGGTTTATATTATTAAGCAAGCAGAATCTTAGTACAATAGGTTGCCTCTCACACCGGCTAACCTTTCAAAGAAATCACGACAACAAGAAATACATAGCAGGTTTTACCTCGTTCTCCAAGTCACAACTGATCCACTGAGTGGCCTAACTCCGGCAAACATTACAAATTCCCAGCGCAATCACTGCTTGGGCTAGCGTCTTGCCTCTAGGAGACTACGCCACCCCTTCTACTCGATCGATTTCCTAGAGGAATACTGTTGTTCAACCCTCACGGCTCAGAACCTCGCTTCTCCGACAAAATCTCGAACTTCTAACAAATACTTTGCATTGCCACTGCAAGAGATCCTCCTGGCCACCGTCAGCACTGCGTGAGCCCCTTCCTGGACTGTGTAGGCCTCTGTGCTGCCTTTCTGATGCTACTGCTGCCTCTCTGCCACGTACTCTTTGGATCGGAACTCCTTTCCGATCCAAATCTCTGCTTTTGCCCCTCACTGCAACTCAAATCGCTTGTTATATTTTCTCAGCAAACCATGCCCCAGAAAATTTGAACTAACTGATCACTTGGTGTGTCTCCAACTAACCCTCAAGCCTCCTCTTATACTTTTTGTGTTGATGAATCAACGGCTGAGATTAAGTCCCTAATCAACGACTAAGATTAAAACAGACTTGATCCTTGTCTCTTAGAAGCTTCTCACCCATATTTTTATTAATACCCATTAATATTTTTATTTTCCTAAGTTTAGACTTAGGAACCCCATTAAAAATATTAACTATTTTAATAACTCACAATCTGGGTGGAATTTCTCCAAATGATTTCTGGGTCTTGGAGATCTTATGTATTCTAGCCCCTCCACAAAATTTCAGAGCTAGAGCACATCCGATGCTTCCCAAAATCAACAAGATCTACTTCTTTGTCCTCTGATGCATCTATTTTCTTCCAGTTGGTGATCATGGGAGTAGCCATGGGTTGGCAATCCTGCATTCTGAATCTCTTTAGAATTTTTGTAGCATACCTTCCTTGTCCAAGGAAGATCTTCCCATTCTTCTGTGAAGCTTCCAACCCAAGAAAATAATGCATCAATCCCAAGTCCTTCATGTCGAATTCAGCTTCAAGATTCTTCTTGCAGTCCTGGATGAGCCTAGATGACCCAGTTAGGAACAGGTCATCTACATATAGTACCAGTATAAGTGGCTCATTCTCTATTAGTAAATAATAGAGATTGGGATCAGCATCACTCTTGACAAATCCCAATTGCTGCAAGTAACTATCAATCCGACCATACCATGCTTTGGGTGCCTTATTGAGCCTGTAAGGCTTTCTTTAACTTGAAAACATGAGATTTCTTCTGATTAGTTTTGAATTCTTTGGGTTGTTCTATATAAACCTCCTCTTCTATCACTCCGTTCAAGAATGTTGTCTTGACATCCATCTGGTGAATCTCCCATCCCATTTGAGCTGCTAGGGATATAACAGATCTGATAGAGGTGTATCGAGCAACTGGGGCGAAGGTCTCTTCATAGTCTATTCCTTCTTTCTGAGCATACCCCTTTGCTACGAACCTTGCCTTGTACTTCTCTATGCTGTTGTCTGCAACATACTTGATCTTGTAGATCCATCGTGATCCTACAACTGATCTATTTTCTGGTCTAGGTACTACTTCCCAGACATCATTCGTCATGATGGAGTTGTACTCTTCCACCATGGCATCCACCCATACTTGGTGTTGAACAACTTCCTGAAAGCTAGAGGGTTCTTCAACCTGAGCTACCAATGCTTGGTATCTATCTGGTTATATATGCTGCCTCTTCTCGGGTCTAGTAGCTCCAACAAACTCCTCTGCGGCCCTCAATCTCTACCCACTTCTCTACTCGTTCTACCACTGGTGATTGGAGGCTCAACCAACTCTTCCTCTTGATCTCGCTGCTCTGTCTGTTGAGAAGCATTTGCATTTCCTCCCTCTAAGGAGATACTGCTGTTGGTCACTATACTCGACCCAAGTGTATGCTCTCCTGCCTATCCTTCTTGCTGCCCCTGCTACCCTTGGACTAACAGAACATCTCCTGACTGATGTTCTATAGGCATTTCACGAGATATCCTGAAAGCTCTATCTTCCATGAACTTTGCATCCCGTCTTACTACAATCTCCCTGCTACCAGGAATGTAGATTGTATATGCCTTTGAGGTCTCGTTGTATCCTATGAGATACCTCTTCTCTGTAGTCTGATCCAGTTTGTTGCGCTTCTCGTCTGGAATGTGGCAATAAGCCATGCTTCCAAATATCCTGAGATGACTGACTTTCGACTTCTTCCCTGTGAACACTCCTTCGGGCGTTCTCTTCCCCAATGCTCTATGAGGAGTTCTATTTTGGATATATACTACCGTGTTGCAAGCTTCTGCCCATAGATACTTAGGTAGATCCTGATCATACAACATGGCTTTGGCTACCCCAACAATAGTTCAGTTCTTCCGTTCTGCCACTCCATTCAGCTCCGATTATCTGGAGTTGTCCACTCTCTTTTGACGCCCTTCTTTGTGAAGAAATTAGTGAAATCTTTGTCTGTATATTCTCTACCATTATCTGAATGCGATACCTTTATCTTTTTCCCTGTCATATTTTCAACAAGAGCCTTAAACTCTCAGAAACGATCAAAGACCTCATCCTTGGTCTTTAAGAAATAGATCCAAGTTTTTCTGGAGTGATCATCGATAAAAGTGATGAAGTGTTCACAACCACTAAGAGCCCTTGTGGACATAAGACCGCAGATATCTGAGTGTATTAATCCTAATACACCCTCTGCTTTGTTGTTACTTCTGGAAAAAGTTGCTTTAGCGTACTTTCCTAGCACACATCCTCTGCACAAGTCATCATGTTCACCACTTAGGACCGGTACCCCTGTAATAGTCTCTCTGAGCATCCTTAGTGCTCCATGGTGTAAGTGCCCCATTCCAGCTGATTCCACCCCAAAATTCCTACATACTGAATCTCCCTTGAGCCATGGGCAGTGTACGGTGTACCTCGTCACTGTGCATACATGCCCAAATCTCCCATGATCTTACTGGCTACCCACAATTGGGCCAAGATCATGCTCTGATACCACTGTAAAGTTCCTAAGTTGGAATGCAAGTGATATTAAGCAACTAAACTGTTCAGTAGAATATAAAAATGAAACACACATTAAACATCCATTTAAATGCTGCATGTAAGGAACCATTGAGCCATATTATCAAAAATCAACAGGCTAAATACAATATATATTGGAATGGTGCACCTGGGCTTGTCCCAATGAACAAGCAAGACCAACCCCAGGTGGGAAAATGGCTGAGCTGAAGGCTGCCCAGCTGCTGCACCACTCTACACTGTGTTGCCCCAATAAACTACTGCACTAATGAACTTCGACTAGCTGGAAAGTGCTCAAAAACTGCCCAGAAAATTGTGTGCTTTTAACCCCAGACTCCTTGGACAAAACCCAGAAAAACCCAGAAGGGAATTTAGCTGGTTTTGACTTCAGATTTTTGACCCCCTTGGAGCCTCTCCCCAGCTATGACTGTTGATTTCGACTTGCAGGAAATAGCCTGCAAATCCCTCTACAAACTCCTCCAAAATGTTAGTTTTACTTGTGCTATCCAACTCCGAGCTCCCCAGATGGCTCTTGGCTAAGATCAGCTGCTCCCCAGGTCTCCATGAATTGCTGCTGGATGACCTCTGCGTTGCCCCTCTGTTTAGAAATATGACTGACTGATGTGCTGGTCCAGCTAGCTGCAAACTCCAGCGAAAATGCCTTCACTATGCTGCGTCCTCAGTTCTCGGATCTCCCAACAAGCAATGAATCCCCTTGTTGGCCTCCAACTCCTCCTGCGTGTTTTCTGGCTACCCAGGAATATGCAGTTCCCTCTCTACGCTGACTGAAGTCTATTGCTATCCCCGGCTCCTTGAAACTCTTGTAGAACAACCTCCCTAGGGCGGGCACGGATGGTCCCCCGAAGTAGAGGTTGAATCTCCCGCGTGAGAGATTCGTGGCTAAACAACCAGTAGACTTGCTAAACAACAAAGCGTACAAGTGAGTGTTTGTTTGCAAATGTAGAAGATGAAAACAAAATGAGAGCTGATCTCTCTTCATAACTCCTTGGGCCCTCTTAGCCTCATGTGGGCCCCTCCATCCACCCATTCGATTTTCCCTCCAAGCATATCGAATGGCTAATTTGAACTCCTATGTGGGTGGCCCCCACATTCCAATAGCAACTAAATAAAGTCGATTTGACCCATAAGTCACCAAGTCGAAAGTGTGGGGTCCTCTTCGTTAGTCAAAAATGTGCAAAATTGTGTAGCAGCACCTTGTTACTAATGTGTTTGAGAAGGGACATGACAGAATGTGCTAATAACCTTTTTGGAATAAACATGCTCTTGCTATGATCTAAGCTATTGTGGAATGGTTCTGCTTATTTGATGAATGTGTGGTGGATGCTCTTGGTGCATATTGCTAACTCATATTGCATGTTTTGGATTGTCAAAGTCCACTCAATGAGCCATGGAAGACTAGTCTAGCTACAATGGGAGAGGTTATGCAGTCCTAAACTTCTTCATTTCTTTGTTGAAAAAAGGAAAATTTTATGCTCTAGACATCTTGAGAGCTATTGCATTAGTTGGAATATTTATGAAAAGCCACTCCTGTACTATCTTCAAAGAAAATTTCCCCTTAAACACCCTTTCCTTCCTCAAAATCTATGATATCTGTCCATACAATTTAGGGCTATTGTGGCTTGAATTTTGCAGTTCAACCAGCTCCTAAATCTTTCAAAGAAATTCCCTCTAAATATGCATGTTTGACCCCATAGCCCAAAATAAAAATAAGGCACTAATATTCTCTTTCAACCACCCCGAAAATACAAAATATTATAAACTTTATTTTCTGTTTTCACAATCTGGAAATTACAACAGCAAAATCTTTAAACCAAATTGTTGTTCAGGTCATTTTGAACTCTAATTATCACCCAAGCTTGACTTGAAGTTGTATTTAAAAGAATATATATATTTTTGAGCATAAAAAACCTATTTGATTTGTTTTTATTAGCCTTTCTTGATGTTTTTAATTTATGTAAAGGCTAATAAAATCTGATTTAGAATCTGAAATATTAAAACCTATCCTAAAACCCTAGATCAGAATTATTCTAAGCTCCTTTGCCCCTTCCTCATTTACAACATCTTGAGCTTAGTTAACCATAGGAATTGCCCCTAGACTAGAGCTCATCTAGTCTAAAATGAGAAAGGCAAGACTACTGAGCTGATAGTGAGTAGTTTGTCTAAGTCACAATTGGGCTCTCACAACTTGTGCTTCGAGCCTTGTACACCAAGTGAGAAACCTAGTAGGTAATAGATATAATCAAATAGAGAATCGTTTATTTCTTGAAATTCCTACTTATAAGGTCTTTATAATTATTTTCATATTTTCAAAAGATGAAATAAGACTTCTATAGTATTCATGTTGGTAAAATATAATATCTTGAGCCAGATCAATACAAGTACATAAAGATGATGAAATAAAATAAAGCAAGATCTTAAATGAGAACTTAATGAAATTTTCTCAAGTGCAAAAAAAAGCAATACCTTCGTCTCACCAAAAATATAAATAAGAGAGACATTATAGTCATACCTTAAAATGCACAAGGATATGCCCAAAATGTAATCCAATAAAACATGTAACGACAGCCATAATTGAGCTGCAAATAAACGTGGGATGGAAGATATTATTAATCAAATTATGAGACTAGAATGAAGAATCTTCAAGCATAAATACTTTAAAAATGCTAAGAGTGGAAACCAAATTTATAGATAATTGGCTAGAAGTGGAAATCAAATTTATATATAATTGGCTAGAGATAATTTACCAAGAGACATTAATTTTCTAAACTAAAGAGCTTTTGTAAAACAATCAACTGTACAGACAATGTAGACATGAGAAGTGGCAGCAGAAAATCGAGCTGTATTATTCAAAAGGGAGATACCTTTTTCTATTGCTATACTCACTAATTTTAAACTTTAAAACATGCAAGATGACTTTTGGCATTTCATTGGCCATGGCACTTTGTATTCCACTTGTTTGTTTCCTTCTCACTATATTAAAGTACTTAAAATCAATTACAATGTGACCATTAGTTCAGTAACTATTACCTCATTTTATTAATTCATAATCATGGTCACACTGACCTATCAAACATCCGAGCTCAGAGAACTATAAAAAAGTTAGGCTAACATGATCATGTGGAATTGAATGAAACCTCTTTTGTGTTGATCTTATACTCACAAAATATTAGCTCAAAACCCAAAGATCGGACCTTTATGACTGCTGCAATCACAAATTATTAGAGATAAAATGTCAATCCCTTGAAGAAACCCTTGTTTGCAATGAGATCTAGCCCTTGTAGGGCTTACAGCCTTCTTAATGCTTGCAAAATAGGTCCCAAACACTAGCCTTTTAGGTTGGGTAAGGGCTAGGACCTTCAAAAAATGGGTTTCTTCCCCAATTTGAAAATAAGCAACCTGCAAAAATGGGCTCAAAAACCCTAGACGTCTAGGGTTTTAAGGGTTGGAAACTTCAGAAGTTTACTCATTTCTTTGATCCCTTGAGAGATTTCACTTATACAAATAAAAAGAATTTTTTCCCAAAAAACCCCAATATATACAAAAATAAAATAAAAACCCCAAGAAATTATATACAAGAAAAAATTAAAATGCAAAGGGTTAGTGAAATTATTTGCATAATAGAAAATACAAGGTGAAAGGTTAGTATATATAGACACAAATTAGAGAAACTATTTTCAAATTTTGAATGTGGGATAAAAACTTTACAAGTAAAATTTGAATTTCAAATTAAAAGTTAAATCTAATTAAAAAAATTTAACTACAAAATTAAAATTAAATCAAATAAATATTTACAATTTTGAAATCTAAAAATTATTTACAAAATAAAATAAATCTAAAAAATATTTACAAGTATGCTAAAAACCCCAAAACATAAAATTTAAAATAAAACCCCAAACCCAAATAACTGCAAAACAAGGGTTAGAAAATTTTATTTACAAAAATTATTCTACAAAAATAATTTACAAGTTATATACAAATATACAATGCTTGGAAATAAATATTTTTGAGTAAATAATTTTTTAAATGATGAATAATGACCATAGATCAGATGTGTTTTGAAAGTTATGGTATTGCCCACAGCCTTAGCGAAAGTAAGAAAACCAAACAAAATTCTCAGAGACCGAACAAGGTCGCCTCTCCTCCAAAATATGTGAACTTGGAGTCTAAGGGTCGGGGAACCTACAAACTCTATATATTTTCTTCAAGAGAACTTGTTAGAATATGGCAAATTAGATCACCTATGATAGGCCCAAAATCTACCAAAAGAATGTTTTTATCACCATCTAATGAATAAACAAACTTCTAAATTTTAAGCACGATATAGGAAAGCACATACCACAGATCATTGGACAAAGAACACCAGAAACCGAACCCCAAGTCTTTTATTATGACATTTCAAACGTTCCCAGTAGATCAATGTAACAAAACTAGCGTTACAAAATTACATAGACTAGAGTCAGAGCTTTCATCATGACTTGAGAAGCAAAATGGTCTCTAATTTATAGATAACTCCTCCAAGTGGTTAGTTGGCTTGATCCCCACCAAAATAATCTCGAATGTTGATAAATATTTGATCATCTTTTAATCTCTACCATCGAAATTAATAATTTTTGAGGAATTTTCGAATTTCTCATAAAACCCATTTTTTATTAATCCAAAAATAATTATTTTGAACTAATTCCTTCAAAAATTTGACTTTGACTTAACCACCAAGGTCCAAGGGTCCAATTTTTCTTGAAATTTCCAATGTTTCCTTGGTGGGGGACCTCCAAAAATTAACTTCTTTTAGACCCACGAATTTTTCCACTTGGAGAAATTAATTTCTCTAACATTTTAATTTTGACTCTAAATTAATTAATTTTTTGGCTTAGGATTTAATTTTATTTTTGCCAGAAAAATTAATTAATTGACTCATGAGGGAATTAATTATTTTTCCACCCTCAAATATTTTAGCCATGGTGTCTAAGTATGAGAGACCATGCACTAAAATATTTTTTACATAAAATTTTACAAATTCAACCCTCAAAGGGGGAATACCTGTTTGTTATAGACCCTCATAATACTTACCCAATTCTATGACACAATATGATCTAATAGACCAAGTGATTTTTAATAAAATAATTTAGCCAATTAACCTAAATTATTCTCAAATCACTTTTACAAAACACTAGGACTCACCTAAGACTTTGATGATAAATTCCACCCTAGCTCTGGAGAGAGGCTAGAGGGGAAAATTTTGTCCATCATCCATGTTTAGAAACAGATAATTAGTGAGATGGAAAACCTCCTAGGGTAAAATTTGTCGCCAAAATAATAGGATTACCTAGGTTGTTACATACATACACGATCTTACGAGCATCATTTACATTACAAATTTGCAGAATGGGTTTGCAATGACTCAAAAAAATGGTTGGTTGATGATCCGAATCTTTTGAAACAAATTGGCACCACTGCTTCCTTGAAACATTGACAAAATGTGTGCAACACCTAGCTCCATATGGGGAAACGTTGCTTCCATGAAGTAACGTGAGAATCCCAAAATCCTGTATCCAAGAAAACAGAAGTCCATCAAATAGATATGCGTTCATAATCAAAATCATCATGCATATATAAAATATCTGCTGGCTTAGAAAAATCTATTCTAACAAACTAAAATGTAAAACATAAATGCATAAAATAAAACTAACTAATGACATAAATGAAAACGAGTGGGGTTAGATATACTATACAAAGACGCCCTATGGCATCAGGTGTCTTCAACATAGTGCATACTGAGTATCTGCCGACTTTCCGACAAGTCTGTAGGTTGCTTCTTGGATGTGCCATGCCCAATCCTGCATATCGAAGGACTTTGTCTTATCCGAATATCAAGTTGTTCCCGACCATCAGATGCATCAAAATTCTTCCTTTTATTCCCATTTCTTTCATACGAGGCAGACGGTGGAAGCTTAACATTGTAGTTTCCTTTGTTTCTTTGCTTTCTTTGTTTCTTCTTAGCAAACCATGTTGTTGGTGATGATGTGGTTAATGTAGACCAACTTACTTGATGCTGAAGATGGTGCGATGGAATGCCCAAGACTTCTGTGGCCCATGTCCCTTCATTCTGCGTCTAAACGGGATATGTGACTGCCTCATGAAACTCACAACAAGATGGGTCTTGAATCAACTGGTTGGAAAGACTGTGATCTGTTTAAAGTTCTGGATTAGGCTACAACTTTTGCAATTTTTTTCATTTTTTCCAACCTCCTCTGCATGGAACTCATTTCCTTCCCAATTTTTACTATTAATTTTACTTGATTGATTTTTGTCTTCATGAATCTGTCTTGAAGAGTGAAATGCTTAGCTTCCAACGCTTTCATTTCATGTGTGATTGTGCTCCACGGTCTTTATCTTGTTAGAGTAGTTAACCTCCATGGCACTAATTACCTGTAATTGCCTTTCTTCCATTGTTCTTATTTGTTGAGCGTGATCATCCTTTATGGTCTCTATCGTGTTCTGAAAATTGATCCTTTAATTATACTTAGTGAATTCCATATAACATGTTCTCCATGGAACTCATTTCTCTAGTGTGATCTACTATTAATCTCGCTTGACTAGATTGCATGTCTTTGATCATTTGAGTTAATTCCTTAACAAGATGCTTATCATGATCTTCTATAGGCAAGCAATGTGATTCTTCAATAACATTGTCAATTTGGCCACTTGTCCTTGCAATGCCACTACCCATGATTCCCGTTGCAATAACACAAGTAGATTCATCATGAAAACTTTCACAAGGACTGCAATATGGCCAAGATTGATCATTATTATTTTGCAAGTCATTCTCCTGAGATTCATCCATATTAATTAGGTGATTATGCATGACAGTGACTTGATTTTTATGCTCAACTTGCATACTAAAATTACCTAATGAAACTAAATTCTAAAAATAATAGTAATTTAAGACTATTTGTTTATATTTAAATAATGGTGGAATAATAATAAATATGGATTATTTAATAAAGATGATTTATTTATTAATTTTATTGACCATTACATTTAAATAATAAATATGGATTATATAAATATTATATGAATTCGTTTAATTTTAGCTAATTTTTAATAAAAAATAAATTATATATGAATACATTATTTACCTGATTTAGCTGTTTTCTAGGAATAATAAAAATTAAATATATCAAGAATATTAGTAATTTGACTGTGATCATTAGGTCAAAATTAGCCGTTGGAGTCTCTGCACGCTCTATTTAATCAAGCTAAGCCGGATTGGTTCTTCAACTTGTCCTGACGATGAACCACACTGGTTGGTTCGAAACGCGTCGACAAAAGTTTTGTTATGTGATTTTGCCGAAGAGTTTCTGAACAATGCTATGGATCACAGAAGTCTAAATTCCTTAACTTGCATACTTTTAATGATTTAAGCTAATTCTTCAATAGGATCACTTTCATTTTCTTTAGTTTCTTCCTCTTTAAAATCAGTAATCTCAAACTTCCCGGATGCTTTATTGTCCTTTTCTAATTCCTCAACTAAAGTGTGAGTAGCCCTTACATTAGTGGGTTTTCCGTGCATCAACTCATAAGAAGTATCAGTATCAAATGCATCAATGTAATGGTCTGACAAGAGCTTGTCAAGAGGTTTGTAATCTTGAGATAAATCTCTTACAATGCCATTGAACCTCCTATTAAATTCTTTAACAGTCTCATCTTCATTCTTTTTCATACTATAAATGGCACAAAGTAAATCCTTTTCATTCTTCTTATCTCCATATTCATTAATAAAGGCATTGATTATAGCTCGTAGAAAATCAAAAGAATTATTAGGAAAATCATGAAACCAATCCATAGCATTATCTTCCAAGGAAAAGACAAAGAGTTGCATCTGAATGTCTTCATGATTATGGTTAGCATTGTTGCACCACTTAGCCACACAAAGATTAAATTTCTTGAGATTGTCATTAGCATTAATTGCACTGTTGCCTTGAAAAGAAGGAAAATTATCAATGGCTTTCTCTAGAATATCATGGGGATAACCCTGAATGCTAGTAAAACTACAAGAAGCAAGCAAGTCATTCATGATGACTTGCTCACTTGAGAGAAAATGGGTATCAACAAGAGGTCATTGTTCAAGATAAGCAAGAAGTCTATAAGAAGAACTCGCATAGTTGCTCTCCAAGATCTCGCATGCGCGACAATCCTTGGAGTACTCTACTTATAGTTGTGCCTTCCAATCATGGCAGATGCTCATGAGTGAAAGTCCTGCAGGTCTCGTGGATAGTGCATCTGCCACCACATTGTGCTTTTCCCGCACATACTCAATATCAAAATCGTAGGCTTGCACCTTGCTGACGCATCTCTATTGTATATCATTGAGGCCATGTTGCCCCATGAAGTGGCAAACACTGTTGTGATCTGTCTTCACCCGAAATTGATTGCCCACCAAGTACTGTCTAAACTTGGCCAATGCATGCATTATGGCCATAATCTCTTTGTCGTATATGGAATACGACCTCTCATGTGGTAGGAGCTTCAGGTTCTCAAAAGCAATGGGGTGCCCTCCTTGGGACAAGGTTGCCCCAATCCCCTCACTCGATGCATCACACTCTAATGTGAAAGGTTGTGTGAAAGCTGGGAGTGCTAATACCGAGCAACAACTCATCACCTCCTTGAGGCAATCGAATGCTTCCTGAGCTCCATCTGTCCATGCAAAAGCCCCTTCTTAGTCAGATCAGTAAGGGGTCGGCCAATTGTGAGAAGCCTTTAACGAACTTCCGATAATAAGTACAGATGCCCAAGAATCCTCTCAGTGCTGCCACATCTCTAGACTCTGGCCAATCCCGAATGGCCCTGATCTTCTCCTCATGCACCTTGACCCCATCCACGCTTATGATGTGCCCCAAGTAGAGCATCTATGTCAGCCCAAACTCGCACTTGGACATCTTGGCGTAGAACTGCTGCTCCTCCAAGATAGGAAACATTGACTCTAGATGCTACAAGTGCTCCTCCCATGTCCTGTTGTAGATCAAGATGTGATGCAAGAACATTTAGACCTAGTCAACAATGTGATGGTATGATCACATGTTGTGGCTAACAAAGGGTTGGAAAACGAGATTAATTAATTTTATTAATTTAAATGTATGAGAGTGTTTTATTTGTTGTCAAAATCTTAGCAGAAAAGGGTACAAGTAGCTGATTGATCCTCCCTGCGTGGAGATCAGGCCAAGCAGTTAGATTATCTGGTTTGAATAAGATATGAGGGATTTGAAAGCTTAAATTAGCATTTGTTTGAGAAAAGAGTGGAGTAAAGAGATTCTTTAGGGAAGAATGAGAGATTTCTAGATCTGAACTAAATGGGTTCATGAATCTACATTTTGTATAAATTGTAATCTTTTGGAATGAGTGAGAGGTTAGATTCAGATGGAAAGATAGGATGGATGAGCGAGGGCAGAATTGAAACAGTCGAGTGTGATTGTTTCTTCTGTAAATATTTATCAATATGAATACAGTGTGGATTGTGTATTTCTTTGTGTAATTTAGTATTGAGTGTGTTTATAACTTTTAGTCTCTGGATTGAGGATCTGAGAATTACTATGTTTGTTGATACTCAGAAGATAGGATAAGACTGTGTGTTTTGTATATAACACAGAAAACTAGTTGATGTGGATTATCCCTACCAGATTAGCAGACAGAGATTGAATGAAGGAATGAATCATCATTGATCACAGGTTTGATCAATGATGATCTGTTTCTGAGAAGATCGTAAGTGTTCAATAATGAATGTGCATGCGGTTTAATACAGGAAACAAACCCGAAACATCAAAAGACTGAGTTGATTGATACTTTGTGAAGAAACCCCAAAATAAGTCAGGACCGTCCGTTGGCTGGCAGATCCGACGATGAACAACAACTGCGGGGGTAGGAGTGCGAATTTCTTGATCGTGGCTGAAGCCCCACACTCGCTCCTAGCCGTCGATCTCATATTCAAACTCTTATATCACAATCGAATGCGGGGGTTAAGCCCGTTTTTAAACCATGTGCTAGTTGAAGTCTCGCAAACTGTAGATTTGATGGCCTCCTATATCCAACGAATATCACGTCATAAAGTGATCAAACTTTAATTTCAAAAACGGACCCGAAAATCTATACATCAAGGATTTATATTCCTTATCGGCTTCGTAAGAGTGGTCAAAGTCGGTGGAAAAGTCGGACCCGATATGTTATCAACGCGGGTTAAATCTATTTGAGATTCGGTCGGATGCAGTCAAAGTGGGACCGGGCTCATTGACAGGTTATATCTTTGTTTTTCGTTGATCGGGTGTATAGTCGGGTTTTCTATTGTTTTGGGTTCCGATAATTTGATGGGGTTTTGTTAAGTTAAGTGAACAGGGATTTAATTAGTTTTAATTCCGAATTTATGAAAGGGTGTAACCTTGCTTCACTTTGGAGGTTATGTGGGCATAACTCATAGGTCCACATGGGATTTTTAAAGGATGTCAGTTATGTGGCATCAAGATGTCATCAAAGAACACTAGTACAAATCTCCTCAGCTGGCCTCTAAACACATGGTTCATGCATGACTGAAAGGTAGCAGGTGTGTTGGTCAACCCAAAAGGCATGACCAAGAACTCGAAATTCCCATAATGACACCTGAAGGCTGTCTTTGGAATATCCTGCTCCCTCACTCGAATCTGATGATACCCAGACCGCAAATCTGTCTTAGAGAAGTACTTGGCTCCTCTAAGTTCGTCCATCAACTCATCAATACGCGGAATGGGATATTGATTTTTCAGTGTCTTCTTGTTGAGGGCCCTGTAGTCAATGCACATGCAGAGAGTCCCATCCTTCTTCTTCACTAGCATGACTAAAGAACCAAATGAACTAAAACTTGGTCTGATGTGGCCCAATGCCAATAGCTCCCTAATGGCCCTCTCAATCTCATCCTTATAGGCTTTGGGATGCCTATAGGGTGTAGTAATGACTACCTGCACACCAGGTTCCAACTCTATAGTGTGCTCGAACCCCCTGACAGGTGGTTTTCCTGGTGGTATGTCTCCAAAAACTACAGGATATCTATCCAGTATCCCCTGTATGTCTGGACGTGGTAGCTTAGCCTTTCCTCCAACCTCTGAAATCCTCAGCTCCACTGCCCATGCTATGTCTCCGTGCCTCAAATCGACCTCCATCCCGTGGGCCGAAACTCTCTGTGGAGGATGCGAATACATGCCCTGAAGAACCACCGGCTTAACATCCATCCTAGTAAACTCCATCCCTAGCTGCCTCCAATCGATGGTAACTCGCCAAGGGAATACAACCATTGGACACCCATCACCACATTGGTGTCCAGTATGTCCACCATGAAGAAGTGGTCTGTCATCAAATAGTTCCCCATGGTCACTGTGAGAGCGGGAACATATCGAGTGCACTGCATAGTTTTGTCTCTGTTAGCTCTGCTACAGGTTGCCTATGTTCGAGGAGCAGAATGTAAGCCCGGTCCTTGATTCTACTCAAAGAAGGCCTACACCAGATATCCTCGCCCTTCTCCATTCCTTGCCCATTTCCCTTTGTTTCTCCTTTGCTTCCGTTTAAAATCACATAAATTCATTTTCTTAAGCCTCGAGGCATTGAAACCCTCAGACCCACATAACTGCGTGCCTTCGCAAAAAAGCGCTATAAGCCCTTTCCGAGTCACGGGCTTGGATACACAATAAACCTTGTAAATCTGCGACCGCACACTTACCCGCCTTCGTAAAGCCGCCCTACAACCCCAGCCGTTGATCTCCGCCGGTTTGATCTAACGGCTCCCGTCGCAGAAACCCGCGCAACCGTTCCCCACCATCCGATCATCTTACCCCGCGATTGGACGGCAATCGCACCTCCCACTTTCGTTAACTGCCCGTCCGTTAACTCGCGATATCGGCGGTTTTCGCCACGTCCCATCCACCAAGTGTCGCGCGTTCAATGGTATCACGCGCCCGTTGTATGTTTACCACCATCCTCCGAAAGCGGTGCGGGGAATACCGCTTACCGCCATTCGCACGTTCCCCGCTTGTTATCGTCCGCGTAGCTTCCGTCCCCGATCACCGTTGGATCAGACCATATGAGATCCAACGGCCCTCGTCTATCCCGATCTCATGTCTCCCGATATCCGCTGCAAATCAATCGCCACCGTTCATCTGCTTCATCCAACGGCCTGCGATCGTCCTTCGCCTTACCTTCCCGATAGCACCTGTCGCGCTGTTTCCGCCATTGATCTGTGCAACTCGACGGTCCGCCTCGTTCCTCCATTCACTCTGTCCACCCGCCAAGAAGTCCAAGCTCCCTAATTTCTCTGTGCATCCGAAGGACAAGCATAACCAGTCCCGGTACTGTTTGTATCAAATTTTTAACCACCGCATTCAACAAACAGAGTGGCCGAGAAGAAAAGGACCAGCCTTAAGCAATTAAATGCATTCAATGGTTATGGAGTTTCATTCATATTTCACGCCACCTGCTCAGAGAAGGACTGCCGAATAGCAGAACAGGTCAATTTGTTCATTAAAGCCAGCAGATCATAGCAGAGACTCCATCAGAGAGTTAAGGTGGTTGGTGGTCCATTATGACCCCTCCACGTCCAGAATAGCAAAATATCTTTGTAAACAAACTTTATATACACCCAGAACACAGATGTAATCAAGGTTGATGGTTGTAGTTTTGATGTAAGGTTCAACTTCTGGAGACTATAACTACTGTGATACCTGCAGCGTCTAGTCTTCATTTTCAGTGAATACAAGCTTCTTTTGCTGTTAATTGCTCACTTTCCATTTCTACTCTGTTCTAGGCTGTGCCTGTTATGTATTTTTCATGTGCTCTTGATGTTTAGCATTAGAGGGGCTGTCATCCCACCTCTGTGTTAGAATCTAGTATGTATCATTGAATATGCTATGCAGGTTTCTGTTTACTTAGTGCCAGAGAGTTGTCATCCTGTCTGTGCATTAGGAAATAGATTTGCAGACCTCTTTACTGGTTGCAGCCGGCCATCACATGGTCTTGTGCATCTGCTGGTGTGGTCAGTATTCTCCATGTTCACTTAATCCTCAAACTGTGAGTAATTGGTGGTCTAAAGCCTTGTAGTCTGGGGTTGTTCACCCATGTTTGGGGTTAAGCATAGTAGAAGTGGTTATCTGGCTTGAATATGCATCATTCCTTCCATTCATCCACCTATTTCCAACATTTTTGTTGAGTTTGTAATGTTCCCGAGCATCTCTAAGATACAACCTAGGAGAGTTTCTTGGGGTGATAACATTAATTGGCGCCGTTGCGGGGAGAGGAGATTGAAGCTCAACTTCTGTGGGAGAACGACACAGTTCCAGATTTTGATGATAGACAAGGTCTGGGCACATTTCTGGTTGTAATCATCTATCTGGCGACTCCACTGGAGGAAGACCAACCTTTGGCGACTCCACGTTATAGTCCTGGCTCAGTTTGTGAGGCATACTCGAAGAAATCCTTAGAAATCACCAGCTAACCCAGTGCCTGACCCTGAGAAGATTGTCAAGTTGAAGAAAACATCACAGAAAGGAGCATTAGGATCAGGTAAGCCTTAAAAGTCCCATGTATCTATGCTAGTGAAGAAATCACCTTCAGAGATGCATAAAGCTCCTTAGTCATTCATTTCCCTTTCGGATATCAGTCCAAAGAAGCATCCCATACAGCCCATCATATTCCTCTGTTTCTATCATCCATTACATTGCTTCATACCACTCAGTCTACCAGTATCCTTACACCTAACTCCAGTCATGGCAAGCCAGCAAGCCATCACAAAGATAGAAAGAATCATTGCTGCTAGCTATGGACCCTTGGTCTTGCCTGTCCCTTTGAATGCCATGCTTGCAGGAGATTATCAAGAATATATGCCTAAGTTTACTGGTACAGAAGGAGTAACAGCTGAAGAGCATCTAGAGTTTTTTTATTGTTATGCTGATAACCTGGATATCTATGAGGAAGATGTGTGGATGAGGGTTTTTGTCCAAAGCCTAGATGGGGAGGCTAGAAAATGGTTTAGAGAATGACCCCCTAGGTCTATAGCAGACATTGAGGCCTTAGATGATGTGTTCCTAAAGCATTGGGGGGATAAGAAGACCCTTTTTCAGAATATAGTCATGGAAGAAGAGCAGCCTGAAGAAGAGGAGGAGGTCCATGGTTTGGAAGATAAGGGCAGTGCCCCTTTCCTAACCAGAGCTGCCTATGAGAGGTCATTATCTATAGGCACTGCTCACCAGTTTGTTGTACCTGCAGAACAACAAGCTGATCAGCAGAAGCAGCCAACAACAGGTCCTACCATCCTCAGAGAGTCTGAGCTCGAAGCCGGCCTAGCTTCTAATGACTATGCAGATCTGCAAAGCGACCAGCCTGTTGTTATCCCCAATCCAATGATCAAAAAGGGAGAAGAAAGCTCCCCATCATCTTATGTTTCTCTGTCTGCTCAAAAGAGAATCCCTCATAGTTGCCCCCTAGGCACTGAGGCAGGTCATAGCTCCATTCTCAAGGCTGATACTGATCACCTCAGTCTTGATATTCTGAAACCTGCTCAGGTGGCCTCCACACAGACTGAAAAGGCAGCTTGTCAGATGACAGAGGAAGAGGGTGTACAGTTGTGGGACTCCTCCTTGGATGAGGACTGTTCTAAGAAAGATGAAGGAGCAGATGATGTCTCTATGTCCCCCGCACAAGAATACATTGGTTCACCATTCATATTAGTTGTGCAAGCCACAAATGACACAGAGAAGTACACAGCAACCATGGTTATTCAGCAGGTGTACAAAGGCTCCCATGAAGAACATCCAAGGATGAGAGTATACAGAAAGGGGATGAAATTTGATCCATATCTACCAAATAAGGTCAAATGCCCTAAACTCTTTGAGGTAGAGGATCAAATCAACCCGATTTTGCAGATCTATGATGAACAGGCCCAGAGGAAGGGAAACAGTTTTGATGGCCCAGCAGATGGCCAATTTTTGAAGATTTATGTCGTTTAAGGTTCTCAGGCCTTAATGATTGTAAGCATTTTCTTTACAGGTTTTAGCATAGAATTAATTAGACTCCATGCCCAATGGAATACTAGGCAATGTTTTTTAAGTTGGTTTTGTATGAAGGCATTGGTCTGCGGTTCTTGAGACCTCACAGGGAGGATCTCATCCCCAAAAGGAGCCAGTGTTAGCTCTGCTATAGGTTGCCTATGTTCGAGGAGTAGAATGTAAGCCCGGTCCTTGATTCTACTCAAAGAAGGCCTACACCAGATATCCTCGCCCTTCTCCATTCCTTGCCCATTTCCCTCTGTTTCTCCTTTGCTTCCGTTTAAAATCACATAAATTCATTTTCTTAAGCCTCAGGGCATTGAAACCCTCAGACCCACATAACCGCGCGCCTTCGCAAAAAAGCGCTATAAGCCCTTTCCGAGTCACGGGCTTGGATACACACAAAACCTTGTAAATCTGCGACCGCACGCTTACCTGCCTTCGTAAAGCCGCCCTACAACCCCAGCCGTTGATCTCTGCCAGTTTGATCTAACAGCTCCCATCACAGAAACCCGCACAACCATTCCCCACCGTCCGATCATCTTACCCCGCGATCGGACAGCGATCGCACCTCCCGCTTTCGTTAATTGCCCGCGAGTTAACTCGCGATATCGACGGTTTTTGCCACGTCCCATCCACCACGTGTCGCGCGTTCAATGGTATCGCGTGCCCGTTGTATGTTTACCATCGTCCTTCGAAAGCAGTGCGGGGAATACTGCTTACTGCCATTCGCACGTTCCCCGCTCGTTATCGTCCGCGTAGCTTCCGTCCCCGATCATCGTTGGATTAGAGTCATCAGACCATATGAGATCCAACGACCATCGTCTATCCCGATCTCATGTCTCCCGATAGCCACTGCAAATCAATCGCCACCGTTCATTTGCTTCATCCAATGGCCTGTGATCATCCTTCGCCTTACCTTCCCAATAGCACCTGTCGCACTGTTTCTGCCGTTGATCTGTGCAATTCGACGGTCCACCTCGTTCCTCCGTTCACTCTGTCTGCCTACCAAGAAGTCCAAGCTCCCTAATTTCTTTGTGCATCCGAAGGATGAGCATAACTAGTCCCGGTACTGTTTGTATCAAATTTTTAACCACCGCATTCAACAAACAGAGTGGTCGAGAAGAAAAGGACCAACCTCGAGCAGTTAAATGCATTCAATGGTTATGGAGTTTCATCCATATTTCACGCCACCTGCTCAAAGAAGGACCGTCGAACAGCAGAAAAGGTCAATTTGTTCATTAAAGCCAGCAAATCGTAGCAAAGACTCCATCAGAGAGTTAAGGTGGTTGGTGGTCCATTATGACCCCTCCATGTCTAGAATAGCAAAATATCTTTGTAAACAAACTCTATATATACCCAGAACACAGATGTAATCAAGGTTGATGGTTGTAGTTTTGATGTAAGGTTCAACTTCTGGAGATTGTAACTACTGTGATACCTGCAGCGTCTGGTCTTCATTTTCAGCTAATACAAGCTTCTTTTGCTATTAATTGCTCACTTTCCATTTCTACTCTGTTCTAGGTTGTGCCTGTTATGTATTTTTCATGTGCTCTTGATGTTTAGCATTAGAGGGGCTGTCATCCCACCTCTGTGTTAGAATCTAGTATGTATCATTGAATGTGCTATGCAGGTTTCTGTTTACTTAGTGCCAGAGAGCTATCATCCTGTCTGTGCATTAGGAAATAGATTTGCAGACCTCTTTACTGGTTGCAGCTAGCCATCACATGGTCTTGTGCATCTGCTGGTGTGGTCAATATTCTCCATGTTCACTTAATCCTCAAACTGTGAGTAATTGGTGGTCTAAAGCCTTGTAGTCTGGGGGTGTTCACCCATGTCTGGGGTTAAGCATAGTAGAAGTGGTTATCTGGCTTGAATATGCATCATTCCTTCCATTCATCCACCTATTTCCAACATTTTTGTTGAGTTTGTAATGTTCCCGAGCATCTCTGAGATACAACCTAGGAGAGTTTCTTGGGGTGATAACAGTGTCCCAACACTAGAACTAAAAACCCCTCAAACTCTGTTGTGGTGATGTCCCTCCTCTGGACCATCTGAGCATCAATAAAATTGTGGGTGGCCCCATTGTCTACTAAAACTGAGACATGTTGCCCCTGCACTGCGCCTCTGATCCTCATGGTCAAAAATTTGGGAACCCCGCCAAGGAAGCTATGACTCCCCCAGATGGTGCAAAAGGTGCTACCCCATGTGGTGGGGGTGCTAGTGGTACCCTTCTGCTGGATCCTCGCTATCTCCCCCACCAAGCTTCAACTCTACCTCATCCTCCTGGTCGATGTCCAAGAAGACCTTGATGTAATGGGCCTTGCCTACTGTGCATCGATGGCCTAGCGCCCATGGTTCCTGACATGTAAAACACAACTTCCTCCTCCTGAGGTCTCTCCTGGTCTCATCGTCCAACTGTCCTCACCCTTGGGCTGCTCTTTGTGTTGGGGGTGCTCTAGTGTCACTTCCCTTCTGAGGGTAGGGAGTGCATGGTGGAAAGGGTGCCCGGGTCTTGGGGATGGCCCCCTGCAAATCTCTCGTACAAGTCACTGCCTCTAGTAGAGTAGAGGGCCTACGTGACTTCACCAGTCCCCGCAGTGGCTCTGTCAAACCCTCCACAAATGTGTATACTCTCCTAGCATCTGACAAATTTGGCACCATGACTGAGACCCTCAAGAACTCTGAAATATAATGCTTGGGATGTCCTATCTGCCTGAGTTGAGTCAACTCCCTGAAGTGAGCCTCTAGATCCCTCCGATCAAAACGCTCCATTACTCTCCGTGTGAGGTTCTCATAGGAGGTCATGCTAGCACGCCCCAGAGTGGACAAGCCATGAAACCACCAATCGTGTGCCTCACCCTCCAAATGCAATGTGGCCAATGGCTTCTATTTTTGTCATCCGGTTGAGCTGGAAGTATGTGTCCAGCTTCTCCACCCAAGAACGTGTTGTGCACTTGGTACTGCCATTGTAGGTGGGAAAGTACATCTTCCCAATGGTGTGTTGCAGCTCATAGTTCTGCATACCATGGCCTCCATAGCCCTGCCTCTTCTCATTATATTTGAGCTGGAAAAAGTCTCTAAAAGATAGAGCCTCAATGAAGTCTGCTCCCATGGACTGCTAGTGCTTGAAATCCTCTCCCATAAGTGATTGATCGTCGACTCCATCCATTTCACCTTGCGCCAAAGGTAAGAAAGAAGGTAGAGTGGCTCGAGTTGGCCCACTCAAGGATGGGTGTTGCATAGTAGGTGAAAGATGATCAAATTGTTGAGAGGCCCCCGAAGTCTCTCCAAATAGAAACTCCCAATGAGTGCTCCACGCCCAGTTTTGCATTTTGATCTCATCCAACATCTTCTTCTGTCCCTTTGCCAAATCACTCAGGGCCTTCAAGAGATTGTCAAAGCAACTTGTTCCCTACTCTTGGGCTCCCCCATGTCTTTTGTTACCATTGCCTTCCCATGGTCCTCTGTGTCTGGAGTGATCTCCAACTCCCTCTCCTTGCTTCGGTACCTTTGCCTCCTGTAAGTGATATTCTATCGATCATCCTCACTCATAGGAAAATTCCCCATGGCTAAGCCAAGATCTGAGCTTTGATACCACTATAATGTTCCAAACTTGGATAAACAATGATATGTAAAGCAAAAACAAATGCAACAACAAAAATTTTAAATATTCAGTAAATACTCATAAAAATTCTAGAAGCAGAAACCAGTTGAGCCATTTTATCAATCTGATGGAGCAAGTACAATAGTATGAAGAAGTGCACCCGAGCTTGCCTTAATGGAAAGTGTGACAGAACCTGGGTGATAAAACAATAATATCAAATGCTGAAAATAATTGCTTCAATGATGCTCTGCGTTGCCTAGAAAACTGCACTGTTGGCTAGAACGGAACTGCTAGAAACCCCACCCCTGGTGCTCAAAAAATGTTGCAAAATTAACCTGAAATTCTCCTAGACTCCATTCTCGCCAAGTGATTAGGCACTGGTCTACCAATAGGTGGTTACCCAAAGAACCATTTTCTTCACCTTTTCCCTTCTCTTCTAGGTCTAGCCAAGTTGGGGCACCTAGGACATCACTCTCCAGACAAAGTAGCCATAGAAAAAGTTCGATCTCCTAGCCTCTAATGTGTTGGTGTATCCTTAAGGTCTCCAAATTTGAAAAAATTCCAACGGTGGGATTGTGAGATATCCCAAGCCTTAGCTCTAAGATCAAACTTTGCCCTGGTGTTCCCTAGGATTGTTCCTCATAGGATCAATTTGACACCTTCAAGTGGAAATTATTGTTTTGATCATTTCCCTTTCCTTGTCTGCATTAAGATCATCATTGGTTTCTAAACTCCCTACCCTTAACCTAGGTTGTGTCCACTTGGTCCCATGTGCTCGCATACCTTTGAAAAGTTATTCTTCAAGAACCACTTGGAGAACCAAGCTTAATAAGGATTTTAGGGATTGGGAAACTCCTTTGCAAGACACATACCATGAACCTAGCCCTTAAATCCTCACCTCCTCCTAGAAAGCTTTATACCTTACTTGAAGAGCGAGCAAGCTCCATTCTTACCCCCCCTCTAGGAAAGGGATCATTAAGGTCATTTCACATCCATTTTTTAGTTCATCCTTCACAAGTGGCTTTCCATATACCAGGTCTCCTCCCATTGATGCAATTCCATAAAGAGTAGGGAGTCTTAGCTAAGGTGACAGTGGGCTAAGTCTCCATTGTTGCCCTTGAACTAGCAGTTGTCCCTTTTAGGCCCCCTGTTAGTTTGAGCAGTAACATTTTGGCATCATTGCCAGGGAGGAAGAAGGTCTACCTCCCTAGTGAATCATTGAGGAATTGATTCATTAACGACATCTATAAGCATTCCTCTGGCAACTCCACTCATTGTCCAAACCCCTAGTTTACTTGAAGGCGACAACATTCCTCCTTTAACTAGGGTTGCTGCAAAAAGAGGAGAGTGAACTCTGTCACCTGTTGGAACCACCCTTTTCCTTGAGTTTGAGAAAGTCAGTGATTCATCCCCAAAGATGTCGTCTAGTTCTAACACTAACCCAAAACAAGGCCAACCCAAGATGACCAAAAGTGAAAGACACTTGGTTAGTGTCTTTGCCCCTTTGAAATTGAGTGATGATCACACACCATTACCTGAAAAATATAACCGATGGTTACCCAAGTTCAAAGGGGATGCTACTTGGACTACCCATGGTTTTATTGAGGAATTCTATTAGCAAATGTCCCCTAGGATGATCTTTGATGAAGATGGGCTTATGATGCTTTTTTCTATTGCTTGAAGGACAAGCAAGAGAATGGTACCTTAGCCATCCCCCAGCATGCATAGAAGACTCTGATGACTTTGAAAACCTATTCATGAAGAGGTGGTCATGCAATGCCCTAGGAACCTTTAACATTGAAAAATTCTATCAAATAACCAAGGGAAGGGAAGACGTGCGAGAATTCATTCAAAAAATTTATAAGGTAGTTCAAGGATATACCTGGTCATTTGAAACCATCCAAAGCTAATATTCTTGATAAATTCATAAACGCTGTGGGTGGCCGCTTAACCTATGTATTAAGGTACAAAAAGCCTTCCAAATTGTCTGGAGCCAAGAGATAGCAACGAAAGTTGAAGAAAACCTACGAATCTCAAAGGTAGATGTCATTGACCACCCTAGAGCTAAAGTCGAGGTCAAGAAGGAAAAGTCCAAAGATCAACATGAAGAAACCTTCCTTGTCATCCTCAAGAAAATGGAGAAATTCATTGAAGGAGCCAACATATGTGACAGGGTTATCATGAATAAATCACTGCCTTGGAAAGGGCCCAAAAATCTAGTTATATTCCAAAGGGAAAACCCTTTCCCAAAAAGCAAAGTGAAGAAGATAGGCCAAGTTTGTCTCAATTCCCAAATACTTTGGCTCCAATTAATGTTGTTGAGCCAGACCCATCGTCTTAGGATGAGGGAAGTGAAGAGGAAGAGAGTGAGGATGAACAATTCATGAGCAGGCCAACCTTGTAGAATCTGACATCTTCAACATTTTGCTAGGAGGATCATATACACATCCTCCCATTAGTGAGGTCACCCTTAAGGAGGAAAAGGAAGAATCTATTCTTAACTCTGATACCAAGGGAAGGTTCAAAGGGGTTTAATATTCCCAAAAGGAAAATAATAGAAACCCTACAACCTCTAAGAAACCATCTAAAGAAGACTCATTGCCCAAGCAAGCCCCTACCAAGGAGTCTCCCCCTGAAATTCCTCCCAAGAAGGATCCCCCCACCAAAGTCAATTCAAAAAAGGATCCTCCAAGGAAGGAAAACATCAAGAAAGAAGGAAAGGGGGAAAAAGGCTAAACTTGACATTAACATAGGGGCTACCGCAAGAAAAATAACCATACCCGTTCCTTTGAAAGAAATTGCAAAACTTCCCGAGCAACAACAACAAATCAAGAAGTCCCTAGGAATTCAGGAAGAAGAATTACCCAAAGAATTACAAAACATTCATATTCCTGACCGAAACCCTAGGTGTGAACCATTTATGCTCACTTTGGCTATCAATGACCTCTTCTTACACAATTGTATGTTAGACTCATGGGCTTCCGCGAATATCATGCCTTTAAAAGTTATGAAGCAATTGGGTCTCAACATCACTCGACCATATAAGAAGGTATGTGGTTGTAACTCCAAGCCTATGGAGGTGGAAGGTCTCATAAAAGACCTTAAGGTTTCCTTGGCTAGGAACCCCGACATATCCCTTCTTATGGATGTTGTTGTCATTGATATCCTTGATGTTTGGGGAAGGCTATTATCTAGGAAATGGGGGGCTATTGTTGGGGGTCATGTTCAAATGGAATTATCATATGCTACCATCCTATAGTCTGATGGAACCCCTTTTGTCCTTTATAGGGAACCCACCTACCTCTCTCATGTGATTAAGCCTAGACCATATTACGAAACACATGAAATTGAGAAGCCTTCTCCTATTATCCCGGCTCAAGAACTTTGTATTCTCAAATGACCAATTTATAAAACAAGCAGAAAGCGGAAGCCTAAGGAGTATAAGGTCGGGGACTTGGTCCTGGTTGATAGAGACCCAATGCCTATCAAGATTCATGGAAAAGTTGGGGAGGACTATTCCTACATTGCTAACTCAACGACAAACTTTGGCCTGAGTCGATCAAATAAAGTCGTATCACCCCTTTCCTTGAGACTTGATATTGTATCATATGTATGGTAGAGTAGGATGCATTTCATGTTGATTTTGCATTAGAATTAACATCATATGATATTTCTCATGGTAGATTAGACGCATATCTTATTTTTTTGTTGATTTTATGGCCTAACACTAAGCATGGGTGATCATAAGACACCATGAAAACATGTTGCCCTGTGGGTTCAATCGTTGATATGTGCAGGTAACAGGTCAGCAATAACCAAGAGATTGTTGGAGTTCTTGAGAGTCGAGACCTACCATTCGAGTAGCTTCGTCCACTTCTTCGAGAGATCATATCCCAGTTGGAGCCAAATGTTACCCACCGTTTTGTGGTTGATATCACTAGGAGAAAATTTTTCTCCATGATGATCCTCAGTCGGTAGCCAACAACCCCTTGCAGCCACCAATTAGCTCATTGTGCCATTTCTCCACTGCCTGAGCCAGCCATGTGGTCCCTCACCCATTTGCCATGATCGTATGTTTCAAGGTGGACCTCCCGAACCTAAAGGTATGCCTTGTCATTTGGTAATTGAGTATTGTAGTTTGCTTACCATGGACACTTTTGGGCATGGATTAATGGGGGGATTTGGGTAAAGAATGGGCTAGGTCAATACTCTTGTTCCCTAGGCCCCTTTTGGATGTTAACCTTCGATTCTAGTCCCGTGGGATCTCTTTTACTAACCATTTGGCTTTAGGGATGGAATTTCATGGGAAACCTTGATTTTTGTTGCGTGGTCCCGCTCCCTCATCCACATATATTGCCCCCTTTCCACTCATTATAAACCCATTCATCATTTCTCCCACCTAGGTGCACATTCCTCCACTAGGTCCACATAGGGCTAGCTCTCCCCTTCCCCTTGCCCACAACTTGAGTCGGGCATAGAATGATGCCTCGAAGGTTGATGCAGCTGAAAATAAAAGGAAAAGTATAATTGGCCACATTCAACAGGAAAATGTACCACAAAATGCAAAATATGATCGATACAAACACAATTTAGCACGTGGGGAAAATACAATACATGAGCTCTACCCCATCATCATGGCCATCACCATTGTTCATACAGGCCCTAGATGAGCCTTCTTTATCATTTACGAACCCATGATTGTCCCAACCCCTGGTGGGCAATGAGCCGCCCTACATTAAAGGGGATATCCACTGCTATATCTCACACATCATGCTCTTACCCCTTGAGCCCTGAGTAGTTAATTAAAGAAAAATCATAAAAAGGCAAAAGGCATATAAAGAAGGGTGGAAAAATCAAGGTCGGGCACCTCATGTACCACGATTGCTCCCTCCTATACATTATATACCCAAGTGTGAGCTTCCCTTTTATTAGCTACCCTTGTACCCCAGCATGTGGCCCAGGGCTGCCCCTTTCATCCCCTGCTCCATTCATCTCTTTGTCACATGCCGCCACCCTTTAAAGGATGTACCTTGGACATATTATCCCCTTTAGAAGTATAAAACCACCTAATAGGATACTTGGTTAACTCCATTTGGAGTATGGAGACATTAGCACATGCCAAAGCCCATTATGGAAGGGCATGCCATTATGAAGTCCCCACCTATTGTCCATGGTTTGTAAGCTCTTTTACTTGATTTCCTTGATGACTTGTTGTACTGGAAGGCTAGGGGACGCATTGGATCTTATGTAGGATTGCAGGTGGTCTCCATCTTGGGTTTGGTCTCCCTATATGGGGTCCTAACCCTCCAAAGGGCTACATTGGCACATGTAGGGTGTGTGTTGAGAGCCATGGGCCTCCACAGCAGTAGAAAACACTCCATGGATCCCCAGATATGTTCAGAGATTGCTCGAGATTCACCTATTGGACGAGGAAGATGCACCTGGTTCACCTTTGCCCAGCCAACCCCACAGTTGTACCATGCACTTGGTAGATGACACAGGACGTGTATGATGATGTGGCATCACTTACACAATCATTTGAGCCCTTACAAATGGTCTACAGGCATCTTCGACTCACTTGGAGACCCATGAAGTCACTTGTGTGCCCTCACAACCATTGTGAGCACCACAGGTTTATTATGTGGAGAACAAGGGGCCAACCCCTTTTCCATTACTTTTGGAAGTCCAATTCATCATTTTGGCATTTATGGACTTCATCGGGCCTCTTAGAGAGCCCAACAACATGCACTATTGATTATTCGACCTCTTGGGAGGCTTATTATTTTATTTATGAGCTAGTTTGGTGGGCTTGTCACCAATAGATAGTTATTTGCACATTATTTTAGTTGATGGGCTAATGTAGGCTCAAATTAGGTAATTTGAACTCCTAATGAGTGTATAAATAAGAGAGACATGAATTCATTTTGTATCATCACTTGGATTAGATCATTCTCTCTCTTGAGAATTTCACATTTCTTTCTTGGAGGACAAAATGGAGTATGGATGAATTTTGATGTTTGGATTGGACTTCCTTATCTTAGATCTTCTTTATCGCCAAATGTATTAATGGTTGGATATATTCTCTTACATGTAAGTACACACATTTAATGTTGTTCTTGTTTTACTTTTTCATATGCATTGGAATGGGATTTTCGCTATACTAGGGCTAATTGTTGCATTGCATAATTGCGAAATTGTGGAATTATTGTTTCTATATAGTATCTCTCAATGTATGGGCCATGTATGATGAATAAAATCTCCTAGGGATAATTCTACTATTGAATAAATCTTGATAAGCCATCTCTTTTTACAGAGTGAAGTATAAAGCTTTAAGGTCGCTTCTTCTTGCCCTAATGGTCAAGCGAAGTAGTCCTTGAGGCCTCCTTGACCGAGAAACGAAGTCCTTTCTCATCATTCTCCTAGACTCCATTCTCCCTGAGAGATTCGGCACTGGTCTACCAATCGGTGGTCACCAAAAGAACCATTTTTCTTCATCTTTTCCCCTTCTCTTCTAGGTCTAACCAAGTTGGGTCACCTAGGGCATCACTTTCCCAACAAAGTAACCATAGAAAAATTTCAATATCCTAGCCTCTACTGCTATGGTGTGGCCTCAAGGTCTCCTCCAAATTTGAAGAAATTCCAACAGTGGGATTGTGAGATATCCCAAGCCCTAGCTCTGAGATCAAACTTTTGCCTTGTGTTGACTAGGCTAGTACCTCATAGGATCAATTTGACACCTTTAAGTGGAAATTCTTGTTTTGATCCTTTCCCCTTCCTTGTCTGTGTTAAGATCATCGTTGGTTGCTAAACTCCCTCCCCTTAACCAAGGTTGGGTCCACTTGATCCTGTGTGGTCTCATTCCTTTGAAACGTTATTCTTCAAGAACCACTTGGAGAACCAAGTTTAATAAGGAATTTAGGGATTGGGAAGCTCATTTGCAAGACACATTCATTGAACCTAGCCCTTAAATCCTCACCGTCTTCTCCTAGAAAGCTTTGTACCTTGCTTGAAGAGCAAGCAAGCTCCATTCTAAACTCCCCCTCCCCCGCCTCCACTTCTAGGAAAGGGATTGATAAGATCACTTCACATCCATTTGTTGATTCATCCTTCACAAGTGACTTACCATATACTGGGTCTCCTCCCATTAGTGAAATTCCGTAAAAAGTAGGGAGTCTTAACTGAGGTGACAATGGGCTAAGTCTCCATTGTTGCCCTTGATCTAGCAGTTGTCCCTTTGGGAGTCCCTTTTAGGCCCCCTGTTAGTTTGAGCGATAACAAGCCTATTTAAAGGAACATATCACTATATATAAAGTGAGCTCGGCCTCACTTAGGACACAATTCGTTCAAGCAATCTGAAGCAAGAAGAAGTCTGAAAAACACAAGGAGAATAGCCTCATAACCAGCGAGAAGCAAATAAAGAAGAGTGAAGGAATTTGGGACTGTTTTTGGGTCATCTTCCTCACACATGTGACAGAAACTAAGGTTTCTGCTGTAGGGTTACACCAGCCCTTATAGAAGCCAAGTAAAAGGTCACTATACCATCAATTGTGCTAGACGAGATTATAAGGAGCAGCTCTCAAGCCAAGAGAAGAAGGAAAACATCATCAAGAACCTTAATTTAGCCCACAAGTGTGATTTGCAGAAGTTTCAGGCAGCCGAGAATTGCAGATCTGTGGAGGAAGGCCGAAATACCAGTGTAGCCGAAATTTGCAGTGATAGAAGTCAGTTTGACTTGTGTTGACTTGGGCAAGAAAAAGAAGCAGTGAAGAAGGGTCTTGTGACTTGATCTTGGAGAGGTTGTTGTGTCAAGGGTCTTGGTCTTGGTATTCGTTACTTGAAGTTTCTATAAGAAGAAGAATTTGTTTGGGGTTTCCTTTCAAGTTGGAGAGTTTTTGGCCCTGGCTGATCGCCTGCATTTTTTGTCTCTTGTCTCCTTTCTGTTTATGATTTGGTAGTTGTTTGATGAAAAGGAACACTATAATACTCTAAATCAAGAGAAGAACCTAATCTAAATAAGTTAAAATTATTCACAAGCAGTCATCGTTTCAAGAGAAATCACTTAATCCTAATGCCCTAGATTTCTCAACACTTCATACAAGTCCGGATTTGGAAGGGAGCAGTGAAGCTCTAGTATATTCCCACGGATCAGCAGATTGCTAAAATTCTGACCAATCCCTTAGCAAAAGGGAAGTTTGAAGCATTCAAATACAAACAGGGATTGGTGCATAATTCCTTCCTTGTTAAGAGGGGGGTGGGGAAAATAATAGAGAAAACTTAAAAACAATGTTGAGAAATGTAGCTCAAGCAGGAACTTCTTGGACAGGTTCAGTGTGAACATGCAGAAAGTGGTTTGAGACATTTCTTTAGTGAGCACCTTGGAAAGGTGATGATCACTAATTCTATCTTCTAATTTCAATTGAAAAAAAAATGTGAAACTCTTATGTTTTGAAGTCAACTAGCCTTAGGAATTTAAATGACATGTTTTGGAATTTCAACAAGGGTTTTTGGTGGAAATAAATTTGAAAGGTGAAGTTTATTCCTGGACTCAGAAATTAGAATATCAAAATGTTTATTTGCGATGTAGATATTGTTTCCAAACAGGGCATATTGCAGCACAATGCCCCAAAGGGTCGAAGGGAAGGAAGCACCAGCATGAATCCACCTGCTGGGATGGTTCTATGGAAGATCATCAGCTAATTTTGAAAATTCCTCTGATACAACCAGGACTAGTACTTCAAGATCTCTCAATACAAAAAGGACTGACATCATAGAGTTTGCTGGAAGAGGAACAACCCCTAGATTTGGATCAAGGAATGAAGAGCCAATTAAGATCATGGGAAATGGCAAGGTGGGCAGAGTTGAGGCACCAGAGTAAGCAGAACATCTAGATGAAGACAATTTGGGACTGACAGAAATAATATGGACTCCAACAAATGAAAAAAAGTTTGAAAGACAGTAGGAAAGAAGAAAAAAAACCCTGTAGCAATTAAACCTACAATGATAAGAAGTTGGGCATGCACAAACAAGGAAGAAGCAGATAGTCAGCATGTCCTTTCTTAGTTTTATGTTTTTCAAAATCATATGTGTTTTGGGTACTTTTTATCAGTATGTCTACACTTTAAGTAGTTCTGTAGTAGCAATAATAATGTGCAAAATGTCATTACGCTGAAAAATCCTGTAGCAATTAAACCAACAACGACAGGAATTTGGGCATGCAAAAACTAGGAAGAAGCAAACAGTCAGCACATCCTTTCTTAGTTTTTATGTTTTTTAAAATCATATGTACTTTGGGTACTTTTTGTAAGTAGTATGCCTACACTTTAAGTAGTTCTGTAGTAGCAGTAAGAATGTGCAAAATTTCATAAGCAATAACTGAAAGATGCAAGTTTGTATGGAACATCATATTAGATATCTCTATATTTTGATAGCCATTTATGGCCACTTTTAATATAATAATTCCGAGTTCCAGTTAAAAAATAAAACACACATGCACACAATGTAAATGCCATGATTTTTTATCAATGAGTTAAATAGGTGCTATTAATTGAAATTATTCTTATACAACAATGTCACTAAACCTTAGCTTGTTCAATCACTATGCTGATATAAATATGAGATATATCTGACCTTAAAAGTCCCTCTGGGTCAAAAGGAGCTTGACACCATGCTGGTGCATCAACAGGAGAATCAACACTGCACTCCTGCATTATGCATAATAAAGAACAATAAGGAACCTCTTAAAACAGATTCATAAAGTAAGGTTGGACATTTTCAAACAAACAAAATTCGGAACTATACAGAAACACTGCAAGAAACTACTTGAGTACCTACCATTACAATCCTAGTAATTTATATTCTCTATTATTCCTCCCAATTTATATTTTGAGTAAAATAAAGTAAATGTTCATGTCATTTATTATTGTAATTTGTAACCCAAAGTCACTTTTCAATTTTCATTACAAACCTTCGGAAAAGGGGTGTGTTACAACTTATATTGTATGATTTTCCATCTTGTGATTTTCATCACAATGATGGATATTTTCTGCCGATACTCTTGGAGCATTGGACCAACTTGGGGGATACACATTCATGAAACCCCTTCCCTTCATTCCATTTTATGACTTGATGGAGATCTTTGGTTAAGGGAGTCTCACTTCTCCTTGGTTGGATGCTGATTATGCTTGCTGCTTGGTAGTGTTTCCTTGCCTTATTGATCACCCCTTGGTTGCACTTTTGATAGATGTGGAGCATTTTATCTGATTATGGGTTTCTATATATGCATATCTAGGATATGGATGATGGTTCTACCCCTAAAAGGGTTTAGGTGATGGTTAGGAGACATGTTTCAATATTGTTGAAGTTTCCTAGTGAAGTCTGCATGATAATGTGGTATCATTGTGTCACTAGGGAGGGTTCCTCTACATGGTCCTTGTTACCCACCAAAAGTAGGTGACATCATAGGAGAATTTTTCTCCTATTAATCTCATCCAACCAGCAGCCAGCAGCCCCTGAGAGCCACCTAGTAACTGATGTGATGTGTAATTCATATATCTGCCAACTACATCAGTGATATATCCTCTAACCCATTTGTCAGGATCACATGTTGGAAGGTGGGATTTTGGTCAAAAAGTACTTTATTCATTTTGCATTCGGGTGCTTATGCTTTCTTGTATTTTGGGCATTTGTCATGGATTGTGGGGTGACTTGGAAGAAAGAAGGGTTTTGGTCGTAGTCTTGTTCCCTAACCTTAAATGGGGGATTAATTTACTATCCTAGTCCAGCGGGACCACCTCTAATGGCCTATTGCTTTAGGAAGGGGCACTAATTGGGAATCCATGATTGAGATATCGCATTCCATCTATCCCTTTTCCATAATTATCACTCCCCATTGTACATTATGAGCCCTTACTCCACCTTCCTTCTCCAAGTCCACTTGACCATGGGTCCACTAGGATCTAGCACACCCCTGTAATATTCCCTCTAATTAAATTCTGCTAAGTGAGTCCTAATGTTTTGCAATTTTGGCGGTGGACCATTTTTTGGCATAAAACTTAGGAAAAATGGATGAAGAGGCGCTAATTTAATTTTTGTGAGAAGGGGGCTCCAAAACATTAGAAAGAAGAATAATTAAATGGATGGTAGAATGTGGGGACCACCTCAAGGAGGAGATTCGAACTCCCTTAAGGAAGTTCGACTTGGAGGGAAGAGAGAAGAAAGAAGGTCGAATTGTGGAGGCCACAAGGAGAGAGGAGGAGCAGCAAGTATAAGTAGAAGTGGAGGGCCTCATTTTGGGACTATTACCAAATTATCTTCTCAATCTCTTGTTCGTTTGAGTTGTTTAGCCGAGTCAACAATGTTTCTTAGGACACGGGATTTCCAAGTGGAGATTCCAACTCCTTCAATGAACTTCAAGTCTCACCCTAGGGGAGGTATTGCTACATTTTGGGAGTTGTTCCAGAGTGGTCACAGGGATATTTCAGCCTACTCTATGAGTATTTTGGGCGCAGAATAGGAACTTGCACTTGCTTAGAGAGGCAGCTTTTGTGGGTTTGAGTTTTTGGGTTTTCCAAGAGTGACTTGTCCCTATTTTTGTTGGATATTGGGACTATTTTGCAGAGCTAAAACGAGGAGGCTCACCTATAGGTTTGCAGCAGTCTTCTCACCGAGCCATCTACATCATTGCCAGAGTCATTCATAAGTTGGGTCAAAGATATTTTTCTGTGTTTTTCTCCGCTTGGTTAGCAATCTCAGGTTCCACTATTCCTTCATGTTGATGTACTCTTTTCAGTGGATTAATAAAATGGCTGAGTGATTTTATTGGCATCTATTTGTGTATCAATTTGTTAGTTGTGTGTCTATTTATGATTATTTTTGTTGTTCAATTTCATTTTTGGTATCGATTGTTAAAATTTCCATTAGGGATATTACAGTGGTATCAAAGCCATAAGCCAAATGTTTATCTAGTGAAGGCGTGAAATATTTAAATTTTTTTAATCTTTTTTGAAGGGACAAAGCTAAAATTTTCATATGAAGATGTGAATATTATGTGAGGCCCATTTATTTTATGAGGTCAAGAGCATATCTTTATAAAAGGGGCAAATTTTATTATTTGGCTGAATCCCTTGTTAAATTGACCAAAGTGCAATTTTGACTGACGCAGTTTGGTCGAATCATTTATCAAAGGCCAAAAATTTATTTTGTTGGGCCCAATTACTATCGGTGGAGGTAAATATTATTTTACAATTATTTTTTGAAGGGTCGTCAAATATTTCAAAGGGGCCAAGAACCTAATTTACAAGTGGTCGTGATAGCTTGACAGGGGTTTAGGGGATCACACACAAGTTAACGAGAGCCTTTTTCATTTGGCATTGAGATGCTGAAAACGCGCAAGTGTGGTTCAGAGGAGCCAACCTACCTATTACAGAGCATGGATCGAGCACATTACTCTTATCATTGAGCCTGTAGCCGAGTTGTAATTTGTTTTGACAGCGTTGTGCATATACCAGTGAATGAAATCAATGGGAAGCTATTTGTGGCAAAATTGCTCTTGTGACAATTTATAAAGATTGATCCATAGGTATGTCATTTTGTTAAGTTATGGTATGTTCTATGCTTAGTGCAATTTACTTCAATTTCTTCTTATTAGCCCAATGTCAATTTCATTGTTTAGCAATCACATTAACATAAAGTAAAATGTTGATAGAACATAAATAAATCGACAGAAGACAAGCCAAGACAAGAGACACCAGATGTGGTGGCTAGCCAGGGACAAACCCCAATGTGGGGAAACCCTTTAATCAATTCTTCTATAATCTTCAATAATTCAGCAGAGAGAGAGAGAGAGATAGTACAATTTCACAGTTCTGTAATTTTATGACAGCAGTATTAAAACCCTAACCAGCAACTTCAAAGTTAGTCAAACAGCCCACAAATGACTTCAAGTCAACCTTGGTCAACTCAGCCTCCAACAACAATGGTGGTCAACCCAAAACAGTCCAAGAGAGATGGTCAAACAGTGGTCAAGGCATATGCAACCCTGCGGTCAACCCTAACCAATCAACGCTGGTCAAATATGTGGTCAAATTAGGTCAACATTTTGCTGTCCAGATCTGCGGCTTGCTTGATAGAGGCTCCTCACACTAGACCAAAGTCAAACTGACCTCCTTGTTGGTCAACGCAGTCAAATCCAGCTTATTTCTCCTTGGTCAACCTCAGTCAACGTTGCTGAAATAGTCCTGCGTCCTCCTTCTTCCCACGTGAGAGAGATGTTGCTCCTTGTGTGTACCTAGTCAAATAAGGAGAGAAGAATGTGAGATGGGATGAGATGAGTGAATAATGCCAAAAGGTGTCTTCTATTTATATGAATAGTTGAGGATGTGTGCCACACATTTTGTTGCTGGCCGACCTTGACAAATTGTCAAGTAAATACAAATAAATTCATATCTCCATAAATACATGTCAAAATCGGATGATCGTTAGATCAACCCTACACCTCTCGACGAGAGGAATCCAAGAAAAATATCATCTGCCATAAATAAGATGACCCACATGGATTTTGGCCCTAGTTGCCAATTTTAACACTCCCTCTCAACTAGGGAGAACTCCATTTGCTAATCCATCTGATCGTCAATACTATCTCTGCCATCAAATGCACTGCCCTGCACTGCTCGGCTCTGCTCTACTCTGCTGAACTATGAAGAAGAAGAAATGATCGAGGATGTATCATTCCATCCTCTCTTGACCTGAAGTTAGTCCCAAATAAAAGAGAGTGCTCAATAGCTCTCTTACTAACTCGAAGTCAGTTCCAGAGAGTCTGTCATACCACTCTTACTGATCCCAGATCAATGCCAAAAGAGAGTGAGCTATATCACTCTTACTGACCCGAAGTCAATTCCAATTGATCCCAGATCAATGTCGGTCATCCTAGCATAGGGAGTACGGTAGTTACACGAATCATACATCGGTACTACTATGGTCCCTAACCCCATTTCCCTACTCATTGGCGAAATGAGAGGTACTTCCCATGAGTCCCAGACTGCATAGGTAGGATGCTTCAACAGGAGAACCACTCATCCTATCCATAAGTTGCCATGGGCTATTACAGGGGAAGGCTGAACCATTCACCCTATACACAGCACACCACTAGGGGAGGGTGAGTCACCCTATGGTTGCTTGTCACTCCAAGAAGTACCCCAGGCCCCCCGGAGCTCCCAGACCTTAATGCATGCATCATACAGGACCCTCATAAGAGGGTCTCTCAACGGCTCCAAGTCGTTCTCGAAAAGTCAAGAATTTGACCTTTCCGAGGAGCTTCCTCAGAATGTCGGCGACCTGCTCATCTGTATTGATATGATGAAGCCTTATTGCTCCTCGCTGTACCATATCCTGGATAAAGTGGTACCTGATATCGATATGTTTGGAGCGATCATGAAATATGGGATTCTCTGATAAATGAATCCCACTCTAGTTGTCACAAAGGATCACAGTAGTATCCAATGTATATCCAAACAGCTCACTGAAGAGCTTCCGCAACCAAACAACCTCACAAGAGGCCATACTCGCAACAATGTACTCTACCTCAGCGGTGCTCAAAGTCACTGACTTCTGCTTCCTGCTCATCCAGGATATCGATGCAGATCCAAAAGAGAAACAGCGCCCGGAAGTGCACTTTCAGTCCACCACACTGCCCGCCCAATCAACATCAGTATATCCATGTAGTCTCACATCTCCGGTAATGTATCTCAACCCATGAGTGATTGTGCCCCGAAGATATCTCAAAAGATTCTTGGCACCAATCTAATGTGAGTGGTGAGGCTCAACCATATGTTGGCTCAACATGTTGACTGTAAAACATATATCCGGATGGGAGTCCACCAAGAAAATCAATGCTCCTATGAGTTGACGATACTCGGTAGCATTTCCCAAAGCAAGTCCGGGAGCACTACTGGTTAACTTCTTGAAGTCAAGCTCCATCGGGGTAGTCACGGGCTTACAGTCCACCATACCAAATCTCTCCAATATCTTCACCCTATGTTGCAGGAAACGTGGTATAGAGGTCCGTTTCCGTACGGAAACAGGTACGAAACGCAGAAACGCGTTTGGTACGGCCGTGAAACGCGTTTCTGGCCGTACTGCCACGTTTCCCAAAACGGAAACGTGGCCGGTACGGCCGGAAACGTGTTTCAGGGCCGTACGACCCACATTTCCTCATTAACTTGTGTTTTTTTTAATTTGTTTTTTAATTTACTTTTAGAGTATGTTAGTGACTTCTTGTTGCTTCTAGATGCGTGTCTAAAGTTATAAAAGTGAATTTTTGCCCTAGTGTTGATATGCAGTTCATCAGGGAGTTTGAGGGATATGCAGTTCATGGTAATATTAAATTCTTAAAGTAAAAGTGATATTCTCCTTTATTTTTCATTTTCATCCTTTTACTTAAATTTTTAACATTACCATGAAATGACTCAGGATGTTTGAGAGTGGTTTCGCCCTCATTGGATTTCATATGGAGAAAGTAGAATTTTAGATCTCACTCAAAATCCAGCAGACTTATTTGTTTTTCAGGATTTCAGGATTGGAGGGATTGCAATGTTTCCATTGGATTTTATCATGTACTAGGGTATGGAACTTGTATTTAATCAAGAGAACCAAGCCCTCTATGCAGGGGAAACTCCCAATAATCAAGATCATGTAGGGTACTAGGGTATGAAACGTGTATTTAATCAAGAGCAATAAGGTTGTTCGACTATGTAGGAGGAGACTCCCAATACAACAGTGGTTCTTCTAAAGAATGGGATGTGGATGCAGAAAATCCTGATTTGGATCTCTCTCTTGCAGCCTTATAGTCTTTATTGTACTTGCAACCTCATATATTAATATAAATAAAGGCTGATTTTGAGATTTGGATATATAATAAAGGTTGCTTTTGGATATTCCGATATTTTTATTTTCATTATGTGATCATTCATGAATAAATGTGATGTAAATTAAATCTTAATGTAGTGTAATAAATTATAATGTATTATTTATGCTTTATGATTGCACATATATATATATATAAATATTTTCAATATATATATATATATATATATATATATATATTCGCGTTTCCCCGTTTCCAAAATTTGGGGAGGTCGCGTTTCGTATCGCTTCCCGTTTCGGAAACTTGTACCCGTTTCCCCGTTTCGTGCAACTTAGTCTTCACCACATATTTTCCTTGAGATAGGAAAATCTCCCCTAGATTCTTCCAGACTTCCAGCCCTAGGAAATAGTGCATCAGTCCTAGGTCCTTCATCTCAAATTCAGAAGCCAACTCCCTCTTACATTTGTGAATGAGAGGGTCTGCACCTGTCAGAAAGAGGTTGTCAACGTACAACGCCAATATGAGAGTCTTATCATCTTCAACCTTAAAGTAAAGGTTTGGATCGACTTCACTCCTAGTGAATCTCGGCTTCATCAAGTAGCTATCGACCCTCTCATACCAAGCTCGGGGTGCTTGCTTCAGCCCATAGAGGGCTTTCTTCAACCTACACACGTGAGATTCCTGATCATGAATCTCAAATCCCTCAGGTTGTTCCACATAGACTTCCTCTTTGGTCGAACCATGCAAGAATGCAGTCTTGACATCCATCTAATGTGGGTTCTATCCTTGCAAAGCAGCAAGGGATATGATCAAGCGGATGGTGGTGTATCAGGAAACAGGTGCAAATATCTCGTCATAATCTATACCTTCCTTTCGAGTGAAGTCACAAGCGACAAAACGAGGCTTATATTTTCAGCACTTCCATCAGCTCCATGCTTTATTTTGTAAAGCCATTTCGAAGTGATAATTGTTTTGTCCTGGGGTCTGGGGACCACATCCCAGACATCGTTCTTCATGATGGATTCGTATTCCTCACTCATATCATCCTTCCATACTTGATGCTTCACGACTTCTGCAAACGATGAAGGCTCATTTTGAATGATCGTGCTCATAATGGTCAAGTATCCTTGATACCTAGTCACCTTCTTACTTTCACGGAAAGTCCCTCTGGGTGCAATGTGTCCTTCAGCATCATCAATTGTCCCCCTAAGCCATGAGGGCCTCTTCCTAGAAGAGGAAGGCTCTTGTGAAGGGGGATCAATAGGATCCATAGGTTCTTCCACTTCAGGCATCGTCTCATCTTCCTTTTCCTCTGGTTTCTTAGTGTCAGCTTCTTTAGTATTCCTTAGTTTAGGAAGATTGTCAACTTTGCTAAGAGCCATATCTTCATCAAAGGTGACATCATGGCTAATCTCGACTTCCCTTTGACCAGCCACATAGATTCTGTAGCCCTTAGAATTTTCGCTATAGCCCACGAAGATTCATTTCTTTCCAGATGCACCCAATTTAATCCTTTTCTCTTTCGGCACATGAAAATATACAAGACTTCCGAAAATTCTAAAATGAGAGACATTAAGATTCTTACCAGTGAACATCTCTTCGGGAGTCTTGGAACCCAATGCTTGATGAGTGCATCGGTTTTGAACATATACGGCGGTATTCACAGTTTCAGCCCATAGAAACTTCAGAAGTCTTTGATCGTGGAGCATAGCAGGAACAACTTCCACAATCGTACGATTCTTCCTTTCCGCCACACCATTCTGCTCAGGAGTGTATGGTGTTGTGGTCTTCCTCTTAATGCCAGGCTCTTTGCAAAAGTCATGGAACTCATTGGATTCATACTCGATCCCATTATCAATCCTTAAGATCTTGATCTTCTTCTCGTTTTGATTCTCGATCAAGGCTTTGAAGTGACAGAACTAGGAGAACACTTCATCCTTCTTTTTCAAGAAGTATATCCAAGACTTGTGAGAATAATCATCTGTAAAAGTGAGGTAATATAAATATCCTCCCAAAGAGTTCACGGGCATCATACCAGATATGTTGGAGTGAACCAACTGCAAAATATCGGAGGTCTTGCTATGGCTTGAGGGGAATGGTCCCCTTTTGAGCTTTCCTTCGGCACATCCCGGACATACACCTTCTTGCTCTATTTTGAACTCGAGCATCCCTATCACCATTTGTCTCACATCGGGTAGAGCCTTATAATGAAGGTGGGCAAACCTCTGGTGCCATAGTTCGGACTGAAGAGATGTGTCACAAGACATGACTCCCAACGGACTTCCTCCGACTTGATATAGAGAGTCAACTCGAAACCCAAGAGTGAAAGCATCTTTAAAATTATTTTTCCATACACATACCTTGCCATCGATGAAGGCCACCTTGTAGCCTTAGTCTTCCATTTCCGAAATGGACACCAAGTTTTTCTTGAGATCAGGTACATATAGGACTTCTTGCAAATTAATTATGTTACCCTAATTTAATTGAAGAGTAACATTCCCTACACGCTTCACAGGATAGGTAGAGTTGTCTCCAAGAATAATTTCCAGGTTGGCTTCCTTCTCTATCAGATTAGAAAGAGCTTCCATGTAACTAGTGAAGTGCCTTGAGGCACCATTATCAATAAGCCAATTTTCCAACAAATCCGGAGGAGTAGTAGAGAGGGCCGATATCAAATAATATTCATCTTGCTTATTGTTAAAAACATTAGATTCATACCTGGAGTTTCTTGCCTTCTTGCAGGGTTGACCACTTCCTTGATTTTCGACATTCCTCTTTCCTCTGCCATTGAACCTGCCATTCCTTTGATTGTGGTTGGAATTGCCCCGGGAGTGATTTTGATCATCATCGTGAGATGTGTCCTTTCTATTAGGACACTCCCTCGCATAGTCGCCAAATTTGTTGCAAACAAAACATCTTCCCTTCCTTCCACCTTTCGATCCGGCCTTTCCTTTAGGTTTAGACCCAGATTTATTTCTCCTTTTAGCATGGTAGGAGAAAGCAGTGGGGTTGCCTTTAAATGCAAGCATTTCCTGCTCTTCCATCCTTGTCTCTTCTTGAATGCATCTCACCATCAATTCCTCAAATCCTGAAATTACATTATTGTTGAGAAGAGTGGTTCTAAATAGATAACATTCGGATGGGAGCCCTCCAAGAGTTGTGATAGTCAGTTCCCTGTCGGGAATGACTTCCCCAATTGATAGGAGATCATTCTTGATCTCGATGATCCTTAAGAAGTAGGATTGCATATCCTCACCTTTGCCCTTCTTAATTTCCTTCAGCTTATGTTTTAGGAACAAATCTTGATTTGCATCACTAACTTTAAACAAGCTTACCAGTCTATCGTAGATTTCCTTGGAGGTGTTCAGCTCAGAAACATAGGCCACCAGGTGCTTGTCGATAGAGTCCCGGATGACCTTCTTTGCTTTGACTTCAACCTTCGTCCACTTGTTCCTTGTAGCAACCGGTGCATTTGATGGAGGCTCAGTAATTCTGCCTCTCACATAGTCCAACACTTCCTGTTCTTCCAATGTCAGATCGAGAGACATCTTCCATCCACGATAGTCAGACATCTCACAGAGCTTGTCTTCGGCGGGGAAGTGTGATGAGGAACCCATGAAGTCTAAAGACTTTTCCAACAGTCTTCGATGATTGCTCTTGCTCTTACTCTTGCTTGGGCTTTGTCTTCACCTCAGCTCCGATACCATGTTAAGTTATGGTATGTTCTATGCTTAGTGCAATTTACTTCAATTTCTTATTAGCCCAATGTCAATTTCACTGTTTAGAAATCGCATTATCATAAAGTAAAATGTTGATAGAACATAAATAAATCGACAGAAGACAAGAGACAACACATGTGGTGGCTAGCCAGGGACAAACCCCAATGTGGGGAAACCCTTTGATCAATTCTTCTATAATCTTCAATAATTCAGCAGAGAGAGAGAGATAGTACAATTTCACAGTTCTGTAATTTTATGACAGCAGTAATAAAACCCTAACCAGCAACTTCAAAGCTGGTCAAACAACCCACAAATGACCTCAAGTCAACCTTGGTCAACTCGGCCTCCAACAGCAATGGTGGTCAACCCAAAACAGTCCAAGAGAGATGGTCAAACAGTGGTCAATGCATATGCAGCCTTGCGGTCAACCCTAACCAGTCAACGCTGGTCAAATCAAGTCAATGTTTTGTTGTCCAGATCTGCGGCTTGCTTGATAGAGGCTCCTCACACTAGACCAAAGTCAAACTGACCTTGTTGGTCAATGCAGTCAAACCCAGCCTACTGCTCCTTGGTCAACCTCAGTCAACGTTGCTGAAACAGTGATGCATCCTCCTTCTTCCCACGTGAGAGAGATGTTGCTCCTTGTGTGTACCCAATCAAATAAGGAGAGAGAAGAATGTGAGATGAGATGAGATGAGTGAATAATGCCACAAGGTGTCTTCTATTTATATGAATCGTTGAGGATGTGTGCCACACATTTTGTTGCTGGCCGACCTTGACAAATTGTCAAGTAAATACAAATAAATTCATATCTCCATAAATACATGTCGGAATCGGATGATCGTTAGATCAATCCTACACCTCTCGACGAGAGGAATCCAAGAAAAATATCAACTTCCATAAATAAGATGACCCACATGGAGTTTGGCCCTAGTTGCCAATTTTAACACATTTTTTCATGCTTTGTATGGCTATGATGCACTAACCTTCGCTAATGTTATGAATAAAATATATACAAATAATATAAATAATAATAATAATGAATAATAATTAATTAACTAATAATTAGTAGTGAATAAACATGTCTCTAAGGACATGACCTTTTGTGAAAGGATACCTGACTAAGTTTATAAGCAGGCCCTCACCCTCAATTGTAATCATACCTCATATCAATTATTTTAAATAATATTCAACATATATTTTTATCCTCAATGGATGTCTTCGTGCACCAAGTGTTTTGAAGATTATTGTAGAGCACAAACTTTGTTCGTCACATTGGTATCAGAGCATTCCTCTAAGTATATGAACTTTGTTCGTTACAACTGATATGGTTTTTGGAGATATCAGGGGCCCAGAATTGGATATAGGAGAGCCAAGATATCCTTAGAGCTCTCAAGGATAACTTGCAGACAACCCAGAACCAACAGAAGCTATATGCAAACAGGGAAAGAGTTGAGAGGCATTAGGGGTTGGGGAGTTAGTCTTTTTGAGAATCCAACCTTATAAGCAGTCTACATTGAAGTAGAAGGGAGCGGAGAAGCTCAAGTTGCGATTTTATGGGCCTTACAGGGTGACCAGGTGAGTTGGGGAGGTAGCATATGAGTTGGAGCTCCCATAAAGGAGCAAGGTGCACAATGTATTCCACATCTCTTGCCTGAAAAAGGCTTTGGGACAGCAGGTTATAGCAACCATGGAGTTGCCACCTATGGATGATGAGGGGCATTTGATCTTAGTTCTAGAGGCCATCTTGGAGGTGAGAGAGAGGAAACTCTGGAGCAGGGTCATTAAGGAGTTTCTGGTTTGGTGGAAAGATCTATGAGAAGAGGATGCCACATGGGACGAGGAGCAAATATTACAGCAGTTGGCATTACAGTTGCTTGAGGACAAGAAACATTTGGGAGGAGAGGATTGTAATATTCCCTCTAATTAAATTTTGCTAAGTGAGTCCTAAATTTTTGCAATTTTGGTGGTGGACCATTTTTGGGCATAAAACTTAGGAAAAATGGATGAAGAGGCACTAATTTAATTTTTGTGAGAAGGGGGCTCCAAAACATTATAAAGAAGAATAAATTAAATGGATTGTGGAATGTGGGGACCACCTTAAGGAGGAAATTCAAACTCCCTTGAGGAAGTTCGACTTGGAGGGAAGAGAGAAGAAAGGAGGTTGAATTGTGGAGTCCACAAGGAGAGAGGAATAGCAAGTATAAGTAGAAGTAGAGGGCCTCATTTTGGGACTTTTGCCAAATTATCTTCTCAACCTCTTGTTTGCTTGAGTTGCTTAGCCGAGTCAATAGTGTTGCTTAGAACACGGGATTTCCAAGCGGAGATTCCAACTCCTTCTTCGGTGAACTTCGTGTGTCACCCTAGGGGAGGCATTGCTACTATTGAGGGAGGCAGCTTCTATGGGTTTGAGTTTCCAGGTTTTCCAGGAGTGACTTGTCCCTATTTTCGTTGGATATTGGGACTATTTTGCAGAGCTAAAATGAGGAGATTCGCCTGGGCCAAATTTCTGTCTTTTGTGGGCTTGCGTAGGGGCTGGAGAACAATGATTGTGTAGGGACTTGGAGTTAGGGAATTGAGTGGAGTTTCAGCTAAGAAAGTTATCCATTTCTGGAGGATATTTGCAGATAATTTCCCAGCCATTTTGCAGGTGGATTGAGTTGTTTCTCAGCAGTATTTCTCTTGATGGGCGTAGAGTTGGAGAGCTATGAATTTCACACCTTTTAGGGTTTGCTGAGTTAGCTAGATTTTAGCTAAGAGCTTTTTGGGTTTTGATGGAGTTGGCATGGAAGCCTACAACTAAATTTTCATAATTTTTGGAGCTAATTGGAGGGTAGAAATAACAGTTCACCTTCAGCAACAACAACAAAAATTTCACCTCAAGCCTAGAAATGTTGTCTAAAGAGGTTGATGTAGCTACAAGAAAAGAAAAAGCATATGATGGCCACAAGCAAGAAAAGAAAGAAAGAAAATAATAAAAATTCAAAAGATGGTCGGGACATTAATATTATCACATGGGAAAAAGCCAAGCATGAGCTCTATCCCTTATCATTATGGCCATCACTGGGTTCCTGGGGCCAATGTTGTCCTCTCACATTATAAAAAGGAACCCTTGCAAGTCCCAACCCCTGATGGGCGATGAACTTCTCCACCACTAAGGGGGTAGCCACTACTACACATCATTCAAAGCATGTTCTCATAAAGGAAAAGCAAAAGGAAATAAGATGGGTGGAAAAACAAAGGTCGGGGTAACTCATGCATCCACGATTGCTCCCTCCTCACATTTGTATGCCCAGAATGTTGATTTCCTCATTATTACTACCCATATCCTCTATCTTCCATCACTGATATTGAGAACAAGGTCATCTTTAGTCCCGGTACAAACATCACATCCTTGGCTTCCAACATTCCTCTTGACTTGAGCTAAAAATTAATGTTCCCTCATTTGAAAAGTGTGGCTAGGTTCGGTCCTCATAATGACATGTAATTGTGATTTTATGTAAAGAGATGTAAAGAAGAAAAAAAATATTGTAATGCTTGCATCATGGGTTTCATGGGAAAGAGATTTTACTTTTGAGTCAAGGCTCCCATAGAAAGCCTTTAGGAATTTTGTCATCTATTCATAAAAGAATAAAAGAGTCATTGTCATGTAAAGAAGTCATGTTACAAATTGTAAAGAGTCGCACTTGTCTATGTAAAGTACTCCTCCAAGACCTTGTCACTAGCCCTCTCTAAGTTGGCCTACAACGAATGGAGAAACGTAGAAGATGATGTCGGATCTCCTCCTTATGATCATGTCGGCCTAAAGAACATGAGGCAACGTGTATATATAACTACACTCGGCCTCACTTGAAGGCAAGCAACTCGATGAAGAAGAACCTACAAGCATAAGTGTGAAGAAAGGACTAGACAAGAGAAGCGAAGAACAAAGGAAGGATAGCGAAGCAAGGGATTCGTCTAGGAATTCTGATTTGGGCTCGTATACTCTCTCACATGCGAAGGAAGCAAGTCCGAGGGCATAGAGAGAAGTTTGAAGAACTCACTGCTGCTTTGAGGAGACCTTGTTTGGGTATAGGATCTCGCAAGAAGAAGCCGAGGAGAAGTGCTATAGATCTCACTCTCTTGTAGAAATTAATCAAGGAAGTGAAGATTGTTCTAGGGTTTCTGGAATAGCATTAACCTAAGAGACCAAGATTATCTAGGGCAGGTCGAGAAGAGCAATTCGAGACTCTAGAAGGAAGCCGAGAAAGGGAAGGTCGAGAAGAGCAGTTTGAGACTCTAGAAGGAAGCTGAGAAAGGGAAGAGGCAGAGCATCAAGGAGGCTAGTGACAAGGGTCTTGGGAGGACACTAGAGTCAAAGGTCTTTGTCATGGTCTTGGTGTCCATGAATTGAAGATCTATAAGAAGAATTTCTTATTGGGTTTTCCTCTCAAAGATTAAGAGGTTTTGGCCCTGGCTGACAAGCCTACATACTGTTTCTCTTGTCTTCTATTGTTTATTTGGTAATTGTCTTGATGAAAATAACACATTAATAATATAACGAAGAGAAGATCTTAATCCAAGAAGTAAAAGTATATCACAAGAAATTATCAAGAAGAGAAATCTCCTAATCATTGATGCCCTCGATTTCTAAACATGGAATTGGAGCTTAGGTGCTAAAGTCAAGAAGAGGCATTCAAGCAAGAAGACACACGAGAATCGAGCTTCAAAGAAGGATCAAAGCAAGTCAAAGAACACCAAGCAAGAGATCAAGATTTTCATCATACCAAAACCCTAGTAGCATTTCCAAGATCATCAACAAAAGAAGGCTAGAACATTCAAAGGATTGTGAAGCAAGCCCTCTCTCATCAATTCTTCAAGGAGTAATCTTCAATCAACCTCAAGATTAAGGAGGAAGCAAGCATCAATCACTCAAGTAAGTTTATGACTTCATCTGATACTCTCAAAATGTCTTTTTGCAAGGAAAGCAACAAATTGGTTGGGGCTTCAAACTTCCTTGCATGGAAGAAAAGAACTGACCTAAATCTCATTGAGAATGAGGTCATGGATCACATCAAGGGGTCAATAACCCAACCTACCAAAGAAGATACTCAAGCACATGCTAGATTCATGAAGGGGGAAGTGAAGGCCCAGAGGATTCTCATAGAATCCATGAAAAACTCTCTTATCCCATATGTATCAAAATTAGACACTGCAAAAGCTATATATGACAAATTGGTAGAGTTGTTTTCCGTAAGCACTACAGGAGAAGTAATCAACCTAAGGCAGGAACTCTACAAGCTAAAGATGACAAAGGAAGATGGGATAGCCTCATACTTTATGAGGATTTCTGAGATAAGAGATCAACTACAAGATCTAGGAGAAGTCATGTTTGATAGGGAAATGGCCACAGTGGTATTAAATGCACTACCAGAAGAATGGGGTAACTTTACTTCAAGTATTTATGGGAAGAAAGAAGCTACTCCATTCCAAGATCTATAGTCTCTATGTAAGATCGAAGAAACTAGACTGAAAGCAAAGACTGATGTAGGATCAAATGAGCAAAATCAAGCATATGCTGCTATGTTAAGAAGAAAAGGAAAGTTTGGAAAATCTGGCCCTCAAAAGAAGAAGAAGAACATGGCTAAGGTTTAGTGCTATGGATGTCAAGAATATGGGCACTATCGAAGAGATTGTCCTAAGCTTAAAAGGGACAATAACAAGAGAAATAAGAAAGAAGCCCATATTAGCAAAGAGGTAGAAGAGCCTAAGACAAAGATGCCTAAGAAGGAGGAAGTGAAAGATCTCTACTATGACTAAGAGAATCTCCTTCAATAAAAAGGTACTCTTCTGTTGTAGACAGGAAGCATTGTAAATGAGATAGGATGCATTATATTAGAGAATGGCATCATGGTAAAAGCATTAGAAGTAAGAGCTCATGACATATGTAATATGATGGATGTTTGGAACAAAACCTATGGAAGTCAACTATGTAGGATATAGCTCTGGGAAACCTCATTGAAAGATCAAATGATAATTATAAGAAGTCATCTAGAAAAAGGGTTATCATACATCTGTCAAAAGATAGCATTGGCAAGATAGGATATGCAAGATCCTCAAAATTCTTTGATAGAATCTTCAATATAAGATTCACCGATCAAGAGGAAAAGTAAGTGTTTCTTCAAGAATTCCAATCTTGTGGAATTCATAGAATGATGATATGATAACATGACAATGAAGTAGATCAAGGGAATGAAATTCCTTCATTCAAAGGAAGCTGCTACAGGAAGTATGGATTTCCTAAAGGAAAGATGAGGTATGTATGCTCAGATTTTTTATTGTGGAAGTCATGTTATAAGGTTGCAGACAACATGGATCATTGCTCTTAAGAGGCATGATCAAAGAAGGAATCTCCTCCCTCAAAAGGATGCTAGAATGCATGAGTCACATATTTATTAGATGAAATCAACATAATATGTCCTCATATGGAAGTATGAGGTGTTTGATTACAACTGAGGAACTTTGAAGCTCCTGGGAAAGAAATGTGTGAAGAAAGGAAGGAAGAGATCATGAAGTTATGCAACCATGGTAAAGGAAGTCAACATCCGAAGGACCAAGAAGATTTGACTATGATATCTCCCAGAAAGATATGAAGACTCTAATGAAAGTCTGGAAAAAGATGGAGACCCTTGACAAGACATATCTTTAGGAGATGTGTCAACATATATGCAGGATGTTGATGCCTACAGGAAGATGTCATGATGAAAGACCATCACAAAGGTAATTATGATTTAAGTATTCATTATTTATAAACTAGTATCTGGATGGGCTTCCATGAAGAACCATGTAGAAGGATGCAAGAACCTTCTGGAAAAGAAAGCCTGATGAAGGTAGCATAACATGAAGCAATGCCAGATAAAGATTGATCGTGTTGATTTTGGGTAGCATCGGATGTGCTCTAGCCTTGAAAATTGGTGGAGAGGCTAAGGCACATGAGATCTACAAGACCTAGAAACCGTTTGGAGAAATTCCACCTGGATGAGGAGTTATTAAAATAATTAATATTTTTAATGAATTCCTAAGTCTAAACTTAGGAAAATAAAAATATTAATGTGTATTGATAAAATATGGGTGAGAGAGTTCTAATTGACGAGGATCAAGCTAGTTCGAATCTTAGCCGTTGATTAGGGACTTAATCTTGACCATCGATTCGTCAATGGTAAAAGTATAAGAGGAGGCTCGAGGGTCAGTTAAAGATACACCAAGAGATCAAAGTATTCGATTTTCTGGTGCGAGGTTTGCTGAGGAAATCGAGTTAGTGATCAGAGTTGCAGTGAGGGGCAGTTCAGCAAGGGATTTTCATCTGAGGTTGAAGAATACACAGCAGAGAGGCAACGCAGTGCCGGGAGAGACAACACATGCCCTAGAAGGGCCGACGCAGAGGCCAAAGAACTGATGCAGAGGCTAAAGAGCTGACGCAGAGGACGCAGAAGGCTAAAGAGCTGACGCAGAGGACGCAGAGGTTGATGCTGGGCCTCAGAGGCAGCGTTGGGGAGATTCTATGGGGCAGACTGGGATCAGATCAGCGGATTCTGAGCCAGGAGAGGGTGATGTAGTTCCAGAGCAGGGCTTGGAGCAGCTTTTGTTGTCCAGCATAGGGAACAACCAAAGTCACTATGGGGCATCATCCGCTTGCTGATTTGCCGGAATATCTTTCTTCGGATAGAGGTACTACTGCCAAAGGATATTCTCTATTGGGTGAGCCATTTCTGGCACCCTAGTTGTATTCACGAAATCTGTTTAATAATACAAACCCTCTATATGCTGCATCGGTTTTCCTGAATTGGGTTTTTCCGAGGACGATTGTCCAAAAATAACGGTGTCCCTTGTGTTATTGTCTCAGTTTATTTCAGTGCTTCGATGTTTATGCAATTAAATAACTTGTTAATGTAAAGAACAAGTAGGAGATTGTAAACCATTAATTGCAGTAGGGGTTTCTGATCTGTTAGATTCAGGAATTTTCACATGGTATCAGAGTGATTGCAGATCATAGATGACTGAAGACACCAGCTGAGAAATCTGAGAATTTGCAGTAGATAAGCAGATGTCTCAAGAGGCAGCGTTGTTCCAGAGCCGAAGAGGCAGAAAGAGGAAGACGCAGTAGCTAGGAGGAGTCCACGTAGTAGCTGCGTCAGCCATCAGGGCCAGCGTAGAGGCAGAGGAAGGCAGATTAGGCTCACGCAGAGCCACGTCATCCTTCTAAGCCAGGAAGGATTGACGCAATTGGCCGGGAGGAGCAGATTCAGCTCACGCAGATATTGCGCAGAGCCTAAAGGGCTTAGATTCTTCAAGTTGTAGGGGCTAAGGGAGTTGCGCAAATTTTGATTTAAGGAGCTGGTGGGACGTTGTTTCTATTGGTGCAGAGCAGTGTCTAAGGAGACTGAACCAAGGTAGAGGGAAGCACTACCTCGACAGATTTCTAGCTAAGAAATCTAGATTCAGGTTGCAGCAGCAAAGGAGGATTGGAGAGGAATGCTTTGACAGTTGGTCGGTGGATTTCCAAGAGACAAATCAGGATTCATAGGGAGTCTAGAGAAGAGGAGCAGAGATGGCAATGAATGGACTGAGGGATCAGGACAGATTGGACGAGGCTTCCAATTTTGTCATCTGAAAGGTTAGGATCCTGCAATCCTGGATAAACATCGCATCAAGGACTATGTCTTGAAAGTAGTAGCTATTTCAGTTGACGCTAATGCAACTGAGAAGTATGAGGAGGCCCAGGAGAAGGCGAAATGCATGATATTAGACAAGGTCAAGGATCATGTCATACCACATAATTCTGAGAAGAAAACAGCAAAGGAGATGTGGGACACCCTGACCACCTTATACCAAGGATCTTCCATGCAATGGAAGATGTTATTAGAGAATCCGCTGAGGTCATATCAGATGCAGAAAGGCGAGAAGATAGATCCCTTCCTTCTCAGGTTGCAGGGGATTCACGACCAGCCTACTTCCGTGGGGTCTACTCCAAATCGAGAATTCTTAGTCAAGACTGCCCTGAATGCAGTATCCGAGGAGTGGGAGACGTTTGTCCAAAGCATTTTGGGTAGAGCAACTCTCCCCATTTGGGAGGAGATGTGGGTAGCTCTTCGACAAGAAGAGCTCAGGAGATTGACAAAGGCAGGGAGTTCGAATCAAGAAGGAGGAGGAGGAGGATGCAGCTCTCGCATCAACGAGACAGCAGGGGCTACAGAAGAGGAAGAAGAAAGACATCTCCAAGGTCAAGTGCTTCAACTGTGGGGAGTTGGGACATTATGCCTCTCAGTGCCCCAAGAAGAAAGGCAAGGGATAAGCTTCCGATTCAAAGGTTGCTTCAGCAAAGGCGGAGAAAGATGTCAAGACTGATGACGATTGTGCCATGGGTGCTCATGCACCTCTAGAGAAGAGGTGGGGTGATCTGGATTTGTAATCGAGAGGACTACATACGGGGGCAGGATCCTTGAGGTGCCCAAACTCTTGGATCACATCCGGCTATGGGAGCGCTCAAAGACAGTAGCATGATGACAGGTCTCGGGCGGAGCAAGGTGTGATGGAGCGGCAACACAGTGCTAAAGTGCAGAAGTCTGTAGCAACGCAGTGGAGGTTGCAACAATGCGAGAGGCACAGAAGAGGTTGCAGCAGCATAGTGGCAACAGAGGGAGCACAGGATAGCAGCAGAGGTAGCTTCAGCATCACGAAGCTTCCAAACTGACCAGGATGTCAGTGTTTGGGTGAAGTCAGTTACTTCTTGTAACTGAGTTGCAGTGTAGCAGTTAGCAGTGGTAGTGTTATGGGCAACATGAGGTAGCATTTTGAGAGGGAGCTGCAGTACAGATGTAGCCATGGCAGTGGCAATGTCATGGGCAGCAGTACAGGAAGCAACAGTGCGGTGGATGTAGGGCAACATGCCAAGCATCAACACAGGGTCATTGTGATGCTTATATGGTGAAGCATTGCTAGAGCACATTCCTTGCTAACAGGTAGTGTTGGTTTTGGGTAGCATCAGATGTGCTCTAGCCTTGAAAATTGGTGGAGAGGCTAAGGCACATGGGATCTCCAAGACATAGAAATCGTTTGGAGAAATTCCACCCAGATGAGGAGTTATTAAAATAATTAATATTTTTAATGAATTCTTAAGTCTAAACTTAGGAAAATAAAAATATTAATGTGTATTAATAAAATATGGGTGAGAAAGTTCTAAGTGACGAGGATCAAGCTAGTTCTAACCTTAGCCATTGATTAGGGACTTAATCTCGGTCGTTGATTCATCAACGGGAAAAGTATAAGAGGAGGCTTGAGGGTTAGTTGAAGATACACCAAGAGATCAAAGAATTTAATTTTCTGGGGTGTTGTTTGCTGAGGAAATCGAATTAGTGATCAGAGTTGCAGTGAGGGGCAGTTCAGCAAAGCATTTTCATCCGAGGGTGAAGAATACATAGCAGAGAGGTAGCGCAGTGCCAGGAGAGATAGCGCAGGCCCTAGAAGGGTTGACATAGAGGCCGAAGAGCTGATGCAAAGCATGCAAAAGGCTGACGTAGGTGACACAAAATCTGTAGAGGCTGACGTTGAGCCTCAGTGGCAGCACTGGGGAAATTCTGTGGGGGAGACTAGGAGCAAATCAACAGATTCTGAGCCAGGAGAGGGTGACACAGCTCCTGGAGAAGTGACGCAGTTCCAGAGCAGTGCTTGGAGCAGCTTTCGCCGTCCAGCATAGGGAACAACCAGAGTCACTGTGGTGTTTGATCATTCGCTTTTTGATTTGCCGGAATATCTGTCTCCGAATAGAGGTACTACTGCCAAGGATATTCTTTCTTGGGTGAGCCATTTCTGGAACCCTAGTTGTATTCATGAAATCCGCTTAATAATACAACCCTCTATATGTTGCATTGTGTTTCCCGAATTGGATTTTTTCGGGGACGATTGTCCAAAAATAACGGTGTGCCTTGTGTTATTGTCTCAGTTTATTTCAGTGCATGATCTGTATATTTGTGAAGGATGCAATAGTGTTTACTTCAATGTTTATGCAATTAAATAACTTGTTAATGTAAAGAACAAGTAGGAGATTGTGAACCAGTAATTGCAGTAGGGGTTTCTGATGTGTTAGATTCAAGAATTTTCATAGATGGATCACATTCTGATGAAAGGAATGGTGACATGACTAATGGATGAAAGTGATGGATGGTTTGTGCCCTATGAAGAAGTCCCAAAAGATGAAGACTCAACAACAATGAAGAAATTCATGACATCGAAGAAAGGAGTTCATCAAGCAGCTTGTTGTCCCATCATCTCCACCTTAGGAGTTGCTGAAGGTCCCTATTTTGAGACGGCTCCTAGAAAGTTTCTTACTTGGAAATTCCTAAGCCAAGAGGGAGCTTAGGTACATTCCTTGTGTAGGAATCAGTAAATTCCTTTAATGGAATAGATATGTCCTCCTTAATTGAGAGGGAGAGATAGACACATTATTTTGGTCTTCACCTGGGAAGACAGAATGAGAGGATTGGGTAATCATTTGGCATCTGATACTCTTTGAGAATGAGATAGGGCATCCAAGAGAAAAGTAGTCGTGGAGTACTGATATTATTTGAGGGCTGGGGAGTTCAAGATAAGAATAGTCCTCATGGAACACACCTTGAGTACCCGGTTAGGGTATGTTCCGAGAGAGACAATGATGAGAGAGTCTATAAATCATTGGTCTTGCCAGCATTGAGCTTAGATCTTGTGGAGAGATAGAGTTGTTAGTCAAGGCTTTTCTCTGTAACAATGCTAGTTGATATGATGCTAAACCAATGGGTTACCAATCTGATTCTTCTTATGAGAAATTATTCAGATTGAGAATGACCAAGCACCATTATGAATACCTCCCTAGTTAAGAGGGAGTGTTGAAAAGTATAACTAGGTTCAGTCTTCATAATGACATGTAATTGTGATTTTATGTAGAGAGATGTAAAGAAGAAAATAAAATATTGTAATGCTTGCATCATGAGTTTCATAAGCAAGAGATTTTATTTTTGAGTCAAGTCTCCCATTGAGATCCTTTAGGAATTTTGTCATCTAATCATAAAAGAATAAAATAGTCATTTTCATGTAAAGAAGTCATGTTACACATAGTAAAGAGTCACACTTGTCTATGTAAAGTAATCCTCCAAGACCTTGTCACTGTGAAAATTCCTAGTCCAAGGAACCCCTACTGCAACAAAAATTGAATCTACTTCTCCTACTTGATTTTAATATACATTATCAAGTTATTTTTTGAATACTGAAGTAAATTACTTCTGCAGCCTACACTACTTTAAATTTGATTACATGAAACAGAAAACTGAGCAAAGAACAAGATACATAGGACACAGTTATTTTTGGACAAAATAGTCCCCGGAAAAACCCAATGCGGGAAAACCAGTGCAGCAGTTCTGAGGGTTTTCTATTATTACGCAGTAATTTTGAATACAATGTTGGATGCCCTCTCGACAATCTAGTGACAGAGAAAATATAATGGCGGGAAACTGAGTGAGTTTTACCACACTTCACCCAATAGATTCCAGTTGATCTAATAGCAAACATGGCTAACCCCGGCTATCTCTGTGCTAGCCCTGCGTCAGCCTTATAGGCTCTACGTCAGCCCTGCGCTATATCTTCTGCCTACTATGTCAACCTTCCCGGCTGTTCCGACTGTTCCACGGTAGTTCCGGCTTTCTGTGTGAGGGTCGGTTCTGCTTCTGCGTTGGCCCTTCTAGCTCTGCGTCAGGATTGTGTGGACCCAAACTGGCCCAGCGTCAGTCCTTCTAGTTGTTGCGCTGCCTCCACTAGCATCTCTCTACGTCTCCATCAGTACTCCCGAATTATCCCTGCCCCTCTGCTGCAAAATGATCACTCAGTTTGAATTCTCAGCTTCCTAGCCCCAGAAATGGAACTCCAGATCAATTCGTTCTCTCTATGTGTTTCTAAATGAACCCCAAGCCTCCTTCTTATACTTTTTTTGTCAAGACTTCAACAGCCGAGATTAAGTCTCTAATCAAAGTCTAAGATTAAATCTTGACTTGATCTACTTTCTAAAACATTCTCACCCATATTTTAATTAATACCCATTAATACTTTAATTTTCCTAAGTTTAGACTTAGGAACCCCATTAAAAATTATTAATTATTTTAATAAAATATAATCTAGGTGGAATTTCACCAAACAGTTTCTGGTTTCTTTAGAACTCATGTTCCTTAGCCTCTCAACCAATTTTCATGGCTAGATCACATCTGATGCTACCAAAAACTAACGCTCCCTCTTAGCGAGGAAAGTACTCTAGCAACAATGTCCAACTACATGTTGCTCTGTCTCTGAAGCACCTCCTTTCCGCACTATTGCTACCACCAACACTATGCTACTGCTGCCCATGACACTGCCACTATCACTGCTGCATCTGTACTACATCTCCCTCTCAAACGCTGCATCTGCTATGCTGCTAGCACTGCCACTGCTAACATTGCATTCGTACTACAACTCAGTTGCTGAGAGAAGCAACTGAAAAACATCCAAAATTACTGAACTTAATTGTGTTCAGCATAATACCATGAATGTTGGAATCTGATTGCTACTAGTCTCTGACCCTCTGAATCTTCTGCATTGCCGCTGACTTCTGCATTGTGCCATCTGCACTGCTGCCAACCTTGCTCTGCACTAATCAGTCTCTGGTCTCAGGCTACTGCATCTGTCTCTCCAAACAATCCATTGCATCATCTAACACTAAGTCCATCTTGCTATTGTTGAATCTCGGGCTCCCGTAGCAAGGATTTGATCTAAGAGGTGGACTCAAGGATCTTGCCCACATGTAGTCCTCCCGACTACAACTCAATATTGCCCCATTTCCCTCCTGGATATGCGTGGACACTCATGGCAAACTCATCTTCGTCAATTTTTGCTGGAGCAGCCTTATCATCATGTTTCTCATCCTTATCCTTTTGCTTCAAAGGACACTGGGATGCAAAGTGGCCCATCTCGCCACATCTGAAACATTTCACCTTTGAAATGTCCTTCTTCCGCTTCTGCTTTTGTTGTCCCTTTGATGCTAGAGCTGTGTTCTCCTCCTCCTCCTTGGTCTTCGTGCCACTCCCACTGCTGCCATTGAGGTTGACCTTAACCAGATCCCTCCTTAATTCTTCCTGTTGAAAAGATGCCCACATCTCCTTCCATGAAGGTATTCTTTCCTTGCCCAAAATACTTTGGATGAAGACTTGCTATTCATCCGAGACTCCATTCAGGGTCGTCCTTACCATCGCGGTAGACTGAGGAGTAGACCCCACTGCAGCAAGCTGGTCTCTGGTGTCCTGAAGACATTGAAGATAGGAGTTAACCCCTTCTCCCTTTTGCATCAATGTCCGCTGCAACTTTTGTTCTAGGTACATCTTCTACTGTTCGAAAGAGCCTTCATACAATGAAGACAAAGCTTCCCACATCTCTCGGGCTATATCTTTGCCCTGCAAGTGTGAGACTACATGATCTTGAACTCCATTGAGTATGAACCTCTTCGCCTTCCCCTGCTCGGTCGTGTACTTCTTCTAGTCATTGTCAGCGGGAACAACCACAACACTCTTGACGTAAGCTTCGAGATCGTACTCCTCCAGAACAGCTAAGATTTTGGTCTTCCATATGATATAGTTGGAAGACCCTTACAACCTGTCCTGATCTCTGAGCCCATGCGATGCCATCTCACCCAAACTGTCGAACTGACTGCTTTAGTCACTGCTCAGCACTGCTGCCCGGCAAGTGAGAAATTCGAACTTTTGGCGAGAAAAGTTCTCTGAGGAGAAAATTCCCCTTCTATTTGTCTTCGGTCTTTTCCGACAGATTTCTTCCCCGACAGAAACTGCGCCCTTCAAGCACTACACTGAGGCTCTGCGTCACTCCCTTTGCTTCTGCAAACTCACGATCTGGAAAGCATACCCCTCTGTCGACTCTCCCAGAGAGAGATTTCCTTGGAATCTCTGCTTCTCGGCAAGGACTGGGCAATCCCTTCAAGGGGATTCAAATTGCTGCCAAGTGCATCTTTTGGCCTCTCTTCTCAGCGTTGGATCTGCTGTTCCTGTTTCAAAATCAATGCTCTGATACCATGTGAAAATTCCTAGTCCAAGGAACCTCTACTATAGCAAAAACTGAATTTACTTCTCCTACTTGATTTTAATATACATTATCAAGTTATTTTTTGAATACTGAAGTAAATTACTTCTGCAGCCTACACTACTTTAAATTTGATTACATGAAACAAAAAAACGAGCAAAGAACAAGATACATAGGACAGTTATTTTTGGACAAAATAGTCCCTGAAAAAAACCAATGCAGGAAAACTGGTGCAGCAGCTCTAAGGGTTTTCTATTATTAAGCAATAATTCTGAATACAATGTTGGATGCCCTCCTCGCAATCTAGTGATAGAGAAAATATAATGGCAAAAAACTGAGTGAGTTTTACCTCACTTCACTCGGCAGATTCCGGCTAATCCGACAACAAAACTGGCTAGCCCCGACTATCTCTGCGCTAGCCCGCGTAGGCCTTGCAATAGCCTTACATGCTTTGCGTCAGCCCTGCACTATCTCTTCTTCCTATTGTGTCAACCTTCCCGTTTATTCCGACAGTTCCGACTTTCTGCGTGAGGGCAGCTTCTGCTTCTGCTTCTGCGCTGGCCCTTCTGGCTCTGCATCACGCCTACGTGGGCCCAAATTGGCCCAATGTCAGTCCTTCTAGCTACTGCACTACCTCCACTAGCGTCTCTCTGCCTCTCTGTCAATACTCTCGAACTATCCCTGCCCCTCTACTGCAGAGTGATCACTCAGTTCGAATTCTCGACTTCCTAGCCCCAGAAATCGAACTCCAAATCAATTTGTTCTCTCTGTGTGTGTTTCTAAATGAACCCCAAGCCTCCTTCTTATACTTTTCTTGTTGAGCCTTCAACAGCCAAGATTAAGTCTCTAATCAACGGCTAAGATTAAATCTTGACTTCATCTGCTTTCTAGAACATTTTCACCCATATTTTAATTAATACCCATTAATACTTTAATTTTCCTAAGTTTAGACTTAGGAACCCCATTAAAAATATCAATTATTTTAATAAAATACAGTGCGGGTGGAATTTCACCAAACGGTTTTTGGGTTCTTTAGAACTCATGTTCCTTAGCCTCTCTAAGTCACTAGACCTCTCCAAGTCGGCCTACAACGAATGAAGAAACCTAGAAGATGATGTTGTCTCTCCTCCTTATGATCATGTCACCCTAAAGAACATGAGGCAACGTGTATATATAACCACACTCAGCCTCACTTGAAGGCGAGCAACTCAGTGAAGAAGAACCTAAAAGCATAAGTGCGAAGAAAGGACTACACAGGAGAAGCAAAGAACAAAGGAAGGATAGCAAAGAAAAGGATTCTTCTGGGAATTCTGATTTTGGCTCATATACTCTCCCACGTGTGAAGGAAGCATGTCCAAGGGCATAGAGAGAAGGTCAAAGAACTCATTGCTACCTTGAGGAGACCTTGTTTGGGTATAGGATCTCACAAGAAGAAGCCGAGGAGAAGTGTTATAGATCTCTCTCTCTTGTAGAGATTAATCAAGGAAGCAAAGATTGTTCTAGGGTTTCTGAAATAGGGTTAACCTAAGAGACTGAGATTCTATAGGGAAGGCCGAGAAGAGTAGTTCGGGACTCTAGAAGGAAGCCGAGAAAGGGAAGGTCGAGAAGAGAAGTTCAAGACTTTAGAAGGAAGCTGAGAAAGGGAAAAGGCAGAGCATCAAGGAGGCTGGTGACAAGGGTCTTGGGAGGACACTAGAGTCAAGGGTCTTGGGTCTTTGTCATGGTCTTGGTCTTGGTGTCCGTCAATTGAAGATCTATAAGAAGAATTTCTTATTGGGTTTTCCTCTCAAAGATTGAGAGGTTTTGGCCGTGGCTGACAAGCCTACATACTGTGTCTCTTGTCTTCTATTGTTTTTTGGTAATTGTCTTGATGAAAAGAACACATTAATAATATAACGAAGAGAAGAACATAATCCAAGAAGTAAAAGTATATCACAAGCAATTATTAAGAAGAGAAATATCCTAATCATTGATTCCCTAGATTTTTCAACACCCTCTCCCTTCATTGCATACTTGTCATCATCACCAAGCTCCACATGAACTCCTGAGTCTTTCTCTGCCAAACTACTAAACAATTCTTGTGCATCTATTACATGGCGTGTTGCACCATTGTCCAAGTACCAAGCATTCGCGGTGATGGCATTGTTGGATAGATAGGAGACTAATGAGAACTCCTCTAATTCAATGCAAACTCATCAAGTTGTACCTCTATCGATCCTACAATCTGCTTCAACTTCCTCTTTCCCTTCTTCTCCAAAGATTGTGATACATTGTGCCCATTCTAGTGGCAAATGAAACACTTGAGTTAGCTCAAGTCTGTAACGTCCCCGATTTTGTGAGCAAGGAAATTGCTAAGGAGTTTTGCCCAATTTTGACAATCTAATATAAAAGGTTAATTATAATTATAATAAAAATGTGAAAATATTATTTTATTAGAAAAGGGCAGCAAATATTATTTTATTAGAAAAGGGCAGTGTTGACCACTACATGTCAACGACCCATAGCAGTACACCCCCTTTTTTCGCAAAAGGGATAGCGCTTGATCAATGTATTCGTGTCGTTCAACTATCATCATCAACCTGATCATGTTATATTGTAAACCCAGTCTGCATGTGTAAATTGTAAATAATCTCAGCAGACCTGTGTCATGTATGTAATTGCCTAGATAAAACTAATTTTCTGGTGATGATCTACATTCCAGAAGGTTTTTTGTCTCACCGATCCATGATTGGCAAAGTTTTTCTTCAGCTTTACCCCAAAGCCGGAATGGATTTTGTCATTAGAATCTTAGGGGAGTCCTAGTGTGCTAGATCAAGTCTATGTAAAAGTGATTTGGGAATAATCCTGACTATTTGGTTAGGTTATTTTATTACAAATTGCTTGATCTGCTAGATTATATTTGTGTCACAAAACTGGGTAGTCTATGAGGGTCTATATCAAATGGGTTTTCCCCCTTGAGATGTAAAAATGTAAAAATCATGATGTAAAATGTCTTGAGGGTTACAAAAATAATTTATCCCCTCATAAGTCCTAGGTCCTAGGTAAATTTAAATTTTCCAAAGGGAAAATTTGTGGGTCCTTTAAAAAAATTAAATTTTAAAAGGTCCAAGGACTAAGGTTAATTGATTATTTTGCTAAATTTTATGCCCTTGGTCCCTAGGGTTAAGTCAAAGTCAAAATTTTGAGGAAATTAATTCAAAATTTTAATTTTTGAATTAATTAAAATGCATTTAATTGATAATTTCGAAATTTCCTCAATATTTAAAATTTCAACGGATGAGATTAAAAGAAATTTTGATCCTCATCAATGGTTGAGATCGCTTTGACAAAGATCACTCGAACTAGCCGTTGGAAGATTTGTCTTTAAATAGGAGGTCAGTTGTCAGTTGAGATCATTCGATCTTTGAGTCGTGTGCTAAGTGAAAGCTCTCTTGTAATCGTTTTTTATGTGCAATAAAGAAAGACTTTGGGGTTAGTTTTCGCTGGTGTTACTCTTCATGGAAATGTTGTAAGATGTTTTATTTTCATGCATAGATTTCCTTTTAGTCATTGATGATAGCTTTATGAAGAGTGATTTAAGCACAGGTATCTCCATTAAATCTGAATTTTATTGTCGTTCTCTCTCTCTCTCTATGTTAATGGTTGAATTGAGTTGTGCAGGAAATTCTTGATTTCAAGATCATCAGGTGTTTCAGAGAAGTTTTAAGTTGGACCAGCCAACTCCCGATTAGCATTTTCTGAAGGGCCCAGCTTGATTGAATCCCAGGCTTATCATTAGAACTTCCATTGTTGATGCATGAAGGGTTTTCTCTGAAGCACCTCCCTTTAAAAATATATGTGGCATAAAGATAGATCTGGCTACTTAAAGCCTTTAGCTTGTAATTACTGCAATTATTTAGCTGGTTTTCGGGTTTTTTTAATTTCATCATTGTGTATATTGTTTCTGGGTGTTTTGTTTTTACCATTGTAGGTTGCAGATCTGAAGGTGAAGTCTAATTTTGAAGCCAGATCTAGGCCTTGGAGGGTAAGATCTGACCTCAGAATCAACAATTGCAGGGGTATTTATTTCAGATCTGGAAAATTTTTGTGGGGTTTTTCATCAGGAAAATCTGAAGCAGAAGGATTTGAAATTTTTTATTATGGTTTTTGGAGAATTTTGAGGGTTTTTCAGGCCCACCTTCCTGTTGCTGCCTGGGGTTTCATTTTTACAAGAAAATTTTGAAATTTTTTTAAGTAAGCTGTGTAAAACCCTCGCAGCTCTAAAGCGCTGTACCCAATCCATTTCTTCTCTCACGCAACATTTGACATCAGCTTCTATTTCTGTGCATGATGCCATCATAACCCTTTTCCCTACATTATTTTTTGCCACCTCTCATCGCTGCCCACCATTAAAACATCAAACCAACGTCATTCCCTTCTCGTCGCTGCTATTCTCATCCATACTCCTGCAGTCCTCTCACTACCTATCCACAAACATTTGCTACCATTGCACAACCCTCAACTTCCCTACGCAGCCTATCCCTCTCCTCCTTCCTCACCTGCAGTCTCTATCTCCCCATCCACTAGCCATTCCTCTCACACTGCCTCTCATCCTCCACGCAACCATCCGCAGATGTAGCATCAAATGCTTAGCTCCTCCCTTTTTACGTCTGCCTACACGCTGCTCTCTCCCTCTTCATCTGCATATCCATCTCTGCTCCACACTTCATAGCACCCTTCACGCATCTCTCTCATCCCACCGTTCCAAAACCCTCAGCACCCTTCACGCAGTCACTCCCTCGTTGTCTGATCATTCCTTCGTTGCTATCGTTTTTCTTCAACCCTCACGCAACTCACCTCACCTTCACGCATCACCACACCTCGGCCCTCATCCCCCGCCCTCCTTTCTGTCTGCCCATCGACTCTCCTCCACAATCTCCAAGCTCTATCGCTTCTCCCCTTCAACCTGCAAAACAAACCCTCGCCGCCATCCATTTCACTTTCTTTGCTGCGTTCTTCGGCTCCTTTCACCTCCTTCGCTCCTCTGCCGCCGTCGATTCCCTCCACACCTGCACACACACGCACAACAACAAATACATTGACTTCTCGTTTCACTTGTATTTTCTTTCTTTTATGTAGTTTTTAGGTAGGATAGATTAGGTTTAGTTTCATTTAGCTTCTTAGGGTAGCGTTAAAATTATGAAGTGTGTTTTAGTTTGATTTAATTAAAAATCAAATTTCGATTTTAGTTCCATTTTGTTTTATTTAGATTTTACTTTTTATTTTTAAGCATTTAAAAATCCTAAAAAAAAAAAATTTAACTAAAAAATCCAAAAAAATAAAAAGGGTTAGATTTCAAGTTTTGACTTATTTTGTTTCATTTAGATTTTAAATTTTTTTTTTTTTTAAGCTTAACATATATTGAGAAATTCACCTAGGGGATGATTAAGCTGTCAAATTTAAATCTCCTTGTGGGTGTCTTTTTGTGTTAAAGACTGTTGTGGTATCAGTGTTTATCATTTTGCTATAGTTAAATGTGCTTGAATTCTTATATTTGAAAATTAACTATTGAAGGTGGTGAAGTTTTTCTGGATTTGGTTCTCTAAGCATACGTCTTTTAATTCTGGGATCAAAATTGGTGAATTTGTTAAATTTCGTGGTTGATTAAGATATTTAAAGCTTTGAGCATCTGTTAAACATTGTGCATCCATTGAAATTGATCGCTATTGCTTGAATTTTTTTTATGCTCGTTACATGTTAGATGTTTGGCAAATATTTTCAGGCAATGGTTAATTATTCCCTAAGCAACACTTGATAATCATTTACTTGGATCATTGACCCCATAAGGCACTGGTATTAATCATTTTTAATCAAATTATAAATCTTGTTGAGCCTTAATCAAGTATTTGATTGCCTCGATATGTCTTCCGAGTTGGTTGATTCTCAACTGGTTCTTCGTCATCCCATTTATCCATAGGATATGTCCCCCTTAGCTTGTTGTAGGGAGACAGCTTAAATGGAGAGATTGGAGATCAGGGTGATAGCCCTCGATCTGAGCATTGTCGCGGTGCCTAGACACTCTGTGTGACAACATTCTTTGGCGCCGTTGCCGGGGAGAGTTTTTTTGTCCTTGGTTTCTTCGACATTCATCTCATTTCTTTCCTCTCATCCTTTTTACCTCTCACCAGGATAAGTTCCTTGTCCTTGGCTCCTTGCTTTCTGGTTATTCCGTGTTAGACTTTTTGTCTGGGTGGCGACTCCACTTCATCTATCTTCTGCAAGAGTGTATACTAGAAGACATCCAAGTAGTTTGGTTAATCCTGCTCTTGATCCTGAAAGGGCTCTCAGAGTACGATTACACAAACTCTCTTCTCGTACCCTTCTTGTTAATCTCGGACAAGAAGCCCTCTCTGATATCCATTTGCTTTTTACTAGCCCGGTCGAGCACGACATCATGGACATATTCGCCCCTTGTAACTTTGCTAACATTCAAGGTTATCCCAATGATATTCCAAAGCATGGGATGGATAAGTTGCCTATCTTTCAGGGCAATAATGCAATTAGCGCTAATTCTCATCTAAAATCTTTTAGTTCATGGCTGGGTAAGTATGCAAGGGCTGCTGATTTTAATCATGAAGATGTAAAAATGACCCTTTTTGTTCTTACCTTGGAGGGGGATGCTTTAGATTGGTTTACAGAAAAGCCTCAAAATTCATTTGATTCTTTGCAATCGATTGTTAACGCCTTTAAGGAAAAGTATGGAGATAAGAGAGAAGGGAGACATCTCGTGAAAGCTATCAGTATTATTAAAAAGAGAGAAAATGAGACCGCAAAAGAATTTAACAAGAGGTTTAATGATATTATTAAGGAATTACCTCAAGATTATAAACATACTGATAAATCTCTTCGGGACTTTTATATTGATGCCTTTAGCCCTGAGCCCTCTTACGAGTTAAGACGTGCTAAACTGCCTGATTATAGGGACTGTCAAGCTTTAGCAGTAGAGCTTGAAAAGGATAAGGCAGCATCTGAGAAGTATGAAATCCCAAGTTTTGATAGGGCTTCAACGAAATTGAAAGAACCTAAAGAAAAAGAGGTTCAAGAACCTGATAATCATCTTCTTCAGAAATTACTGCAAAAAATTGAAAGCATGGAGACTAACCAAGCGAAATTAACCTCTAACCATGCTAAGGAGATAACTACTTTGTAGAATAGGTTGGTCCAGATGGAAAGAGCTCAAACGCAAAATTTCCAGCCTAGAAATAATAATAATCGAAATAATAATTGGCAGAAGAAAGGTCAATCTAGTGAGCAGAGACCACCTAATCCGCTTGAACATACTAATTTGGTCGATGATGCTCCGCCTTATTGTCGGGCTTGTGATGCTCTTCATGAGGAGGCTACTTGCCCCATAGTTAGGAGGATTTTTTATAATGGAATGTTTGGGGCAGGTAATCAAATAAATGTAGTGGGTAAAGAGTTTCCTTTGTCTATGAGAGACTGGATGGAAGTTAAGGAAAACAGTCGAGATGTTATGCATCCCACATCAGCTTTTAGTATAAATAATTTTGAGAGTGAAGATGATATTATGATTAAATTATATGGTGAAAAACCTTCTCCAGAGCAAATCATGGAAATCGCTAAAGATAAGGGTTTGACTTATCAAAGAAGGGATAAATATCAAAGCGGGAATCAAATTCCCCCTCGAATTTTTAACCTGAGTTCAAACTCTGGATTAGATGTCGATTTGGGAAGTTGGTTTAATAAGGAAAAAATTTGGGTTCCTATCTCCGAGATTGTGAAAATTCCTTCCCAAAGGGCTAAGTTACTAAAAGCTATTGAAGGTCATCAAGTAAATGTTTCTCAACAGAAGGCACCAGAGGTTGATTATCAGGATGCTCCTATATATTTGCAAAGTTTAGATTCGGATAACAAGGATCATCAGCCTTTCTTTATTACTTTGATGGTTAATGGATATAAATTGAATAATTGCATGCTAGATTCTGGCGCGTCAGCTTGTGTCATGACTAAGAGGGTCATGGAGCAGCTTAATTTAAGAGATTCTAGGCCTTACTACAATATATGTGCCATGGATTCTAAGAAGATTGAGGTTCGCGGTCTGATCAAAGATTTACAGGTTCATTTATAGGTTTACCCTAACATTATGATTGTTATGGACATTGTTGTTGTTGATGTGCATGATGCTTGGGGTATGCTTTTATCTAGAAAATGGGCCTCTGACCTAGGAGGGAGTATTCAAATGAATTGGTCATATGCTATGATTCCTTCTCCTATGGTGATGGATTTGTGAGACTTAATAGAGAGCCCGAGAAAAGATTCCATGTTGAAGACCCTAAGAGACCTCATAATGAGATAATTAAAGAACAATCTGACATTGGGAATTATGCTATCATGTCTAATTTCATAGTTCTTCCCAATGATAAGGTTGATAAAAAGATTAGGGATCTCAATGATAAAGTTTGGTACATGTATTTTGATGGTGCATTGTCTAGGCATGGTAAAGGTGCAGGAATAGTGTTAAAATCACCCCTTGGTCATATTTTCAAGTTTGCCTATCGATTGGAATTTGAAGCAACCAACAATGTTGCTGAGTATGAAGCTTTGTTGCTGGGTCTTGAGTTGGCAAAGGCTCTAAGAATTAAGTTGCTTAGCATCAAGGGGGATTCTGACTTAATTATCATGCAAATTAAAAATAAATTTACATGTAAAAATCAAAGGTTAAGGAATTATCGAAATGTTGTATGGGATACTATGGAACACTTTGACGCCCTTGACCTTGACGCCATCCCAAGACAGCAGAATAATTCGGCAGATGAGTTTGCTGTAGCTGCTTCTACTTTGCAGTTATCTGATGGGCTGATTAAGGATAAGGTAAAAATGGAAGTTATATTTAGGCCTTCTATTCTAGATAACTCAGAGCATTGGCAAATTTTTGATGACGAGAAACAAGTGATTGTTTTCTTGATTATTTGGACGAGTTTGAAAATTTTGGGATAGATTCTAAGGAGGATGGGTCTAATCATCATGAGGATATCATAAATCCTACTCCTAGGAATGTGGTTTCTTTAGAGCAGCACTTTGACCGGCATGATGCCACAAAGTTGAAGGAGGAAAATAAAATGGATCCAGGCGAATACATTGAGGTATACATTGGTACTTCTAGGGATCTAAAGATTATTAAAATTGGTAAGGGTACTAATATTGAAGAAAGAGAAAAGTTAACCAATCTACTTCGTGAATATTGGGATGTTTTAGCATTTTTTTATGATGAATTAGAAGGCTATAGGGAAGATGTCATGGAACACACTATCCCTTTGAAAGATGAAAATGCTAAACCCTTTCGTCAAAAGCTTAGGCGGATAAATCCTAAGTTAGCCCCTTTGGTTCAAAAGGAGCTTTCAAAGATGCTTGCAGCAGGAATTATTGCTCAAACGAGGCATTCAACATGGTGTTCCAACCGAGTGATTGTTAGGAAAAAGAATGGTACAGTAAGACTTTATGTCGATTTTCGAAAACTTAATCTAACATGTAAGAAAGATAATTACCCTTTGCCAAACATGGAGACTATGTTGCAAAGAGTAACTGGTTCTGGAATGATGTCATTGCTAGATGGCTTTTCTGGGTATAATCAGGTATGGGTTAAGAAGGAAGATCGTCACAAAACTACATTCACCACACCATGGGGTACTTTCGAATATATTAGAGTGCCGTTTGGATTAACCAATGTTGGGGCTACGTTTTAGAGGGCTATGGATTATGCCTTCAAGGATTTAATTGGGAAATTTATCGAAATCTATAAGGATGATCTTATTGTCTTTTCTAAATAAGGGATTAGTCATATAAGTCATCTTAGGCAAGCTTTTGATAGATGTAGAGAGTATGGGATTTCTTTAAATCCGGCTAAGTCTGTTTTTGGGGTAACTGAAGGGAAATTACTTGGTTACATCATTTCTAAAGATGGAATCAAGATTGATCCTGAAAGAGTTGAGGCAATCCAAAAGATTCCTCTTCCCCATAATCTTAAATCCCTTTAGTCTTTCCTTGGAAAAACAAATTTTCTTAGAAGATTTATTCCAAATTACACGAAAGTAGCTAACCCTATTCAAAGTGTTCTGAAAAAATATGTAAAATTTGTTTGGAAAGAAGACGGCAAAAGGGCTTTTCAAGAGATCAAAGGTGCTATTACAAGAGCCCCTGTTTTAGTCAGTCCTGATTACTATAAGGATTTCATGATTTTCTCTTTCGCTTCTGAGGATACCATCGCTGGTGTCTTATTGCAGAAAAATAAAGATGGTCACGAGCAGCCTATTGCTTTCATGAGTAGAGCGCTTCAAAATTCTGAATTAAAGTATAATACCATGGAAAAGCAAGCCTATGCCTTAGTCAAATCGCTTAAGCATTTCAAGACTTATGTGGGTTATTCCAAAATCATTGCTTTTGTCCCACATTCTATGGTTAAAGATATATTAACTCAAACTGATTGCTTAGGGACTCGTGCTAGGTCGGTTACTAAAATACAAGAATATGATTTAGTGATTAGACCCACCAAGTTAGTCAAAGGCCAAGGCTTGGCTCAAATGATGACCGAAGGTAATGAAAAAGCTCTTGGTTTGATTTTTCTTAACGATCTATCTTCGCATGAGTTGCAAAGATTAGGATACCATGAGTGGTACAAGCACATTATTTATTACTTGGTAAATCTTACATGTCCTAACCATTTAGTCGCTCATAAGAGAAGGGCTCTTAGATTAAAAGCCACTAAGTATTGCCTCATGAAGGATGGCCTTGGATGGAGAAATCCTAAGGGCATAGTACTTAGGTGTGTTGATGAAATTGAGTCCAAGAAGTTAGTTTCTGAGTTTCATTCGGGGTTTTGTGGTGGTCATTACGCTGCTAGAACTACTGCCCACAAAATTCTGAGAGCTGGTTATTATTGGCCTTCGATTTTTTCTGATGTGCATAAGTTTGTTAGAAGTTGTCAAGCCTGCCAATTGTTCACTGGGAAACAAAAGCTTGCTGCCCTGCCCTTACAACCTGTGGTTGTGGAGGCACCTTTTCAGCATTGGGTTCTAGACTTCATTGGGAAGTTTCATGAAAATTCTAGCAATGGCTACTCATGGATTTTGACTGCTACTGATTACTTCACTAAATGGGTCGAAGCCATCCCTGCTAAGAATGCCACTGAAAAGGTCATTATGGATTTCATTGAAAATAATATCATTACTAGATTTGTTGTCCCTGCTAAGATCACTACTGATAATGCCAAGGCTTTTAGTTCTTCGGAATTTTCATCTTTTTGTTTCAAGTATGCCATTGTTTTATCTCATTTATCAAATTACTATCCTCAGGGTAGTGGCCTTGTTGAATCAAGTAATGAAAATCTCATAACCATTATCAAGAAGATAGTAGGAGATAATAAAATATCTTGGGATAGCAAAATCAAAGATGCTTTATGGGCAGATAGGATTACTAAAAAGAAAGCTATTGGTAAAAGTCCCTTAGAATTAGTTTATGGCTAGGATGTAACCTTACATGTGCACCTGAAATTGCCAGCTTATCAACTCCTTCAACATTTTTCCACTAATAAAGATGTTGTTCAAAATAGAATTGATCAAATTGTGGAGTTGAAAGAAGCTCGTAGGACAGCTTTTGATAATATATGTAAAAGTCAATCTAACATTAAGAAAAGCTTTGATAAATCTTCTCGATTTAGACCTTTGCAGGTTGGAGATATGGTGCTCCTTTGGGATCGCAAGAATGAGAAACCAGGAAAACATAAGAAGTTTGATAGTCTGTGGCTGGGACCATACATTATTCGAGACATTGTTGGACCAAACTCATTCCACTTGAGCAGATTGGATGGTGAACCACTTGATTTACCTGCAAATGGCCAAAAGCTCAAGCTATTCTTCAAAGATGACATTTGATGCCATGGGGCATCCTCTGTATTCTATTTCTAACCCTACATCTTCTCTATTCAGCATTTCATTTCTGTTTTAGGATTAGATTTACTTTTCATGTTACTAGATAGTTAATAAATGAAGAGCTTATATCTTTCCTGTGCTTAATGGTATATGATGATTTTTGGATGGACGCTACTTATGCTTTGTTGTGTGTTGCGGGGATGTAGATTCTGGATTCTCACATTTCTACAGTGCAGCAACGTGTCCCCAAGTAGAGCCAAATGTTGACCACTACGTGTCAACGACCCATAGTAGTACACCCCCTTTTTTCGCAAAAGGGATAGCACTTGATCAATGTGTTCATGTCGTTCAAGTATCATCATCAACCTGATCATGTTATATTGTAAACCCAGTCTGTATGTGTAAATTGTAAATAATCTCAGTAGATCTGTGTCATGTATGTAATCGCCTAGGTAAAACTAATTTTCTGGTGATGATCTACATTCCGGCAGGTTTTTTGTCTCACTGATCCATGATCAGCAGAGTTTTCCTTCAGCCTTACCTCAAAGCCGGAATGGATTTTGTCATTAGAATCTTAGGGGAGTCCTAGTATGCTAGATTGAGTCTATGTAAAAGTGATTTGGGAATAATCCTAACTATTTGGTTAGGTTATTTTATTACAAATTACTTGATCTGCTAGATTATATTTGTGTCGCAGAACTGGGTAGTCTATGACGGTCTATATCAAATGGGTTTTCCTCTTTGAGATGTAAAAATGTAAAAATCATGATGTAAAATGTCTTGAGTGTTACAAAAATAATTTATCCCCTCATAAGTCCTAGGTCCTAGGTAAATTTAAATTTTCCAAAGGGAAAATTCGTGGGTCCTTTAAAAAAATTAAATTTTAAAAGGTCCAGGGACTAAGGTTAATTGATTATTTTGCTAAATTTTATGCCCTTGGTCCCTAGGGTTAAGTCAAAGTCAAAATTTTGAGGAAATTAATTCAAAAATTTAATTTTTGAATTAATTAAAATGCATTTAATTGATAATTTCGAAATTTCCTCAATATTTAAAATTTCGACGAATGAGATTAAAAGAAATTTTGATCCTCATCAACGATCGAGATCGCTTTGACAAGGATCACTCGAACTAGCCGTTGGAAGATTTGTCTTTAAATAGGAGGTCAGTTGTCAGTTGAGATCATTCGATCTTTGAGTCGTGTGCTAAGTGAAAGCTCTCTTGTAATCGTTTTTCATGTGCAATAAAGAAAGACTTTGGGGTTAATTTCTGTTGGTGTTACTCTTCGTGGAAATGTTGTAAGATGTTTTATTTTCATGCATAGATTTCCTTTTAGTCATTGATGATAGCTTTATGAAGAGTGATTTAAGCACAGGTATCTTGCTTGATCACTGGGGTTTGAATGATAGTTTAAATTCTGAATTATATGGCAAGTATCTCCATTAAATCTGAATTTTATTGTCGTTCTCTCTCTCTACGTTAATGGTTGAATTGAGTTGTGTAGGAAATTCTTGATTTCAAGATCATCTGGCGTTTCGAGGAAGTTTTCAATTGGACTAGCCAACTCCCGATTATCATTTTCTGAAGGGCCCAGCTTGATTGAATCCCAGACTTATCATTAGAACTTCCGTTGTTGATGCATGAATGGTTTTCTCTGAAGCACATCACTTTAAATTTAAAATTTTGAAATATGTGTGGCATAAAGATAGATCTGCCTACTTAGAGCCTTTAGCTTGTAACTACTGTAATTATTTAGCTGGTTTTTGGGTTTTTTTAATTTCATCATTGTATATATTGTTTCTAGGTGTTTTGTTTTTACCATTGTAGGTTGCAGATATGAAGGTGAAGTCTAATTTTGAAACCAGATCTAGGCCCTGGAGGTTAAGATCTCGCCTCAGAATCAGCTCTTGCAGGGGTATTTATTTCAGATCTGGAAAATTTTTGTGGGGTTTTTCATCAGACAAATTTGAAGCAGAAGGATTTGAAATTTTTTATTAAGGTTTCTAGAGAATTTTGAGGGTTTTTCAGGGCCACCTGCCTATTGCTGCCTAGGGTTTCATTTGTATTGGAAAATTTTTTAATTTTTTTTAAGGAAGCTGTGTAAAACCCTTGCAGCTCTAAAGCGCTGTACCCAATACATTTCTTCTCTCAAGCAGCATTTGACATTAGCTTCTATTTCTGTGCATGCTGCCATCATAACCCTTTTCCCTGCAGTTTTTCGTGCCACCTCTCATCGCTGCCCACCATTAAAACATCAAACCAGCGTCATTCCCTTCTCGTCGCTGCTATTCTCGTCCATACTCCTGCAATCCTCTCACTGCCTATCCTCAAACATTTGCTACCACTGCATAACCCTCAACTTCCCTACGCAGCCTATCCCTCTCCTCCTTCCTCACCCGCAGTCTCTATCTCCCCATCCACTGGCCATTCCTCTCACGCTGCCTCTCATCCTCCACGCAGCCATCCGCAGCTGTAGCTTCAAACGCTCAGCTCCTCCCTCTTTACGTCTGCCCGCACGCTGCTCTCTCCCTCTTCATCTGTGTATCCATCTCTACTCCACACTTCGTAGCACCCTTCACGCATCTCTCTCATCCCACTATTCCAAAACCCTCAGCACCCTTCACGCAGTCACTCCCTCGTTGTCTGATCATTCCTTCGTTGCTATCGTTTTTCTTCAACCCTCACGCAACTCGCCTCACCTTCATGCATCACCATACCTTGGTCCTCATTCCGCACGCTCCTTTCTGTCTGCCCGTCGAGTCTCCTCCGCAGTCTCCAAGCTTTGTCGCTTCTCCCCTTCAACCTGCAAAACAAACCCTCGCCGCCATCCATTTCACTTTCTTCGCTGCATTCTTTGGCTCCTTTCACCTCCTTCGCTCCTCTGTCGTCATTGATTCTCTCCACCTGCACACATGCACAACAGCAAATACACTAACTTCTCGTTTCACTTGTATTTTATTTCTTTTATGTATTTTTTAAGTAGGATAGCTTAGGTTTAGTTTCATTTAGCTTCTTAGGGTAGCATTAAAACTTAAAACTATGAAGTGTGTTTTAGTTTGATTTAATTAAAAATCAAATTTCGATTTTAGATCCATCTTGTTTTATTTAGATTTTACTTTTTATTGTTAAGCATTTAAAAATCCTAAAAAAAAAAAAAAAATTAAAACTAAAAACTCCAAAAAAATAAAAAGGGTTAGATTTCAGGTTTTGACTTATTTTGTTTCATTTAGATTTAAATTTTTTTTTTTTTTTTTTTTAAGCTTAGTGTATATCAAGAAATTCACCTAGGGGATGATTACGCTGTCAAATTTAAATCTCCTTCTGGGTGTCTTTTTGTGTTAAAGACTATTGTGGTATCTGTATTTATCATTTTGCTATAGTTAAATGTGCTTGAACTCTTATATTTGAAAATTAACTATTGAAGTTGGTGAAATTTTCCTACATTTGGTTCTCTAAGCATACGTCTTTTAATTCTGGGATCAAAATTGGTGAATTTGTTAAATTTCATGGTTGATTATGATATTTAAAGCTTTGAGCATCTGTTAAACGTTGTGCATCCATTGAAATTGATCGCTATTGCTTGAATTTTTTTAATGCTCGTTACATGTTAGATGTTTGGCAAATATTTTCAAGCAATCGTTAATTATTCCCTAAGCAACACTTGATAATCATTTACTTGGATCATTGAGCCCATAAGGCACTGGTATTAATCATTTTTAATCAAATTATAAATCTTGCTGAGCCTTAATCAAGTATTTGATTGCCATGCTATGTCTCCCGAGCCGGATGATTCCCAACTAGTTCTCCGTCATCCCATTTATCCATAGGGTTTGCCCCCCTTAGCTTGCTGTAGGGAGACAGCTTAAACGGTGAGATTGGAGATCAGGGTGATAGCCCCCGATCTGAGCATTATCACGGAGCCTAGACACTCTGCGCAACAACATTTTTTGGCGCCGTTGCCAAGGATAGAGTTTTTCTGTCCTTGGTTTCTTCGACATTCATCTCATTTCTTTCCTCTCATCCTTTTTACCTCTCACCAGGATAAGTTCCTTGTCCTTGGCTCCTTGCTTTCTGGTTATTCCGTGTTAGACTTTTTGTCCAGGTGGCGACTCCACTTCATCTATCTTCTGCAAGAGTGTATACTAGAAGACATCCAAGTAGTTTGGTTAATCCTGCTCCTGATTCTAAAAGGGCTCTCAGAGTACGATTACACAAACTCTCTTCCCTTACCCTTCTTGTTAATCTTGGACAAGAAGCCCTCTCTGATATCCATTTGCTTTTTACTAGCTTAGTCGAGCACAACATCATGGACATATCTACCCCTTGTAACTTTGCTAACATACAAGGTTATCCCAATGATATTCCAAAGCATGGGATGGATAAGTTGCCTATCTTTCAGGGCAATAATGCAATTAGCACTAATTCTCATCTAAAATCTTTTAGTTCATGGCTGGGTAAGTATGCAAGGGCTGCTGATTTTAATCATGAAGATGTAAAAATGACTCTTTTTGTTCTTAACTTGGAGGGGGATGCGTTAGATTGGTTTATGGAAAAGCCTCAAAATTCATTTGATTCTTTGCAATCGATTGTTAACGCCTTTAAGGAAAAGTATGGAGATAAGACAGAAGGGAGACATCTCGTGAAAGCTATCAGTATCATTAAAACGAGAGAAAATGAGACTACAGAACAATTTAACAAGAGGTTTAATGATATTATTAAGGAATTACCTCAAGATTATAAACCTGCTGATAAATCTCTTCAGGACTTTTATATTGATGCCTTTAGCCCTGAGCCCTCTTACGAGTTAAGACATGCTAAACTTCTTGATTATAGGGACTAATAAGGCAGCATCTGGGAAGTTTGAAATCCCAGGTTTTGATAGGGCTTCAACGAAATTGAAAGAACCTAAAGGAAAAGAGGTTCAAGAACCTAATAATCATCTTCTTCCGAAATTAGTGCAAAAAATTGAAAGCATGGAGATTAACCAAGCGAAATTAACCTCTAACCATGCTAAGGAGATAACTACTTTGTAGAATAGGTTGGTCCAGATGGAAATAGCTCAAACGCAAAATTCCCAGCCTAGAAATAATAATAATCGAAATAATAATTGGTAGAAGAAAGGTCAATCTAGTGAGCAGAGACCACCTAGTCCGCTTGAACATACTAATTTGGTCGATGATGCTCCGCCTTATTGTCGAGCTTGTGATGCTCTTCATGAGGAGGCTTCTTGCCCCATAGTTAGGAGGATTTTTGATAATGGAATGTTTGGGGTAGGTAATCAAATAAATGTAGTGGGTAAAGTGTTTCCTTTGTCTATGAGAGACTAGATGGAAGTTAAGGAAAACAGTCAAGATGTTATGCATCCCACATCAGCTTTTAGTATAAATAATTTTGAGAGTGAAGATGATATTATGATTAAATTATATGGCGAAAAACCTTCTCCGGAGCAAATCATGGAAATCGCTAAAGATAAGGGTTTGACTTATCAAAGAAGGGATAAAGATCAAAGTGGGAATCAAATTCCCCCTCGAATTTTTAACCCGAGTTCAAACTCTAGATTAGATGTCAATTTGGGAAGTTGGTTTAGTAATGCAAAAATCTGGGTTCCTGTCTCCGAGATTGTGAAAATTCTTTCCCAAAGGGCTAAGTTACTAAAAGCTATTGAAGGTCCTCAAGTAAATGTTTCTCAACAGAAGGTACCAGAGGTTGATTATCAAGATGCTCCTATATATTTGCAAAGTTTAGATTCGGATAACAAGGATCGTCAGCCTTTCTTTATAACTTTGATGTTTAATGGATACAAATTGAATAATTGCATGCTGGATTTTGGCGCGTCAGCTTGTGTCATGACTAAGAGGGTCATGGAACAGCTTAATTTAAGAGTTTCTAGGCCTTACTACAATATATGTGCCATGGATTCTAAGAAGATTGAGGTTCACGGTTTGATCAAGGATTTACAAGTTCATTTATCAGTTTACCCTGACATTATGATTGTTATGGACATTGTTGTTGTTGATGTGCCTAATGCTTGGGGTATGCTTTTATCTAGAAAATGGGCCTCTGATCTAGGAGTGAGTATTCAAATGAATTGGTCATATGCTATGATTCCTTCTCCTAGAGGTGATGGATTTGTGAGACTTAATAGAGAGCCCGAGAGAAGATTCCATGTTGAAGACCCTAAGAGACCTCATAATGAGATAATTAAAGAACAATCTGACATTTTATCATGTCTAATTTCATAGTTCTTCCCGATGATAAGGTTGATAAAAATATTAGGGATCTCAATGATATAGTTTGGTACATGAATTTTGATGGTGCATCGTCTAGGCATGGTAAAGGTGCAAGAATAGTGTTAAAATCACCCGTTGGTCATATTTTCAAGTTTGCCTATCAATTGGAATTTGAAGCAACCAACAACGTTGCTGAGTATGAAGCTTTGTTGTTGGGTCTTGAGTTGGCAAAGGCTTTAAGAATTAAGTTGCTTAGCATCAATGGGGATTCTGACTTAATTATCATGCAAATTAAAAATAAATTTAAATGTAAAAATCAAAGGTTAAGGAATTATCGAAATGATGTATGGGATACTGTGGAACACTTTGATGCCCTTGACCTTGAGGCCATCCCAAGAGAGCAGAATAATTCGGCAAATGAGCTTGTTGTAGCTGCTTCTGCTTTGCAGTTATCTGATGGGCTGATTAAGGATAACGTAAAAATGGAAGTTATATTTAGGCCTTCCGTTCCAGATAGCTCAGAGCATTGGCAAATTTTTGATGACGAGAAACAAGTGATTCGTTTTCTTGATGATTTGGATGAGTTTGAAAATTTTCGGATAGATTCTAAGGAGGATGGGTCTAATGATCATGAGGATATCATAAATCCTACTCCTAGGAATGTGGTTTCTTTAGAGCAGCACTTTGACCGGCATGATGCCACAAAGTTGAAGGAGGAAAATAAAATGGATCTAGGCAAATACATCGAGGTAAACATTGGTACTTCTAGGGATCCAAAGATTATTAAAATTGGTAAGGGTACTAATATTGAAGAAAGAAAAAAGTTAACCAATTTACTTCGTGAATATCGAGATGTTTTAGCATTTTCTTATGATGAATTAAAAGGTTATAGGGAAGATGTCATGGAACACACTATCCCTTTGAAAGATGAAAATGCTAAACCCTTTCGTCAAAAGCTTAGGCAGATAAATCCTAAGTTAGCCCCTTTGGTTCAAAAGGAGTTTTCAAAGATGCTTGCAGCAGGAATTATTGCTCAAATGAGGCATTCAACATGGTGTTCCAACCTGGTGATTGTTAGGAAAAAGAATGGTACAATAAGACTTTGTGTCAATTTTCGAAACCTTAATCTAGCATGTAAGAAAGATAATTACCCTTTGCCAAACATGGAGACTATGTTGCAAAGAGTAACTGGTTCTAGAATGATGTCATTGCTAGATGGTTTTTCTGGGTATAATCAGGTATGGGTTAAGAAGAAAGATCGTCACAAAACTATATTCACAACACTATGGAGTACTTTCGAATATATTAGAATGCCGTTTGGATTAAACAATGCTAGGGCTACATTTCAGAGGGCTATGGATTATGCTTTCAAGGGTTTAATTGGGAAATTTATCGAAATCTATCAAGATGATCTTACTGTTTTTTTCTAAAGATGGGATTAGTCATGTAAGTCATCTTAGGCAAGTTTTTGATAGATGAGTTTGTTTTTGGGGTAACTGAAGGGAAATTACTTGGTCACGTCATTTCTAAAGATGGAATCAAGATTGATCTTGAAAGAGTTGAGGCAATCCAAAAGATTCCTCTTCCCCATAATCTTAAATCCCTTCAGTCTTTCCTTGGAAAAACAAATTTTCTTAGAAGATTTATTCCAAATTACGCAAAAGTAGCTAAACCTATTCAAAGTCTTCTGAAAAAAGATGTAAAATTTGTTTGAAAAGAAGACGACAAAAGGGCTTTTCAAGAGATCAAAGGTGCTATTGCAAGAGCCGTTGTTTTAGTCTGTCCTGATTACTCTAAGGATTTCATTATTTTCTCTTTCGCTTCTGAGGATACCATTGCTGGTGTCTTATTGCAGAAAAATAAAGATGGTCATGAGCAGCCTATTGCTTTCATGAGTAGAGCGCTTCAAAATTCTGAATTAAAGTACAATACCATGGAAAAGCAAGCCTATGCCTTAGTCAAATCTCTTAAGCATTTCAAGACTTATGTGGGTTATTCCAAAATCATTGCTTTTGTCCCACATTCTGTGGTTAAAGATATATTGACTCAAACTAGTTGCTTAAGGACTCGTGCTAGGTGGGTTACTAAAATAGAAGAATATGATTTAGAGATTACACCCACCAAGTTAGTCAAAGGCCAAGGCTTGGCTCAAATGATGATCGAAGGTAATGAAAAAGCTCTTGGTTTGATTTGTCTTAACGATCTATCTTCGCCTGAGCTGCAAATATTAGGAGAGCATGAGTGGTACAAGGACATTATTTATTACTTGGTAAATCTTACATGTCCTAAGTTAAATGTGCTTGAATTCTTATATTTGAAAATTAACTATTGAAGGTGGTGAAGTTTTCCTGGATTTGGTTCTCTAAGCATACGTCTTTTAATTCTGGGATCAAAATCGGTGAATTTGTTAAATTTCGTGGTTGATTAAGATATTTAAAGCTTTGAGAATCTGTTAAACATTGTGCATCCATTGAAATTGATCGCTATTGCATGAATTTTTTTTTATGCTTGTTACATGTTAGATGTTTGGCAAATATTTTCAGGCAATTGTTAATTATTCCCTAAGCAACACTTGATAATCATTTACTTGGATCATTGACCCCATAAGGCACTGGTATTAATCATTTTTAATTAAATTATAAATCTTGCTGAGCCTTAATCAAGTATTTGATTGCCTCACTGTGTCTCCCAAGCCGATTGATTCCCAACTGATTCTCCGTCATCCCATTTATCCATAGGGTCTGCCCCCCTTAGCTTGCTGTAGGGAGACAGCTTAAACGGGGAGATCGGGGATCGGGGTGACAACCCCCGATTTGAGCATTGTCACAGTGCCTAGACACTCCGCGCGACAACAGGCGGCAAAAAATCACTTAGTGGAAAGTGGCCCCCACCAATAAAATAATATTAAAAAGGAATCTAGAAACTTGGAGAAGACTCAATGAAAAGTTATAAAAGGAGGGTGGGGCTCATTTTCTAGGTATTCTATCCTATCATTTTCTCATTGCCATTGGAGACAAGCTCAAGGGAGCTTCAGCCGAGGGTTTCAAGCAGAAATCCTCACAATAGTTATATTGGATCTCTTGCCACCCTAGCTAATCACTTCCAATTTTGGTGGACTCTCTTGCCACCCTAGTTGGAAATTTTATTATTGGGATTTGCAACTAATCTTGTTGTAAGTCGGGAGCAATTCGATTTTTGCAGGAGACCAAGCTACTTCAAGAATGCTGAATTTTCCCTCCAGCACTAGGGCCGAATTGTTTATCTTGCTAATCAAATCAGAGGCTGAGTCATCTATCCTGCCCATTTCGCTCAAGTTAAAGGAGAAAGGATGAGTTTCTTAATGTAATCTGAGCACAGTTTCCCATTTAATAGTTGGATGAGTTGAAGTTCCCACTGTTAGGTCAAGATTCCCTGAGGAAAAGGAGGTTGAATCACCTTGTCTTGCTGCTGGTCAAATTACTATATACTGGGCCGAATTGGCAGTGATATTGGAGTGTTTGGGAGCCATGAGTTCCTTCATTGCTAAACTGTTCGTTCCCATTTTTGTTGACTGATGTGGATGAGATGAGAAGACGAGTTTCCTCCCACAAGTGCTAGACATAGACAAAGAGCTGGTGTTGGGACAAGTTCTACTCTTTATTTGTTGGTCAGTTAACACGCTGTGATATACACAAATTTCTAGGAGAGCGAGCCACCTCACTTTTGCTGGTAGAGACATGCATATTCTTTGAAGCTGAGTAAGTTACCTCTGCTAGACTTTAAAGACATTCTTTGAGCTTATCTTCTCAAATTTACACTACTGTCTTCATTCTTTGAGCGCATGAGATTAAGAACTCTTTTAGTGTAACACTGCTGTCAGAATCCCAAGAAAGATGAATTGCCCATCATGGTTACCAAGAAGGCTTCCTCAGTTCAAATTTCATACCAAACAGTATAAAAGACGTGTTCCTCTTAGGAGTCAAAATTACAAAAAAAAGGAATTTCATTTGGGGAAGCTAAGGTTAAACCTGTTTTGTTGGATGCTTCAAAGGAAGTTGGTACAGAAAATGGCATTATATTTTCCAATGCCTGTAATGCATTGGGAATCCCTGATTCTATGGCTGACAATAAATGCTAAAATATAGTCCTAGAATGTGAGAGTTGCATCTTACATTAATAAAAAACATAGTTGCCGATGTGCTTAGACAATAGAAACCTGAGATAGTATTTCTAGAGAACTCCAAATTACAGGATTTCCTGTTAAAGATTTTTTCTGATTCTAATTGGAATAGCCTTCGGAGGTTCACAAAAGATGTCAATGGTAAAGGTGGGTCTTTCTGAGGCATCGTTCTTTTCTTAGGTTTCAGCTTTCTTCGGAAGGGGGCAAGAGGTGCAACGCATATAGTGTAATGCAATTGTTGCTAATCTCTCTTGGTATGTTCTATTTATTCTTTGAATTCAGCATTGGAAAGGATTCAAATTTGGGTTTGATTCAACAAATTGTCCCAATTTAAAACCGACAAGAATTTCTATTTGTTCAGAAAGCTGATCAAGAATTTGGTTTTAACACGTATAGTCTGTAATTGTTGCATCTGAATTGGCTATCAAACCGCTCTTTCAGCTATTCACCCCGTCTAAATTTGGCCTGTAACAACTTAAATGATGTGGGAAATATTCGATCTCTGTCGTGTAAGTTATTTATTGAAATTTGCAGTCTCCTGCCATATATTTCATCAGGCTGCTCCCAACTAATGCTGGCTCAGGTTTGAACCAACCTGGACAAAATTCCGACCTTTATATACTGGATTTCCTTGGAAAAATAGGGGAAAATGTGGATGGACACGAAAATAAAGCCTATGTTGTTGACTCTTCTTTGCTGAGTTACAATAGATTTTTCTTTATATGTTTGCTGTGGCTCAAGAAATTATTGTTGTATATGTTAGATCAGATACCATTTCTAGTTGTTCATATAGCACATTTTGTATCCGCGTAGACATTTAAACATCCTAAGTGGGTTAAAATGTCCATGAGAGGATATATTAAGTATTTTACGTGTATACCGGTTAGCTGTTATATATTAAAAGGCCAAACACTATTGCAATACAAAACAATGAAGGAAACTTAAAATCACTGGAGAAAACAAATCAACAAATTATATACCTTTGTTCGTCGATACACTGGACGCTGGTATAAATGTCCAATGCCAAGAATAGAGCGATCAATCATTCCAACAGCATTACAGGCCGGACCAAGGTTGCCTCTTACGCCACATTTGACCTGCAATGAAGAAAAACTCCTCGAATCAAAGAAATGACACAATAGATAGATTTTTTGTCTTCTATCTCCCTAGTCATCGACTTCTCTTAAACACGCAACAAGAGACATACCATCTTGTGGAAAACTTCTTAAAAGATGTTCATTGTAAATTACTGCAATTAGTTAATGTTGGATCTGAATTCATCATTAATCTTACTTTTACCTTTTCAAGGATAGCTTATTATACACTATTTAATACCTTTTCAAGTATAGCTTATTATACAATATTTAAGGAGATTAGAAGCCATGGGCATGCATTTAGGAATGGTTCTGTTATCCTCCATAAAGATCATTCTTTTATCCTACATAAAGGTATCACATGGAGTTGAGAAATTGACTTAAAATTGAAATTTTTATTAATGGCCGGTAAATACCAAAATAGAACATAGGTCAAAGAGTCTGACTACGACCAGCAATAATATCCAGAAAAAGGTCAAGTGCAAAGGACCCTCTAAAATAATATAAATGAAAATGAAAATGAAAGATGGAGAGGTTTATCATTCCTATATCTATGCATAAGCCTTATATTGCTTCTTAGTCAACGCATTCAGTAGTAAAAAGAAAAACAAATACAAAATAAAAACTAATATGTTATGAAAGAACTTGTAAACCACCTAATATGGGCATATCATCTGGCAATTGCCATAAATTTACATCTAGGATAAACATAAGGAATGTTTAGGATTATTGTTGTACTAGATATATGTTCTGGCTTATCCCTGTCTGTTGGTGGATGGGAGGATGATATGGGACACTCTGTTAATGACATCCCACGCATCCTGGGGCAGTGGCAATATTCCACCCTATCAAGGGGCCATTTAAGGCACACACCCAATGTCCTTTGAGATGCACAAGATTGCTTGGACATCCCTTAACTTACCAAAGGATGTCTGGAGTGTAAAACCCACAATCTTTTATTCAATTATATATATATATATATATATATATATATATATATATATATATATATATAGATATATATCGAGAGAGAGAGAGAGCCTCCTCGTGGGATGGCAAAGTGGTTGGCACAATGGGATGTTCTCCCCTCCACTTGGTTTCAAACCCCACAAGGGGACATTTTCGGCCCATTGTGATAAGGCTCAAGGAGTAGGCTCTCCCACCGTCGTGGAGTCTCGGCCCCTGCTATGTGGCTTTAGACTTTAAGTATGGAACATTGACTTTCTATTTTGAAATGTTTTGTCTTGAAATCAAGGGTAAAGTAAGACATATGATTTATTATTATTATTATTATTATTATTTATTACACTTTTATGCATATTTATTTCTTATTTTTTATTATTACTTAGCTTTAGACTTTAAGTAGGGAACATTGACTTTCTATTTTGAAATGCTTTGTCTTGAAATCAAGGGCAAAGTAAGATTTGATTCGTGAACTTTGTTGATATTTTGTAGCATCGGGAGGTATTCCCGCATGACAAGAGGCCTCCTAAGTAAGCTTAAGAAAATTATGAAAATAAAAATTAAAAAAAATCTTTTTTTCTTCATGTAGGCTCAAAATGGACAAGTCAACCCCACCATGAAAGGGTGTTTCCCTTGGTCAAATTCACCCATTTGACCTATATAAATACATGATGTGCTACTCCACTTTTATAATCAGCATCAACACATCGTATCTCTTTAAGAGTACTCGCATGTGTGGAGAAAGGAGGAAGAATTAACTAATTTGAACAAACTAGTTTCTTGACTATTTGACCAAGCTTTGACCGAGTCAACAAAGCTATTATTTGACCGAGTTTGACTCACTGTTTAACCGAGATACATGGTCAAGTTTGACCACAAAGAGGCTAAGTTTGATGCTAGAGAAGCATGAGTTGACCGCAAGTTTGACTACAGGTTTGAGTTTGACCGCAAGAGTCAACCATAGGTCCAACTTGACCGAAGGCACTAAGGGCGAGAGCATGACATCTTACTTGTCCAGGAGATGTCCAGGTTGACACATTTTAGGGACGAATTCGCTATAGCTGGAGAGACAATTGTTGAGTAGGAGCTAGTGCATATACATTAAAATTGGCAACTAGGGCCAAACTCCACATGGGTCATCTTATTTATGACAGCTGATATTTTTCTTGGATTCCTCTCTCCGAGAGGTGTAGGATTGATCTAGAGATCATCCGATTCTGACATGTACAAATGAAGTTATGAATTTATTTTGATTATGGACAAATTGTCAAGGTCGGCCAACAAACTCATGTAGGCTCAGAAGCCCAACAGTCATGTCTATTCATCCTCAACGTTTGCTATAAATACATGATGCCTCATCCTCATTTGGACACACTCATCTTCACACATCTCTCTCTCTCTCCTCATTGATTGGGTACAGATTTCTGGGCAATCTCTCTCTCCACACGTGCGAAGGAAAGGAAGGGAAATTTTTGTTTTGGATATTGACCAGGTTTGACCGAATTTCCAGATTGTTGTTTTGGGCGGCGTTGACCATCTTTGACTGCAGTTTTGTGTGAGGAATTTATGTTTGGGCAGGTCGCATTTCTGGGCATAGAAATCGAGGCAATCTGTTGATTGCGGCTAGCGCTAACCGCAGGTTGACATTTGACCAGAGTTTGACTAGGCTGATTTCGGATTCATCTTGTTGTTTGGAGGCCAAAGTTGACTGAAGTTGACCAAATTGTTGAGGGTCAAATCTACACTGCTGACCAATGTTGACTTTTTTGGTTAGGGCTCTTTTGCTGTTGTTATAACTTATCAGATTTGTAAATTGTACTATCTCTCTCTATTGAACTATTGAAGACTATAAGAAGAATTGATCAAGGGTTTCCCCACATTGGGGTTTTTCCCTGGCTAGTGCCACATCTTGTGTCCTCTTGTCTTGGCTTGTCTTCTACCGTTTATGTTTATGTTCTATCTGCATTTTACTATCATGTTGATGTGATTGCTAAACTGGATATTGATATTGGGCTAACAAAGAAATTGAAGTAAAATTGCTCTTAAGCATAGAACATACCACTGTTGCCTAAAATTAACATGGTATCAGAGGTGAGGTGAAGACAAAGCCCAAGCAAGAGTGAAAGAGCAATCACCAAAGACAGTTGGTCAAGGACAAAAGGCTCAATGGGTTCCTCATCCCACTTCTCGGCTGAAGACAAGCTTCGTGAAAAGTCTGACTATCATGGATGGAAGATGCCTCTTGATTTGACCTTGGAAGAACAAGAAGTGTTGGATTATGTGAAGAGTAAAATCCCTGAGCCTCCTTCAAATGCACTGGCTGCTGCGAAGACCAAGTACAATAAGGCTGAAGTCAACACGAAAATGATTATCAGAGATTCCATTGACAAGCATCTGGTGGCCTACATCTCCGATTTGAACACCTCCAAGGAGATCTACGATAGGTTGATCAGCATGTTCAAGGTTAGTGATGCAAATCAAATTTTATTTCTCAAAAATAAGTTGAAGGATATTAAGAAGGGCAAGGACGAGGGTATTGAATCCTATTTCTTATGGATCACTGAGATCAAGAATGATATACTTTTGATTGGAGAGGTCATTCCTAACAGCGAACTGTTAAAATTTCTAAGTCTAACCCATTAGAAATTCTCCGTGCATTATCTAGTTTATTTCACCTACTTGTTTAATTTCTTAACAAGTTATTTAACCATATAAATATTGAAAATAAACACAAATGCAATCTCAACCATCTACAAATCATCAACTGAAAGAATACACAAACACACAAGGGGCAGCGTTATTTTTGGGCAATCGTCCTCGGAAAAACCCAATTTGGAAAAACTGGTGTAGCAGTTCTAAGGGTTTTATTATTAAGCAACTTTTTTAGTACAACTAGGTGCCAAACTGGCTCACTCGACAGAGAAATCAATCTGGCAGTAATACCTCTTTTCGAAAGTAGATATTTGGCAAGTCTGCTCCACGAAAATCTCTCCAACGCCTCTCTGAGGCGCTACGTCACCCTGGAACCCTCTGCGTCATCCTTTTGATGCTTTGCGTAGGCTCTCTGGCCCTTTGCGTCACTCACACACACGAAAATCTCTCCAACGCCTCTTTAAGGCTCTACATCAACGTGGAACTCTCTGCGTCATCCTTCTAATGCTTTGCGCAGGCTCTCTGGTCCTTTGCGTCACTCATGCAGGCCCTAGTAGCCTCTGCGCAATCCCTCTGGCCCTTTGCGTGGCTCCTGTTGGCTTTGTGTAGCCTTCTCTGCCTCTACGCTGGTCCTTCGGCACTATCTCTGCCTCTCTGATATGCACTCACTGCCCCTCACTGCAACTCTGATCACTGGTTTGATTTCTCTCAGCAAACCCCACTCCAGAAAATCGAACTGACTGATCAATCTTGGTGTATCTCCAAATGACCCTTAGGCCTCCTCTTCTACTTTTTCTGTTGAGTCTTCAACAGTCGAGATTAAATCTCTAATCAACAACTAAGATTAGATTTGGCTTGATCCATGTCATTTAGAACCTTCTCACCCAGTTTTATATTAATACCCATTCATATTTTTATTTTCATAAGTTTAGACTTAGGAACCCATTAAAAATATTAATTATTTTAATATCTCTCTAACCAGGTGGAATTTCCCCAAACCATTTTTGGGTCTTGGAGATCTCATGTGCTTTAGCCTCTCCGCCAATTTTCATGGCTAGAGCACATCTGATGCTACCCCAAATCAACACTCCCTCTTACCGAGGAATGTGCCCTAGTTATGCTACACCACTGAACATCACCTTGATCATTTGGCACCGGTACCTGTGCTGATGCTTGTCCTACTGCCTAATATCCACTGCATTGTTGCCTCTTGTACTTTTGCCCATGGCTCTGCCACTGCCACTGCCACTGCGACATCCGTATTGTAGCTCCCTCTGCATTCGTGTTGTCGCTGATCCTTCCTCCCAACACTGCAACTCTCTCTCATAATGATGCATCGTGTTGCCCATAGCACTACTACTGCTACTGCTGCACTACAACTCAATTACTGAGAAGTAAGTAACTGATCTACCCAACCACTGACATCGTTGTCAGGCTAGAAGCCCTCCTGATGCTGAAGCTCCCTCTACTGCTATCCTGTGCTCCCTCTGCTGCCTTTGCATTGCTGCAACAACTTTGTGCCTCTCGCATTGCTACAAACACCTCTATGCCTTTTTGCACTGCTACAGCCTCCTTTGTGCTCTCACACTGCTGCAACCCTCACTGCGCTGCTACCGATCCCTACTCTCTAGCACTGTTCTGCCGCTCCATCTGCATCTTGCTTCTACCGACAACCATCATCCTGCTAATATCTCTCGGGGCTCCCGCAGCCGGATATGATCCAAGAGTTTGGGTACCTCAAGGATCCTGCACCACATCTTCTGTAGTCCTCCTGACTACAGCTCGATGTCTCCCCACCTCTTCTCTAGAGATGCATGAGCACTCATGGCACAGTCATCATCAGTCTCTACTTCCTTCTCTGCCTTAGTCGGCGCTGCCTTGGAGTCAGAAGCTTCTCCCTTATTCTTCTTCCTGGGACACTGGGTTGCATAATGACCCAGCTCCCCACAATGGAAGCACTTTATCTTGGAGATGTCCTTCTTCTTCCTCTTCCCTTGTTGTCCCACAAATGCCAGAGCCACATCCTCCTCCTCCTCTTTCTTGATTCGACCCCCTTTGCTGCTACTTCCCGTCTTGGTCAGTCGTCTGATCTCTTCTTGGCGAAGAGCTTCCCACATCTCTTCCCAACCTGGAAGATTCGCTCTGCCCAAAATGCTTTGGACGAATGTCTCCCACTCCTCGGAGACTGCGTTCAGGGCAGTCCTCACCATGAACTTCTGATCCGAAATGGCCCCTATGGAAGTAAGTTGGTCCCGAATCTCCTGCAACTTGCTGAGGAATAGATCTATTTGCTCCCCCTTCTACATCTGATACAACCGTAGTTGATTCTTCAGTAGCATCCTCCTCTACATGAAAGTGCTTTGATACAATGTCATCAAGGTATCCCACATCTCCTTTGTTGTATTCTTCTCGGCAATATACTGAACTACATGATCCTTGACCCATCAAGGATTATGCACTTTGCCTTGGCCATTGCATCCCCATACCTTTTGTTATCAGCTAGGTCGTCTGGGATAGCCACAATTCTCAAGGCAAAGGCCTTGATGCGATGTCTATCCAGAATAGACATGATCATGGCCTTCCAAATGACAAAGTTGGATGCTCCGTCCAACCTGTCCTGATCCCTCAGTCCATTCATTGCCATCTCCGCTCTTCTCTTCGACTCCCTCTGAGTTTCTACTTCCCTCCTGGAAGTTCTCTTCTTGACTCCCTCTGAGTCTCGATTTCCTTCCTAAAAATCCTTCTGCCAATAGTCGAATCGCTCATCTTCAATCCCCTTTGCTCTTGAAACATTGATCTGGACTTCTTGGCTAGAAATCTGCCTAGGTAGCGACTCCCTCTACCTTGGTTCTATCCTGTTAGGTACTGTTCTGCTTCAACAGCAACAGCACACCACCAGCTTCACAATCCACAATCTGCCCACAGCTCCTAGGCCCTAGCAAGGCTGAATCACTCCTCTGGCCAACTGCGTCACTCCTACCTGGCTGAGCAGGATGATGTGGCTCTTCGTGAGCCTCTTCTGCCTTTCACTGCTTTTGCTCTAGCCCTCTCTCTGGCTCGAACTGATGACGCAGGCCCTCTGCGTCACTCCTTCTCTGCTGCTTTCTACTTAAGAACAACTTTTGACTCTCAGGACAGCTGTTTCTGCTGCAAATTTTCTACTTTTATCTGGTGCCTTTAGCTCTCCTGTGATCTGCAACCCTCTGATACCATGTTGAAATTTATAATTCTAACCCATTAGAAATTCTTCTTGCACTATCTGATTTATTTCAGCTACTGTTTAATTTCTTAACAAGTTATTTAACCATATAAATATTGGAAATAAACACAAATGCAGTCTCAACCATCTACAGATCATCAACTAAAAGAATAGACAAACACACAAGGGACACCGTTATTTTTGGACAATCGTCCTCGAAAAAACCAAATTTGGGAAAACCAATGCAGCAATTCTGAGGGTTTTATTATTAAGCAACTTTGAGTACATTGGGTGCCAAACTGGCTCACCCGCCAGAGAAATCAACCTGGCAATAATACCTCTTTTCGGAAGCAGATATTCGGCAAGTCTGCGCCACGAAAATCTATCCAACGCCTCTCTGAGGCTTTGCGTCAGCCCTCCTGGCGTCTGCATCAGCCTTTTGATGCCCTACGCAGGCTCTTTGGCCCTCTGCGTCACTCACACAGGCCGTGGTAGCCTCTACGCAATCCCTCTGGCCCTTTGCGTGGCTCTTGCTAGCTCTGCGTAGCCTTCTCTGCCTCTGCACTAGTCCTTCAGCACTATCTTTTCCTGTCTACTATGCACTCACTGCCCCTCACTGCAACTCTGATCACCGGTTCAATTTTTCTTAGCAAACGCCGCTCCAGAAAATCAAACTGACTAATCAATCTTGGTGTATCTTCAATTGACCCTCAAGCTGCCTCTTATACTTTTTCTGTTGAGTCTTCAACAGCCGAGATTAAATCTCTAATCAATGGCTAAGATTAGATTTGGCTTGATCCATGTCATTTAGAACCTTCTCACCCAATTTTATATTAATACCCATTAATATTTTTATTTTCCTAAGTTTAAACTTAGGAACCCATTAAAAATATTAATTATTTTAATATCTCTCTAACCGGGTGGAATTTCCCCGAACCATTTCTGGGTCTTGGAAATCTCATGTGCTTTAGCCTGTCCACCAATTTTCATGGCTAGAGCACATATGATGCTACCCCAATCAACAGGAACTTACTATCACTACCCTTGGAGGACTCCCCCCCGAGTGGTATATATTTAGAACCACTATTCTCAATAATGATCGAATCCAGGGTTTGAAGAATTGATGTCGAGATGCATTCAAGAAGAAACAAGAATGGTGGAGCAAGAAATTCCTTCTAATAGAAGCAACCCCACTGCTCTCTCCGCTCATTCCAAAAGGAGAAATAATGCAGGGTCTAAAAGTCATTTCATTGGAAAGCCTGGGCCTAAGGGTGGAAGAAAGGGCAGGTGCTTTGATTGCAATAAGTTTGGCCACCATGCAAGGGAGTGTCCTAATAGAAGGGATACACCTCGAGATGATGACTATCATAACAACTCCAAGGGAATCTATGTTAAAATTGGAAACTAGGGTCAAACTCCACATGGATCATCTCATTTATGACCATTGATATTTTTCTTGGATTCATCTCTCTGAGAGCTGTAGGATTGATCTAAAGATCATCTGATTCCGACATGTACAAATGAAGTTATGAATTTATTTTGATTATGGAGAAATTGTCAAGGTCGGCCAACAAACTTATGTAGGCTCAAAAGCCTAACAGTGACGGCTATTCATCCTCAACGTTTGTTATAAATACATGATGCCTTAGCCTCATTTGGACACACTCATCTTCACACTTCTCTCTCTCTCCTCATTGACTGGGTATGGATTTCTAGGCCCCTCTCTCTCCACACGTCTGAAATTTCAAGAGAGAGAAATTTCAGGGGGCCGAAATTTCAAGAGGTTGAAATTTTAGGAAACAAAATTTCTAGACAATTTGACCAAACTATTGACCAGCGTTGACTTCAGCTAGGGTTGACCGCAAGTGGGTTGTTTGAGTAGACTTTGACTGGGTTGAATTTGACTGTTTTGAGGGCTGTTTTATCTTGTTGTTTGGAGGCCGAAGTTGACTGAGGTTGACCGATTTGCTGAGGGTCAAATCTGCCCTGTTGGCTAGCGTTAACTTTTCTGGTTAGGGCTCTTTTGTTGCTGTTATAAATTATCGGTTTTGTATATTGTACTATCTCTCTATGTTGAACTATTGAAGACTAAAAGACGATTTGATCAAGGGTTCTCCACATTGGGGTTTGTCCCTGGCTAGTGCCACATCTTGTGTCCTCTTGTCTTGTCTTGTATTCTACTATTTATGTTTATGTTCTATCTGCGTTTTACTATCATGTTGATGTGATTGCTAATCTGAATATTGATACTAGGCTAATGAAGAAATTGAAGTAAAATTGCTCTAAAGCATGGAACATACCATTGTTGCCTAAAATTAACATGGTATCAGAGGTGAGGTGAAGACAAAGCCCAAGTAAGAGTGAAAGAACAATCACCAAAGACAGTTGGACAAGGACAAAAGGCTCAATGGGTTAATCATCCTACTTCCTGGCTAAAGACAAGCTCCATAATAAATCTGACTATCATGGATGGAAGATGTCCCTTGATTTGACCTTGGAAGAAAAAGAAGTGATGGACTATGTGCAGGGTAAAATCCCTGAACCTCCTTCAAATGCACCGACTGCTGCGAAGACCAAGTACAATAGGGCTGAAGTCAAAAAAAAGAAGATTATCAGGGATTCCACTGACAAGCATCTGGTGGCCTACATCTCCGAATTGAAGACCTCCAAGGAGATCTACGTCAAGTTGGTCGGCATGTTAAAGGTTAGTAATGCTAATCAAATTCTATTTCTTGAGAATAAGTTGAAGGATATTAAGAAGGGAAAGGACGAGGACATTCAATCCTATTTCTTGAGGATTACTGAGATCAAGAATGATCTACTCTCAATTGGAGAAGTCATTCCTGACAGGGAACTTACTCTCACCACCCTTGGAGGACTCCCACCTGAGTGGTATGTATTTAGAACCACTATACTCAACAATGATCGAATTCCAGGGTTTGAAGAATTGATGTCGAGATGCATTCAAGAAGAAACAAGAATGGTGGAGCAAGAAATGCCTTTTAATAGAAGTAACCCCTCTACATTCTTCGCTCATGCCAAAAGGAGAAATAATGCAGGGTCTAAAGGTCATTTCCATGGAAAGCCTAGATCTAAGGGAGGAAGGAAGGGCAGGTGCTTTGTTTGCAATAAGTTTGGCCACTATGCAAGGGAGTGTCCAAATAGAAGGGACACATCGCATGATGATGATCACAATCATTCCAGGGGCAACTTCAACAACAACGATCAAAGGAATGGCAGGTCCAATGGCAAAGGAAAAAGAAATGTGGACATCAAGGAAATGGTCGACCCTCCAAAAAATCAAGGAACTCTAGGTATGAAGAATCAAATGTTGTTAACAATAAGCAAAAAGAGTGCTACCTTATATCAACCCTCTCCACTGCCTCTCCTCCGAACACTTTGGGAAATTGGTAGATTGATAGTGGTGCCTAAGGCACTTCACCGAATACAAGGAAGCCATCTCTAATCTAACAGAAAAGGAGACAAACTTGGAGATCACCCTTGGAGATGATGACACCTATCCCGTGAAGGGAGCAGGGAATGTTACCCTTCAATTGAATCAAGGTAACACTATTCATTTGCAATAAGTACTATATGTACTTGATCTCAAGAAGAGCCCGGTATCCATTTTAGCCATGGAAGACAAAGGATTCAAGGTGGCATTCATCGATGGAAAGGTACATGTTTGGAAAAGAAATTTTAAAGATGCTTTTACTCTTGGACTTAGGGTTGACACTTTGTATCAAGTTGGAGAAGTCCATTGGGAGCCATGTTTTGCGACACATCTCTACAATCTGAACTATGGCACTGGAGGTTTGCCCATATTCATTATAAGGCCCTACCCAATGTGAGATAGATGGTGACAGGTATGCCCGAGTTCGACGTAGAGCATGAAGGTGTATGTCCAAGATGTGCTAAAGAAAAACTTACAAGGGGACCATTCCCCTCAAGTAATAGCAAGACCATAGATATATTGCAATTGATCCACTCCGACATATCTGGTATGATGCCTGTAAACTCTTTGGGAAGATACTTATATTATCTCACCTTTACGGATGATTATTCTCGCAAGACTTGGATCTACTTCTTGAAGAAGAAGGATGAAGTGTTCACCTAGTTCCGACACTTCAAAGCCTTGATCGAAAACCAATCTAAGAAGAAAATCAAGATATTGAGGACTGCTAATGGGACCGAGTACAAATCCAATGAATTCCAAGATTATTGTAGAGAAGTTGGCATTAAGAGGGAGTCTACAACGCCATACACTCCTAAGCAAAATGGTATGGCTGAAAGGAAGAATCGCTCTATTGTAGAAGCAGTTCACTTCATGATCAAGGCCTTCCGAAGTTCCTATGGGTTGAAGCTGCAAATACCACCGTGTATCTTCAAAACCGATGCCCTCATGAAGCATTGGACTCCAAGACTCCCGAAGAAATGGTCACTGATAAGAAACTTGATGTCTTTCATTTTAGAATTTTTGGAAGTCCTGTATATTTTCATGTGCCGAAAGATAAAAGAAGCAAATTGGGTGCATCTAGGAAGAAAAGAATCTTTGTGGGCTATATTGAAAATTCTAAGGGATATAGAATTTCTGTGGCTGGTCAAAAGGAAGTTGAGATAAGTCATGATGTCACCTTCGACGAAGATATGGCCCTCAAGAAGATCAACAACCTTCCTATCATGAGGAAAGACAAAGAAGCTGATGCCAGAAATCAGGGTGAAAAAGAGGACGAAACAATGCCTAATGTTGATGAACCTATGTATCCTATAGATCCTCCTCCTCATGAGCCTTCCTCCTCCAAGAGGAGACCCTCATGGCTTAGGGAGACTCTCAAAGTTGCCGAGAGACATATTGCACCAAGGGGGAATTTCCGTGAAAGGGAATTTCCGTGAAAGCAAGAAGCCGAACAGGTATCAAGGATACTTGACCATCATGAGAACTATCATCAAAATGTGCCTTCATCATTCGAAGAAGCCATGAAACAACAAGTATGGAAGGATACTATGAATGAAGAATACGAGTCAATTATGAAGAATGATGTTTCGGATGTGGTCCCTAGACCCCAGGCCAAATCGGTTTTCACCTCTAAGTGGCTCTACAAAATCAAGCATGGAGCTGATGGAAGTGTAGACCCTCTCATTCACAAATGTAAGAGGGAGTTGGCTTCTGAATTTGAGATGAAGGACCTAGGACCGATGCACTATTTCCTAGGGTTGGAGGTCTGGCAAAAGCCAAGTGAAATTTTCCTCTCTCAAGGAAAATATGTTGTGAAGATATTGGAAAGATTTGGGATGGTGCATTGCAAGCCTGTGACTACTCCGCTGGAACTTAACTTTAAGAAGTTATGTGGTAGTGCTGCTGGACATAAATTGGGAAATGCTTCTAAGTATCGTCAATAGGAGCATTGATGTTCTTAGTGAACTCTCATTCAAACATATGTCTTGCAGTTAACACATTGAGCCCATATATGGTTAAGCCTCATCATATACATTGGATTGGTGCCAAGAATCTTCTAAGATATCTTCGGGGCACAATCACTCATGGATTGAGATACACTGTCGGAGATGTGAGGCTGCATAGTTATTTTGATGCTGATTGGGTTGGCAGTGTGGTGGATCGCAAGAGCACTTTTGGATGTCGTTTTTCTTTGAGTTCTGCTTTGATATCTTGGATGAGCAGGAAGCAGAAATCGGTTGCCTTGAGCACCGTTGAGGCCAAATACATAGCTATTAGTATGGTCTCTTGTGAAGGATTCAGAGGGAAGAGGAGTCCTTCACCTAATTTTTGTAGCATCGGATGTGATCTAGCCACGAAATTTGGTGGAGAGGCTAGAATACATGGGATCTCCATGACCCAAAAATCATTTTTGGAAATTCCGCCTCGAAGCGACTTCATTATGTTATTAACCAATTTTTTAATGTTTCCTAAGTCTAAACTTAGGAAAACTGGTTAATTAATCAGTATTAATTAAGTCAAGGTCAAAATCATCTAGAAACTCACACGGATCGATTCCAAGATGATCCTAGCCATCGATTAAGTTTTAATCTTGGTCGTTTGTGCTCCAACACGTGAAATTTTATATATTTGCAGCTACTAGAAATTATTCTTCTAACTGAAAATTTAATTATGCAGTTTATTTGCTATGACAAACAACGAATAAAATCACAATTGCAATTTTCACCATAAAAATATTGTGGAAAATAAAATATTGGAAGCTGAGAAATTCTAGCGCACAATAATTTTAACACGGTTATTTTTGGACAATTGTCCTTGAAAAAACAAAAATTGGAAAAATCGGTGTAGCAAATGAGAGTTTTATTATTAATCTTTAGCAGCAATTCTGAGTACAATAATTTGGATGTCCAACTGGCAATTTGATCTGAGGAAAATACTGGCAAAATATCATGAGAATTTTCTCTCACCCCACAGCTATTCTCTGCCTTCGAAACTACCTCCCTAGCCTCTGCGCTAAGCTCCTTGTGTCACCCTCTGCGCAGAGCTTACACTCGCCCTCTGGAAATTTCACCTTCCTTCTTTTGCCTCTGCCAGGAATTGGAAATCTTCCTCCTGAAATGTTTCTGCCCTCCTCTTCAACCTGCTACTCACTCTCTAGCTCTATCTTCTCCACTGAGTTGCTGCTACTGAGAAAATCGAACTGCCTGGGCAACTAAATATCTGCACTAGATTATTTCTCCAACACCACATCAACTTCCTCTTATAATCCACTGTTGGAGCACCAAAGGCCAAGATTAAAGCTTAATCAATGGCTACGATCATCTCTAGATCAATCTGAGTTAGTTTCAAAATGATTCACGCCTTATCTCAATTAAAATTGATTAATTAACCATATTCCCTAAGATTAGAATTGGAAATATTTAAAAATCGGTTAATAATCTAATTGAGACACTTCTCGGCGAAATTCCAGAAACGATTTCTGGGTTTTGGAGATCTCATGTATTCTAGCCTTTTCACCAAATTTCGTGCTTAGAACACATCCGATGGTACACAAACTAAAACTCCCTCTTAGCGAGGAATGTGTTCTAGTGCTACTACATACCCTGTCTCTGCATCATCTACTGTCACATTGCCGATGTGTTCTAGCTAAATTGCTCACCAACCATTGCGCAACTCTGAGATATGTTGCATTTGTGTTGCTGCTAACCCTACTGAACTGCCACCAACACTGCAACTCCCTATTCATCTGTTGCTACTGCAACTGCAACATCTGCAACTGAAAAGCATCCAAAATAGCCTGTCCCTACTACTAGAACGAGATCTCCACCATACCCATATGTTTTCTAAAATAGACGAACTTAGCTCTCCCTAGAGCTTTCGTGAGTATCTCTGCAACCTACTCTTTTGTGCGAACATTATGTAGCTAGACTGCTCCACGTTGTACACAATCTATGATGAAGTGACACCAAATATTGATGTTCTTCGACATGTCATGAAACATTGGATTCTCAAAGAGCTTTATGCAACTCTGATTATCACAATAGACACTGGTCGCCTCCATCTTCTGCCTGAACAAGCTTACTAGCAACTTCTGAAGCCATATAGCTTCACACTAGTTGTGTTGGCTGCCATATACTTTGCTTTTGCAGAGCTCAGTGCTACTGACTTTTGCCTCCTACTACATTAAGAAACCATCCCTGATCCAACATTGAAGCAGTATATGGAGGTACTTTTCTTGTCTATTGAACTGCCTGCCCAATCTGCATCTGTGTACCCACAAAGTCTGATGCCATCCCCTTGATTATATCTCAATCCATACTCAATTGTGGCGTGAACATACCTCAAAATATGCCTCGCTGCTGCTCAATGTACCCTCTTCGGCTCTACCATGAACTAACTAAGGGTATTGACTGTGAATCAAATATCTGACCTAATGTTGACCAAATACATGAGAGGCCCAATAAGCTGTCTATACAAGGTGGGGTCGACATCCTTGTCATCTAATGCATCTATCTTCTTCCAATTGGTGATCATGGGCGTAGACATGTGTCTGCAATCTTGCATCCTTAACCTCTTAAGAATACCTGTAGTGTATCTTCCTTGCCCAAGGAAGATCTACCCATCCTTCTGCCACACTTCCAATCCTAGGAATAGTTCATCAATCCGAAATCCTTCATGTCAAATTCTACTGCCAAGTTCCTCTTGCAATCCTCTATGAGCCCTGGCAATCCTATCAAAAAGAGATCATCCACATACAAAACTAGAATGAGCGGCTCACCCTCTACCATCAAATAGTAAAGGTTGGGATCTGTGTCACTCTTGACAAATCCCATCTACTGCAAGTAGTTGTCAATCCTACCATACCATGCCCTGGGAGCCTGCTTAAGTCTGTATAGAGCTTTCTTCAATCTGCACACATGAGTGTGCCTCTCATGAGTCTCAAAACCCTCTGGTTGTTCTATGTGCACTTCTTCCTCTATCACCCCGTTCAAGAAGGTTGTCTTGACGTCAATCTGTTCAATCTTCCATCCCATCTGAGATGCTAGAGATATAATTGACCAAATAGAATTGTATTTGGCAACTGGGCCTAAGGTCTCCTCATAATCTATCCCTTCTTTTTGTGCATACCCCTTTGCCACAAACCTAGCCTTGTACTTTTCCACACTGTCGTCTGCCACATATTTGATCTTATAGATTCATCTTGAACCTACAATTGGTCTGTCTTTCGGCCTTGGCACTACCTCCCAAACATTATTCGTCATGATAGTGCCATACTCTTCTACCATGGCATCTACCCACACCTGATGATGTGCGGCCTCCTGAAAGCTGAAGGTTTTGCAACTTGAGCCAACAATGCTTGGTACCTATCAGGTTGTCTACGCTGTCTTTTGTTTGTCCTAGGAGTTCTAATAAACTCCTCTGCATCTCTCAATGTCTAATGAACCTCTCTGTTGGTTCGACCATTAGTCGTGGGAGGTTCTGCCAGCTCCTCCTCATCTTGTCTCTGCTACTCCATCTGCTGAGAACTCCCCGTATTTCCTACACCTGAGGAATTACTAGTATTGGTCACAGTACTTGATCCTTGTGATTGTCCTCCTTCCTGTCCCACTAGCTACCCCTGTGGTTGGACTAAAGGAGCTTCTGTTGACTGATTCTGATCACCTGTAGGCATCTCACGAGATCTCTTGAAAGCTCAGTCCTCCATGAACTTCACGTCTTGCCTTACTACAATCTTCTTATTACTAGGAATGTAGATTCTGTATGCCTTTGAGGTTTCGTTCTACCCAATGAAGAACCCCTTCTCTGCAGTCTGATCCAATTTGGTCATTTTATCATCCGGCACGTGGCAATAAGCAATGCTGCCAAAAATTCTGAAGTCGCTTACTTCTGGCTTCCTCCCTGTGAAGACTCCTTCTGGAGTTTTCTTCCCCAATGCTCTATGAGGAGTCCTGTTCTCAATGTATATTGTTGTGTTACATGCTTCTGCCCATACAAATCTAGGTAGATCCTGGTCATATAACATAGCCTTTGCAGCTCCAACAATGGGTCTATTTTTTCGCTCCACTACACCATCTCCTGTGGATTATATGGAACTATCCATTCTCTCTTGATGCCTTCCTTCGCACAGAAATCTATGGATTCCTTATCAATATATTCTCCACCATTATTTGAGCGAAGCAACTTGATCGTCTTCTGTATCGCATTCTCAACAAGAGCTTTAAACTCTCTGAAACGATCAAAGACCTCATCCTTGGTGTTCAAGTAATAAATCTAGGGTTTCCTCGAATGGTCATCAATAAAGGTGACGAAATATTCGGCACCGCGGGGAGCTCTAGTGGACATCAGGCCGCAAATATATGAATGTATGAGTCCTAACACGCCATAAGCTCTGCTATCACTTCTTGGAAATGCTGCCTTAGCATACTTCCCAAGTATGCATCCTCTACACACATCATCGTGTTCCGTGCCAAGTTCTGGAACCCCTATTACCGTTTCTCTGAGCATCCTAAGTGCTCCATGGTGTAGATGTCCCATTCTCCTATGCCATAACTCATTCAGCTCCTTCCCACTGCTACTATCACTGCCTATTAGTGCCATTGGAGAATCGATTTGTAACCGATACAATATGTTACTTCAAACTCCAATCTGTCTTACCTTTTTCCAGCTCGGGTGTTTGACATACACTTTCTTCCCTACGAAGTGAATATCATACCCCTTATCCTGTAATTGGGATACTGAAATCAGGTTCATACCCAATCCTGGCACATGCAATACATTTGTAGCATTGGTGCTTGCTCCTGACTCCCTCTGAAAATCTATGGTACCTCTCCCTACTGGAGTACATTTCGTTCTATTTCCCATAGTAATCTGGAAGTCCATCTGCTCCTCTTTGTAGCTAGATAAATATTCTCTAACCCCTGTCATGTGAGTTGATGCTCCACTGTCTACTTACCAGACTTTCTGTGAAGTTGATCCTGCTAAGCAAGCAAATTCGTCCTCCAATTTGGAAGAAAAATATGAAGTCTCCTGAATGTTACTTCTGTCCATGGCTATGCTAAAGAATTTAGTGTGTTATTCCTCTTTTCCACCCTGACGTTGGCTCTGCTCTAGCGAACTGCTGCAAAAACCCTCTGCGTCCAACTAGAGATCTGCTCAACAAGAAAATCTGAGCTGCTCCTTCTGCCTCTGGAATCACTTGTTCTGGAAGAATCGAATTTTTCTGCCCCTCTCAGAAAAATCAGTCTTCCTCAAGCAATTCGGCCTCCTAGCAAAAAGACTGCGCTACCCCTTGGGAATTTCGACCTGCTGCCCACACTGAGCAGCGAAATTCTTTTTTTTTTCGCTTTTGAGCTCTCTGGTTGATCAATTGTGCTCTGATACCATGTGAAATTTTATCTATTGTAGCTATTGGAAATTATTCTTCTAACTGAAAATTTAATAATGCAGTTTATTTGCTACGACAATAAATGAATAAAATCACAACTGCAATTTTCACCATAAAAATACTGCGGAAATAAAATACCGGAAGCTGAGAAATTCTAGCACGCACATAATGATTTTGACATAGTTATTTTTGGACAATTGTCCCCAAAAAAACTGGTGCAACAGATGAGCGTTTTATTATTAATCTTCAACAACAATTCTGAGTACAATAATTTAGATGCCTAGCTAGCAATCTAATCTGAGGAAAATACAGGCAAAAATATTGTGAGAATTTTCTCTCACCCCAAAGTTATTCTCTGCTCTGAAACTGCCTCCCTAGCCTTTGCACTAAGCTCCCTATGTCACCCTCTACGCAGAGCTTATGCTGGCCCTCTGGAAATTTTGGCCTTCCTTCCTTTACCTCTCTCGGGAACTGGAAATCTTCCTCCCGGAACCCTGCTTCCCTCCACTTTGACCTGCTACTCACCCTCTGGCTCTATCTTCTCCATTGAGCTGCTGCAAATGAGAAAATCGAACTACTTGGGCAATTGAGTATTTGCACTGGATGATTTCTCCAACACCACATAAACTTCCTCTTATAATCCACTGTTGGAGCACTAATGGCCAAGATTAAAACTTAATCAATGGCTAGGATCATCTCTGGATCGATCCACGTGATTTTCTAGATTATTCACGTCTTATTTCAATTAATACTGATTAATTAACCATATTCCCTAAGTTAGACTTCAGAAATATTTAAAAATCAGTTAATAATCTAATTGAGAAACTTCTAGGCAAAATTTCCAGAAACGATTTCTGGGTTTTGGAGATCTCATGTATTCTATCCTCTCCACCAAATTTCGTGGCTAGAACACATCTAATCCTACAAAAACTAACACAACAATGGATTATAAGAGGAAGTCGATGGCCACTTGGAGAAGACACTTGAGTACACTAGAAATTCGATTTCCAGAGTAGCAGCGATCAGCTGTCAGAGAGCCAGAGATCGAAGCAGTGAGTGGGGTAGAGATAGTGAGTCCAAAGGAGATTTTCCAGATCCTGAGAGGCAGCAACAAGTGACAAAAGTGATCTAAGTAGTAACAGTGTAGAGTCTGCGCCGAGGCCGACGTGTAGCAATTTGATTTAGCTCAAGAGGAGGTCGATTTAGTTTCCAAAGGTCGGGAAAGTCTTCCAGGGGGCTGAAGAGTCACTTCTAGCAATAGAGATAGGCTAGATGGCTTGCTCAGAGGTAGTATTGAGCCACACGTGTGAGAGACAACGCAGAGACAATGCAAAAGTGCTCAAGCTAGGGTTTGGACGACCAAATTTCTGTAGAAGTCAGTGTCGGGCTTGCTTGTGGTGTGAGAGAATTTTTCTCTCTAATTATTTATGTCATATACTCGCTGATTGGATTGCTATTTGGGCATCCATAGATTGTACTCAGATTTTCACTACTGCTTAATAAAATAAAACCCACATCTGTTGCACCGGTTTTCCCACATTGGGTTTTTTAGGCAACTGTTGTCTAAAAAAACGTTGTTAATTTTTATTTGTGTGCTAGTATTTTCTCAGTTCTAGAGCTATTTATTTTCCAGAGTTTTATTCGTGAAGGTTGAAATGTGTTTATTTCGATGTTGTCGTAGCAATAAACTGAATAATTAATTTATCAGTTAGAAAAAATAATACCAGTTGCTGCAATAAGATTCCAGTTGTGGAATTTTCACATGGTATCAGAGCGTAAGTGATTAGCCAGGAAGCTCACAAGCGAAATAAAGAATTTCGTTGTTTGGAAGGAGCAACAGGCCGAAATTCCTAGAGGCAGTGCAGTCCATTGCTAGGCAGGTCGAGTTGCTTGGGGAAGTTCGATTTTTCAGTGCAGAGTGGTAGAAAAATTCGATTTTCCAAATTGAGTGATTCCAAGGCAAGGGGAGTTGTTGTCGCTCATATTTTCACTAAGAAGATTCCTGGTGGGACACAGAGGGTTTTGTTACAGGTTGCAGAAGAAAAATCTGCGTCGGGTGGAAGAGAAACGCACATATAGCAAAGGGAATTTTTTCCTCAAGGAACTTTGAGTATCGGAAGTTCGAATTTCCAATTCAGGTTGGCAGTAGCAGCTAGCAGAGTGTCATGTCCCTTCCCAAATAAATTTGTAACAGGTTTTGGTCTCTCCACAATTTTGCATAAATTTTGATAAGGAAAAGAACCCAACAATTTTAACTTAGGAACATAGGAGAAAGGAAGGTTGAATTAGATTGCTAGTGGAAGGTGGGGGCCACCCACGTGGAAAAACGCACTAGGGCACTTGGGTAATTCGAATTGCCTTGGAGGCGAATCGAATGGCTTAGAGAGGGGCCCACATGAGGGAAGGAAGGCCCACGAAGATATAAGAAGGAAGAGCTCCTCAATTGAGGCATTCATTTGTGTACATCGAACATACTCGTGTTTGCTCGAGCTGCTTAGCCGAGTTAACTGGATGTTTAGCATTGAGTCTCTCAGGCAGGAGATTCAACCTTACCTTCGGGGGACTACAAGTGCCACCCTAGGAAGGTATTTCAAATTACCTTGAGGAGCACCAGGGGAGATTTGTGGCCATACCACTCAGCCCACAGACCAGCAGAGCGTATTTCTCGAACACGCAGAGAGGGAAACACGCAGAAGTGATTGGGGGTTCATCCGGGTAGCACTTGTAGGGAAAGGTTGGAGAGTTGGAGGACATCAGAGGACCAGGCTTTGGGAGGAGTTTTGGAGAAGGAGGTTGCTGCATTTGAGCAATTGGATTTACAACCTTGGTGGACTGTGCAGAGGCCAAACTGGGCTCACGTGGGAGTTTGGGGAGAGACCTACAAAGCTGGGCTCAGTTGGGAGAAAGGTGGAAATCCATAGGGGACAACATCTCAGTGTTTGGCAGCAGATTTGGAGAGCTTTCCCAACCCATTTCAGACAGGCTGAGTTTGCCAACGTGCGGAGGAGGACGTGCTCCTTGGAGGTCAATTTTCAAGGGTCTGAACTAGGCCAAACCATTCTTGGGTTTTTGTGGGTTCTGGTTGAGGATCTGGGAGTTGAAGTTGCAATATTTTTTGAGCAAGGGAAGTAGGGGTTTCAGCACATCCTTTCTAGCAGGCAGCATAGTTTTTGGGTAGTGTAGATCACTTCTGGAGTAGTAGTTGGGCAGCCCTTAGATTATCATTTGCTCTCCTGGGTTTTGTCACGCTTTTCCTTGGAGACATCCCAGGTGCACCATTCCATCACTGTTGTATTTGCTCCATGAAGATTTAATAAAATGGCTCAGAAGTTCTCTATTTCCAGTGTTTTCATGGGTGTTTATTGATTGCATCTCATTTCTGGATATTGGTTTGTTTGTTTGCTTTGTTTATCATTGAATTTCCTAGTTAGGAACATTACAGTGGTATCAGAGCCCAGATCTTGGCTCAGCCATGGGGAGTTTCTCCTATGAGAGAAGGGGACCAGCAGAATATTACATACAGGAGGTAGAGGTACCGGAGCAGAGAAAGAGAGCTAGAGATCACTCCAAACACGGAGGATAGGGGAAAGGCAGCAGTAGTAGAGGAAGACATGGGTGAGCCCAAGAGCAAGGAGGAGATAGCCTTTGATAGCCTCTTGAAGGCTCTGAATGATTTATCAAAGGGTCAGAAGGAAATTCTAGAGGAGATCAAAATGCAAAACCAGGAAAGAAGCACTCCTAGGGGATTTCTATTTGGAGAGACTTCGGGGCCTCTCAACAATTCAATCATCCTTTACCCGCAGCACAACCTCCATCAACGAGTGGGCCAACTCGAGCTACACTACCCTCTTTTGTGCCTTTGGCACAGAATGAACCAGCAGGAGCCGAAGATCATTCACAGATGTGAGAGCACTTCAGAGAGTGGCAGTCCATGGCAGCAGACTTCAGGGAAGCACTCCCTTTCAGAGATTTCTACAAGCTCAAGCAAAATGAGAAGAGCAAGGGCTATGGAGGATAGTGCATGCAAAGCTATGAGTTGCAGAGGATGATAGGGAGAATGTACTTCCCCACATACGATGGCACTGCCAAGTGCACTGCTCGGGCCTGGGTTGAGAAGATGGACACTTATTTCCAACTCAACCAGATGACGAAGTTGGAGGCCATCAAGATGGCCATGTTGCACCTAGAGGGGGAAGCTCACGACTGGTGGTTTCATGGCTTGGCTACCTTGGGGCATGCCAATGTGACTTCATATGAGGATTTCACCAGGAGGGTGGTGGAGCGTTTTGACCAGAGGGATCTAGAGGCTCACTTCAGGGAGCTAACCCAACTCCAACAAACAGACAACCTAGAACAATACATATTGGAATTCTTGAGAGTCTCAATGATAGTGTCGGACCTATCAGATTCTCGGAGGGTGTACACCTTCATAGAGGGATTACTCTATCCCCTGCGTGGATTGGTGAAGTCACGTAGACCCTCCACGCTGCAGGAAGCAGTTACATGTGCCAGAGATTTACAGGGGGCCATCCCCAAGACATGAGCACCCTTTCCTGCACGTACTCCCTACCCCCAGAAGGGGAGTGATACTAGACCCCCACCACAGAGAACCACCTAGGGACAGGGGCAGCTGGATGATGAGACACAGAAGGACCTTAGGAGGAGGAAGTTGTGCTTTACTTGTCGGGAGCCCTGGGCACCAAGGCATCAGTGCACAGTTGGCAAAGCCCACTACATCGAGGTCTAATCAGATAGCGACCAAGAGGACAAGGTGGAGCATGAGTGTGGTGTGGGAAACGGTGAGAGTCCGACAGAGAGGGGACCACCACCACCACCTCCACAGGGGGGGGGCATCCTTTGCCCCATCCGGGGGAGTCCTTACTTCTTTATGCGAGGTCCCCAAATTTCTGACATTTAGGATCAGAGGCACGATACAGGGGCAGCGGGTGTCAGTCTTAGTTGACAGTGGGGCTACCCACAACTTCATAGATGCCCAGTTGGTTTAGAGGAGGGGCCTCACCACAACTGAGTTTGAGGGCTTTTCAGTCTTGGTGTCGGGTGACCAGACCATGCAGTGCACTCGGTATGTGCCCGCCTTGACAGTGACCATGGGGAACTACTCCATGACAGACCATTTCTTTGTGGTTGATGTGCCGGACACCAACGTGGTGATGGGTGTCCAGTGGTTGTACTCCCTTGGATGAGTTACCACCGATTGGAAGAAGCTGGAGATGGAGTTCACCAGCCTGGATGGCAAGATGGGTGATCCTTAGAGGCATACATTCGTACCCACCACAGACAGTCTCAGTGCATATGATGGAAGCAAATCTGCGACATGGAGACATAGCGTGCACAGTAGAGCTGAGGGTTTCAGAGATTGGGGGACAAGCCCAGCCACCACCTCTAGACATACAAACCTTGCTAGACAGGTACTCAGTGGTATTTGGAGATATTCCACCAGGAAAGCCACCAGACAGGGGATTCAAGCACACCATTGAGTTGGAGCCTAGTGTGCTGGCAGTGATTACCACCCCTTATAGGCACACTAAGGCCTATAAGGATGAGATTAAGCGGGCCATCAAAGAGTAGTTGGCGTTGGGCCACATCAGGCCAAGTTCTAGTCCCTTTGCTTCTTCAGTGGTGCTAGTGAAGAAGAAGGATGAAACCTTGTGCATGTGCATTGACTACCAAGCTCTCAAAAAGAAGACGTTGAAGAACCAGTACGCCATTCCACGCATCGATGAGCTGATGGATGAGCTTAGATGAGCCAAGTACTTCTCTAAGATAGATCTACGTTCGAGGTACCATCAGAGCAGAGTAAGGGATCAGGATATCCCCAAGACAGCCTTTCGATGCCATTATGGTCACTTTGAGTTCCTGGTCATGCCCTTTGGGTTGACCAATGCCCCAGCTACTTTTCAGTCATGTATGAACCATGTGTTCCAGAGGCAGTTGAGGAGGTTTGTATTGGTGTTTTTTTGATGACATATTGATATACAACAGAACTTGGGAGGAGCATCTATAGCACTTGGAGGAGGTCCTGTGTCTTTTGGAGGAACAATAGTTCTATGCCAAGCTGTCCAAGTGTGAGTTTGGCCTAACCGAAATGCTCTACTTGGGGCATATCATTAACGCAAATGGGGTGAAGGTACATGAGGAATACAAGCTATCCGTGATTGGCCGGTACCCAGAGATGTGACAACGTTGAGAGGATTTTTGGGCATCTGCACGTATTACCAGAAGTTTGTCAAGGGGTTTTCTTAGTTGGCAGCTCCCCACACAGGCATGACTAAGAAAGGGGCTTTCACATGGATAGATGGGGCATAGTAAACTTTTGACCACCTCAAGGAGGTGATGGGAAGTTATCCAGTATTGGCACTTTCGGACTTCTCCCAGCCCTTCACCATGGAGTGTGATGCATCCAGGGAGGGAGTTGGGTAGTATTATCTCAGGATGGGCACCCCGTTGCTTTCAAGAGTCGGAAGCTCTTACCCCATAAGAGGTCATATTCTATATATGACAAGGAGATGTTAGCCATCAAGCATGCCTTGGCTAAATTCCGACAGTATTTAGTGGGTAACAGATTTCGAGTGAAGACTGATCACAACAGTCTTCGTCATTTCATGTGACAATAGGGCCTCAATGACAAGTAGTAGAGATGGGTTAGCAAGGTGCAGGCCTATGATTTTGACATAGAGTATGTGCGAGGAAAGCACAATGTAGTGGTCGATGGTATATCCAGGAGACCCGCGGCCCTCTCACTCATGAGCATTTGCCATGATTGGGATGCCCAACTGTAGGTAGAGTATTCCAAAGACAGGAGGACATGCGAGATTCTAGAGGGGACCCACGCAGATGAGCGCTATCGGGTGATGGATGAGGTCATCTACTACAAGGGGCACATATTTCTGGTTCCCAACTCGCAGTTGAGGGAGAGAGTGCTCCAGACAACACATGACTCACCATTGTCAAGGCATCAGGGGTTCAAAAAAACATACATGGCATTCAGGGAGCGTTTCACATGGAAGGGCCTCAAGGGGGATGTGTTGAGGCACGTACAAGAGTGTGAGACATGTCAAAGGAACAAAGGGGAACTGATTCACCCCACCGAGTTATTGCAGCCGCTCCCCATCCCCGAGGGTAAAATGGAGAGTATCTCCATGGACTTCATCACTAGGCTCCCCATAGTACAGGGCAAGAATTGCATCTATGTAGTAGTTGATCGGTTGACCAAGTATGCCCACTTTTTCGCCATCTCGACCCGGTATTTGACTTCACAGGTTGCAGAGTTGTTCTTTAGGGAGGTCTTCCAGTTGCACGGGATTCCTAAGAACATTGTGAGTGACCAGGACAACAGGTTCATGGGAGGATTTTGGCAGGAGCTCTTCAGATTGGTTAGTACCAAGCTCACCCCTAGCATGAGCTACCACCCCCAGACTGATGGCCAGACCGAGCGAGTTAATCAGTCGTTGGAGGGGTACCTTAGAAACTACGTGACTGGGCAGCAGGGGGATTGGATTCGGTGGCTACACTTGGGTGAGTATTGCTACAACACCACCCATCACATGTCCATCAGTATGACTCCTTTCCGTGCCTTGTATGGTTATGATGCATTATCTTTCGCTGACATTGTTTTTGGAGATAGCTGGGCCCCAAAGGCCAAAGACTAGATCCTATAGAGCCAGGACATCCTCAAGGCTCTCAAGGACAACTTAGTGACAGCACAAAATCAGCAGAAGATGTACACTGACAGGCATCGAACTAAGAGACTTTGAGAAGGGGGATTTGGTGTATCTCTGGTTACATCCATACAGACGGTCCACCTTGAAACAAAAAGGGTCCAAGAAGCTACAACCACATTTTTATGGGTCATACATGGTGGTCAAATGAGTTGGAGAGGTGGCCTACGATCTATAGCTGCCTCAATGGAGCAAAATTCACAACAACTTCCATGTCTCATGCCTCAAAAAGGTGTTGAGACAACAGGTGACAGTAGCAGTAGAGTTACCCCCACTAGATGATGAGGACCATCTGGTTTTGGAGCCCGAGGCCATTTTGGATATCCAAGAGAGGAAGCTGAGGAGCAGGACCATTAGGGATCTTTTGGTGTGTTGGAAGAACCTGCTGGATGAGGATGCCACATGGGAGGGTGAGCACATTTTGGAGCACCTAACCCTGAAGTTGTTTGAGGGAAAGCAACATTTGGGAGGGGAGGATTGTCATGTTCCTTCCCAAATAAATTTGTAACAAGTTTTGGTCTCTTCACAATTTTGCATAAATTTTGATAAGGAAAAGAACCCAGCAATATTGACTTAGGAACTTAGGAGAAAGGAAGGTTGAATTAGATTGCTAGTGGAAGGTGGGGGCCACCCACGCGGAAAAACGCACTTGGGCACTGGGGAAAATCAAATTGCCTTGGAGGGGAATTGAATGGCTTGGAGAGCGGCCCACATGAGGGAAGGAAGGGCCACGAAGATATGAGGAAGAACTCCTCAATTGAGACATTCATTTGTGTACATCGAACTTACTTGTGTTTGCTCGAGCTGCTTAGCTGAGTTAACTGGTTATTTAGCATCGAGTCTCTCAGGCGAGAGATTCAACCTTACCTTCGGGGGAACTACGAGTGCCACCCTAGTAAGGCATTTCAGATTACCTTGAGGAGCACCGAGGGAGATTTGTGGCCATACCACTCAACCAACAAACCAGTAGAGCATATTTCTGGAACACGCAAAGAGGGAAACATGCAGCTGTGATTGGGGGTTCATTCGAACAACACTTGCCAGGAAAGGTTGGAGAGTTGGAGTACATCAGAGGCCCAGCCTTTAGGAGGAGTTTTGGAGCAGGAGGTTGCTGCATTTGAGCAGTTCGATTTACAGCCTTGGTGGACTGCGTAGAGGACCAGACTGGGCTCACGTGGGAGTTGGGGGAGAGAGTTACAGAGCTGGGTTCAATTGGGAGAAGGGTGGAAATCCATAGGGGACAACATCTTAGTGTTTCGGGGTAGTTTTGGAGAGATTTCCCAACCCATTTTAGACAGGCCGAGTTTGCCAGCGTGAGGAGGAGGACGTGCTCCTTGGAGGTCAATTTTCAGCGGTTTGAACTAGGCCAAACCCTTCCTGGGTTTTGGTGGGTTTTGTTTGAGGATCTGGGAGCTGAAGTTATAGAATTTTCTAAGTAAGGGAAGCAGGGGTTTCACCACATCCTTTCCAGAAGGCAGCGCAGTTTCTGGGTAGCGTAGATCACTTCTGGAGCAGTAGTTGGGCAGCCCTTAGATCATCATTTTCTCCCCTGGGAATTGTCATGCTTGCCCTTGAAGACAAGCCCAGGTGCACCATTCCATCACTATTGTATTTGCTCCGTGAAGATTTAATAAAATGGCTCAAGAGTTCTCTATTTCCAGTGTTTTCATGGGTGTTTATTGGTTGCATCTGATTTCTAGATATTTGTTTGTCTGTTTGCTTTGTTTATCACTAGATTTCCTAGTTAGGAACATTACACAGAGGCACACATTCCAAGAGGGACTGTGAATAGTAGAGCAGCAGCCAAGCAGAGGGAAAGAGGGAGATTTTCGAGGTTTATTTCTCCAGTTTTGAGTTTCACAGATTTTGTAGCTCTGCAGGGATGATTGTACGAGATTGCCAGAAGAGGCTAAGCAGGTTGGCTAGAATGCAGATCTGAGCAACAAATCGACTTCGAGTTGCCAGAGACAAGTGTCAAAGGAAGTGCAAGTTGTCTATTGCGAGTTGCAAAGAAAGGAAGGGTCCCAGCCAGGGACTAGGCTCAACAAGAGATAATGGGGCACTAGATCTAGGAGGAGGAGTATGAGACTCTAGTGTGCCATTTGGGAAGGGTATAGCACAGTTGCAACAAGGAGATCAATTAGATCAATTCCATATTGTTGCAGCGAGATCATCACCTGTGCTACAGGGGCCCACAATATCATTGTACCAGGTTCAGTGTCAGCATACATAATCTATCATGAGGCATTTGCAGAGCTAGTTGCAATCTGTACCCGGAAGACAGTTGCAAAGCTAGTTGCAGTCTATACCCAGAAGACTGTTGATTTGAGGTAGCATCAGATGTGCTCTAGCCACAAAAAATGGTGGAGAGGCTAAGGAACATGAGATCACCAATACCCAAAAAGGGTTAGGGCAGATTCTAAACAGTTTGGGAGATATTAAAATAATTAATATTTTTTAATGGAGTCCCTAAGTCTAAATTTAGGGAAAATAAAATATTAATGTGAATTAATATAAAACTGTGTTAGAATAGTCGAAAAGTCATGGATCAAGCCAGAGTTAATCTTAGCCACTTATTAGGGACTTAATCTCGGTCATTGATCGTCAACGAAAAAAAGTATAAGAGGAGGCTCGAGGGTCACTTGGAGAACACACTGAGGGAGACCAGTCAGTTCATTTCTGGAGTGGGGTTAGCTGAGAAGTTGAACGAGTGGTTTGGTGAGTAGTTAAGAGGGCAGAAGCCGGAACTATCGAACAGCGGGGAAAGCTGATGCAGAGGGCAGAAGTTGGAACTACCGGGAACAGTCGGGAACGCTGACGCAGAGGGCAGAAGACAGAACTGTCGGGAACAGCCGGAACTGCCCGAACAGCTAGGAACACTGATGAATAGGGCAGAAGTTGGAACTGCCGCGAACAGTCGAAATTGCCGGAACTGCCCGGAAAGCTGACGCAGAGGGCAGAAGAGGTGATGCAGAAATAGCCAGGGTTAGCCAGTCTTGTGTCGGATCAGCCGGAATTCTACTGGGTGAAGTGAGGTAAAACTCACTCAGATTTTCCACCAATATTTTCTCTGTAAATGATTGCTAGATGAGCATCCTAGATTTGTATTTAGATATTTCTCTTGCATAATAATAAAATCCTCCCTTACTGCACCGATTTTCCCACATTGGGTTTTTCCGAGGACTGTTGTCGAAAATATCTGTGTCTATGTGTTGATTCTTGTGCATATGTTTGTTTCTGTATTACAGTGTGATATCTGCAACGGTATTTATTGTAATGTTTACTGAAGTGATTTCATAAATAACTTATTGAGGAATAAGTAGGAAAAGTAAATCAGTGGTTGCAGTGATAGAATTTTCACATGGTATCAGAGGGAGTAATCAGAGACAGGAAGGGAAAATCAGTTACAAGTCGAGACCACGATGCAAGGGCATCCACATCAGGGGACTCACACAAATTTCTCAGAAGATTGCACAAGAGAAAGAGACTTCGATTTCTCTATGTTGGCTTCTAGGCTGGAAGAAGAAGTGGCTTGTATGACTAGTTTTTCATCATCAGAAGTGTGGTATATAGACAATGGAGCTTCATGGCATATGATGGGAATCAGGGAATGTTTCTCAGAATATCAAAAAGAGAAGATGAACTTTCAGATCACCATGGGGAACAAGGCAAAGTGTACTCCAGTAGGGAAGGGTACCATAGTTTTTCAAACAGAATTGGGAGAACGGTTCCGTGCTACAAATGTGCTGCATGTACCAAGATTGGGGATGAACTTAGTTTCCGTGTTGCAACTTCAAGGCAAGGGCTATGATGTCTACTTCATCAAGGAGAAGGTATACGACGTACGTCAAACACCCAAGCTGGAAAAAAGAAAGTGCAGATCGAGATCAAAAGTAATAGGTTGTATAGATTACAACTAGAATCACCAATGGCACTAATAGGCAGTCATGGAGACAAGGACTTGAATGAACTATGGCACAGAATAATGGGTCACTTGCACCATGGAGCTCTGAGAATTCTGAGGAGCACTGTAATAGGAGTTCTGGATCTAAGTATAGAATGAGATGATGTATGCAGGGGATACGCTCTAGGAAAGTATGCCAAAGCAACATTTCCTAGGAGCAAACACAGGGCCAAGAGTGTACTAGGATTGATACACTCAGATATCTGCGGACCTATGTCCGTCAAAGCTCTTAGTGGTGTCGAGTATTTCCTTACCTTCATTGATGACCACTCAAGGAAAACTTGGATTTATTTTCTGAAAACCAAGGACGAGGTTTTCTGTCGATTCAAGGAGTTCAAGGCTCAAGTGGAGAATCTGACTGGGAAGAAAATAAAATTTTTGCGCTCAGATAATTGTGGAGAGTATGTCGACAAGGACTTCACTGATTTTTGCGCTAAGGAGGGCATCAGAAGAGAGTAGATAGCTCCCTACAATCCGGAGCAGAATGGAGTAGTAGAAAGAAAGAACAGGACTATTGTAGAAGTAGTTAGGGCCATGATGTATGATCAGGATATGCCAAAATTCCTGTGGGCGGAAGCATGCAACACAGCAGTCTATGTTCAGAATAGGACTCCTCATCGAGCATTGGGCAAGATTACTCCAGAGAAAGTTTTCACAGGGAAGACACCTAAAGTCAGTCATTTCAGGATATTTGGGAGTTTAGCATATTGCCACATACCCGAAGAAAAGAGGAAGAAGCTGGATCAAACTGCGGAAAAGGGATATCTGGTGGGATATAGCAAGAACGCTAAGGCATACAGAATCTATCTTCCAGGGAGCAGGAAGGTAGTAGTTCGACGAGATGTAAAGTTCATGGAGGACAGGGCTTTCAGAAGATCTCATAAGATGCCTTCCGAGGAGCAGTCGAAAGAGGAGCCACTGGTTAAGCCTCTTCAACCAACAGAAGTAAAGAATTCTTCCTCAAGACAGGAAGATTCTCAGGATGAGGAGGAGGAGCTAACAGAAGCATCTGCTGGTAGAGGAAGAACTAGCAGGTAACTTCGTCAGATTTTGCGAGATGCAGAGGACTTCATTGGTGCGCCAAGAAACAATAAGAGGGAGCGAAAACAACCAGATAGATATCAGGCATTAGTAGCTCAGGATGGAGAGCCTACCAGTTTCAATAAGGCATCTCAACGTCAGGTTTGGCCAGATGCAATGGTAGAGGAGTACAACTCCATAATGGTGAACGATGTATGGAAGGTGGTGCCAAGGCCTCAAGACAGATCAGTGGTAGGTTCAAGATGGATCTACAAGATCAAATATGCTGCAGACAGCAGTGTTGAGAAATACAAGGCCAAGTTTGTGGCTAAGGGGTATGCTCAAAAGGAAGGAATTTATTATGAGGAGACCTTTGCCCCAGTAGCTAGGTATACATCTATTAGGACCGTGATATCTCTTGCAGCTCAGATGGGATGGGAGATTCATCAGATGGATGTCAAAACGGCATTTCTGAACGGGGTAATAGAAGAAGAGGTATACATTGAACAACCAGAGGGATTTGAGACTCATGAGAAGAAGTCTCATGTATGCAAATTGAAGAAAGCCTTGTATGGGCTGAAACAGGCACCAAGACCATGGTATGGTCAAATAGATGGCTACTTGCAGAAGATAGGATTTGTCAAGAGTGACGCAGATCCGAATCTCTACTATTTGGTTGTAGAGAACGATCTCTAATCTTAGTATTGTATGTGGATGATCTCTTTCTAACAGGATCATCCAGACTCATTGGGGACTGCAAGAAGAATCTAGCCATAGAATTTGATACGAAGGATTTGGGACAAATGCATTACTTCCTACGTTGGAAGTCTGGCAACAGAAGGGAGAAATCTTCCTTGGGCAAGGGAGGTATGCTACAGAAATCCTAAAAATATTCGGTATGGAGGACTATAGACCCATGGCTACGCCAATGATCACCAACTAGAAGAAGATTGATGCATCAAAAGACAAGGATGTCGATCCCACCCTATATAGGCAGCGCATAGGGTCCCTGATGTATCTGGTCAATACCAGGCCAGACATTCGCTACGATGTCAACACCCTCAATCAGTTCATGGTGGAACCAAAGAGGGCACACTGGGCAACATCCAAACACATTCTCAGGTATTTACAAGAATAGTCGATTATGGGCTCTTGTACACCAAAGGTAAGGATATCAGTTTGAGTGGATTTACTGATGCAAATTGGGCAGGAAGTTCAGTGGATCGGAAAAGTACTGCTGGGTACTGTTTCAACACTGGATCAGGAATGACCTCCTGGTGCAGTAGGAAACAAAAGTCCGTGGCTCTGAGCTCATCTGAGGCAGAATATATGGCAGCGAGCACAGCTTCGTGTGAGGCCATATGGCTTAGAAAATGGCTTGTGAACCTATTCAGAAGGAATATGGAGGCGACAAGATCATGTGCGATAATCCGAGTTGCATCAAACTCTCTGAGAATCCAATATTTCATGATAGGTCGAAGCATATTGATATCCGGTGTCACTTTGTTAGAGACTGTGTCCAACGAGGAGCTGTACAGTTGAGATACACTCCTATAGGAGAACAAGTGGCAGACATCCTCACAAAGGCCTTGGAAGGACAAAGTTTGACTACTTCAGGGAAAAGATGGGGATGGTAAAGAACCCTTTTCAGAAGCAAAAATGGGAGTGATATCAACACGGATGGAAAGGGAGTTGCAGTGTGAATGCAGTGTTGGGAGAAAGGACCAACAACAGCACAGATGCAAAGGGAATTGTCGTACAGATGCAGAGCCATGGGCAACAGTACAAGATACAACAGTGCAGTGAATGTTGGGCAGGGAGGCTTAGCAACAACACAGGGACCGATGCCAGATGATAAGGGTGATACTCAGTAAGGGGTACTACTAGAGCACAATCTTCGCTAAGAGGGAGTGTTGATTTGAGGTAGCATCGGATGTGCTCTAGCCACGAAAATTGGTGGAGGGGCTAAGGCACATGAGATCTCCAATACCCAGAAAGGGTTTGGGCAGATTCTAAACAGTTTGGGAAATATTAAAATAATTAATATTTTTTAATGCAGTCCCTAAATCTAAACTTCGGGGAAATAAAATATTAATTTGAATTAATATAACACTGGGTTAGAATGGTCCAAAAGTCATGGATCAAGCAAGAGTTAATCTTAGCCGCTGATTAGGGACTTAATCTCAACCATTGATCTGTCAACAAGAAAAGTATAAGAGGAGGCTTAAGGGTCACTTGGAGAACACATTGAGGGAGACCAGTCAGTTCAATTTCTGGAGCGGGGTTAGTTGAGAAGTTGAACCAGTGGTCTGGTGAGCAGTCAGGAGGGCAAAAGCCAGAACTATCGGGAACAGCCGGAACTGCCGGGAGTTGCCGGGAAAGTTGACGCAGAGGGAAGAAGCCGGAACTGTCGGGAATAGCCGGAACTACCAGAACAGCCGGGAAAGCTGATGCAGAGGGCAGACGCTGGAAGTGCCGAAAACAGTCGGAACTGTCAGGATCTACCGGAACAGCCGGGAAAGCTGACATAGAGGGTAGAAGCCGGGAAAGCTGATGCAGAGGGCAAACGCTGGAAGTGTCGAGAACAGTCGGAACTGTCGGGATCTACCGGAACAGCCGGGAAAGCTGACGTAGAGGGCAGAAGCCGGAACTGCCGAGAACAGCCAAAACTGCCAGGAAAGCTGACGCAGAGGGCAAAAGAGGTGATGCAGAAATAGCCGGGGTTAGCCAATCTTGTGTCGGATCAGCCGGAATTCTGCCAGGTGAAGTGAGGTAAAACTCACTCAGATTTTCCGCCAATATTTTCTCTGTAAAGGATTGCTAGATGAGCATCCTAGATTTGTATTCAGATATTTCTCCTGCATAATAATAAAATCCTCCCTTGCTGCACCAGTTTTCCCACATTGGGTTTTTCCAAGGACTGTTGTCCAAAATATCTGTGTCAATGTGTTGATTCTTGTGCATATGTTTGTTTCTGTATTACGATGTGATATTTGCAGCAGTATTTATTTTAATGTTTACTGAAGTAATTTCATAAATAACTTATTGAGGAATAAGTAGGAAAAGTAAATCAGTTGCTGCAGTGATAGAATTTTCACAAAGACAGTTGCAGAACTAGTCGCAAAACTAGTTGCAGTGACACGGGCAGTGCTAATTGCTTAGTTGCAGCATGTAGGTGCAGTTCTAGCCAAAATATTCCCGGTGCAGAACTTCGCAGTCAGTTTCTAGTGCAAGAGGAAAGTGTGGGTTTCTAGGAGAGAGCAGAGAGATTTCCCATGGGGAGATTGAGACTGTTAAAATTGGCAACTAAGGCCAAACTCCATGTTAGAGGGTCTGCACCTGTTAGAGGATGACCTATTTCTAACAGGTGCAGACCCTCTCATTTGCAAAAGTAAGAGGGAGTTGGATTCCGGATGTGGAATGGTAAACTGCAAGCCCATGACTACCTCGAGGATCTTAACTTTCAGAAGTTATATGGTAGTGATGCCGGACCAGATTTGGGAAATGCCTCTGAGTTTCATAAACTCATTTGCATTAATGATTCTTGGTGAACTTCCGTCTGGATATATGTTAACATGGTGCACTCATATATGATTGAGCCACACTAGATTGGTGCCAAGAATCTTCTCAGATATCTTCGGGGCACAATCTCTCATGGATTGAGATACACTGCCGGAAATATAACGTTGCATGATTATTCGAATGCTGACTGGGTAGGCAGTGTGGAGGATCACCAGAGCGCTTCTCAGTGTTGGGTTCCGCTTCGATATCATGGATGAGCAGGAAGCAGAAGTCGGTTGCTATAAGCCCCACTGAGACCGAATACATAGCTACGAGTATGATCTCGTATGAAGCTACTTGGTTGTGAAAGCTCTTTAGTGAGTTGTTTGTACACATGATGGCTACTACCATGATCTTCTGTGTCAACCAAGGGGGGATTCGATTGCTGAAGAATCTCGTATTTGATGATTGGTCCAGCAGATAGACATTAGATACTACCTTATCTGGGATATGGTACGTCAATGAGTGAGGAGGTTCCATCACATTGAGACTGATGTACAGGTCGCAGAAATTCTGTAGCATTCCTGTGGAAAGGTCAAATTTGTGACTTTCCCGAACGACTTGGAGCTGTTGAGAGACCTTCTTATAAGGGTCCTGCATGTTGCATGCATTGAGCTCTGGGAGCTCTGACGGGCTTGGGGTACTACCAGAGCAACACGTGACCATAGGGCGACTCACCCTCCCCTAATGGTGCGCTGTGTACATGGTGAATGGCTCAGCCTTCCCCTGTGATACCCCGAGGTGACTTAGGGACAGGATGATTAATTCTCTTGTCAAGGTATCCTATCCATGTAGTCTGGGACTCATGCGAAGTACCTCTCATCTTATCAATGAGCAGGGAAATGGGGTTAAGGACCATAGTAGTACTATCGATCGACGCATCGTTGTATCTACCGTACTCCCTATGCTAGGATGACCTCCATTGATCTGGGATCAGTTAAACTGATGTAGGATCAGTATGAGTGGTTTGAGACACTCTCTTGTGATATTGATCTGGGATCAATAAAATTGACTTCAGGTCAGTAGAGAATGGTATGAGACATTCTTGATCAATTCTTCTTCTTCATGGTTCAGCAGAGAAGAGCTCAACAGAGCTGAACAGAGCAAAGCAGTGCAAGGCACTGATGGCAGAGAAAGTATAGTCAGACATATTAATCAGCGGATGGAGTTCTCCCTAGTTGAGAGGGAGTGTTAAAATTGGCAACTAGGGCCAAACTCCATGTGGATCATCTTATTAATGGCAGCTGATATTTTTCTTGGATCCCCCTCATCGAGAGGTGTAGGATTGATCTAAAGATCATCCGATTCCGATAAGCATTCATGGAGATATGAATTTATTTGTGTTATGGGACAATTCGTCAAGGTTGGCCAGCAACCAAATAAACCCCACATGTGCTCAAAGTTTTAGTATAAATATTTAGTATAAATAGAGGTGCCTTGAAAGTCAATTGGACACACTCACAATCCTCTTGTGATCTCTTCCTCTCCATTCGTTTGGGTTTTAATGGAAGGAAGAATCCCTAAGAGAATATGCTGATCTAGGAGGTTTGCCCTAGCCCTAGACAAAGAGATCTATATGTTGCCCTCATCTACATTCATGGAGAAGAACCTTCGCTATTCAAAATGGAGGCTCTTATATTGCAGCAAGGATAGGGTTCAACGCTGCCATAAAGAGCCCTAGACGTGGAGAAGGAAAAGGTCATATAAGAAGCACCTACGTTGCCCTATTACAATCAATGAAGCCAGCCCTATGGACGTTGTCCTAGAGGAGAATTAACTCATCGAAGAGAAGCACCTTCACTGCCCTAAAGGAGGCTCCTAGCCACAAAGAAAGAAGGGTTCTATTCACAGCAAGCCACAGTCCCTATCACACCTACAGGTCTACGTTAGGAGGGCGTAAGGCATGCTGGGGTATGACAAAGCCAACGTGGGATGTAGGAGTGCTGAAGAAGGGTAACCGTAGCCTTGGTAGGGATGTTGCAGCCGATGTGTGAAGGCTGGTAGGACTGTTAGTTGCCCTAACCAGTCCATGACCACATTGTGAAGGTTGTCCTAAGTGTTGTCCAGCAATGCCGCAAACAGCTGCATGATATGATATAATGTGACAGCATTGTGGTGAATGTTGTAGCATGATGATGGGTATAAAGATGAAGTGTATCACAGTACAATGGTGAGGTACAACAGTATGATATATTACAGCAATTTGATACATTACAGCAGCAAGATATATTGCAGCAGTATGATATATTGCAGCAGCATGATCCGCAAGTTCATGATGGTGCAATAGGATAGCACATTGGGACAGGTGTATGGTACTTAGCAGCAAGTACACGAAGCATGAAAGGGACAACAAGCTACCATTGGGACAGTTGTATGGTACTTGGTGCAACAAGTACACAAAGCAGTTATGGTGTAGCAAGCACATGGGTGACAGCATGATGTAGTAGTGGCACAAGGTACAACAGTGCAGCATAAGGTGCAGCAGTATGATGTGTACAGCATGGTCATAAGGTCCAGCAATGTGATGATGGGTGCAGCACGGTGAGGTGAAACATGATGACGAGATGCAACACAATGATAGGTGAAGGAGTCACCTTGGAGAATCAGTTGAAGCTGCATGTCTTCAACTGATCTCACGTATCATCTTCTTAGAGATGATCTATGCTCTTATCTAGATAAGTCAAAGTGTTGACTTCTGTTGTAAATGTACTATCTCTTTCTCTGATAAACTATTGAAGAACATATAAGAAGAATTGATCAAGGGTTTCCCCACATTGGGGTTTGTCCCTAGCTAGCGCCACATCTTGTGTCCTCTTGCCTTGGCTTGTCTTTTGCGATTTATGTCTATGTTCTATCTATAGCTTACTTTAATGCTGAAGTGATTGCTAATCTAGAAAACATATTGAGCTAACTATGAAAATTGAAATAAATTGCTCTAGCATAGAACATACCTAAAATTAACAGAGACTCAAAGGGAGTCTAGTTTTAGAGGGGGCAGCCCTATGGAAGCTAGTACTTCATCATCTGGGGAGATCATACTCATTATTGTAGTAGTTACCACAACAGTGCAAATATAGCAACAAAGCAGTAGCAACAACAATATGAGTAGATCAAATTTTTCCATGATGGTAGCCATATCTCCAGGAGTGAGGTGGGGTGACTTGGAGTTGTAGCCCCAGAGAGCTACAAAGACTGAGCAGGGTCCTTGAGGATTCCACCTCATTGATCAATACCTTGCTACAGGGGCCCACAGTATTCAGTAGTGGGAAGGATCAGTGACAATTGATGCAGTCAATAATAGAGTGACAGTTGCAAACTAGTAGCAGTCAGATACTAAGGAGCACAATGCAGTTTTGACAGTAGAGCAGGTGGCTCAGATTCTTCAGTGACAGTGCAAATGCTAGTAGCATTCAAAGACTCAGGAGACAAATGCATCATACTGAACACAGTTGATTCAATATTTCTGATGTTTTTTTAGTTCCAGATGTTGTAGTTGCAGTAACAATAGATGAGACGGAGTTGCAGCGCAGATGCAGTGTTGGCAGCAGTATGGCAGTGTCAGCAGCAACACAGATGCATCATCAGAGTTGCACAATAGTTGGTGGGCAGCAGCAGCCAAACATCAGCAACATAATAGAGATGATATAAAGACAGAGTGTTATGGCAGGGTGTGCAGCACTAGAACACATTCCTCGCTAAGAGGGAGTGTTAATCATAAAAGGAGGATGGGCTCATTTGCTAATCATCTTTTGACGATTACATTTCACCTTTCATCTTCTCTTGGGGTTGTTTAGCACAAGAAGAAAAGTGTGATTTAACACCAGGAATTCCAAGCGGAATTCCACCTCTACCTTTGGTGAACTTCGAGTGTCACCCTAGGGGAGTGAGAATGAGTCCATCTCAGGGTTTCTCTAGGAGCTACATTGCATACTATTTCCAATTGGAGCGTGCTTCTCTTAGGGCTCATAAGGAAATTTAAAGGGGCTGAGAGAAGCTAATAGATAGTGGAGTTTTGGCCAAAGAATTTGCAAAGAATTATCCATAAGGAGGATGAAATTTCCCCTAGGGATTTGTAGGGCTGAGAGTGTTTCATTTTGGAGGACCGAATTTATCTATTCCAAGGCCTGCACAAGGGTTTACTGACAGCTTTTGTGCACTTGCAGAGACTCCGAATTAGGGGAGCATTCAAGCTGAGATCTGCTTGGTGATTGAGGGGAGAAATTTGCAGGAGTTAGGGAGGATTTCTTGGAGGGATATTCGGGCCAAATTCACCAATATCTAAATTGTAGGGCATTTTCTAGCCAAGTAATTTACACTTGTTGGGAGTCACTGAGGGTCGGTGGATTCAGCCCAAACCCTTTTTGGGTTTTTGTGGGTTTGGTGAGAGAAGGAAATGATTAATTTTACAAAATTTTCTGGGCATTTCTGAGGGCAGAATTCCTAGTTCCATTCAGCAGTTAGCAGCGTAAATTGTTGGAGGAGGGCGCAATTACCCTAAGACCATTTCCACCACTTGGGTCCATGAGATATTTTTGGGTTTTATTGGAGCTAGTGTGGAGACCCTACATTTAATTTTGCAGAATTTTTGGAGTAGATTTGAGGGCCAAATCTCAATTCACCTACAACAGCAGTGGCAATAATTTTTTGGGCTAGCACAAAATCATGGTGGGGAGCTCATCTGACATTTGGGCAGCTTGATCATCACCTGGGTTTGGATTTGCTTGTTGTAGCAAGCCTAGGTTCCTCTTTCATACTCATTTGTACTATATTTGCTCGGAAATAAATAAAATGGCTCAGAGTTTTGGTGCATTTCCTCTTGTGTTGTGATTTCCTGCATATGTGTTGAATTTCCTAGTTGTTGTCATAGTGCATGTTTCTGTTATTCACTTAATATTTCTGTTAGGAATATTACATTCTTAGCATCTTGGAAATCAAAAAGCCTTATCGAAATTGCTTGATGGTTTTATGCAACTTTAACATGTTTAGCAGCATCATTTCTACTTTCACCCTTTAAAGAAGCTTTGTATGTTTGTTTCCCTTTGTTATGATTGGAACTTACTACCTTGGCCTTCTTTCTTAAAATAAAATTAATGATTATTGCATGCATGAAACATTTACAATGTTGATGAGTTCATCTTTGAGAAAAGAAAACTTCAGTACAACAAATAACACAAGTTTGTTGTTTATGATAGATATCTATCCAAGTAAAATTTCGGAAAAAACTCAACAGAAATGGGATGAAGTGATAGGAAAACTTACAGTATTACTTTGGATCGATGGAATGTTAGAAGAATTTGTTATTTGCACCTCAAACTTCCAGTCAGGCACATATAGGTTGTACAACAATCCTAAATAGAGTGTAGATAGTGAAATTGCAACTACCCTACAAAGAAAAAATATTATCTAAAAATTGTATGTTTGCACCACAGGACATAAAAATCATTACACAAGCAGTACTGTTTAATTTCAATCCTAGCATAATGAAAAGCAGGGTGTTGCACACAGGTTTCTTTAGGATCTTCATAAGGACTTAGATTGCTCAAATACTCCATGTACATTATTGGAGGTACAAATGATTTCAGATGACGTGCAAAGGATAACCACACATGTACTAAGCTCCAAGAAAGCAAGATGTCCAAAAATGCAATCTGTAGGAGCATAAATAAAATTTCATGGCATCTAGGTTTGTGGAAAATATTTTCAAAATGATATGAAGCCACTACTATGAATTTCTTCTATTGTGCACCTTCTAGAATGCAAGAATTGATATATATATTTTTCAAAAAATGCATGGTGTGTAAGAAACTAGTCTCTTAATCACTTAAAAAACTATTACACACATTCTTAATGATTTCACCAAGTAGTAGTCAAAGTACTAGTTGATCTAGATTCTAAATCACCATGGACTAAAGGGAAAGTCATGAATGGAGGTAAGATAATGAGAAGGAATGTTAGTCTCTGGAGTGTATCTTGCATGGTCTTCACCATTTTGTTACCAACATCATTTAGATTTAATCTAAAAATTTATCATATAAGGTTTCTTAAGTGGAGGTTCCTGTTAAGCCCCAGAATTGCCTGTGCAACTAGAGGGCTAAGATCCAGCTAGCTTTCATCAGGCTGGCATTCAGTGACAGGTGCATCAAGCTGCACAGTGATTAGAGTCCATTTCAGAGGCATGTTGTCTAGAGTTGGAGGAAATTGCTATTTTTAGCAGTTCTCCTATTTTCTAAGAGCCTGAATTCAAAGCTCCACATGTTAATGTCAATCATATATTTTTCATCTTTGCGATATCACAATGCCAATGAGATTGTTCCAAGTGACATGCAAGTATTTACAAGGCACTGTTATTTTTAGCAGTTATGGTTTCAGGTCTCAGATTGCAATTTTGAGCATATATTTGGATTCCTCGCAGAAAACTGAGTCTGATGAGACTGATCTCATTGACATGTGAGATGGTGCTATTTTTCGCAGCAGCAGTGATCTCATAGCAGTTTCCTTCATTTTTCGTCTTTCCCATGTTTTAGGAATCAAACTATTAATTTTGGCATGCATATATTTAGCATTACTAGTTTTGGCTGGCGTGGGTTCTAAATTCCTGGTTCCAGTGAGCAGTTATGAATTGAGTCAAACTGGGCAAGTGGAATTTTTGAGTGTGACATAAGGAAGCCATTACAAGCTTTGTCTCATCAAGAAAATCCTAGGTCAACTTCCTTCCGTATATTTGGCAATCTGTTAATCTTGGTCTTCTCTCTTGATTTCATTTCTAAACCTTCCAGTAGATTACCCATTTCCTTGAACATAGGCCGTCTAGCTGAACTTGGCTCATTTTTTTGTTTTAATAAATCAGCTCTGATTTTGAAAGTTTTATTATTAGTGAAGTAGACTGGCAATATTGAGTGAAGTTTAATTCTCCTTTGTTAACAAGCTGGTTATTACAAACTCCAAGTGGATTTGCTAAATTTACTCCAGCTTAACCTTATTGCACCCTTTTGTTTGACAAAAACCTAGCTTTACATGTATTCTTTCTTCACATCATTTGAAGGTTTCTCCATTTCTTTGTCTTGCTGAGTTAGTGTGCAGCCTGTAGAGAAGTAGTCTCTACACTTTGACTCCAGGTTATTTCAAACTTCAGACACTGAAATTTTCATGAAAGCGGGTGAATCTGTGGAAGTTATGCTTGCCAAGAATCAACAGAGTGATTACAGCTAAGGGATGCTTGCATACAGGTGGAAACTATAGTTTTTTGGGTCAGAATGGATGGATCGTCCTTCTAGTGGATATTTGATGACTTTCTTAAGATGCTTGACATGAATCTTTCATAGTATTATGGTGTTATCTTCAGGGGTATTTCCAGCAGATTTTGGCATTGACTATTTGGCAATCAAGGCTGTTATTCCATGACAGATATAAGAAAAATTACGAGGTAAACGTCAGCCATTCTTTGAGAGGATCTTCAAGTGGAATTTGACAGTAAAATCAGCCTTTGGCATCAACATTGAAGTCTGATCTGAAACCACAGTTAAACACCCCTTTGCCGAGATATGTTTGGACAAGTTCAATGATATGTATCTTTTGGATTTTAATTGCCAGTATTCACCCTATTGAGATGACCTTCTCAGAGATTAAAGAGAAACATTTTAAGAGACAAACATCATATTCACACCAATCACAGCATATGTTGACTCCATGCAGCTGCGGTGCAAGGGGCATTTTTACAACAAATTTCCAGTATGGCTTACAGGCATTTCCTCTAGTAGTACGTATTTCAGGATAAAGGCATTTCAGGTTTATCTTAAGCACTGTCTAATGAATTTTTAGACCTGTTTTCATGCCTGAGTATTCTTTTGATCAAATATGGTCTTACATGGTAGCTGGCTGCAAAATGAAGATATATTTGGGTGATAGCATCATGGATTTAATGGATATTCTACCCTGAATATGGCTTACAACAAATGGAATTCTATTATACTTAGACAGTAGGTCAATTTAGTGGCTAACAGTTCGTGATTACAGCAGATAACTATCTGATCACGTGTCCAGGCCTCCAGGTTTCGAGTTGTGAGGTTCTATAAGAGAGGACTGAAGAGAACAGAATTAAGGAGTTATTCCATTGAGCAGCAGTCAAACCTCTTGTTCCATCCTTTCTTTCTTTCATTGCTTCCTACACTCTGTGCAATGCTTACTTTGTAGTAAATCTTGTAGCTTTTCTTCATGATGCAAACTTTTGACTATTACGTTAATAGAGCTTAAATATGCAGTTTCTTTACAGCTCTTGGAATTTGCTGGTTGAATAGCCTTTGTTGCAGTAATGTGGGCGGCCTAAGTGCCTTTACTTTGATTTTGATCACTTAAAGAATATGTCCATATTCCTTTTTTCCTTAATATTTTAGCTATTGTGAAGACGAATCTCTCATATTATTTCACTTTAAGTTTTACTTTGTCTATGGTTGCTTGCGTGCATATTAAAAGACATTGTGTGTTGATCATTCATACTAGCTACGGCTACCAAAGTATTGGCAGTGCATGAACACTAGGGACTCCCCCTGTTCATGGAGAAACACCAATCTGGATGGAGGAGTAATTATCAGTGACCTTACACCAATTACTCATAGTTGTTTCTTTGGTTTACAGTTACACAAAGCAGATTTAAGAGATCACAAATTGGCACCATTGTAGGACATCATCAATCCTCATACACTACAATGACAATGGTGAGTTTTTATTTATTGATTTATATTTTGACTCATCTGACTACTTCACCAGTATAGGATTGGGTCATATTAGATAACAAGTGACAATCTCCAAGATTTGTTGATGCACAAGAAGTTATTCCAGGCCTTGCATAACCTGCACATCTATTCTGAAATACAAGCATGGATACCTACTTGAGTCTCCCTTGGTGACTCCATTGCAAAAGGTTCATGATTGATCATGAATATTGAATTGATATAGTGGGTGCAGGATAATATATCCCTAGTGAGGGAGTTATTTCACATTGAAAAGGGAGAAGATGAAACTATTACTGAATTTCGTGGTAGATTTGTCAAGGCATTGCATAAGATGTAATGTCCCAAAATAGGAAAAACAGTGATATGCAAGCAAATAACAATTTTTCACCACAGAAATTTCAAAGCAATTAGAATACACCCATAAATATGGGAGCAGCTGAGCCATTTTATTATGAACTGGTGCAAGTGTACAAAATATGGAAGGAATGCACCTGGGCTTGCCTCAAAGGCAAGCGGAGCAAAGCCTAAGTGAAGCAATGACAATCCGGAACTACAATCAGCTGTCCAATTGTTGCACTACGCAGTCCCCAGCAATTATGCATTGTCTGCTGCAAAGATATGGCTGGAAACCCCACCTCCGGTGCTCAGAAAATTCTGCAAAATTATATCTAGGCTCCTCAAGCAAAACCCACAAACCCAGAAATGGTTTGGCCTGGTTTTGACCTTCCAAAATCGACCCCCAAAAAGCCCAACGCCCTCTAGAACTGCTGAAGCACACTAACTGTCAATACACCAACAAAATCCTCCTCAAACACTCCAGAAATGTAGCAATCAACCCCACTAATACTTCCCTTATTTCTCTCGGCAAGGAACAACTCCAATGGCTGAGTCTCCACCACCCACGTGTGCCCAATCTCTTCCTTCTGCGCTGGCCCCAGGAGCTACGAAATCCCCACTGAAGGAAGCTATCACCTTCAGCCCCAAAACTCACCCAAATGAACAGAAAATCACCAAAGCTTCTTCCCTGGAATTCTCCTAACAATAGCTCCTCTGAGGAATGCAAAGGACCTCAACATGGTTTTCCCACTACGTCCTCCAGGAATACATACGAAAGGGAATACTCTAATTACAAATGTTGGAAACCACACTAAAAATCACCTTCGAAAGATTATGGATGAACCTCTCTAGGGTGGCACTCGAAGTCCCCTGATGAAATGGTGAGTTCTCCACCCAGAAAACTCGTGCTAAACAACAAATGACCCAGCTAAGCAGCTCGAGCAACTGAGAAGAAATTCATTATGCCAAAGATGTCAAATGAAGAGTGTTGCCTTCCTTTTATATATTTCGTGGAGCCTTTTTCCTTCCTTTTTCCCTCCTTCGTGGGTCCCTCACTAAGCCTTCGATTTTCACTCTCATGATTCATCCATTTTAAACCATTGGCTTAGGGAGTGCGTATTTCCTTGTGTGGGTGACCTCATATGCTACTAACAAAATCCAAAATAACATACTTCTAACTCTTAAGTCTTCTAATAAAAATCAAATGGACCCCATCTCCTCCAAAAGTGGCCCCAAAATGTAGAAATTAAACATGTTCCAAAATAATTTAGGAAGTGACATTACAATCCTCCACTCCCAAATGTTGCTTGTCCCCAATTAACTTCAGTGTTGGATGCTCAAGTATGTGCTCGCCCTCCCAAGTAGCATCCTCATCCGACAAGCTCTTCCAATGCACCAACTATTCTTTGATTGTCCTACTTCTGAGCTTCCTTTCCCTGGTCTCCAAGATGGCTTCTGTTTCCAAAACTAGATGCCCCTCATCATCAAGTGGAGGCAACTCTACAACAACTGTAACCTATTTCCCCAATACCTTTTTGAGGCATGAGACATGGAAAATATTGTGGATCTTGCTCCCTAGTGGTAGCTCCAACTCATAACCTACCTCTCCAATGTTGATTTTAGATAACATCGGATGTGCTCTAAGCCTCAAATTTTGCATGGAGGCTAGGACACATGTATTCCAGAATACCCAGAAGTCGTTTTCGGAAATTCAACCCAGAGATAGTTTTATTAAAATAATTAATTATTTTTAATGGATGCCTAAGTCTAAACTTAGGAAATTAAAATAATTAAAGGGTAAAATTGGGTGTGAATCTTCTAGAAAAAGACGGAGATCGAGTCAATATGATCTGAGCCATTGATTAGAATTTAATCTAGGTCGTTGATTACTCAATGAGAAGATTATAAGAAGGACTTCGATGGCCATTTGCAAGACACGTCAAGTGAAATCAAGAGACCGATTTGTCAAGAGAGTAGCACAGCAGTTGCCGGAGAAGTCATCGAGGAGATTTCTTGTAGTGAGGGGCGAGGATAGTTTTCCAGTTGCAGAATTTCCTAATCTAGGGATACATTGTAGAGAAGGCAGAGAGAGATCTAGAAGAGGCAGCTCAATGCCACGCAGAGGCAGTGCAAAGCTTCAGAGGGAGTCTGAGATTCAGCTGGGAAGTCGAGTTCCAAAGCCAGAAGTCGGGGTGTGAGACCGGAGGGCCAGAGGAATGAAGTTGCAGATAGCAGAAGATCCATGGAAGAGGTGACACAAACCCTAGAGAGGCTGATGCAAAGGCTGCGCAGAGCCAATGTGGGGCCAGCCATCCAGGACCTGGATCAGTGTCGGTTCGCCAGTGATAGTGTGAGGTATTTCTCACTAATTTCTCTGTGTTAGATTCTCTGTATCAGATAGCCAGTAAGGCATCCAAAGATTGTATTCAGAAACTATTGCATAATAATACAAACCCTCAATTGTTGCACCAGTTTTCCCGCATTGGGATTTTCCAGGGACATTTGTCCAAAAACAACGATGTCAATTGTGTGTGTGGTTATTTCTTCTTGCTCAATTCTTGTTTCAGCATATAATTTAATTAGTGAAGGTTGCAGTCATATTTACTTCGATATTTACAGTGTAATATCAGTTTGTTGCTAAGTTGCACGAAACGGGGAAACGGGTACGAGTTTCCGAAACGGGAAGCGATACGAAACGCGACCTCCCCAAATTTTGGAAACGGGGAAACGCGAATATATATATATATATATATATATATATATATATATATATATGTGCAATCATAAAGCATAAATGATACATTATAATTTATTACACTTAAACATTAAGATTTAATTTACATCACATTTACTCATGAATGATCACATAATTAAAATAAAAATATCAGAATATCCAAAAGCAACCTTTATTATATATCCAAATCTCAAAATCAGCCTTTATTTATATTAATATATGAGGCTGCAAGTACAATAAAGACTATAAGGCTGCAAGAGAGAGATCCAAATCAGGGTTTTCTGCATCCACATCCCATTCTTTAGAAGGACCATTGTTGTATTGGGAGTCTCCTCCTACATAGTTGAACGACCTTAGTGCTCTTGATTAAATACACGTTTCATACCCTAGTACCCTACATGATCTTGATTATTGGGAGTTTCCCATGCATAGAGGGCTTGGTTCTCTTGATTAAATACAAGTTCCATACCCTAGTACATGATAAAATCCAATGGAAACATTGCAATCCCTCCAATCTTGAAATCCTGAAAAACAAATAAGTCTGCTGGATTTTGAGTGAGATCTAAAATTCTACTTTCTCCATATGAAATCCAATGAGGGCGAAACCACTCTCAAACATCCTGAGTCATTTCATGGTAATGTTAAAAATTTAAGTAAAAGGATGAAAATGAAAAATAAAGGAGAATATCACTTTTACTTTAAGAATTTAACATTACCATGAACTGCATATCCCTCAAACTTCCTGATGAATTGCATATCAACACTAGGGCAAAAATTCACTTTTATAACTTTAGACACGCATCTAGAAGAAACAAGAAGTCACTACCATACCTTAAAAGTAAATTAAAGAAAACAAAAAAAAATTAAAAAAACACAAGTTAGTGAGGAAACGTGGGTCGTACGGCCCTGAAACGCGTTTCCGACCGTACTGCCACGTTTCCGTTTCGGGAAACGTGGCAGTACGGCCGGAAACGCATTTCAGGGCCGTACCAAACGCGTTTCCACGTTTCGTACCCGTTTCCGTACGGAAACGGACCTCCATACCACGTTTCCTGCAACATAGGTTTGTTGTAGTAGGAATTTGGGTCTCCAAATTTTCACATGGTATCAAAGAGCAGGTGAAGCAAGAGAGCAGACCAAAAGATCTTGGTGTTGAAGAGGAGGGAGATCGAAGTGTTGTGTAGGCAGCAGATCGAATTCCCAGAGGAAAAATCTCGAGGAAAATCTCTCTTTGAGTGAGTTGATAGAGAGGTAAGATTTCCAATTCGTGATTTGTCAGTGGCATAGGGAGCAGCACAACAACAAATTCAGTGCAAAGCAGTCTTCAGGTGGGACGCAGTTTTTTGCAGCGTTCGCTGGGTCAGAAAAGCGTCAAAAGAAGAAAGAAGACACTTTTTGAGGGAATTTCTTCCTCGGTGAATTCTGAGACAAGGAATTCTATTTCTCAGTTGATGAGTAACAGTAGCGAGGAGAAAATCTACTAACTCTATCAGGGAGTGAGTAGGCTAGCCTAGCAGCTGTGCAGAGTAGAGAGGGAGCAGTTCGACTTTTGTTGGTAGAGATGGCAGTTAATGGGCTAAGAGATCAAGATCGATTGGACGAAGCATCCAACTATGTTATTTGGAAGGCTAGGATCTCTTGCCTTCTAGATGAGCATGATCTCAAAGCCTATGTTGATAGTGTGGTAGTTGTACTCACCGATGCAGATCCACTCAAGAAGTACAAGGCTGAGATGGTGAAGGCCAAGCGGTTGATCCTCGACAGAGTGAGGGATCACGTTGTATGTCACATTGCTGGCAAAGGGACGACCAAAGAGATGTGGGATGCCTTGGCTACATTGTATCAAGGATCTTTCGAGCAGCGGAAGATGTACTTGGAGGAGAAAATGAGATCCATGAGGATGCAGAAGGGGGAACGCATTGATTTGTTCCTATCAAAGCTTCAGGAAGTCCGAGATCAGTTGGCAGCTGTAGGATCAACGCCTCAGCCTACAGAGATGGTGAGGTTGGCCCTGAATTCAGTCTCAGAAGAATGGCAAGTATTTGTCCAGAGTATCTTGGGCAAAGAGAAATTGTCGGATTGGGAAGGGATGTGGGCCACTCTTCAATAGGAAGAGATGAGGCGAGACTTAGTCAAGTGCAAACTTGATGGCAGCAACAGCAATGGGACGAAGCCCAAGGAGGAGGAGAATGCAACCCTTGCATCAAAGGGGCAGTAGGAGCAGCAAAGGCGGAAGAAGGACATCTCTAAGATAAAATGTTTCCAGTGTGGTGAATTTGACCACTACGTTATGCAGTGTCTTCTCAAGAATAAGGACAAAGACAAGAAACGTGATCTGCACGCTGCAACTGCAAGGATCAAGGAGGAGGATTTTTCCATGATTGCCCAAATACCTTCAGGGGAGAGGTGGGTTGATGTAGTACTGTAGTTCGAACAAACTGCAAATGGGCAGGATCCTTCAGGAATCCACCTCCTGGATCAATACCTTGCTACGATAGCCCATATTGGAAGTAGCAAGATGAAACAGTGTCAGTTGGTGTAGAGGAATGTCAGAGTGACAGTTGCAGTGGCTAGGAGCGCCAGAGACTGAATAGCACAGAGCAGAGTTGGCAGCAATGCAGTTGGCACAACGCAGAGTCAGCCACAACACAGAGACTTCAGAGGGTCAACACAAACACTAGCAGTACTCAAAACTCCTGCAATAGACACATCACGTTGAACACCTTTGGTTCAGTGTTTTGGATGTTTTTTTGTTGCAGTACAAATGCAGTTTGCAGTAGCATGAAAAGTCAGCAGCAACATAGATGCAGCGTTTGCGCAACAGTTGATGGGAAGTGATGTCAAACATCAGCAACGCAGAGGGAGATGTTACAGAGTCAGTGTGATGCTTCAATAGGTTGCATTACTAGAGCACATTCCTCACTAAGAGGGAGTGTTGATTTCTGGTAGCATCGGATGTGCTCTAAGCCTCAAAATTTGTAGGGAGGCTAGGACACATGCATTCCATAATACCCAGAAATCATTTTGGGAAATTCAACCCAAAGACAGTTTTATTAAAATAATTAATTATTTTTAATGGATGCCTAAGTCTAAACTTAGGAAATTAAAATAATTAAAGGGTAATAATAAAAATGGGTGTGAATATTCTAGAAAAAGACGGAGATCGGGTCAATATGATCTGAGCCATTGATTAGAATTTAATCTGGGTCATTTATTACTGAACGAGAAGATTATAAGGACTTCGATGGGCATTTGGAAAATACATCGGGAGAGATCAAGAGATCGATTTCTCAAGAGAGCAACGCAACAGTTTTCGAAGAAGTCATCGAGGAGATTCCTTGCAGTGAGTGGCAGGGATAGTTTTCCAGTTGGAGAGTTTCCTAATCCGAGGATACATTGCAGAGAATGTAGAGAGACATCCAGAAGAGGCAGTGCAGTGCCACGCAGAGGCAACACATAGCTTCAAAGGGAGTTTGAGACTTATCTGGGAAGTCGAGTTCCAGAGCCAAAAGCCGGGGTGTGAGACTGGAGGGCTAGAGGATCGAAGTTGCAGACACTAGAAGATCCGTGGAAGAGGCTGACGTAGAGGTTGCACAGAGCCATCATGGGGCCAGCCATCCAGGGCCTGGATCAGTGTCGGTTCGCCAGTGATAGTGTGAGGTATTTCTCACTAATTTCTCTGCCAATCAGATTCTATGTATAGGATAGCCAATAAGGCATCCAAATATTGTATTCGGAAACTACTACATAATAATACAAACCCTCAGCTATTGCATCGGTTTTCTTGCATTGGGTTTTTCCGAGGACATTTGTCCAAAAACAATGGTGTCAATTGTGTGTGTGGTTATTTCTTCTTGCTTAGCTATTGTTTCCGCATATAATTTAATTAGTGAAGGTTGCAATCGTATTTACTTCGATATTTACAGTGTAACACAGTAAATAACTTGCATGAATTAACAAGCAGGAGAAGTAATATCAGTTTGCTGCAATAGGGATTTGGGTCTCCAAATCACATTCAACCCTCCTGATCACCCTGTAGGGCTCGTGAAATCATGGTTGCGGCTTTTCAGCCCCCTTCTGTTTCAGAGTGGATTGTCAGTACAGCTACAATCAAAGGTATGCCAAGTCCCCCTACTCAAAATGCCTCTCAACATGATGCCTATCAGCATATATCTATTGTTGATTTTGACTAATCTGCAAATTCTCCTTAAGAGCCTTGAGTATGTTTTGGCTCTCTAGGATCCAATCTTTGGCCTTTGGGACCCGATTGTCTCCAAAAACGATGTCAGCAAAAGATAAAGCATCATAACCATATAGAGCATGGAAGGGAGACATACCAATGGACATATGATGTGTGGTGTTGTAGCAGTACTCTCCCAAGTGCAGCCATTGAATCCATGCCTTTTGTTGCCCTGTCACATAGTTCCTGAGATAACCCTCTAGCCATTTGTTTACCCTCTCTGTCTGGTCATCAGTCTATGGATGGTAACTAGTGCTCGAGGTGAGCTCTATGCCCACTAGCCTGAAAATCTCCTGCCAGAATCCCCCCATAAATCAGCTATCTCGGTCACTGACTATAGTCTTAGGGAGTCCGTGCAAGTGGAAGACCTCCCTAAAGAACAACTCTGCCACTTGAGAAGCTGAATACCATGTCAGAATGGAAAAGAAATGTGCGTACTTGGTCAACCAGTTGACCACCACAAAAATGCAATCCTTCCCCTATACTGAGGGAAGCCCCGTGATGAAGTCCATAAAGATACTCTCCCATTTCCTCTCAAGAATGGGGAGTGGCTACAATAGTCCTACTGGATGGGTCAACTCCCCCTTGTTCCTCTAACAAGCCTCACACTGCTACACATATCTCAATATGTCCACCTTGAGGCCCTTCTAGGTGAAGCACTGTCCAATTGCTGCACTGCATAGTCCCTAGCAATTTTGCATTGTCTGTTGCAAAGATATGGCTGGAAACCCCACCTTCGGTACTCAAAAAATTCTGCAAAATTATATCTAGTCTCCTAAAGCAAAACCCACAAAAACCCAGAAATGGGTTGGCCTGGTTTTGACCTTCCAAAATCGACCCCCAAAAAGCCCAACGCCCATCAGAATTGTTGAAGCAAACTGACTATCAATACACCAGCAAAATCCTCTTCAAATACTCCGGAAACGTAGCCATCAACCCCACTAATAGTTTCCTTATTACTCTCGGTAAGGAACAACTCCAATGGTTGAGTCTCCACCACCCACGTGTGCCTAGTCTCTTCCTTCTGCGTTGGCCCCAAGAGCTAGGAAATCCCCACTGAAGGAAGTTATCACCTTCAGTCCCAAAACTCACCCAAATGAACAACAAATCACCAAATCTTCTTCCCTGGAATTTCTCCTGACAATACCTTCTTTGAAGAATGCAAAGGACCTCCTTTGAAGAATGCAAAGGACCTTAACTCGGTTTCCCCACTACGTCCTCCAGGAATATGCACCACAAGGAAAACTCTGAATACAAATGCTGGAAACCACACTGAAAATCACCTTCGGAAGATTATGGATGAACCTCTCTAGGGTGGCACTCGAAGTCCCCTGAAGAAAGGGTGATTTCTCCGCCCGGAAAACTAGTGCTAAACAACAAGTGACCCGGCTAAGTAGCTCAAGCAACTGAGAAGAAATTTGTTATGCCGAAGATGTCAAATGAAGAGCGTTGCCTTTTGTTGACCACTACGTGTCAACGACCCATAGCAGTACACCCCCATTTTCGCAAAAGGGATAGCTCCTGATCGATGTGTCTGTGCTGTTCAGCTATCGTCATCAACCTGATTTCCAAGATGTTATAATGTAAACCCATTCTGCATGTATATGATGTAAATAATCTCAGTAGATCCATGACGTGTATGTAATGGCCTAGGTAAACCTACTTTTCTAGTGATGATCTACATTGTGGGAGATTTTTTGTCTCACCAATCCATTCTCGGATGGTCGACAGAGTTTTCCTTTAGTCTTACCCCAAAGCTGGAATGGATTTTGTCACTGGGATCTTAGGCAAGTCCTAGTGTTCTAGATCGAGTCTATGTAAAAGTGATTTGGGAATAATTCTAACTATTTGGTTAGGTTATTTTATTACAAATTGTTTGGTCTGCTTAATTATATTTGTGTCGCAGAAATGGGTAGTCTATGAGGGTCTATTACAAATGGGTTTTCCACCTTATGATGTAAAAAATATGAAAATCATGATGTAAAGTGTCTTGAGAGTTGGAAAAATAATTTATCCCCTCATAGGTTAATTAATAAAATTTTCTGGCAAAAAATTAATTAGAATTCTAAGCCAGAAATTTAATTAATTCTAAGTCCTAGGTAAATTTAAATTCTCCAAAGGCAAAATTCTTCGGTCCTTAAAAATTAAATTTTAAGAGGCCCAGGGACTAAGGTAAATTAATTATTTTGATAAATTTTAAACTTTTGATCCTTGGGGTTAAGTCAAAGTCAAAATTTTGGGGAAATTAACACAAAAAATTAATTTTTGAGTTAATTAAAATACATTTAATTGAAAATTTTGAATTTCCTCAAGAATTAAATATTTCGACGGATGAGATTAAAAGAAATTTTAATCTTCATCAACGGTCGAAATTGCTTTGACAAGGATCACTCGAACTAACCATTGGAGGATTTATCTTTAAATAGAAAGTCATTCATCAGTCAATTCATCCGACTTTTGAGTCATGTGCTTAGGAAAAAGCTCGTGTAATCTTTTTCCTGGATAATAAAAAAAGACTTTGGGGTTAAGTTCGCTGGTGTTACTCTTCATGGGAATATTGTAAGATGTGTTGTTTTCATGCATAATTTTTTCTAAAGCCATTGATAATAGCTTCTAAAGAGTGATTTGAGTACAGATATCTTGATCAGTTGTCGAGGTTTGAATAATAATCTAAATCTTTAACGTAGTAGTAGGTAACTCTAATCGTCTGAATTTATTATTATTTTCTCGCTCTATTTTTAATGGTTAGATTGAATTTTGCAGGAGAATCTTGATTTTAGGTCCTCGGGCGTTAGGGAAAGTTTTCAGTTGGAATAGCCAACTCCCGATCCGTGTTTTCTAAGGAGCCCAATAAAATTAGTCCCGGGTTTATCATAAGATTTTCTGTTGGTGATGCACGAAGAGTTTTGAGCTAGCACCTCCTCAAAACATGAAAATTTAATTTTGTATGGGAAATTGATAGATCTAATTGTTGAGAGCCTTAAATTATCAAATCTGGGAACGGAGTTGGACTCATACTCTTCAGATCCGATAGATCTACCATTCTTGTGCATAGATCTGTAAATTTTTAAATTATTTTTCTAATGTGGGTTTTTCTAGGTTTTAGTTTTTATTATTGTATATATCGTTTGGGTGTTTTCTTGTAGTGGTGCAACTACAGATCTGGAGAAGAAATATGAGTAGAGTCCAGAGCTAGGCCCTAGAGGGTAAGATCTGGATCTCTGGGGCTTATGAAAATAATTTTCCAAGACATTATTCAAAAAAAAAAATTGCAGTCCAAGGGTTTAAAGAGTTTTAAATCTGGAAATTTTTATAAGGGTTCCAAAATTCTTAGATCTGGAAATTTTCATGAGGGTTTCCAGGTTAAATTTGAAGCAAGTAGATTCAAAATTTTAATTAAGATTTCCAGAAATTTTTGAAAGAGTTTATGGCCTACCATTTTTTGCTGATTGGTTTCTTTGATTTCGCTGCCTGGTTTTTTGGGTTCACTGTGCAATTTTGAATTTTTTTTAAACCTTTCCGTTGTAGCATTCGCACAGTCTTTTTTTTTTCTTGCATTTTCTTCGTGGCTCCCTTCTTGCAAAAGAAAAAAAAAAAATGAGTACCAAACCCCTGCATTGTCGTCTTTCCCTCTTCCACATTGCCATACCTTCGTTTTACCTCCTCACCTGTCTGCGTGAGCTGCCTTCTCTCACAGTGCAAGCTCCCTTGTCCATCCTTTCTCCTGCATCCAACTCCATTGCCCACCGTCGAGCTGTTCCTCTGCTCCGCATCCTTCAAACCTTGCTTTATGCTACGTTATTTCTCAAATCTATGGCCTCCTTTTGTTTGTTTCCCTTCACTGCATCATCTCTTCCCTCCATTGATGCCAAGTTGCTAACCTTCTCGCCTTTAATTGTTGCCGTCATTCCTCCCTTCTGCACTCGAGCTCTCCTTTCCGCCGTCGTCCAAGACTCTATAACCTGCAAACACACATAACAATTAAAAACATTTCAAATTTTTTTATTACTTTTGTAGGTTTTAGTTAGGTTTAGCTTTCGACTTTTCTTTATTCTCATGAGGTTTGATTTTTATTCTTTCACTTTAGTTTGGTCAAATACATTTTAGTTTAAAATTCCTTTTTTTTATTAATTGATTTTTGTTTTACTTTTTTTTTAACTTATGATTTTGATTTTTATTTTCATTACATTAAAAAACATAAAATATTAAAAAATCTAGAACATTGAAACATAAAAAATCTTAAACATTAAAATTTTTTTAAAAACCTAAAAATTTAAAAAGTCTAAAGTTTAAAAAATCTTCATTTTTGTGACTTAAGATTACTAAAGAATTAAATTAAAAGAGGATTTGCGCTAATACATTAAAAATCTTAATGTGGCCCATGGCCCATTAAAATTTCGATTTATTAACCCTTTTAATTTGCCTTTGTCACATTAAAAATTTAATTTCTTCATTTTACCACATTAAATTAATTTCCTAAGGAATAGTTAAATTGTTCATCTAAAGTTCCTTAGTGTCCTTCCATGGTAAGTGATTTCTCTATTGGCAAGTGCGATTAATGTTTTTTTTTTAAATTATATTTCCTATTGGAAAATTGTTCTAGATCTGAATTCTTAATAAAAATTATTTTAAATCTAGAATCATTTGCATGATAAAGTTTTAAGCATTTGCATTTGATCGTTCATGATCGTCGCTTTGCCACATTATAAATTTCTCAGGTTAACTTGTTTTTATTTAGTCTATGGTTAATTAAGAATAAAGGCACTAGTCTATAATCATTTCTATCTTGTGGTTGTGTCTTGGTCGTGTTAGTGTTTGATCTATTCATCTCAGTTAACCAAGATTCATTTACATTTGTCAAGTTGTCCATCTATAAATCTCCTAGAGCCTGTGTTTCATAGGCTATTCTCATTCATTCACCTTAGGGACTACCCCCCTTGACTTGTCTAGGAAAGAGTCTAAACAGAGTGAGTAAGGATTGGAGTGACAACCCTTACTTTGAGCATTGTCGCGGTGCCTAGACACTTTGTGCGACAACATTTTTTGGCGTTGTTGCCGAGGACAGAGTTTTTTCTGTCCTTGGTTTCCTCGACATTTTTCTAATCATCTCATCTCTTCCGCCATTCATTAGCCTGTCAAGCGACACAAAATTTTTTGGTGTCGTTGCCGAAGACATTTGATTCTCAGCATTTCAACGACATTTCCTCATCATTCTTCTCATTTCTCACTCTCATTCGAGCTGGCAAAGCCAATACTTCTTGGCATTTCCACCAAGGACCAATTTATTGGACCTTGGATTTATGGCATTTCATCTCATTTTTCTGGCGTCATTTCGTCTCTTCATTTCTCACCATCCTAACTCTCGTCATCTCTCTCATCTAATCCTTTCATCTTCACTTTTTGCACCTGGACATTTCAGTTGGTTTCCTGTTTGGGTGGCAACTCCACTTATTCATTCATTTAATCACAGACAAGGAGCCCTCCCAAAATATCCATCTGCCTCCATCCACTAACTTTCCAGTTTTGCCTTTAGAAACATTGTGAGATATTCATGCTCAAGTGGCGACTCCACTTCTTCCATTTCTTACAAGAATTTCTGCTAAAAGCTCTCTTCTTGTAGATGTTTTCATTTTCTTGAGCAGAGATCTCTCTCTCTGATATCCATTTGGCCCATCTTTTTCCCGTTAATCAGATCATCATGGATTATGACTTGTTTGCTCCTTGTGATTTTACTAATATTCAGGGAGCTCTGCATGGTTATCCTCTTTTTTTTGGTGACACCATCGATGAATTTCCTCCTTTTCAAGGTAACAATGTTTTTACTACCGAAGCTCACCTTCAAAATGTCAGCCTCTGTATAAACAAGTGTCTCCCATATTCTAAATATGAAGATGTGAAGATGAAGATTTTCATTCTTACCTTATCTGGAGATGCTTTTGATTGGTATGTTAATTTCCCTAATAACACTTTTGATTCTCTACAATCAATCATTGATGCCTTTGAAGATAAATATGGAGATAAAGACAAAGTCAAAGAAAAAGTTGAAGTAAAGAAAACTATAGAAGTTGAAAATGATTTCAAGGAGTTAATTCAAATGGTTAAAGACATACAAATAAATTAGGCTCAAATAAGAAAGAATGCAGAGGTTAATCAGGCTCAACTTACTAAAGATATGGAACTTAATCAAGCAACATTAACAATTGATCATGCTAGGGAAATTAATTCTATGCAAAGCAAGTTATTAGCCCTAGAGGAAAAGATGACGATCATGGAATTTACTCACTCAAATCAAGTGACTGCCATGGAAGCAAGTTATCAAGAAGAAATAAGTTCGATTAAGAACAGATTGTCAACTATGGATGAAGAAATGACCATCATGAGATTCAATTATAATAATCAGTTAGCTACCATGCAAGTAAATCATAAGAAAGAGATAAACTATATGCAAAACTGCTTCATGGGCATGAAAGAAAAGAATGATAAAATTATAAAGGAAATGGAAGCTGGTCAAATATGTCTTCAGAATAGGTTATTGGCCATGGAGAAAAACCATACCAGGGAAGTCAGTGCTATGAAGGGTGAACACACTAACTAGATGGATGCCATAACAATGGAAAAGATACAGGTACAGAAATTTCATCATCGGTCAGAGGATGAAAGGAACAAGGAAACATCAGCGGATCATAAGCCTCCCTGTCTGCTGCAGCAAGCTTCATCTTATTATGAGGAGGACATTTGTTCATTGTAAAGTGGCTAGTTGAAGGTGACCCGGATAAAATGGAAATTAATAAGAATCAGGTTGATGCTCACATGGTTGATCCACTAGTCATAACAGAACAAGTTCATAAAGAAGCGCAGGTCACAGAAGTCTTGAACATTCCAAATTTTCCATACGAGCGTTTTTCGGATCAAGAAGGAAGTTGTACGTCGACCGCATCATCATCAACATCACAGCCTGCCACAAAGAAAAAGCGCAAGAGAAAGAGAATGAGAAAGCAGTTTGATCCATCTGATGGCCACGAGCAGCTTGATTTTCGGATAGGAAAAAGTCTTATCGTGCGCAGGATTAGACATAGCACATCTGAGAAACAACCAACAAATTTGCCTGAAAGCAGGCAAATGCTCAGTATGCATTATATTGAACGCATCTGATGCCATGGGGCATCTTTGTATTGTATTCCTAACCTTACACCCTTTTATTTCAGTATTTTATTTTATGAGTAGATGTTTTCATGTTATTAGGATAGTTAATAAATGAAGAGCTTATATCTTTCTTGTGCTTAATGTTATATGATGATTTTTGGATGGCGCTACTTATGTTATAGTGTGTGTTGTGTGGATGCAGATTTTGGATTCTCACATTCCTCCGGTGCAGCAACGTTTCCCCAAATAGAGCGAGATGTTGACCACTACGTGTTAACAACCCATGGCAGTACACCCCCTTTCTTCGCAAAAGGGATAACGCCTGATCGATGTGTCTGTGTTGTTCAGCTATCGTCATTAACCTGATTTCCAAGATGTTATAATGTAAACCCTTTCTACATGTATATGATGTAAATAATCTCAGCAAATCCGTGTCGTGTATGTAATGGCCTAGGTAAACCTACTTTTCTGGTGATGATCTACATTCTGGGAGGTGTTTTGTCTCAACGATCCATTTTGGGATGGTCGACAGAGTTTTCCTTCAGTCTTACCCCAAAACTACAATGGATTTTGTCACTGGGATCTTAGGCGAGTCCTATAGTTCTAAATCAAGTCTATGTAAAAGTGATTTGGGAATAATCCTAACTATTTGGTTAAGTTATTTTATTACAAATTGTTTGGTCTGCTGGATTATATTTGTGTCACAGAAATGGGTAATCTGTGAGGGTCTATTACAAATAGGTTTTCCCCCTTATGATGTAAAAATATGAAAATCATGATGTTAAGTGTCTTGAGAGTTGGAAAAATAATTTTATCCCTTCATAGGTTAATTAATTAAATTTTTTGGCCAAAAATTAATTAGAATCCTAAGCCAGAAATTTAATTAATTCTAGGTCCTAGGTAAATTTAAATTATCCAAAAGAAAAATTCGTCGGTCCTTAAAAATTAAATTTTAAGAGGCCCAGGGACTAAGGTAAATTAATTATTTTGATAAATTTTAAACTTTTGATCCCTGGAGTTAAGTCAAAGTCAAAATTTTGGGGAAATTAACTCAAAAATTTAATTTTTGAGTTAATTAAAATACATTTAATTAAAAAATTCGAATTTCCTCAAGAATTAAATATTTCAATGAATGAAATTAAAATAAATTTTAATCTTCATCAACGGTCGAGATTGCTTTGACGAAGATCACTCGAACTAGCCGTTGGAGGATTTATCTTTAAATAGGAAGTCATTTTTTAGTCAATTCATCCAACCTTTGAGTCATGTGCTTAGCGAAAAGCTCTTATGTAATCTTTTTCCTGGGTAATAAAGAAAGACTTCAAGATTAAGTTTGCTGGTGTTACTCTTCATGGGAATACTATAAGATGTGTTGTTTTCATACATAATTTTTCTAAAGCCATTGATAATAGCTTCTAAAGAGTGATTTGAGTACAGGTATCTTCCTTAGTTGTTGGGGTTTGAATAAGAATCTAAATTTTGAACATAATAGCAAGTATCTCTATTTGTCTGAGTTTTATTATTATTTTATCGCTATATTTTTAATGGTTGGATTGAGTTTTGCAGGAGAATCTTGATTTTAGATCCTCGAGTGTTAGGGGAAGTTTTCAGTTAGACCAACCAACTTCCAATCCGTGTTTTCTGAGGAGCCTAGTAAAATTAGTCCCAGGCTTATCATAAGACTTTTTGTTGGTGATGCACAAAGGGTTTCAAGCTAGCACCTCCTTAAAACTTAAAAATTTAATTGTGTGGGAAATTGATAGATCTGGCCGTTGAGAGCCTTAGATTATCAGATCTGGGAGTGTAGTTGGACTCATACTCCTTAGAGCCAATAGATCTACCATTCTTGTGCATAGATCTGTAAATTTTGTAATTATTTTTCTAACGTGGGTTTTTCTGGGTTTTAGTTTTTATTGTTGTATATATTGTTTGGGTGTTTTCTTATTGTCGTTCAGCTACAGATATGAAGAAGAAATCTGAGTAGAGTCCAAATCTAGGCCTTGGATGGTAAGATCTGGATCTCTAGGGTTTATCAAAATAATTTTCCAAGGACATTATTCAAAACAAAAAGTGCAGTCCAAGGGTTCCAAAATTCCTAAATCTGGAAATTTTCATGAGGGTTTCAAGGTTAAATATGAAGCAAGTGGATTCAACATTTTAATTAAAATTTTCGGAAAATTTTCAAAGAGTTTCTGGCCTACCATTTTTTGCTGATTGGTTTCTTTGATTTTGCTGCCTTGTTTTTTGGGTTCACTGTGCAATTTCGACTTTTTTTAAACCTTTCTGCTGCAACATTCCCGCAGTATTTTTTTTGCTTGCATTTTCTTCGTGGCTCCCTTCCTGCAAAAAAAAAAAAATCGGGTACCAAACCCCTGCATCGCCGTCTTTCCCTCTTCCACGCTTCCATACCTCCACTTTACCTCCTCACCTGTCTGCGTGAGCTACATTCTCTCACAATGCAATCTCCCTCGTCCATCCTTTCTCCTGCATCCAACTCCATTGCCCACCGTTGAGCTGCTCCTCTGCTCCGCGTCCCTCAAACGTTGCTTTCTGCTGTGTTATTTCTCAAATCCGCAACCTCCTTTTGTATGTTTCCCTTCGTTGCATCATCTCTTCCCTCCATTGCGGCCAAGCTACTAACCTTCTTGCCTTTTATCGTTGTTGTTCTTCCTCCATTCCGCCCTCGATCTCTCCTTTCCGCCACCGTCAAATCCTCCATAACCTGCAAACGCACATAACAATTAAAAACATTTCGAATTTTTTAATTACTTTTGTCGGTTTTAGTTAGATTTAGCTTTCGACTTTTCTTTATTCTCATGAGGTTTGATTTTTATTATTTCACTTTAGTTTGGTCAAATACATTTTAGTTTAAAATTCCTTTTTTTGTCTTTTTTGGGTTTTTGTTTTTCGATCTTTTTTTCTTTTTAGCTTATGATTTTGATTTTTATTCTCATTACATTAAAAACCTAAAAGTTAAAAAAATTAAAAAATCTAAAACATTGAAACATAAAAAATCTACAAAATCTAAAACCTTAAAAAATTTTAAAAGTCTAAAGTTTAAAAAATCTTCATTTTTGTGACTCGAGATTACTAAAGAATTAAATAAAAGAGGATTTGCGCTAATACATTAAAAATCTTAATGTGGCTCATGGCCCATTAAAATTTCAATTTATTAACTCTTTTAATTTAGTTTTGTCACATTAAAAATTTAATCTCTTCATTTTACCACATTAAATTAATTTCCTAAGGAACAATTAAATTTTTCATCTAAAATTCCTTTGTGTCCTTTCGTGGTAAGTGATTTCTCTATTGGAAAGTGCGATTAATATTTTTTTAAAATTATATTGCCTATTGGAAAATTGTTCTGGATCTAAATTCTTAATGAAAATTATTTTAAATCTGGAATCACTTGCATGATAAAGTTTTAAGAATTCGCATTTGATTGTTCATGATCGTCGCTTTGCCACATTATAAATTGCTCTGGTTAACTTGTTTTTATTTAGTCTATGATTAATTAAGAATAAAGGCACTGGTCTATAATCATTTCTATCTTATGGTTGTGTCTTGGTTGTGTTAGTGTTTGATCTATTCATCTCAGTTAACAAAGACTCATTTACATTTGTCAAGTTGTCCATCTTTAAATCTCCTAGAGCCTGTGTTTCATAGGCTATTCTCATTCATTCACCTTAGGGACTACCCCCCCTGACTTGTCCTAGAGAGAGTCTAAACGGAGTGAGTAAGGATTAGAGTGACAACGCTTACTCTGAGCATTGTCACGGTGCCTAGACACTTAGTGCGACAACACCTTCCTTTTATAGATTTTGTGGAGCCTTTTGCCTTCCTTTTTCCCTCCTTCGTGGGTCCCTCTCTAAGTCTTCGATTTTCCCTCTCATGCATTTCGAACCATTGGCTTAGGGAGTGTGTATTTCCTTGTGTGGGTGGCCCCACATGCTACTAACAAAATCCAAAATAACTTACTTCTAACTCCTAAGTCTTCTAATAAAAATCGAATGGGCCCCATCACCTCCAAAATTGGCCCCAAGATGTAGAAATTAATCCTATTCCAAAATAATTTAGGAAGGGACATTACATAAGATGCACCCCTTATTTTGACAAGGAATCATCTTGGTGGATTATGCCTCTACTTTTGATTCAAACATTCATTCCCTCTTTTGGAGTGACAAACCAGGAAATTTAGGGAAATCTTTCCTTGCCACCCTGAGAATGTAGGAATTCCTTGCTATTAAAAAGGAACATCACAGTGGAAACCTTGCATGTCATGAAGATGTCAGTGATGAAGGGGATGATGATGAATCCTTCTTGAATGATCACGAACTAGTAATTGCACCAGTAAGGCCATATGCAAAGTTCCATGAAAATGAAGATGAAGCACTAACTTTACAAGTGGGTGTGTTTATTTCTTCCATTAATGGTGATAAAATTAAAAAGGAAGAGAAAAAACTCAGCCATATAGAATTGAATCAGCAAGACACTTTATCCTTGCATATCCCCACAATTATCCAACAAGAATTTAATAAAAATCATTGTAGTAGGAAAAGCATATTTTGCTTCAACAAAAGGAAGATATCCCTTACAATTTTCCCATGATCCTGCATTCAGATTTTGTTCTTCAGAAATCCTTTGATTGATTATTGCATTGATATTAGAATTACTCATGATCCAATTGAGTTGAGGATGATGCAGGCATTTCTAGAGGTAGGTTTGAAGCATTTTGGCTCTTCCACTTTCTTGTTAATCATTGTTGAGGTACCATGTTCCAAGTTTCAACAAACAGACCTAATTGACTTCTTAAGCAAAAAGCATATGAATGCATCATTTTGTCTTAGAAGAGTTCATGATTGGTTGCACTGAAGGGTTGGCTCTGTTGAACTTTCCAATATCATCGATCACTTGGCTGCATCATTCAATTATGTTCATTTATCATGGTAGCTTTGATAAACTTCTAGAATAAGAGTTAGAAGCTCCATTCAACCTTTCATACTCTCAAAGACTAAGAATCATCTTGCACATCTTAAACAAGTCTCAAGTGCACAAAATCAATAGTATATGAAGTAGACAAAACCCTTTCAAAGGTACAAATGCTTCTCGTAAGAAATATAAGGTTTATCAACCAATGAACTCAACTATGTCAAGTACCTTGCAAGGTAAACACCAACTGAAATACAAATTCCCTCTTATTCAAGAGTGATCTCAAAAATAACAAGCTCTAAAACCATGTGGAAATTTCTTTCCATTCAAAATTCAATGCAAAACAAAGATTTCACCTTCAATCTAGAAGGTTTCTTGGATCCTATGTTGCACAGGTTCGCGAACCTAGGGGTGGCGTTCTCGAACCCGTCCCTGGTTCTCGTCCCCAAGTACCGGATTCGAGTACGGGTGCTTCTGAGAAGAACCCATAAGAACTAGGTTCTTCTATGAAGAATCGGATTCTCCATTGAAAACATTTGGGTTCTTTTGTCTTGACAGGTACGGAGAACCCTGATGATGGGTACCTGGAACCCCAAAATCGGATTCTTTGGGGTTCATTTTAGTTTTTAATATTTATTTTTAAATTTTTAATTAATTTAATAGGCTTCCCTTAATATTCTAGGTAGCTAGTTCTTCATCTTGCGAGAGGAATTGGAGTACTTATGCCTTTATCCATTCAGTAAAGAGAAATAGGTTGGGCTCAAAGAAGGAAAAGAATTTAATGTACATTCATAACATGCTTCGTCTCATATTTTGAAAAGACCTTGGGTACAAGGAGGGTCCTTTCAAGAGATGTGGGACCAATACATAGATGATGCTATGTGTATGGACGAGGAGATACAACCAGATGGCCTTATTGAGCTACCTCCAGTTGCTATGGGTGAGTAGGAGCCTCAAGTTGAGAGTGTGTAATGTCCCTTCCTAAATTATTTTGGAACAGGTTTAATTTCTATATTTTGGGGCCGATTTTGGAGGTGATGGAACCCATTCACTTTTTATTAGGAGATTAGACTTCGGAGAAGTTATTTTGTTGTGGTTAGATTACACATGGGGGGCACCCACACTAGGGAAAGATGCACTTCCTAGTTCAATTTGCATGAAGGTGGTTAAGTTTTGCATGTAGGTGGTTAAGTGAAGGCCCATGATGGAGGTAAAATTGGAGGGAAAAGTGCTCCATGAAATCTCTATAGGGAAGGTAGCTCTCCTCATTTCATTCATCTTATTGGAGTATATCGATTTTTCTTTGGTTGCTCGAGCTACTTAGCCGAGTCACTGGTTATTTAGCACAAGCTCTTCAGTCGAAGAGCTCACCCTTTCTTCAGGGAACTTCGAGTGCCACCCTAGGAAGGTTTTCTTCATTTCTTCAAGAGGAGGATCACATTGTGATTCCCAGCAGTAGAATTCCCTTCCAAGTTGTGTGTATTACTGGGGGACGCAATGGAGAGGAGGCCGAGTTCATTGGTGGTGCTTAGCAGTGGAGATTTGACGTGAGATTTGTTAGTGTCGGTCTTGAAGCCCTCCATCAGCGATCAAAACTCTTTGCATTTGCATATGTAGGTGTCTCATCAGTGTCAATTTTTGCATCCCGTTAGGCATGCCATAACCCTGATGGAGGAGCTGGTGTGTTGTACCCCTCTTGGCATTGCTGGTTCAGGTCATTTCAGTCATTAAGCTTTTTCAAGCTTGTCTCGTCTTGTCTTGAGGTCAATTTCCTAGGTCTAGGGTTTTGGTCAAAAATATTTACAAGGTCATGTGTCTGAAAGGTCAATGAGTGTTCAGCAAGCCAGAGGGATGATTGTAAAAGTGTTTCTTCAAGATTTCTTATCTGGTACAGCTAATCTTCACCTTGGATTTAAAAACTTTGTTTTTAAAGCCAAGGTCATTTTTTCAAATTTTTGTAAATAAGTGATGAAATTTCAAAAGTTTTCAGCGGACAAAATGCAACCCTGGTCCCCTTCCTAAGATCCCTCAAATGATCTACCTGCAAAAAGAATCAAGTCAAAGCACTCAATGAGTCAAATTCAGGATAAAAGAAACCAAAAAGTCAGTGTTATAAAGTGTCAAAGAGAAAACATTAGAAAGTGGGTTTGTGAATGAAATTTTTTCAAATGAAACTTATAAAAACCCAAATTCCCTCCTATCACTCTCATTGTGCATCCTAACGCTTGCAAGAGAGGTTTGAGAGAGTGATTGAGAGAAAGGAGAAAAAACAGAGCGATTTCGGGCATTAGACTGGTGCGCGACCCGTCAGGCCAGGTGCGCGACCCGTCAGGTGCGCGCGACCCGTCAGAGGGTTGTTTCCAGTGCAGAAAAACAACGGGCGCGACCCGTCAGAGGGGCGCGACCCGTTGGGTGTGGTGCGCGACCCGTTGAACTGTATTGCTGCAAACTCCAAACAAATTCGCTCAAACGCCCTCCAAGCTATCAAATCGTTTGAGGTAGGTGTTCTAAACATGGAATGGTTGCTGGTTATGAATGGTGGATGTCATGAACATGTTTAATGATCAAAATTTTGCAAGTGAAACTCCTTCATATGACTGCAATGTTAATGTTGAAAATCTGCTAGGGTTTGTGTTGTTTCAAGGTGTTTTTCCCTTTGTGTATGTTTCCCTCCTTCCCCTTTCACTCACACTTATATGTATATATCTTTTTTCCCACACCATTTTGTAAATGAAATGCAAACCCTCCGCTCTCCCTAATCACTAAATTGCAAACCCTATCTCTTTCCCAAAGCATCAAAAATTCAAACCCTAATTTCCCTCCACCATATGCATGTGTAAATAAAAGAAAATGTTGGTGAATATGTCAGCATGTTTTGTGCATATGTTTCCCTATCTCCCCTATTAATACATGTATGCATATTCCCATGTTCACTATCATACATGTTTTTCCCATATGCAGTGATTTTTGCAAATGATTTTCCAATATCCCTGATTATAAATATGTACTCCTATATGCATAATGGTTTGCAACATTTTCCTTAAAAATTCCCTGTTATATTTATATATTCCCAATTCCTTGTTAAAAGATCCCTCCCCTAACATTTCCCTCATGTCTTTTTCCCCTTGAAACAGCATAGAATTCAGCATTTTTTACAGGCAGAGACAGCAGTACAGTTTGTCCACTTTGCTCCTAAACTATGTCAGAAACCGAAACTTATGAGCAAAGTGATGACCATTCATCATCTACAGAGGTTGAGGTACAGAGGAGGCCTCGTAAGGGTGGTAAGGGTGGACATCATAAGCGAGAGGAGCCCACCTCTTTGGCAGAATTACAGGCTTGTCCTATGGCAGTCACTTGTTTTCAGTACATGTCTTGTTATCAGTTTTGTGAGAGGATCTCTCGGATTCAACATCACAGAGAGTTGGCCCGCCTCTTTGTTTTACATTTGCATGATGGACATGTCAACCTTGCAGGGGTGGACTTTACATTGACACCCGAGGTGATCTCACATGCTACAGGGATACCTAATGTTGGTGAGGTGTGGCCTAAACGCAAGATGCTAGATACTGTTCACTTTGAGCCTTATGTCCGGCCACCATTCATGAGACATTTGGCGGGTGTTTTTCCATTCAGATTTCTCCGGAGCGAGTATGCTCCCATCATGAGGCTTATTATGCACTATTTTACCTGTGAGGGCAGATTTTCACAGGTGTACTCATATCACATTCGCCTCTTGATGCATTTCACCCGAGTGAGGATGATGAACATCCCGGTTTTCTTCTTTCAGAACATTCAGAAGATGGTGCCCATGTTGCAGAGGAAGACCCCGGCCCAGCAGTACAGGAGCCTATGTCATTATGGTTTGATTCAGCTCATAGTCTTGCATCAGTTGACTCAGCAGGGCATCTCATGGGAGGAGTTCATCTCTCGTGAGTTTTTCACAGCACCACCTCAGCCACATCCTGAGGTCATTCATGAGGAGGGAGGACCATCTCAGCAGCCTGATATTCCGGTCACTCGACATGTCAGCTCCACACCTCTGGTCACCTATCAGAAAGGCCCAAGGGCCTTATTTGCAGCAGCCAGGCGAGTACTATCTCCACAGCCAGTGGAAGGGGTCTCGCCTTCATCATCAGCTCAGCGAGTGTTATCTCCACATCAGGTGGAAGGGGCCTCGCTTTCTTCATCAGCACAGGCATCACAGAGGGGCAAACAGCCCATGATCCATGAGGGTCCATCAGGAGTCCCAGACACCGAGGTCATTGATCTTGAGGCCAGTTCTCCTAGCCGAGAGGCAAAGGAGATCATTCAGCATCTCAAAGCTGAAAATGATGCTTTGCAGAGGAGACTTGAGGGTGCCCAATGGACCATCACTTACCTGGAACAGCGCAACAAACAGTTGGAGGAGGAGAAAGTACTTGATGAGCTATGGAGGATTCGTAGTGACCGAGTCTTGAACCGAAGAAGACCCGGTGATCCATTGCCTGCTGACCGAGAGTCTATGCTCATCCAGGTGAATGCACACTTAGAGAGGTTGTTGGCTAAGGCCAACCAAGAGAAAAAGTTGCTGAGGAATATGAAAAATCATTATTGGGCGAGGATGCATGTGTGCAAGGCCAAAATGAAAATGTTTCAAAGGCGGTTGACCGAGGCTCTAAAACGGAGAAAGAAGCCAAATCCCCTCTGTATCTTGGCTGAGGCTTCACTCAAGGATCATGGCACTTAATAGCCTAGCCATAGCTCAAATCCTAAAAAAATTTGAGAATTTTGGGTAATTTTGGCATTTTTTGGTAATTTACAGGTTTTGGCTCTTTAACGGGTCTCACCCCCGGTGAGACCCTTTGTCATGGCAACTCCTTTTTGCAAAAACTCAGCATTTCTAGATTTGTCATGCAAAATTACATATGCCTATGGATGGACTTGAGTTTTTATGGAGTTTTGGGCCTCCAGAAGGTCAAAATACATGCAAAATTTGACTTTCTGCCCCTTTTTTGAGTTGCAGAAACCAGTCTTGGGAGAATTAAGTTTTGACAGGGCAAATGACCTCCAAATCCAAAAATTCTAGTTGGGTTGGAAAGTAGACTCACAGACCTTTCCAACAAGCCCACTTTTGCTCAATTTGGCCACCTGCAAGTGCCTCAAACAGGGCTCCAAAGGGGCGCGACCCGTCAGGCAGTTTTGTCCAGAAATGCATTGTTCAGCCCAGAAAACGCAGATTTGACTCTTTTTGACTTTTTGAGGTTAATGATGGTCCTCTTTGATGTAATTGTGACACTTGTTAGACACTTTTACCCTTTTGTAACTCTTCTAGAAGATTCATTTATGAAAAGGGTAAAAATTTAATGTATGAATTGGTTTCCAAGTTTATAGAGGCAAGTTGTTTTGACTGCCTAGTTTGTAGTGCTTAGTTTAGAAGTGGTTGAAACAGCTCCTAGGATAGTGAGCTCGACCCATGGAGGCAGGGAAAGAGGTTAGATCATCTATATTATGTACTTTCTTGCTCATTTTCATGGTTTGGACTCTTGAGGGAGAAGCTATCATTGTATTATTTCACTGTATCTGTGCAATTTTTGGCTAAGGAAGACCAGGGTTTTGCAGTCCTCTTTGGGATTCTTGTGGACTCATGTGTTGATGGTGTGTTTCTCAATGTTCTTGTAAGTGTGTTTATGTGATTCATCTCCTTTCTTTCCTTCTGCATATTAAACAAATGAAGTGTTAAAATAAGAATTCATGCTTGCCATGCTCTGCTTTTAAATTTGTTTAATTTCGATGTTTTCTACTGTTTAAGGAGAATTCAAAGTATTATTTGCTCTCCTTAGCTCCTCACCGGTCTTTTCCATCCACTCACCTCAATCAAAGGCATCAATACGGTCTCCTACCTCGCCCCAAAGAACCCCCTGCAGAAACTGTGTCAAATCCCCGCACCCAAAATTGCAATTCCTCAATTTGCCACCAAAAACCCAAAAAACCCCAAATCAACCTTTTTACTCCGTTTACTAGCCTAATATCAGTGTTACCTTGTTGGTCATCTCATCCCATTGAAGATCTGCCGAGATTGACCGGAGAGAGCCTTCTCCTGCCCCGTAGGGCTAGCTACAAGGCTAAATGGTTTGATGTAGCCTTGAGGTTTACCTTTCTCAGCCTGAGGTGAAATTTCAAGCACTAACAAGATTTTCCAGAGAGGAGGCTAGGGAGGATTGACAACATCTAGGAGAGTTTGAGAGTTGATCGAGCTTCTGGCTTGGTAGTGTGACTTTCGCACTACCTGGGCTAGCGCAGAGGCAATGTGTGGGAGCTCATTTGGTGGGTAGAGTATTAGTCCTTGAAGCTGAGCTTTGTCGTGGGGGTTAGAAGAGATATTTGGAGTGGTGTTTTCTTCCATTTCAGAGCATGGAGGAGGACTTTGTGGTCATTCCTTGTAGGCCGTATTTTTGGAGTTGTTTAGAGGGCGTGGGCCATAGAAGAGTTCGAATTTGGGAGGTCAAAATCTGGCCAAACCATTTCTGGGTTTTTGAGAAGAATCCCAGATATAAAGTTTCATAATTTTCTGAGCACCAAAAGTGGGGTTTTGATCCGTATCTTTATAGCTGACAGTGCAAAATTGTTGGGGATTGCATAATGCCTTTGGGAGTCGATTTTGGGAGGTCAAAATCAGGCCAAGCCATTTCTGGGTTTTTGAGGGCTTTGGCCAAGAATTTTGTGGCTGAGTTTTCATCACTTTTTGAGCACCAATGGCGGGGTTTCTTGCAGCTCCTTTCCAACTAGCAATTGTAGTTACTAGGAGACAGCGTAGAGCATTAGAGGAGCAGTTCTTTCCAGCATTGAAATTACTGTTTGACACCTGAGTTCCGTCAATCTTGCCCTTGGGGCAAGCCCAGGTGCATTTTCCACACTACTGTACTTGCTCCACTCCATTAATAAAATGGCTCAGCTGGTTCACATCTCTGTTGTGTATTGAGCATTTGTTGTTCGTTTAATTTTTCTGTGTATGAATCACATTTCCTTTTGTATATATTGTTTGTTCCAAATTTTCTGCATTTGGGACATTACAGAGTGATTCTTACGTGGAGAGCATGCTAACTGAAGATCTGGCTGATGCTGATGACATGGCTTGAGTAAGCCATTGGTCACTATTAGCTATTTTTATTTTAGTATTTTAAAATTTCCTAGTTTATGTTTGGAGATGCCTTAAGGAAAATTTTGAATGTAGTATGACAATGGACATATATCATGATTCTTATTAATATGTAAACTACAATTTGCACTTGATATCAAATTAGAAATTTTGAAATTCCAATGTGAATGTTGAATGTTCAATGATGTGCATGTTTAAATCATAAATATTTTAGTTTTCTTGTTTAAAGTTGAAAAATATACAAATTCATATATATTATAATTTATAAAATATAATATTTATATAGTATATATATATACATATAAATGATAATATACCCCCGAAGAACCCACACACCCTATTTAAAAAATGACGTCCCCACCCCCAAACCCACGTTTCCTGGCAACATAGCTTGGATCTTAGCCCTATGAATTTTCAACCTTAACGCTGCTGTAAAACAAGATATTAAACAACATCAGAAAGAGTACAATGTTTCACTTTTGAATAGCCCAAACTTCTCAGCAATTCAAGAAGAAAAGATACCAAAAAAAAGGAATAAGTGTCAACCCTTTTAAGGCAACTTATCAGCCGATAACCAGATCTGAAAATACTCTTTTACAACAATGATAACAGCAGTTCAACAGTAGTGTGTGTTACCCACCAATTTTTGGTGATATCCCTAGGAGAAATTTTTCTCCATGATGAACCTTAGCTGGCAGCCAACAGTCCCTTCTAGCCTCCTACTAGCTCGTTGTGCTATTTCTCTACCACCTGAACCCACCATGTGGTCCCTCACCCACTTGTATTGATCATATGTTTGAAGATGGGCCTCTCGAATCTAAAGGTATGTCTTGTCATTTGGCAATTGTGTATTGGGTTTACTTATCATGGATACTTCTGGGTATGGATTGATGGGGTGATTTGGCGGAAAGAGTGGGCTTAGTTGGTGCTCTTGTCCCCTAGATCTCTTTTGAGGTTACCCTTGGATCTTAGTCTCGTGGGATCTCCTTTATTAACCATTTGGTTCCAGGGTGGTACTACTTGGGAAGCCCCGACTTTGGGCGCATGGTCCTGCTCCTTTATCCGCATATGTTACTCCCTTTCCACTCACTATACCCCGTTCATCATTTCTCCCACCTGGGTCCACTCTAACATTCTAGGTCCACATAGGGCCAGCCTCCCTATCCCCTTGCCCCCACCTTGGGTCAGGCCTGGAATGATGCCCCAGAGGTTGAAGAAACTAAAAGAAAAAGAAAAAGATTAATTAGCCACATTTAACAGGAAATTGTACCACAAAATGCAAAAGATGGTCGGAACAAAAATAATTAGCACGTGGCCAAAGTCAAACATGAGCTCTACCCCAACCCATGGTCATCACCCTGGTTCCATAGTCCCTAGATGAGCCTCCTTTATCATTCAGGAACCCATGATTGTCCCAACCCCCGGAGGGAAATGAACTGCCCTACCTAAAAGGGAGTAATCTTTGTTGTATCTCGCACATCATGCTCTTGTCCTTTGAGCCCCAAACAGTTAATCAAAGAAAAACCATAAAAGACAAAAGGCACATAAAAAAGGGTGGAAAATCAAGTTCGGGGCACCTCATGTACCACGATTGCTCCCTCCTACACCTTACATACCCAGGTGTGGGTTTCCCCTTATCTAGATACCCGTATGTCCTAATATGTGGCCCAAGATTGCCCCTCTCATTCCCTACTCCATTCCACTTAGTTATCACTTGCCACCTGAATTAGAGCGATGTACCTTGGACATACTATCCCCTTTAAGGACTGAAACCACCTAATAAGGTACTTGGTTAACCCCCTTTGGGGCTTGGAGACACTAGCACATGCCAAAGCCCACTACGGAAGGGCATGCCATTATGAAGTGCCCACTTTGTTATCCATGGTTTGTAAACACTTTTACACAATTATTTTAATGACTAGTTGTACTTGAAGCCTAGGGGACACATTGGATCTTATGCAAGATTGCAGGTGGTTTCCATTTGGATTTGGTCTCCCTATACGGGATCCCAACCCCCAGAGCTCTACATTGGCACATATAGGGTGTGCATAGAGAGCCATTGGCCTCCACAACAGTAGACAACACTCCATGGATCTTCGTTGATGCTTAGAGACTACTAACGATCCACGTTTGGGATGATGGTGATATGCTTGGTACATTATGCCCAGCAGGTCCCCACAGGAGCCCCACACTGTTAGCAAGTGTCCCAGGACTTGTGTGTTGATATGGGGTAGCATCAGATGCGCTCTAGCCACGAGATTTGGTGGAGAGGCTAAGGCACATGAGATATTCAATACCTAGAAAGGGTTTGGGCAGATTCTAAACAATTTGGGAGATATTAAAATAATTAATATTTTTAATGGAGTCCCTAAGTCTAAACTTAGGGAGATTAAAATATTAACGTGACTTAATATAAAACTGTGTTAGAATGGTCCAAAAGTCACGGATCAAGCCAGATCTAATCTTAGTCGTTGATTAGGGACTTAATCTCGGCCGCTGATCTATCAACGAGAAAAGTATAAGACAAGGCTTGAGGGTCACTTGGAGAACACACCAAGAGATCAAGATTTTGACTTTTTGGGGCTGGGTTTGCTGAGAAAGTTGAGAGAGTGATCTAGAGTTGCAGCTGAGGGGCAGTGAATACTGTAATATTCCTAATTAGCCCCAGCTAATTGGAATATTCGATTTTGCCAAATTTTGCCTTCTATAGTTATTTTGTAAATAGAAAAGTGAGAAAGGGGGACATAACTCACTTTCAGAATAAAAGTCACTTCCTAGTAGCACAACATTGTGACTTAAAGGGAGAGCCAAGGGGGCCAAAAGGGGGACGCAGAAATGGAGCCCACGCAGACACATGGAGGGACTGCGCAGGAAGGGAGGGACACGTGGCAAAAGGGGAATCACGCAGGAGAAGGTGAGCATTGGGATTGAGAGACACAGAAGCTATAAAAGAGAGAGGATCCCTCTCATTTTGATCATTCGATTATGTGCATTTGAGCTAGTCACTTTGACTTAGAGCACGTTGGCTATTTAGCTAGTCTGCAACACTGTTTAGTGCATTGCGTGTCTCCATTCAGAGATCTCACCCTTAGCCCCGGGGGACTTCGAGTGCCTGCTCGGGCAAGGTATTTCCATCAATATTTTTGCAATAGTTTCATCAGTATTTTTAGCAGGAGGATTGAGCATCTTGGATGACTGCGCAGTCTTGAGAGGGATGACACAGTTCTTTCTGGTAGGAGTTCTGGATTGAGGTTTTGCAGGGGGATTTGTGTTGGGAGGTCGAGCAGGGGATCAGCCCTTGCATGTTGGAGGATTTTGGCTAAGTTTCAGGCATATTTCTGGAGGGTTGCATTTAGTGGCAGCGCAGAGCACTAAGAGACTGCGCAGAACCCCAAGGGGGTGATTTTCGAGGGTCATCCATTCCAGGAGAGCTTTCTGGGTTTCTTGAGTAGAGTCCGATTCCAGAGTTTCAACCTTTTCTGAGGAGGGTAGCAGCCCCAAATCCTCATTTGATTTCTAGCGGCAGCAACAGCATAGTAGTTTCCCAGCAGTTTGGACGCAAATCAGATAGGGGCCATTCCTTCGCTATTCTGAGTGTATTTCTTCACTTGCCTAGTGCAAGTAGAGGTGGCATCTTCCTGATCACCTCATGTACTCATTTATTTACTCAGTATAATAAAATGGCTTAGCATTCTCTCTGCATTTCTTGTGTATCTGTTTATGGTTTATTTGATATATATAGTATCATTGTTACTTGTATCTCTGTGAGCATTCTCATCTATTATACCACTTGTGTGTTTCTATTATACTCTTAGACAGAGTGATCCAGACTTAAATAGGAACGCAACAAATTACCGAGATAACCATATACACAAAGATGCAGCGGAAATAATGCTTCATTTCATTAATGGAAAATACTGAAATATGCTTACAACCAGAAATGGAAATAAACCAGCTAGGGCGATGGTAGCTTATCTCTGAGAAGAGATGTGTGGCTACATGCCTCTGAACTGTGTTACAATGAGGCTCGAAGGCCTATTTATTGTTGAGAAACAATGGAAAACCCTTCACATTCCAAAACCTATCCCTAGAAGATGAAACGCCAAATTGTGGGCCCCGTTTTTGGGTAAGTTGGTACATCAACTTCTCGGGGTCGCGAATTGGTCGTACTATCTCCATTTGACGCGCATGATAGCCCGTTGGAAAGATCTCTCCGAGGACTACAACGAGAAAGACGATTTTTAGACAGAAAAATCGCTGACAGTTAGATTTCCCAAAAAACGTCATTTAGGGCCTCAAAACGGCTCCAGAAGTTTAGGACCCGAAAAATTGCTAAAAATAGTAAATTGTGCTATAATTAAGGAAACTGAAAAACTGAAACAGAGAGTTGTGGGGGTCCAAATGGGATAGGTGGGTGGCCACCAACATCCACCTGGATCACAGAGTCTGGAAAGGGCCAGGTAGCATTCAGATCTCGTCCTCTTTTTAGAGGCGACATATCTGGTAAATGCCCTCCCAATCCATCTCTGGTTGGAGTTTGCTTGTGTTTGGGGTATATTCCTGATATGGGATATTACAGTGGTATCAGAGTATAGATTTGGCTCAGCCTGTGGAGCTAGCAATCTATGACATCGGGGGAAAAACCTTATATCTGATACAGAGGTCGAAGATACAGAGACGCTGGGCGTAGGTTGGAGAATACCTACGGAGAGGGAGACTGTGTTCCGATGGTGGACGCAAAACAAGAGGAGCCTATGGTGGACGCAGAACAGAGGGAGCCGGTGGTGGACGCAAAGCAGGAGGCTCCAATGGCAGATGATGACGGGAAGAGATTTGCAGATATGCTCCTCAAATCAGTTCAGGATCTGTCTAGGCAGATTGAGGTGATGGGGCAGAGATTCACGGCAGTAGAGGCCAGACAGCATGAGAGCCCACGGGTTTCCCAGGTTGGTGAGGGATCAGGTGCATCCCACAATTTGCCAATGCAGCTTGATACTACGCAACAGGTGGCCTCACATGCCCCTACACGCTCTACCATGCCCACTTTCTTAGGAGCAGACACGGGGGCCATAGCCCAGCAGGAGGCAGAGCTTGGACACATGGGTGATTATTTTGCAGAGTACTAGGCCTATGGGCAGGAGTTCAGAGAAGCCCTCTCATTCCATGATTTTGTTCACAGAGGGTACCGACATTATCATGATGGTGACACCCATCGTGCAGCGAGTAGATTCCACTTGCCTACGTTTAATGGCTCATCAAACAGTTCGGCAAGGTCTTGGGTGGAGAAGCTGGACATTTATTTCCAGGTTAACCAGATGTCGAAGACAGAGGCCATCAAGGTGGCGACATTGCATTTGGATGGTGAGGCCCAGGATTGGTGGTTTCATGGGATGGTTACTTTAGGACACTCTATGGTGATGACATATGCTGAGTTCACCAGGAAATTGATGGAGCGATTTGATCGGAGGGATCTAGAGCAGCATTTTGTTGAGCTGACAAGGCTCAAACAGATAGGGAGCCCAGAGACCTACATTGCAGATTTCTTGAGGGTCTCAGTGATGGTGCCAGATCTATCCACGGCACGGAGGATCTATATGTATGTTGAGGGGTTAGCAGAACCACTTCGGGGTCTAGTCAGATCCGCTAGACCGACCACGCTTCAGGATGCTATCAGTAGGACCCGGAACCTACAAGATGTCTTACCCAGGACCCGGACACCTTACCCCCAGAGACAGACTTTCCAGTCTAAGGGGAAGGATGTGAGGATTCCACCTCCAAAGGGGAATCCAAGACGAGTGCAGATTGACGATGATGTCAAGAGGGAGCTGAAGAAGAAGCAGTTGTGCTTCACATGTCAGGAGCCATGGGCACGAGGACATAGATGTGCTGCTGGCAAGGCACATTTCACTGAGGTTTTCTCTGAGAGCAGTGGAGAAGAGGATGACGAGGATAGTGTGGAGGCAGGAGATAGCCATGATGGACAAGGACCTTTGCCACCTCCACTGCCAGCAGCAGGTGGTGCATCTTTTGCATCCACCGGAGGGGCCCTTGCCGCATTGCGAGGAGTTCCCAAGTATCTGACGCTACGCGTACGAGGGACGGTACGTGGCCAGCAAGTGTCAGTTTTGGTTGATAGTGGGGCGACCCACAACTTCATCGATGCACAGATGGTTGAGTGGAGAGGCATACAGACAGAGAGCTTCAATGGGTTTTCAGTCTTAGTCCCAGGAGATCAGACCATGATGTGTGCTCGATATGTTCCAGAGCTTTCAGTGACGATGGGCACCTACACATTGACTGACCACTTTTTCATGGTCGATATTCCGGACACCAACATGATACTGGGTGTTCAATGGCTCATCACTCTAAGGAAGGTCACGACGGATTGGAAGACCCTAGAGATGGAGTGGGGTGATGAGAAGACAAGGAGGCATGAGAAGATACGGGGACAGCATACGTATATGCCTCAGACTATTTCAGCTCATCGGATGGAGGTAGTCTTCCGGAAGGGAGACATAGAGTGGGCAGTAGAGCTGCGTGCATCAGAGGCAGGGACTACAGGGCAGACAGTGCACCCGGAGATACAGTCCATCCTTGACCGGTATGCCATAGTATTTGGGGAGATTCCGCCGGGTCAACCACCAGACCGGGGGTTAGAGCACACTATTGAGCTTAAGCAGGGCATACAGGCAGTGATTACTACCCCCTATAGGCATCCCAAGGCCTATCGGGACGAGATAGAGCGGGCCATTTAGGAGTTGTTGGCTCTTGGGCACATCCGACCGAGCACGAGTCCTTTTTCTTCTTCTGTGGTGTTGGTGAAGAAGAAGGACGGTACATTGAGGATGTGCATTGACTACAAGGCCCTGAACAAGAGGACACTGAAGAACAGGTACCCCATACCTAGGATCGATGAGTTGATGGATGAGTTGAGAGGAGCACGGTTCTTCTCAAAGATTGATTTGAGATTAGGGTACCATCAGATTCGCGTGAGGGAGCAGGACATTCCCAAGACCGCCTTCAGATGTCACTATGGGCACTTTGAGTTTTTGGTGATGCCCTTCGGGCTAACCAACGCCCCAGCTACATTCCAATTTTGCATGAATCACATCTTTCGTAGTCATTTGAGGAAGTTTGTGTTGGTGTTCTTTGATGACATACTCATTTACAACAGAACGTGGGAGGAGCATCTCCAGCATATTGAGACAGTATTACGCATCTTGGACGAGCAGCAATTCTATGCCAAGCTCTCCAAATGTGAGTTCGGGTTGACAGAGATGTTATACTTGGGACACATCATTGGAGTGGACGGAGTGAGGGTCCACGAGGAGAAGATCAGGGCCATCAGAGATTGGCCGGAGCCGAGAAACGTGACGAAACTTCAAGGATTCATTGGCATTTGTACTTACTACCGGAAGTTCGTCAAAGGTTTCTCACAGCTTGCTACACCCCTGACAGATTTGACGAGGAAGGGGGCATTCAGTTGGTCGGATACAGCGCAACGAGCCTTTGACAGGCTCAAGGAGGTTATGAGTAGCTGCCCAGTGCTTGCATTGCCAGATTTTATGCAGCCATTTGTTTTGGAGTGTGATGCGTCGGGAGAGGGGATCAGCGCAGTATTGATGCAGGGAGGTCACCCTATAGCCTTTGAGAGCCGGAAACTCCTTCCGCACGAGAGGTTGTATTCTATATATGACAAGGAGATGTTGGCCATCATGTATGCATTGGCTAAGTACCGGCAGTATTTGGTGGGGAACAGGTTCAGGGTGAGGACTAATCACAACAGCCTCAAGTTCTTTTTGGAGCAAAAGCAGTTGCAGGAGAGGCAGCAGAAGTGGATCAGTAAGATCCAAGCATATGGCTTTGATATTGAGTATGTCAAGGGTAAGAACAACGTGGTAGCAGATGCCCTTTCACGTAGACCAGCCACGTTGTCTCTGATGAGCTTGGATACAGACTGGAGGGCTCGACTCTTAGTAGAGTACTCCAAGGACAGGTTTGCATGTGAGATTCTGGACGAGCAGGTGGCAGATGACAAGTTTAGTGTGATCGATGAGATCATCTATTACAGGGATCGGATCTTCTTGACTGAGGGGTCTCAGCTCAAGAAGAAGATACTCCAAGCATCACATGATTCACCATTGGCAGGCCATCAGGGGTTTACCAAAACCTACAGGGCCATTAGAGAGAGGTTCTCCTGGAAGGGCCTCAAGGAGGACGTACTCTGGCATATCAGGGAGTGCGATGTTTGCCAGCAGAACAAGGGAGAGATGAGCCATCCCGCGGGTTTATTGCAGCCGCTACCCATTCCGAAGGGGAAATGGGAGAGCATTTCGATGGACTTCATCACAGGATTGCCCACGGTACAGGGCAAGGATTGTATCTTTGTCGTCGTTGACCGACTGACAAAGTACACGCATTTCTTTGCCATATCCGCACACTACACAGCAGCACAGGTGGCCGAGCTGTTCTTTAGGGAGATCTTCAGGCTACATGGTCTTCCTAAGACCATCGTCTGGTCTTCCTAAGACCATCGTCAGTGACAGGGACAGCCGTTTCATGGGTGAGTTTTGGCAGGAGTTTTTCCGGTTGGTGGGGACGGAGTTGACTCCGAGTACCAGTTATCACCCATAGACAGATGGGCAGACAGAAATAGTTAACAAGTGGCTGGAGGGCTACTTGCGTAACTATGTCAGTGGGTAGCAGCGAGCATCACTGAAATGGCTGCATCTGGGGGAGTATTGCTACAATACTTCACATCACATATCCATTGGTATGTCACCATTCTATGCCTTATATGGGTATCATCCTTTATCTTTTGTTGACGTGATGTTTGGTGACAGCAGGGCTCCTAGAGCCAAGATTTGGATCCAAGAGAGTCAGGATATCCTCCGAGCTCTCAAGGATAACATGGCTACAGCGCAGAACCAGCAGAAGCTCTATGCCGACAAGGGTCGGGTAGAGAGGCAGTTCGAGGTGGGGGACATGGTCTACCTACGATTACAGCCATACCGACAGTGGTCACTAAACAGAAGGGGGCTAAAAAGCTCAAGCCCCGCTTTTATGGGCCATACAGGGTGATACGCAGGATTGGACAGGTTGCATATGAGTTGGAGCTGCCCCAAGGCAGCAAGATTCATAACATTTTTCATGTATCATGCCTGAAAAAGGCATTGGGGCAGCAGGTAATAGTGACAGATGAGCTACCACCTGTGGATGATAGGGGCATTTGGTATTGCAGTCAGAGGCTATCATTGATACCAGGGAGAGGCAGCTACGGAGCAGGACGGTCCGAGAATTCTTGGTGAGGTGGAAGAATTTGCCGGATGAGGATGCCACTTAGGAGAATGAGAAGATCTTACAGCATCCATCACTTCAGTTGCTTGAGGACAAGCAACATTTTGCCGGGGGAGACTGTAATATTCCTAATTAGCCCCAGCTAATTGGAATATTCGATTTTTCCAAATTTTTCCTTCTATAGTTATTTTGTAAATAAAAAAGTGAGAAAGGGGGACATAACTCACTTTCAGAATAAAAGTCACTTCCTAGTAGCACAACGTTGTGACTTAAAGGGAGAGCCAAGGGGGCCAAAAGGGGGACGCAGAAATGGAGCCCACGCAGACACATGGAGGGACTGCGCAGGAGGGGAGGAACACGTGGAAAAAAGAGAATCACGCAGGAGAAGGTGAGCATTGGGATTAAGAGAGGCAAAAGCTATAAAAGAGAGAGGAGCCCCCTCATTTTGATCATTCGATTATGTGCATTTGAGCTAGTCACTTCGACTTAGAGCACGATGGCTGTTTAGCTAGTCTGCAGCACTGTTTAGTGCATTGAGTGTCTCCATTCAGAGATCTCACCCTTAGCCTCGGGGGACTTCGAGTGCCTGCTCGGGCAAGGTATTTCCATCAATATTTTTGCAGTAGTTTCATCAGTATTTTTAGCAGGAGGATTGAGCATCTTGGATGACTGCGCAGTCTTGAGAGGGATGACGCAGTTATTTCTGGCAAGAGTTCTGGATTGAGGTTTTGCAAGGGGATTTGTGCTAGGAGGTTGAGCAGGGGATCAGCCCTTGCATATTGGGGGATTTTGGCTGAGTTTCAGGCATATTTCTGGAGGGTTACATTTAGTGGCAGCGCAGAGCACTGAGAGACTACGCAAAACCCCAAGGGGGTGATTTTCGGGGGTCGGTCATTCCAGAAGAGCTTTCTGGGTTTCTCTGGGTTTCTTGAGTAGAGTCCGATTCCAGAGTTTCAACCTTTTCTAAGGAGGGGAGCAGCCCCAAATCCTCATTTGATTTCTAGCAGTAGCAGTAGCATAGCAATTTCCCAGCAGCTTGGACGCAGATCAAAGAGGGGTCATTCCTTCGCTATTCTGAGTGTATTCCTTCACTTGCCTAGTGCAAGTAGAGGTGCCATCTTCCCGATCACCTCCTGTACTCATTTATTTACTCAGTATAATAAAATGGCTTAGCATTCTCTCTGCATTTCTTGTGTATCTGTTTATGGTTTATTTGATATATATAATATCATTGTTACTTGTATCTTTGTGAGCATTCTCGGCTATTATACCACTTGTGTGTTTCTATTATACTCTTAGACAGAGTCTGGAAAGGGCCAGGTAGCCTCCGGATCTCGTCCTCTTTTTAGAGGCGACATATCTGGTAAATGCCCTCCCAGTCCATCTCTGGTTGGAGTTTTCTTGTGTTTGGGGTATATTCCTGATATGGGATATTACAAATACAGAAGCAGAGAGGCAGAGATAGTGCTGGGAGGATCAGCGCAGCAGCCAAGAAAGCTGACACAGAGGGCAGAAGTCGGAACTGCCGAAATTGCCGGGAACGCTGACGCAAAGGGTAGAAGTCGGAACTGTCGGGAACTGCCAGAATTACCAGGAAAGCTGACGCGGAGGGAAGAAGCCGGAACTATCGGGAACAGCCAGAACTGGGAACTGCCAGAACTACCGAGAAAGTTGACGCAGTGGGCAGAAGCCGAAACTGTCCGGAACAATCGGAACTACTGAGAAAGGTGACACAGAGGGCAAATGAGGCTAACACAGTCCCTAGAGGCTAACCCTGGGGTTTTTTGTGGGGCATATTGGAGCTGAGGAGCTGTTGAAGTGTTTATCCAGGGTTTCAACCGGAGCATCTGTCTCTGAAGGAGAGGTACTACTGTCGAGATTTTTCTCTGTTGGGTGAGTCGGATTTGGCACCCAGATTGTATTCAAAAACTGCATAATAATAAAACCCTCAGATAGTTGCACCGGTTTTCCCACATTGGGTTTTTCTGGGGACATTAGTCCAAAAACAATGGTGTCACTTGTGTGCTTGTTTTGTTTCCTTCAGTTGATGATCTATAATGCGTTGAGCATGTACTTGTATTTATTTTCAATATTTACATGCTAAATAACTTGTTAATTAATCAGAACAGGTAGGCAGAAATAAATCAGAAAGGTACATGAAGGGTTTCTAACAGTTAGACTTAGAAATTCCAACATGGTATTAGAGCGTGGTTCCAGATCACAGGAGAACTGAGGACATCAGCCAAGCAGAGTAGCAACAACAGAAAACAACTGTCCCGAGTGACAAAAGTTGTTCCTAGCAGAAAAACAGCAAGGAAGGGGTGATGTAGTGCCTACGTCAACAAGTTTGGGCCAAGAAGAGGCTGCGCAGAGGCTGAGGGAGGCAAAGACAGGCTCACGCAAAGTCACACATAGGCCAAGAGGGCTGACGTAGTTGGCTTAGGGCGCTAGTTTTTTGGCGCTAGGACTTCGCAAAGCCTAGGAGCTCTCACCTTCAGGTTACTGGGTTTAGGAGGTTGTGGATAAGTTGCAGAGTGGAGTTGGTGGGGTACTATTATCAGAACAGTACTTAACAGGGCAAGGCCAAGGAGGAGAGAGTTGCTATCGAGGGTTTCTAGCCGAGAAATCTGGATCAGTGGTGCGGTTGCACAGACGATCAGAGTAGGGGGCATCTCGACATCGATAGAAGGATATCTAGGAGGGAAATCGAGGCTCAGAGGGAGTCACATCGAGAACTTCCAGGAGGGAAGTAGAAGAGCAGCAGAATGGCACTACATAGAGTAAGAGACCAGGACAAACTGGACGGAGCCTCAAACTTCGTAGTCTGGAAGGCCAAAATCTTATCCATACTTGACAGAAATTGTGTCAAGCACTTCGCCTTGAAGACGATAGTGGTCCCAGTTGACCCAGCTGACAATGACAGGTATGAGGAAGCAATGGCGAGGTCCAAGAGTATCATTCTTGACGAGGTCAAGGATCATATAGTACCACATATTACCGAGAAGAATATGGCACGGGAGATGTGGGAGGCCCTCACCAAATTGTATCAGTGTACGTTCGTGCAGAGGAAGATGCTCCTAGAAAATCAGCTGCAGTCATACCAGATGCAGAAGGGAGAACAGATCGACACCTTACTCAGTCGATTGAAGGAAATCTAAGATCAGCTGACATCCATAGGGGCCACAGCAGATCCAGAGTTGATGGTAAGAGCAACCCTGAATGCAATCTCAGAAGACTGCGAGGTGTTTGTCCACAACATACTAGGTAGGGCGACCCTTCCAGATTGGGAGGAAATGTGGGCGGCTCTTCACCAAGAAGAGATCAGGAGGGTGACCAAGACGGGAAGCAACAGCAAGGGGATCAGAATCAAGGAGGAGGAGGTGGATGCTGCCCTAGCATCTGAGGGTAAGCAAGAAAAGCGGAAGAAGAAGGACCTCTCCAAGGTCAAATGCTTCCACTGTGGGGAGTTGGGTCATTATGCGACCCAGTGTCTGAGGAAGAAGAGCAAGGGAGAGGCTTCTAAGACCAAGGCAGTGCCAGCAAGGGCAGAGAAGGAAGTGGAGACAGACGATGTCTGTGCCATGAGTGCACACACACCACTTGAGCGAAAGTGGGGAGACATCGAGCTGTAGTCAGGAGGACTACAGAAGATGAGGGGCAGGATCCTCGAGGTACCCAACCTCTTGGATTATACCTGGCTACGGGAGCCCGAAGAGGAGTAGCAGGACTGGCGGATGTCGATAGAGATGGATGAGGATGGAGCAACAGAGAGAGCTACAATGCAGGATTCCCAGGACAGCGCGAGGCTAGCAGGCTGCAACAGTGCAAGAGGCACGGGAGTGTTGCACCAGTGCAGGATGACACAGAAAGGTGTGCAACAGTGCAAGATGTAGGGAGTTGTTGCAGTAGCACAAAGGTCAGAGAAGGAGCACTTGCCAGTGACAGAGAGAGCTTCAGCATCGGGAGTGTCTCTAGCCTGACAGAGATGTCAAAGTTGGGAGATCAATTACTTACTTCTCAGTAACTGAGTTGCAGTGCAGCAGTTAGCAGTGGCGGTGCTATGGGCAGCACGATGCAGCATGATGAGAGGGGATGCAGTGCAAACGCAGCAGTGGCAGTGGCAGGGCCATGGGCAGTAGCACCGATGCAGAGGGAAGTGCCATACAAATGCAGCAGTGGCAATGGCAGAGCCATGGGTGGCAGTAGGGGATGCAGCAGTGTAGATGATGGGTAGTAGGCCTAACATCAGGGACCGATGCCAGATGATCAGAGTAATACTCAGTGAGGAGTATTGCCAGAGCATAGTCCTCGCTAAGAGGGAATGTTGATTTGGGGTAGCATCAGATGTCCTCTAGCCATGAAATTTGGTGGAGAGGCTAAGGCACATGAGATCTTCAATACCCAGAAAGGGTTTGGGCAGATTCTAAACAGTTTGGGAGATATTAAAATAATTAATATTTTTAATGGAGTCCCTAAGTCTAAACTTAGGGAGATTAAAATATTAATGTGAATTAATATAAACTGTGTTAGAATGGTCCAAAAGTCATGGATCAAGCCAGATCTAATCTTAGCTGTTGATTAGGGACTTAATCTCGACCGTTGATCTGTCAATGAGAAAAGTATAAGAGGAGGCTTGAGGGTCACTTGGAGAACACACCACTTGGAGGCTTGAAGTCGGAACTGTCGGGAAGAGCCGGAACTGCCAAGAACTGCCAAGAAAGTTGACGCAGAGGGCAGAAGAGGCTGACATTGTCCCTAGAGGTTGACGCTGGGGTTTTTCGTGGGGCAGATTGGAGCTGAGGAGCTGCTGGAGTGTTTATCTGAGGTTTCAACCGGAGCATCTGTCTCCGAAGGAGAGGTACCACTGCCGAGATTTTTCTCTGTTGGGTGAGCTGGATTTGGCACCCAGATTGTATTAAAAAACTGCATAATAATAAAACCCTCAGATAGCTACACCGGTTTTCCCGCATTGGGTTTTTCCGGGGACATTAGTCCAAAAACAACGGTGTCACTTGTGTGCTTGTTTTGTTTCCTTCAGTTGATGATCTGTAATGTGTTAAGCATGTACTTATATTTATTTTCAGTATTTACATAGTAAATAACTTGTTAATTAATCAAAACAAGTAGGCAGAAATAAATCAGAAAGGTACATAAGGGTTTCTAACAGTTAGACTTAGAAATTCCAACATTGTGCGATGTCATGGCAGCATTCATTCCGCCACTCAGACCCTTGCAACAGATCTACAGACACCTTTGATTCATATGGAGACCCATGGGGTCATTTATGTGCCCTCAGACCCACTTGGAGCACCACAAGTCTACTTCTTGGAGAACAAGGGGCCACCCCCTTGTCCATCATATTCCGAGGAATTTATTCCTTAGTATGGCACTTCAGGACATTATTAGACCTTTGGAGGGCCCCACGACATATACATATTATTATTTGGCCCCTTGTGAGGCTTATTTTTCCACTTGTGAGCTAGTTTGGTGGGATTGTCACCAATAAGGGTTTTATTTGCACATTATTTTATCATTAGGGGCTAATGTAGGCCCATAGGCTAATTCGAATTCCTTAGGAGGCTATATATTGATGTTAGATACATTCATTTGGATCATCACTTGACTTGGGATCTCTCTAATCATAGAGAACTTCACATTTTTTCCTTGGAGGATATTTTTGGAGATGGATGAATTTTGATGTATGGAGTTGGGCCATTTTTCTTGTCTTGGAGCTTTTTCTTGCAAACGAAATGCTGGTTGGATATACTCTATAATGTTGTAAGTAAATTTTAACGTTGTTATTCTTGTTGCTGCGTACTGCTACAATTAGGGCTAGTTGCTGCGTAATTAAAATGTGGAATTAAGCATGTTTTAGCTAATTTAATGTATGGGCCAATATTATATGAATGAAATATCCCATAGATTATTTGTCTCGATAAGTTTGCATCATTTTCTTTGAGGTATAAATGCTTGAAGGTCACTTTTCTTTTCTTTCTCTCAACATTGAATGAAGATGCCTTTCCAAGCCTCCTTGATCAAGAAACCAAGTTCTCACTCATCATCATCCTTAACTCCATATTCCCAAGTGAATTAGGCATTGATCCCTAAAAAGGGTGGTCATCTCCTTCATCTTTTTCACCTTTTACCACTTTTTCCCAGGTCTAGTATTCAAAGTTCCCCTAGGGCATCAATTTCCCGAGAATTGACCCAAGGAAAAACTTTGATCTCCTACAGACTACTGCGCTGGTGGGTCCCCTTCCTCTCCTCCAAATTTGAGGCAATTCTAACAACGAAATCTCTGGGAATCCCAAGCCCTAGCTCTAGGATCGAATTTTCCCTAGGCATCCCCAAGGCTAGACCTCAACAAGATCAATTCAACATTTTGAAGTAAATATTCTTGTTTGGTCCTTTCCCTTCACCTTGTCTAGGATAGGAACATCATTGGTTGCTGCATTCCATCCCCAAACCTGGGCTAGGTCCACTTGGCCCCATGTGGTCCCACTTGTAAATAGAGATTATTTGTCAAGGACCATTTGGGAATCCAAGTTTCCCAAGGATTATAAGGATTGAGAACCTCGTCTATAAACCTACTCCTTCTCCCTCAACCCTCGAATCCTCACCCCTTACCCCTGGAGGACCAAGTCTGTTGCTAAAAGAGCAAGCAAATTCCATTCTTCACTCCATCCTTGGGAAAGGGTTTCCAAGGTCACTTTCCACCTATCCATTGGCATATACTTTAAAAGTGATCCCTACACTATCGGGACTCCTCCCATCGGTGAAAGTATGTAAAAAGCAGGGAGACTTAGTTGTGGTGATAGTGGGCTAAGCCTCCACCGTTGCCCTTAACCTAGCAGTTGCCCTCTTAGGAACCCCTTTTAGGTCCCCTGCTAGTTTGAGTGGTAACCGTGTGAAAGCAGTAAAATCAGCCCATTATATTATCCACTTGGTTGTCAATCACTTAACAATTTTCCTTTTACTTATGTTAAATCAACAAGACATATATGGCTGTAAATAACAATTAATAGAGAACATTATTGTTGAAAATCAAATCTAGAAATTGCACAAGTTTTGGACAGTCGGAAACTTTATTAAAATGCTCAAGATGAAGTACATGTACATACCATAGCGTTCTCAAAGCTAGTACAAATTGTCCCAAATCTCCAAACCCTAGCCAGTGAAAATCAACAAAACCCTAGCAACCAAGAAGATTCAATATGCAAAAAGAACCTGGAGTAGAAGAATTGCGGCAACCAGGGTTCCTCTGCAAGCGGAGTTCGTTTCGTATGGAGAGTGGTAGGGGAGGGAGCTCGGCTCCCTCCTACAAAGATGCAGTGGCCAGCGGAAGCAAGGGACCCACTAGAAACAGTAAAAGCGATAGGAACTACAAAATCAGAGATAATGAAAAGGAAACAGATGGGACCAAAACAAAAGAAAACAGTAGCACAAAGGACAAAGAGGAAGAAGATAAAAGTCAGGGTTAAAAAGACAAAAAACTAAAAGGACCTTGCAAACCAAAAGCAGAAATCACTCCCCAAGTAATACTAAATGATCCTGCTCTGCAGGAACACAGAGAACATATGGGAACCTACGCCATAATCTGTAAATTCATGGGACTATGGCCCACTGAAAAGGCTTTACAAACATGGATCAAGTATCATTGGAAGCCCAAAGGAAGCATTGACCTACATCTGGGGTCAAAAGGATTCTTCACAGTTGTGTTCTCCAATATCGAAGACAAAGACAGAATATTCGAAGGAGGACCCTATTTTTTTGCTGCAGCAGGTCTCTATATGAGACCTTGGAAAATGAACTTTGTTCCAGAGAGGGAGACTTTCACTTCGGTTCCTGTGTGGGTAAGGCTCTACTCTCTTCCTCTTGATTATTGGCAAACTGAATCGTTGGCTGCCATTGGTAATAAACTAGGACGCTATATCAAAGCTTCGGAAGCCACAAAAAGGGGCAAATATACCTCCTTTGCTAGAATCTGTGTGGAAATGGATCTATCAGGAGCACTTCCGGACGAAGTTATACTGGAAGTTCTGGATGAAGAGTGGGTACAGGCAGTTGACTATGAGCATATACCCTTCAGATGTCGAAAATGCCACGAACATGGGCATTTATTAAGAGACTGCCCTATCAGCAAAGAAGATAACAAAGAAAAACTCAATACAACGAAGAACACCGAAAGCTTTCAGAAAGTGGCCAGTAAAGGAAGGGGAGGAAAAAAGGGATCAAAACAACAACATACTGAGGGGCAAAAAGGCAGTCAAAATAAGTTTAAAGTGCTAGAAGAGACTGAAGAAATCACAAGAGAAAATCAAGATCTGGAGGAAGATGCTAAAGAAAAAGAAAAGCAAGAGGACTTAAATCTCTCTCCGACCATGGACTCTCTAAAAGAAGCAATGAGATGTGAAACAGAAATGGAAATGGACCAGGAAATGACTCAAAGTGAAACAGATCTGGAAGAGCATGAACTACAAGAAATCCTTGACAAGGAAAACTTGGATCTGGAAGGATTCCTGATGCAAGGTACCAAAGGAGGAATAGATTCTCTGCCCCAAGATGAATGCAACAGAATACAACAGTTGTTTTTATGGAAAACACAGGAACAAGAACAAGAGAAAGGTAAGAACATCCACAAATAGGAGCACAGAGGGGTGAAAACAATGAAATTAAATCCAGGATTAGCCACCAGAAATCTAGGAAAGAAGAGAGGCAGAAAAAAGAAAAATGAGCTCCTGATGGAGTGTGGAAAGCTAATGATAGACTCAAGTAAGATGAAAGATCTAACCAGTTACTCCTTTACAAATCTTTAACTATGAAGTTCATCTCATGGAATATCAGAGGTCTAGGTAGTAAAAGAAAACAGAGAATGCTAAGTAACAGAATGAAACTAGCAATGTCGGACATAATCTTCATTCAAGAAACAAAATGCTCCATTCAGAAGATAAAACAAATCCATAGCAAATGGCTTAGTAAATATGAGTTTCTAGAAGTTAAAGCAGAAAACACAGCGGGGGGCATTCTTACTCTCTGGAACCCCCAAAAAGTAATCATTGTAGATGCGGAGGCAACGAGAAATTACTTATCAGCTATCATTCAGCCAATGGGGATGTCTGACACCTTCCTGGTTACAAATGTCTATGGTCCACAGAAAATAGATGAGAAGCTTAGATTTCTGAACTCCCTGGTAGATCTCAGAAGCAGACATAAAGAAATCCCTTGGGTCATTGGAGGAGATTTTAATATGATTAAATCTCTTTCAAAAAAAAAGGAGGCACCAAAATCCTCAGTAGAGATTCAGTAGAATTCAATTCTTTCACAGAAGACATGAAGATGGTTGACTCTGAAATGCAAAACGGTCTTTTTACTTGGAATAACAAAAGAGGAGGTAATGCTCAGGTTGCCTCTAAGTTAGACAGATTTTTGATCTCCGAGAAGTTGATGCTCACAAATTCAGAAATATCGGCGAGTGTTCTCCCATTTGGAGGCTCTGACCACTAGCCGATTCAATTAGAAATCAAGGGAATTGATGCTCCCAAGAATAGACCCTTCAGATTTGAAAATATTTGGCTCTCCCACCCAGATTTTATCAGCAACATTGAGGAATGGTGGTCCGAAGATCTGCAAATTCAGGGCTCCAAAATGTTCCTCCTCCATAAAAGGCTAAAGCACATAAAAATCAAACTCAAAGAATGGAACAAGAAGGATTTTGGTAACATTTTTGCAAACAAAAAATCAGTAGAGATCAAAATGCAGGAACTAAACCAAGCAATGATCGCAGAAGGTTTTGATAAATCCAAAAGTGAGCAAGCTGAAAAACTCAACCTAGATTGGGAGAATTTATGCAAACAGGAGGAAATTTTTTGGAGACAAAAGTCCAGAGTTCAATGGCTCAAAGAAGGTGAACGGAACACTAGGTTTTTCCACCGTTCCACCTTAGCCAATAGAACGCACAATAGAATCTCCTCAATATTGAATGAAGATGGGGAGCTTCAGACCACTCACGAGAATATCGAAGCTGTGATGGTTCAGCATTTTAGAGGCATCACAAAGGAAAATAATATAGACAAAGACCATAACATCAAGGAAATTATAAAGAATATTCCCAGGATGGTGTCTAGAGAAGATAACTTTAACCTGAACAAACCAGTAACTGAAGAAGAGGTTAGTACGGTGATCAAAGAGATGCAAAATGGCAAAGCTCCAGGTCCAGATGGTTTTAATGTGGACTTTTTCAAAGCCTGCTGGAATGTTGTCAAACAGGATATTTTGGATGTGGTTGAGGAATCCAGAAGAAGCAAATCTATTCTGAAAGCCCTCAACACCTCTTTTATCTCCCTGATCCCCAAACAGGACTCCGCCCTGTCTCCTGATAAGTTCAGACCAATAGCTTTATGCAATGTTGTTTACAAAATCATTTCTAAGATCCTGGCCAACAGACTCAAACCTCTTTTGCCCTCTTTGATTTCTGGGGAACAGTCTGGTTATGTGGAAGGAAGGCAAATCCTGGATAATATTATTCAGGCCCACGAGGTTGTTCACTCTCTCACCAACAAAAAGCAAGCCGGTATGATCATGCAATTAGACATAGCAAAAGCGTATGACAAGGTGAACTGGATTTACATCAGAAAGGTCCTTTCCGCGTTTGGGTTTGATCATGACTGGATCAGATGGGTTATGGCTTTGGTTACTTCACCCAGCTTTTCAATTCTGGTGAATGGAGCGCCCTCAGAGATCTTCACTCCTTCCAGAGGCCTCAGACAAGGAGATCCACTCTCTCCCTTCCTTTTCATCCTCATGATGGAAGGATTAGGCCGAACCATTAAAACTGCTAAAGTTTTAGGTAAGATTAAGGGCCTTCAATTAGTGGAGAACGGCCAAGCCCTGACTCATCAGCAATTTGTGGATGACACCATGCTGCAGGGTATCCCCACGGTCAAGGAAGCTATAGCGTACAAAAAATCTTAAATGACTTCGCCTTGGCTTCAGGTATGGAAGTCAATCTCTCCAAATCAATTTTTTTTCTTTAACACTAACATTGCTATTCAAAGGAACATCTCCAAAATTCTGGGCTTCCAAAGGAAGGTCCTCCCGTCAAAGTATTTGGGAATCCCCCTTACAGATAAACCTATGCGCAAAAGTATCTGGGAACCGGTGCTCAACAAGATGCAAGACAAGATCAAAAAATGGACTTATAGAGCGCTGAACCTGGCTGGCAGATTGGTTTTGACGAAGGTTGTTCTCCAATCCATCCCCATTTTCTTTCTATCAACCCTGCCAGCCCCCACAGGGGTTTTACAGCAACTCAGGAACATTTAGAGAGACTTCCTTTGGGGCAAGGAGGAGACAAAAAAGAAATGGGCCCTCATTTCTTGGGATAAAATCTGTAAACCCAAAAGTCATGGAGGCCTAGGCTTAGACGATCAGGAGATTCTAAGTAATGTACTAGAGCCAAACTCTGGTGGAGATGGGTTAAAGAACCAGAGGCGCAATGGGCTAAAACCTAGAAAGAAAAATATGCCAGCTCTTGGCAAAGAAGTGATCTCATTAGAATGTCAAGGAACATAAAAGGCTTTCATATCTGGAACAAAGCCTGGGATAACAAAAGCCTAGTTCAGAACAACAGCTTCTGGGAAATCAGAGTGGGTGGACAAGCTCTCTTCTGGGAAGACAAATGACAACAAGAACCAATGTTGTTAAGGGAGGACTTTATTAGCATCAAGCAGGAAACTGATTCCCAAGGACTAATAAAAGTCAGGGATTTCTGGAATCTTCCTCATGACACTGAGAAATGGAGAAGCTGGAGGAGAATAGAATGTAGAGGGGTAGGCACCACAAAGACAAAAACAGAAGAACTTATGAAAATTTTAGAACAGAGAAAGATCTGGGTCACAGATGGGCAGGATCAGTTAAGATGGGGACAAAACAAAGAAGGCATCTTTAACATCCATGAAGCTAAAAGAATTTCCCTTAACCTAGATCCCTGCGTTTTGGCAAAGTCCTGGCAAAAACTCTGGAGCCATCAAGGATGGATGAAGATCAAACTGTTTATGTGGTTAGTTCATCACAAAAAAATATTAACTTGGGATAACATTCAAAAGAGGGGAGTTATGGGGCCCTCTAGATGCCCATTATGTGAGGCTCAAGAGGAAACAACAGAACATATTCTCAACAACTGTACCTATATCAACTGGCTGTGGGATTCTTTCAACATCATTTTTCAACAGACAGACAGAGATAAAGGTAGCATCAGTAATACCCTGAACAAGTGGAGAAAAAACTTTTCAGAGAATGAAATCCTCAATTTGGCCTGGACCTTGACACCAAGCTTCATCATCTGGAATGTTTGGAAGGAAAGGAATAAAAGAATTTTCAAGGATGAAAAAACTACTACCATTTTCCTGATGGAATTAATCTTAAAACAGATTAGAGAGACTATCTCTACCACTGTGCATAGTTACCCCTCGAATCCCCCCACTGCGCGCGAATTGAGAACTCTCAAGCAGCTGGGAATTCATGAGATCATTCTCCAGGGTCTTAGCAAAAAAGTAAGAGTGTTGGAAAGGGAAAAGGATTTCTGGCATCCTCCACCAAAAGGGTATCTGAAATGCAACATTGATGGGGCTTCAAAAAGCAACCCAGGAACAGCAGGTTATGGAGGTGTGTTAAGAGACGAAGAAGGAAAAATAATTTTCACTTTCCACTGCCATTTAGGCAAAGCCACCAACAATATGGCTGAATTAATGGCGTTGGAACATTGTCTGGAGTTGCTTAAACTCAATCACAGCTCAAATGTTCTCATAGAAGCAGACTCGGAGATTTCCATAAATGCAGTTAAGAAAATCAGCTATGGAACAGCGCCTGAAAGGGTCTCAAAACAATGGAGACTTATACAAGTGTACCAGAGAATCCATAAACATCTCCAATGCCTTCGAACCGTTAGCTTCAATCATGTTCGGAGGAAGGCCAACAAACTTGCAGATCTACTGGCCAACCAAGGAGTGATTAATTCCGAGTGCAGAATAGACATGAAATGGCAGGAGATGCCTCCTAGTAGGCTAAAAGCTATTTGTGAGGCTCAAGCCGCTGAGGACAAGGAAATTTATGATTTCTGGGCTCGCGGAGGAGGGAATGAGTAATAGAAGATTGAGAGGCGGTTTTCTCTGCTATTCAGAGTGAGTGTAATGGTAACCACAATTCCTTCTTTAATGGAGTGCTCCTTTTCCGTAATAGATTCCAGGTTCAGGCGTGGAGATACAGTTAGCGCAGGAGGAATCCCGGGTCTCCCGGCAGCAGGGGTTTTTTCGTTTTTTGGGGTTTGGAGGGATAAACCGCTTCACCGGCGGTTTTCATCCGATCGCACCACTTTTACTCGGGAAGTGGTATTCTCTTTTTTGGAGCGATCACAATCAGATTCCGCCACGTGGCAGGACGGTGGTTTGGAAACCGCCCTTCCCCGCTTACTATCACGGGGTCTTTTTGTCCGGTGCGATATTAATCTCCACCGTTGGATGCAACACAGGTTAATCAACGGTCTTGTTTCTCCGTGCAGCTTTGAGGTTTGGTCCCGCTAATCTTCGGAGGTCTTGTCGGAGCGTTTTCATCCTCGGCCATCGATTTGCTTGTGGAATGAACGGCCCAGGTTGATGGGCTCTTCCGCCAGTTTTTTAGTTGTTCTTTGTTCAGCTTAATGGCTTGCCCTTGGGCTTGTCCTTAGTTTTCTTGTCTTCTCAGCGATGGGGAGATATTTGTTCATATTGTAAACTATTGGTTAATTAATGCAAGAGAAGGTCCGACATTTTCCTCAGCAAAAAAAAAGAAGATTCAATATGCAAGAATTGCTCTAACACATCCGCTAAGGTGAGAGATCATCTCCTCTTCTTAACAATTCCACCCTAGGGTTATTACAAAACCCTAATCTTCAATATTCCATTGATAAACCCTAACCCTAGACCTCCAAAAGTCTCGAAGCCACTCTAAGAGGACCAGGAAACCATAGTGACTCAATAGAGAGAGAAAGATCAAGCACATGTGAAGACTCTAGAGAGAGAGCGAGAGGCGCTAGTGCACTCTCTTATGTAGGTCACATCTCATCACAAGAGTGAATATAAGTGAGTGATTGAACATATATGAATAAAAAGACTCTCTCCTTCCTCAATTTATATGAGAGGTAAGGCATGGGCATTACAAATCTCCCGCATACTAAACTATATAATGCACCTCACTTCTCTTTGTGAAAAGACAAAAACTCAACCTTTATTTGGAATGTTTGACATAAGTAAGAATCTATGCTACAAATATATGTCTTTGTCTACTAGTATAATTCTAAATGTTTGTTAGGGTTGCACTAGAAGACATTAGACACAACATGGGGTCCGTTGCACATTCAAAAATGCACAATCTATGGAAATAGTGACCTTCTAAAACTAGTGGCTTAAGACGACAATGCAGAGCAGTCATGAAATATGGATGCATTTTCACTCACAAAATGAACCATTCCTTTAATTTACAATCTTTCGAAAATCAATAATTATCCGATGGAAGAGAAAATATTATAATGTAAAATGCACAAAGAGAAGAGAAACATCTTATAACGGCCAACAGAACGTGCATACATTTGGTGTATTTGATTCTACTATTTTCATGTTCTCCACTTCACTGTTTTCCAATATATTGTGTTTATCCGAGTAAAAGAGGACTAACCATTGTGCATAGTATTTCTTCAAAAGCATCATCGGAGAATCTACTGTGGTATTTCTTGTTAACCAAATTTCGCAAACAGCTGCAATAAAATATCCAATGGCTATCCTCTGCAAGAAAACAAAAATTCTAATGAACTTAGATGCGAATAATGAGTAGATTAAAAAACGGAGAATAACAAGGAATTGATAGAATATGAGATATAACTAATTCAAGTACGTGCAATTGGTCAACAACACAATGAAAGCATCGTTCTCAATCATCTAGCACAAATATATAATTGGCAGTCCATGGGATGTGTTAGCATTCAGATCATATTTCCTTAAAATCCAATCATACTACCAATGTTATTTTCTTTGTGGGTACAATACAAGATGGATTGGTTCGTTGGTCCATCAATGTCGCATAGACAGTTCGAGAGTGCCCTTCAAACGTGGAACATCGTCACATATTTTTGCTATTCTAGGGTTGTTGATAGGATAGGTGCCTTTCAAACGTGGAACATGGTCACATATTTTTGCTATTCTAGGGTTGTTGATAGGATAGGTACTTCAGCAGGATATATATATGTGTGTTGCTGTTGATAGGATAGGTACTTCAGCGGGATATATATATATATATATATATATGTGGGGACAATATTTCCCTCATACTTGCAATTTCAGTGAAGTATTCAATGCATTTATGGGAGGTCGAAGATTCCCAAGGGAGTCAGTTTCATGGTCGAGAGTTTGTTTCTTCCATCGTCATTGTATAACTCCCTTCTAATTATAAAAATTATATTAAGCTAAAGAAATATTGTTAATTAATTAAATCTTCACATAGTTGTCTGCCAGATGTCCATAATTTAGCTTTGACCAAATCATTTGGTGGCTCCAGTCACAAAATTTAATGATTGTTGTAGTAGCTCTTGTTGAGCCAAGAGGTTTGTTCTACAACCCAGTGTGACGTGTAACTTTGTCTGCCCTTTATCAAAGTTAAAATATTGTTCAGGTAGGCCAAAATAAAAATTTTAAAAATCTAAAAAAATAAAAACTATACAAAACATTTAAATAATATTTGCTCCCAAAAAAATTACACGTGAAGAAACTGGATCCCTCCCAGCTCATGTTAGATCCATATTTAAGATGGATCTATGCTGATAATATTTAAACACATGTATTTCATCCATGACTAATTAGTCATTTCAAATTGTCACTGACAAAACTATCTTCTTTGTGAAGTACCATCCTTCCATTTGTAATGACAGCATTATCTCCTGACCCAAGTCCAAAAACTCTGATGATAAAGAGCTGGAAACCCTTTGCAAATAATTCTTGAAAGGGTCCCAAGAGATTTCTGACAGTGCATACCTGGAGCAATCAGACATCAAATCGCTTGCCTCAGCCAGCTGACCAACTTCTTCAATAAAAAAATTGACTTTAGTATTACTTGTAAGTTTTTTTGTCAACTATATAAATTTTGTGCCTCGTACCAAGTGATTAACTGGTTTAGAAACTTTAAAGCCTTAACACGGTTCCTGAAAGAGATGGAGTAAAATCAATAACTCTAACAAGAAGCAAGAAAGGAGATCACTGAGAGAATGAAACTGGATTATCGACGTTATATAGTATTCCAATAGGTGCCCTTTTAGTTGTATCCAACAGATAGCGAAGTCCATGACGAAGAAATTTCAACCTTCTCTATCCTATCAACTTGACTACCTGCAAACTTTATTCTGTAGTATTTGACCTCCTCATCTTTCTATAGCAAAAGGCAAACTCAGTCACTAATTAAAATTGACTATTCCACTTAAAACCGCCTTTTAATTCAAAATTTTATCCATTTGATTGGATTTCCAGTGGATGAGCATATTGAAGAATCTCAAATTATACAATAATACCACTTCTGAAAATAATAGTTCTGGCTTGCCAATCTTGTGACCGGCAGGTAAAATGTTCCAAGGCTTCCTGGCCCGTTCAACATCACCTTTTACATAAAAAAAAAAAAAAACAATGTTTCACATGGAAAATTGAGCTGTCCCAGAGCCTTGTGAGAAAAAGAAAGCATTAAAGGTTCCAACAAACTGCCAAGAGATGTACAAGGCCGGTTGACTTTTTCACTACAATGGCACATGCAGCTGGGTCTTCCTTGTAAAGCTTCCAAAATTGACTATCTTGTAAGTAACCATTCCCTTTACTGGATATGCTTATTGAGGTTGTCAAGTCTCATTAAGTCTTCTTGTAAAGCTTCCAAAATTGACTATCTTGTAAGTAACCATTCCCTTTACTGGATAGGCTTATTGAGGTTGTTGAGTCTCATTAAAAAAGATAGGCTTATTGAGGTTGTTGAGTCTCATTAAAAAATCATTCGTCTAATTTTATAGTATAAAATTATATATTTTAGTTTCAGAAGCCTAAATTTTATACCTAACCAAAATTTTGTTTTAGATATTACATATATAATAAAATTAACCAAAATTTTTAACCATTAAAACAAATATCCATCTTTAAAATTTTCTTTACTCAGCACCAAGGGTATTGGGACAATAGACTCATAACCTTCACCTGGCAGAAAACTCAAAGAACGATCAACAAACAAAGTTGCCCAAATTCTTTAGCAATTCATCATTTTACTTTTAGCAATTCATCGTTTTACTTTACTTGCAGATCTGCACATGTGAAGAGTGTGTCTGACACCTTAAGTATATTTGTCAGCAAATAATACAGTCAGACCTCCACAGAGATATTTGTGTTTTTAGCGTCATTGCCAAACATACCCATCTCTTTGCTTTTACAAAATTTACCTGCTTCATAATTTAAGTATCGTACTATTCAGTAACACTGATTGTCTTCATCAAGGTCCAATTTTCATCTGTTCCAAGGAGTGTATAAGGAAACGTGACACCGTATGGAATGGGACATTATATTTAACTTTGGGAGCTCTGAGAATAAAATATCCTATTCAGCTTCAGCCTTTTCCTGTCTAACCTCCGTATCATCGGCATACCCACATCTTCAAAATTGCCGCAACAAGGAACGACTCTTCTGCCATGCATTCCAGGAAAGGCCCATCGAGGTGCATCGAATGGTTCCTCACAAACATGTTCCTGCAGATTGCGAATCGTCGAATAATGATAAAGTGCAAGATTTGAAACCCACCGAACTCGAACTGCAGAGAGCTGTTCTTCACGCTCTTAGGTTTTTAATAAACAGTAAAAATAGTCCGCGTTGAAATAGCATGCAATGCAGTCACGATGATACCAAGATGCATGCCATGTTAGTCTGCTGACGCATAGCAGGTCTAACTCCCGTATCTCTCCGCCACCTTCGCATATTACAAGAAGAGTATTGAAATCTCGACCGATCTAGAATGAGCACGGAAAGATGTCGATGTTCCTCTATCTCTAACAGTTTGACGGAGGGGTCTCTTTTAATATTGGGCCATAAGATGCTTGACATTTAAGCCATATAATTTTTAACATTAGTCATTGTATATTTTAAAGTTTTATAAGGTTAATATTCTATTGTTTCTCTAGTAACATTATAAATGGTTTCCTATTATATATTTAGGTAATGTAAATATTGGGTAATGAAAACGGTTAAAGGATAATAGTTTGAAGGGTAGTTACTCTGTTTAATCTCTCATTCATTATGTTAATATGTTAGTTTGTGTGGCAAAAATTTGAATATGATGAATAATATCTTTATATTGAAGTGAATGATAGTAAGCATTGTGGTTGTGATTTGATCCTATAAACCCGAAGGAACAAGAAAAAACAGAATAAAAAACAGAAAAAATAGAATATCTTGGTATTAAGGTGAATAGTTACATAATTATCCCTATAGTGTGAATATTATAAATGAATATAATACTTATAATATTATAAATTAATGTGGAAGTATTAATTATAATATATAATAATATATCATATATATTTTAGTGTATTAATAGCTTTATTAATTTTATATATAGATATATTATTATAATAAGTTATTAAAATAAGTAATTCAAGTTTAATTAAGATTTGAGCTAGTAATAATAACATTATGTTAAGTGTTTTCAAAAGGATTAAGAGTATAAATTTAATAGTGGGATAGGTAATGATTATAAGATTAATGGAAGAAGGGAAGGTCAAACTAGTAATAATAGGGTTTAAGTGTTAAAAAGAGGTTAGTGACTACGAGGAAAACGTCAAGGAAAAAAACTAGGACGGTGAAAGCCAGCTACAACATCGTCTTAATAGTTTCTCTTTGAGTTGTACCTTAAGGATTACAAATTTTATTATTAAGTACAATTTGGGGAGGAACAAACCCTACTTGCAAAGTCAACTTGTTATTTCTAAGTGTCTTTCCTTCCTACAACTAACTTATCCCTCGTTCAATTTTTTATTCTCACGTGTTCCCATGATTTAAGACTTAATTTTAGGGGATTTTCTCCCTAAGAAATTTGTGGGGCTTATTACTACCCAATTTAGTGATCTTGACAAGATCCCTTTGCTGGAAAATCAAAGATATTATATTAGGGTTTGATTCTCCTTTTTGATAATTACTTGTGAATATGTTGACTTCTTTTACATCTTTATTATCTTATCTTTCATCAAGCAATTACCATATTATGTGTGTATGAAGATCACAAAACAATAGACACAAGATATAGGCACATGTCAGGGCAAAACCCCCCTCGATGGGAAAACCCAGTCAAGATAATTCTTCCTTTCAATAGTATTCTTTGAGACTCAATATCCTAGACCAAGACTCAATATCCTAGACCAAGACCAGACTTTCCCTCCACACCATGTCAGCCTCCTAGATCTTCGACCCCTTCCAGCAACTTCGACTAGGTAGCAGCTTCTGGCAACAGCGAAATATTAGGAGACTTCGATCTCCCAGCCCAGACCACGAAACAAAGAGAGAGAGGCACCAAAATATCGATTTTCTTCCTCTCTATAGACTTCCCCAAACTCGCACTTCTTTTGATCTCCTGGCAACAGACTTCGCACTTCTCCAGCTCTTCTTGAGATATCAAACTTACTTGAGAGTGAATGTTGCAAATGACTTCGACCTCCTTGTATATATAGATTTATTGTGGGTCGAATGAGGGTCTTTAGGCCGACTTGATCTCTCTTAGGCCGACATGATGTAGAGGGTACATAATTCATATTTGACTTGATACAAAACCTTTTTAGATGATTCAAAAGCCCAAGAAGGGCATCTTTGAATGTACAATGATTCTATAAACTCAATATTAATCCTAGGAGTCCACAATGGGGACTTTGACTAATATCATGATGACCCAAGCATGAAACCCATGCTTTAATAAGTCATTGTTACAATAATAAAAATTATTTTCTTTATTCTTTTGACAAGTACATTACATAATGACTCAAGTACATTATTGAAGACCGAACATAGTTACATTTTCTAACACTCCCTCTTAACTAGGGAGGTATTCATAATGTACACATACAATGGAAGATCTCAAACTATATGAAACATGAAGAACTTTTAGGCACCGCAATGCCATGGACTAGATTCCTGACCAGGGCAATCTATCCAATCAGTCACTCAACAGTTTAGGCACCACAATGTCATGGAATAGATTCATGACTAGGAAAATCTATCCAAGTGGGAATAAGGTGGACTCAAGTTTTCATCCCCTCTAGGTACCATCAGGCTTACTTGCTAACCACCAACCCAAACATATAGGTGTGTATCCAAAATAAAGCTCAATAATCAACGCCATCTTTTCAATTTCGAGATCCATACATCAACACATAATGCTAGCCTGATGTCTCCCCAAGCAATGCTTCACTCGTAAAGCCTCAACAAATCTCTTCCATTTCCTATCATCAATACAATCACCAATATCTACCAAACCCAACAGGTTCCTTAGATATTCGAACTTCTTATTGGGAAGAGCCTTTGTCAGTGTGTCTGCTACCTGTTCATATGCCGGGACATACTCTAACTTCATGATCCCATCCTGCACGAAGTTCCTAATAAAGTGGAACTTATTATTGATATGTTTCGTCCTCGAATGAAACACGGGATCTCCAAACGTCTTTATACAACTCTAATTGTCACAATTAATCACAGTAGGACCCAGAGACTTCTCGAACAAATATGTTAGAAGCTTCCTTAACCAAACAACCTCTTTTCCTACTTCACATGCAACCACATATTCTGCCTTGGCACTACTCAATGCAATGAGATCTTGCTTCCTACTCATCCATGAGATCATAGCAGCTCCTAGACTAAAGCATCCTCCAGTAGTGCTCCTTCTATCGGTCTCACTGCCACCCCAATCAGAGTCTAAGAAACCAATTAGCTTGACTTCCTTACTATCATACTTTAGGCAATGATCTATAGTGCCACGAAGATACCTCAATATATGTTTGGCAGCTATCCAGTGATCATGATGAGGCTCCAACTGAAACTGACTAAGAATTTTCACTACAAAACATATATATGGCCTAGTATTCACCAGATACATCAGGGAACCCACCAGCTTACAATATGGTGTAGGATCCACAAGACTAGAGTTAGAGCTCCTCAACTTCTTGAGGTTGATGATCATAAGAGCAGTCATCGTCTTGGAATCCATCATCCCAAATTTCTGCAATAACTTGATGATGTACTTTCCTTGCCCCAAATATATCTCCCCAAGTCTCCGCCATACTTCTATACCTAGGTAATTGTGCATAAGTCCTAGATGTTTCATTTCAAATTCAGCTGCCAACATCTTCTTTCATTCTTGAATTCTTCGCTCTACACTTGTGATGAATAGATCATCCACATACGGTATAATAATGACAGGATCATTATTCACGACCTTGATGTAGAGATTTGGATCAACAAAACTCTTCACGAACCCAATTCTAAGTAGATATGCATCCACTCTTACATACCATGCCCTTGGTGCTTGCTTCAAACCATATAGGGCCTTCTTAAGTCTGCAAACGTGAGAGTCCCTACTATTCACTCCAAATCCCTCGGGTTGTTCAATGTACACTTCCTCATCAATGGTCCCATTTAGAAATGTGGTCTTAACATCCATTTGATGGATATTCCAACCCATTGCAGCAACTAATGAAACCAACGATCTCATGGAAGGGTACCTTGTTGTAGGTGCAAAGGTTTCTTCATAGTCAATTCCTTCCTTTTGAGAGAAACCCCTTGCAACGAACCTTTCTTTGTACTTGTTTATACTTCCATCAACAACATGTTTGATCTTATAAATCCACTTCGATGTGACAACCGATTTGTCACTAGGTCTAAGAACGATCTCCCAAACCCCATTCTTCATGATGGATTGATATTCTTCTTGCATAGCTTTCTTCGAAACCTCTTCATGCTCAACTTCCTTGAATGTAGATGGTTCAGCTTCAATTAAATTTGTCATACATGTAGCATAGCCAGAATATCTCTTTGGTTTCTTACTTTCCCTAGAGGAACCTTTCACAGCTTCATGTCCTTCAGCATCTTCTAATGTAGATTTTAACCAATTTGGCCTCTTCCTTGTGGTTGGGACAACCACCGATTGAATAGCCTCACTTGGTCCTTCTTCTTTAACATTTGTAGTAGAGTTCTCATGATGAACTTCTTTTTCTTCAAATACGTGAACTTCTACATCATCGGAATCAATAGGAATATCCTTTGATTTCTTGTAAGCTTGATTTTCATCGAATATGACATCCCTACTTACTTCAATGTGTCTTCCTTCCTTTATGTAAATTCTATATGCTTTTGAGGAAAGACTATAACCAACTAATATTCCCTTGTTAATAGTCGAGTCCAACTTCATTCACTTGTCTTTTAGAACATGGATATATGTTGGACTTCCAAATATTTAGAGATGATCCACACTCATCTTATTCGCTATGAGTACTTCTTCGGGTGTAGTATTATCAAGACTCTTATGAGGACTTCTATTTTGAATATATACAACAGTCATCGCTGCTTCACCCCATAAGAACTTCGGTAGATCTTGATCAAGGAGCATAGTTCAAATGCCTTCTTCAATTGACCTATTCTTCCTTTCGGCCAATCCATTTTGTTCGAGATAGTAGGGACCAATGAGCTCCCTCTTAATACCTGCATCTTTACAATATGCAATCAACTCTTTAGAAGTGTATTCAACACCATTGTCAGATCTCAGAGTCTCTATCTTTCTTTTGATTAGGGTTTCCATTTCAACCCTAAACTCCTTGAACTTATCAAATACCTCATCTTTAGTTTTGAGTAGGTAGATCCATGTCTTCCTACAATGGTCATAAATGAATGTCACGTAGTAAAGATGACCTCCAAGTTATTTGTCATACATGGGCCCACAGACATCGGAATGGATTAGGTCTAATATTTCTTTAGACCTAGTTTCACTATTATGAAATGGCTTTCTAGTATGCTTCCCCAAAGAGCATCCCTTGCACACACCTTCACGATCTAACTTCATATTAGGAATACCATGAACCAGTTGACTAAGAGTAGGAATGACCTTGTAATGGAGGTGACCATACATCCTATGCCATAGCTCAATGGGACTTATTTCCATATGAACCAAAGCTTGAGGAGATGGTGTAATGACCCGGTAAACACTTCCTTCACGAACTCCAATAACCCTAACTTTATCAATGCTAGAGTATTTTCCCCAAACCAATACTTTTCCATCAACAAAAGCAATTTTTTTCCCCGTTATCTTCTACACAAGAAATAGAAATCAAATACTTTTTCAAACCTGGAACATAGAGAATGTTGTTGAGATGTAGCTTTGATCCATTATCCAGCTTCAATGATGTTGATCCCAGGCCTCTAACAACATAGATTTTGTTGTCACACGGTTCAATTGCATGAGAGGATGGCTCTTTTGATAGTGTATGAATTTGCTTGCTTTCACTTGTCATGTGTCTCGATGCTCCACTATCAATGATCCATACATTGTCATCAATAAGAGAACCTCTAAGGGCAGCCAAGAATCCTTGACTCTTAACCTTGTTGAACAAGTAATAGATGACCTTCTTCATCCAGCTTCCAACAGTGTTGTAACCCAATCTTATATAGTTCACCATAGAGGAAGAATCCATGCCAACAAAGTGATCTTTGACTTCTTTTGACCTTAGCTCTGAAACCATGTTGGAAAATCAAATATGTTATATTAGGGTTTGATTCTCCTTTCTTGATAATTAGTTGTGACTATGTTGGCTTCTTTTATTTCTTTATTATCTTATCTTTCATCAAGAAACCACCATATTATCTGTGTATGAAGATGACAAAACAAGAGACACAAGATATAGGCACATGCCAGGGAAAAAACCCCCTTGAGGGGAAAACTCAGTCAAGACAATTCTTCCTTTCAATAATATTCTTTAAGACTCAATATCCTAGACCAAGACCAGACTTTCCCTCCACACCATGTAAGCCTCCCAGATCTTCGACCCCTTCCAACAACTTCGACTAGGCAGCATCTTTCGGCAACAGGGAAATATTAGGAGACTTCGATCTCCCAGCCTAGACCACGAAACAGAGAGAGAGGCACCAAAATCTCGATTTTCTTCCTCTCTATAGACTTCCCCAAACTCGCACTTCTTTCGACCTCCCGACAACAGACTTCGCACTTCTCCATCTCTTCTTGAGATATCGAACTTGCTTGAGAGTGAATGCTTCAAATGAATTCGACCTCCTTGTATATATAGGCTTCTTGTGGGTCGAATGAGGGTCCTTAGGCCGACTTGATCTCTCTTAGGCCAACATGATGTGGAGGGTACATAATTCATATTTGACTTGACACAAAATCTTTTTACATTATTCAAAAGCCTAAGAAGGGTCTCTTTGAATGTACAATGACTCTATAAACTCAATATTAATCATAGGAGTCCACAATGGGGACTTTGACTGATATAATGATAACCTAAGTAACCTGACACATGGATTCAGGATTCGTCGTATACAGGGATTCCAGTGTCAGATTCGAACACATTGACCCCCCGGAACAGGACACATTCGGATATATATATATATATATATATATATATATATATATATATATATATATATATTAAAAATTAGATATTTCTGACACAAATTCTCATTAATGATACAAATTCATTGATTACAAAGTAAGTTAGTAACATTATAGCATGCATAGTACATAAAAAATTCAAATACATGTCACATAAATGATAAATCAATGAATCATAAATTCTAAATTCATAAATGATAAATCATAATACATATTCAATTCATCAATTATCCAATAGGAGAAAGACAAGATAGTAAGATAAAGACATTGGCAGCTGTAGTTTTCTCATTAAGTCATCAAAATCAAAATATGTTATATAGGTAGTGCAATGCCAATGGCAAATAGAAATAGAAAATACAAAAAAACTACAAGTATACAAGCCTCAAGGCAGTAGGTAGCCCATGACTCATGAGTCACCAATCCTCATAGTCATCATCAAAATCAACATCACTGTCCTCACCATCATGGTCACCACTGCTCTCCTCTGCATCCTCCTCCTCCCCTGTATCCAAAGTCGTCTCTGCATCTGCTGGTGTGGAGGATGAACCCTCTACAGTATCACCATCATCAAATCTAACAAGCTCTAGCACTGGATCATTAAGATCCATGTTGACCAATGCCAACTCAACATTGTTGTCTAGACCCATATCATTAGGAAATACGTCTCACATCTTTGTCTTTCCCTTCAACCACTCTTCCCTTTGCCTGTAAATAAGACGAAGGTTGGTGTGCACATACACCATTGTCTTTGCCCTAAACTGCTCAAGCCTGCTCTTCTTAACACTATACAAATTCCCATATGTGCTCCAATTCCTCTCGCAACAAGAGGATGAAGTCACCTGAGAGAGGATCCTCATGGCTAACTGTTGTAGAGGAGGGCTTGTTGCCCCAAAATTTTCCCACCAAGGATAGGGCTTCTTAGCCCCCCTGTCTCTAATCACATCATATTCTGCAAATCGACCAGTGTCAGTGGAAAGCTCTACAAAGGCATCCTCCACCTCATCAAGCAATGCTCTATCCTGAAAAACCCACCTGAATGCATCTTTTCTTCCCTATGAGATTTCACCATCCATGTGAGGAGGGAATCTGCGGGGAGGTCCACCATTCAGCCAGTCATGGTTGTAGTATTTTGGGTTCAATGAGTAAGCCAAATAATGTAAAGGTGTGCAATTCTTGTCCCATCTCCTGACAAGAATATCCTGTATAGTACCATAGAAGGCCTCTGGTGATGTCTCATACTTGGGGCACTCACTCTATAGAATAATGCTCCTCGCAGACTCAATCATGGAATCCCATCCCTCATAAACCTCTCCAAGGATGGGTTTGTCTGTATTTACAAATCGAAGCATAGAAATGATAGGGTCCATGATATGAATAATTAGATCTACCCTCTCCCACAAAGCACATCTAGCACTGTGTCCTTCACACTTTCAGAGGTTACTTGATCTGTCTTTCTCCAAAAATACCAAAACTCTTAAATAACCATGGCCCCAAGAGCGGTCTTGACCTCCCTCAACCTCTTCAACATGATGAATGAAGAGGCAAACCATGTATCCGCAGTCTTCAACAATGATAGATTGTTGTACTCATTGTAGATAGTGAGGGAATTTGTATGATTTTGTACAAAGTTACGATATGTCGTGCATCCTCAATAATGTTACCAATCCAAAGCACATCAGAAGCAATGGATTTCAATGCTAAATTCAATGAATGGACAATGCAAGGTGTCCAAAACACTTGTGGATATTTAACTTCCACAATCATGCCAACAGTCTTGCAAACAAGTGCATTATCTGTAATGATTTGCACACAAGAATCAACACCTACATCTTCAATAACTTTAATAGACAACTCACCCATATATTGTGCATCCTTGTATTCTCAAGTGTATCCACTGCTTTCAAGAACACTGGAACATTCAAGGAAGACACCATGAAGTTGATGAGTGGGTATCGTGCTAGACTTGTCCATCCATCAGAAACAATGCTAACCCCAAATATTGGCCATGATGCTTTAATAGGCTCAAGCATTTTTTACACCTCTTTTTTTTCCTTCGTCAACAATGTGGTTCTAAGCTTCTCTGAACCAGGAGGCACACTCTGTTGTGAAACCAACTCACAAGAAGATAGAAAATATAGATCAACGCCTTAGAAATAAGTCTCTTCGAGGGGGCAACCACCTTTACATTACACAAATGAACAATTATTGTATGATACAAATGAGAAGAACTCCTTTCTATATATAGGAGTTTAAGGGGTCATAATATAATCAGAGCCGACATAACAATAATAATGTAAAGTCACAATAATAACAATATGGGGACTACATGGGCACAACAATATAATAAGGGGGTTGTACTAATAAAAATAGGGGGTTACACTAGTAGTATAGGGACCTAACATGCCCCTCTCCTTCAAAAAGTGTTGTCCTCAATGCTTGAGTAGTTCTTGATGCTTCTGTATAAAATTCTTGTCCTCCCATGTGGAATCTTCAGTGGGTAAGTTCTTCCCCTAATGAAATACTCTGAAATTGATCGATTTCATAGCTGTCGAGTTCTTGTTTCTGTGACTACTCCAAGTTCCAATATGATTTTTCCTTCCTTGTCAAGTTCTGGAAATATTGTTTGAACTGGGATCTTCTGCAACTTTTGAATGAGTGGCCACACTTCTTCGTCCTTCTTCCATTCATCCCTTGCTTTTATTATCCAATCTAATTGGATAATAAAAATAGCACAAAACAATGTTTCCACATCCTCATCCTTTCTCGAGAGTGCATCTGCAACAACATTTTGCTTCCTTTTTTGTAGATGATTTCAAAGTCATAACCTAAAATATTTGTGACCCATTTTTTCTGTTCTTCTAAAGATAATCTTTGTTCTAAAAAGTATTTCAGACTATCATGATTCATTTTTACCTTGAAGTGTCTTCCCATTGGGTAAGGTCGCCATTTCTTAAGTGCATGTAGTATTGCCAACATTTCCTTCTCATAAATAGATTGCTTGAAATGTAGCCATAAAAATACCCAATCGCCTACATCAAACTTCTTGCACTGCGATGTTGATCTGCCTTTTGTTTCATTTGATTCTGCACCAAAGTGGTGTTATCCTTTAAAAGTTGGAGAACTTGGTGTTGATGCTCAATTTGATTTTTCATTGCTTGAACCTTTTTCTTCTTGATATGTCCTTCTATATTGAGAGTTTGAGGAGTGGTAATTTCTTCCAATGCATCACAAGATATGGTCGGATTCATTTCTTGATGCTCGATGTGATATTTCACTTCTTGAACATTTTTCTTCTTGATATGTCCTTCTATCTTGATAGTTTGAGAAGTGGTAATTCCAGCCAATGCATTACAAGATATGGTCGGATTTATTTCTTGTTTCTCGATGTGATCTTTCACTTCTTGAACCTTTTTCTTCTTGATATGTCCTTCTATCTTGAGAGTTTGAGGAGTGGTAATTCTTGCCAATGCTTTACAAGATACAGTCAGATTCTTTTCTTCTTTCTCTGGGGTTGGTTCCTGTTGTATATCCTATTTTTTTGATGTTTCTTGATGTTTTTCTTCCTCCTCTTCATAATATATGTAAAATAATTTCTTCTCAGCACATTTATGACCTTTAGTGTATTTGTTATCACAATTGTAACAAAGCCCTTTTACTTTTTTCTCTTCCAATTGTTGTGGTGTCAACCTTGTAGGTTGTGGAAGGCTAGGAGAAACAACACTTCCATCTTTATAGTTGAGGGGTATACTTCATTGTTGCCATAATTTTGCTTTCCACTTTTCTTGCCAACCTGAATGCCCTCTCCAATGAATCAAGTTCCTAAAGACAAACCTCATGTTGAATGTTATCCTTTAAAGTCTCTATGGGGACATCAATCCTCTGCTTCTTTGGAATATCATTTTCCTTTATATTCAATTTTTGAAAGTCCTCAATGTGCTCTTCCATTGAACACTTTTGTTTGAGATTTATTAATTGGCTAAACAAGGTGTTTCTCTTTGTATCCTCATAATGTGTTATCATTTCCTCCGTGAAAATTGACCACGTAACAAGTGGTTTACGAGAACAAAGCCCTTTATACCATAAAAATTGATCCAGTTCTAAATATGAAGATGCAATACATACCTTTTGTAATAGTTGCACCTCATGTAGATCAAAATATTGCTCCATCTGTAGTATCCAATTTACTAGATCCTTGCCATCAAACTTCCTCATATCGCCTTTCTTGATTTTAGGAGCTCGATCTTGAAACAAATGTAACTTTGTAATTTCAGATCTCTAAGTTTTGAAATTGCGTCCTGCAGTAACCCTTTGAATCTTCTTTCTAACCCCTCACGTCTGATCATAATTGGATTCCCGAAGAAAAAGTTATGTCCAATCTCCCGCGATGACCTAATTATAGACTAGTTCAGTAGAGCGAATTTGTACGATGTGCCACTTGTCACTGTTTTGACCTTAGGTTCTAAAACTAATACCCAACAAAATACAGTCCATATTATTTCTGTCACTTTCTATGAACTTTGAATCAGATGCTCCGAGTGAGAGTTATGACGATTTTCCCCAGGTCACATGTTTGGGATGTAATTCAGGAGCCTCTAGAAACCCTAAATGTATTGAACTGTATCTCTGAAAATATAGCGAAACAAGATCTGAAATTTGGGGCTGCACTGCAGCATGACTGCGGCTCAAATAGGTTTTAATTTCAGAGTCTGAACCTTCATAGAAAACAAATTATAGCGAAAATTCCACCATGGCCTATTTGAGATTGAATTTTGGAGTTTGCAAAAACCCTAACTTCCTCAGATCATATCTCCGAAAATATAGCGAGACAAAATCTGAAATTTGGACTCGAGGTTCAAAACGATTTCGGCTTAAATGGGTTTTTGTTTTAGCTTCTGAAACTGCGTAACGAAAACGTTATAGCCAAAATGACACAATGACCTGTTTGGAGCAACGAAACCCTAGAATCCAAAGCTCCAATACCAAATGTTATGAAACCAGCGCACAAAAAGATAGAAAATATAGAACAATGCCTTAGAAATAAGCCTCTTCGAGGGGGCAACCTCCTTTACATTACACAAATGAACAATTATTGGATGATACAAATAAGAAGACCTCCTTTCTATATTAGGAGTCTAAGGGGTCATAATATAATCAGAGCCGACATAACAATAATAATGTAAGGGCACAATAATAACAATAGTGGGCTTCTATGGGGCACAATAATAACAATATGGGGACTACATGGGCACAACGATATAATAAGAGGGTTGTACTAATAACAATAGGGGGTTACACTAGTAGTATAGAGACCTAACACATACAATGATGGAGACCCGTGCTAGGCACATCTCAATAAATAGAGGTGAGCATGCAACTTTAAAGGATATGAAGTTTTGATAGAAAAAAAGGTAATGGTGAGATCAATCTCTTCCCGTTTCTCTTTTTGAAAAATCTTGTCCATTGGACCAAGTGAAATTACCTTTCTTTTTGCTGCTTGTCCCCCAATAGAACTCTCAAATGGAAATTTGTTGTTGTCTTTCCTCAAAAATGAAAGGGGGTTATCATTCTTGGTTTTTTTTATTTTGCAGACACACTTGTCATACCAGCAGTGAACTCTTTTTCCATTTCTTTCCTCTTTGGTAAAGGAACTTGTGTACAAGTTCCAACTCCACAACCTAGTAAAGCCAACAAATAGTCTTTCACACGAAAATATGTGCTTGTGAAAGTATTGTGGCAAAAGTTGCATCTCCAATTCACATTGCCTCCTCCCTTCCCCTTGCTACTTAGCCCATCCTCTCTTGTGACATATTTCAACAAGGGATATTTTTCAATGTTGCCTTTAGGAGGAAGGCTTCCCTCAACATTACTTACAGTACACTCTAATGAAATTGGGGGAGGAGGGGCATCTCCAATTGGGACATTCTTCCCCTTCCTTTGCCCCCTACCTGCTGCCCTTGATTGAGCCATGAATACTGTAAAAAAAAAAACAAAACATGCGCAAATTTGTAAAAGAAATGCATATACAAATTGCTGTAATACAAATGCAAAAAAATAGAGAGGAAATGCACTTACCTGTTGCTTAAATCTCCTTGAAAATACTTCAAACCCTTGTCTCCTTGCTCCAAACTCCTAACAACAAACCCATAGCTCACCTATTGCAAAAGAAATGACACAAAATGATAAAAATTAGAGGCATTTCCACCCTTTTATGGCCACACGAGTCCTAGTTTGTTGGATTTGTGTCTGGATTTCATGACAAGTTGTGTCCGAACGGGACACAATCCAGATTCGATTGTGTCCCATTCGGACACGACGTGTCACGAAATCCGGACACGAATTAGGTCGAATCGAATCTGATTCGACAGATTTGGACATGTGGCCCTCAAACAACGAATCCGGTTTCAGAGATGATGACCCAGGCATGAAACCCATGCTTTAATAAGTCATTGTTACAATAATAAAAATTATTTTCTTTATTCTTTTGACAAGTACATTACATAATGACTCAAGTACATTATTGAAGACCTAACATAGTTACATTTTCTAACACCCTCGAGGCACTAAAATGGTACCACAAAGAATAAGTGCCCATTATCACCTTAACACAAATCCTTACTCTTAGGCCAATTCCTACTAAAGTGAAGGAAGACTTCCCTAATTCGAACATACACAACTTCACCCAAAATCAATAGAAGAGTGCGTAAATGTTATATACGATAAGCATAGGATTTAATCAATTATTTTACAATTGTGGAGTATGAAATAGAATTGCAATAGAACAAATAACAACCAAAAATCCACTTGACCTCAAAATATTTGACTCTTAGGATAATATAGGGTGAGCGATAAATGCCCTTACTAGATGAAAGATGATTTCCTTGATCTTAGCTCTTTATAGGTGGATATAAAAAGAAAACTATTTCATTGTCCTACGCTTTTCAGAGTCACAAAAATAGGAAAATGCAAAAAAACAGCAAGACAAAGTGCCCTTTGAGGCAACCCATGTGTGTGGAAATACACTAGATCGACATATCTATGGGTGGGGAAGCTTGGGCAGCAAGTTACCAAAAATAGAAATCGAAACTAGGAAACACTTTTGATGATATGTAGTTATTTGTTGTAGCAAATGATTTTTGGAGTCTAGAGACCATTAAGGGTCTCAATGTCTGTATTTTCTTTTGGATATGTATCACAATTCACACTCAAATGTCTTTCTACGTTCAACTTTAGTATTTGCAAGTATGATCAAAGTTTGCAAATTTGGTGTCTCATGGTTTAGATTTACATAAATGTGTGTGTGTGTGTGTATTTATGTGTGTAAAATTAATTTTTCATATTTTATGTAATTTTTAACAGACCAATGCTAAATCAATTAAAAAATTGGTGTAGATTTTCATTCCAATTCTAACAACTTTGCTTATGATGATGAATCATGAGATGGATTTATTATTCCCTATTCATGTGAACTTCTATCATTTGTAACGAGAAAGGTTCGTATATGTAGCAAAATATTCAAAATATCTGGAACATAAAAGTATCCATAATAGGACAACTAATATTTTAATATAAGAATTGTTGAATGTACAAAAGATATGAGATGTGTTATTGGTTATAAATGAGGGCTCACTTATATACCTAGGAAGGAGCCCCTTCATGAATGGTCGTGACATTTAACACATGACTTTTCAGTGTACTAATTATTATTTAATTAATCATTATTATGATTATTACAATTATTTATATTATATTCATAATGTTTCCTTTGTCTTCGGAAAATCTTTGTCCTCAAAGCTTATTGTTGACAGGCATGTTATCTATTTCTTTGATTTGTAATCTATTCACATATTTCGAAATTCTTCGAGTTGTCATCTTCAATGATATAAGATTATAGGATCCTCTGAGTGATAAACTAAATTATCGAACTGGGAAGGGATCTGACCATCCTAATCAATCATTTGTGGAACTTTGCAATGATTTAATAGTTGGGAGAAATTTTTATCATAAGACTAGATTGTGCAGACATCAATATTCTTTGGAATATAAGTCTGTTGTTTTTGCTCTGAGCGATACAGATATGCAGACTGATCGAGATGTCTTCTCTTGTGATTTGAATGTCAATAAGGAGTTCTTGTGATTTGATTTTCCCTTATCATGTATGTGGAAATTTCCTTATTTACTTCAGGTATTGATGTTGTTGAATTGGTTACATAATCTTCACTTGGAATTTTCATCGTTTGAACTACATCTTAATATATTTTTACTTCAACTATTTTGTCATCTTCTAGAATTGTGATATTGACTAGATCAGTATTTGTTCCTTTTTCTTCAATTTTTTGTAAAATTTCATTGAGTTTCTTCTTGAGAGCTTCATTTTCTTGTTCTAATTTATGCTTCGTAGCTTTACACTTTTTCACTTATGCAAGTAGTTTCTAACTATGATCTTTTAAATGAGAAATCTATTAATTTTTATTGGAGATGACTTCTTCAAGCTATCTCTGCTTCTTTGATATTGTTTTTTTAGTCTCTTGAAGCATAAGCTTCGAAATATCTTCAAGTCTTTTGGTTAAAGCATTATTGATTATGACTTCATTGTCATGTCCTGGAATGTTGATCATCTTCTCCTTATAAGTAAACATCAAAATTTGTTTCTCTATGTTTAACATGAACGTATCCAATTCTTTAAACCAAGGTAGATTGATAATTATGTCAATCTCTTTGTTAAACATAGTTACGACATTGAATTGAGACATGCATTCATAATTATCAACTATCACTTGTAAATCATTAATTTTATATGCTTTCTCGCTAAAAATATTTTTTCATTCACAGATATTTGGCTTTGGAAATAATAGTGGATTTTCCAAATTAATATTGATGTAATTTTCCTCTTCACTTGTGTTGATAACGATATTAATCTCTTTCGCTTAAATACTATAATTTAATGTAAATAATTTGTGATCTGTGATTGTAATACTATTATACAAAAATCTCACCTCCTTCGTTTCCATATTATAATCCGTTCTCTTGTTTCCAGTCATCGACTCCATTTTGTATTCACTGATAATTTCATTAAACGATACTTTGACTATGGATTTTATATTCTTCGTATGAGAAACTCATTTCTCCAATAGGGAACTTGATATTTGCTTACTTTACTTTATACTTCAATATTGTAATTTTGTACCTAGTGTTTTTCCTTCGTTTTTCTTTATTATTAATTTATTGAGTTTTAAGAATATAATAATTTATTCTTTTGACTTTTTCCAATAACTTTATAATTTTCTTAGCCCCTTCTAATAACATATATACCCCTATATATGTGTGTGTGTGTGTGTGTGTGAGTTTATTTATATAATTATTAAGTCGATATAAGAATCCTCGGCGTCAATGTTGATAACGAAAAGGTTAAAAAACCATCAATTGTAAACCAACAAGTCTTGGGTCACGATTTTTGGTATTTAGGTCAATCTGTCGCTTTATACTCGGCATGAAAGAAAGTTAAAAACCATTAATTTCTCTCGAATCTCATGAATGTCTACTATTATTCTACTAATCCTCAAAACCAATCTTAATATGAGATCGTTGGTAATGTCACTTTATACTTGGCATGAAAGAAAGTTAAAAACCATTAATTTCTCTTGAATCTCCCGAATGTCTACTATTATCCTAATAATCCTCAAAATCAAACTTAATGTGAGATCATTGGTAGTCTGTAAGCGAATTTTAACTGAGTAATAATAATATTCACAAGTCGAGACAGATTCACTTGAAATCTCAGGTGGCTTTGAACCATCAAAATCGAGTTTTACAGTTGGGTTTTCATTTTTCAGATTTGAATTGGTCAGGGTTTTGAATATTTTCAAACCCTAGATAGTGTCACTAGGGTTTGCTCATGAAGATGGATACTTTGATGTTGATATTGTCAGAATTCAAGAGGAAAAATTGAAAGAAGGAATAAGAGCTCGCGGTGGGGAAAACAATTGTGGTGCGGACAACGACGGGAAAGAAGTTGACTGAGGGTGGGCTTGAGGGCGGCGATGAAGATGACCGTAGTGGATCTTATTATTATTATTATTGTTTGTTTGTTTTGTTTTTTTTAATTCTTTTTTTTAATTTGATATATATATATATATATATATATATATATATATATATATATAATGGTCAAAGCCCTGATGGCGGAATAGAGAACCTCCAAATACTTGTGTGGCTAAAAACTCTGAATCAAACGACAACAAACTTGACGAAGATTGATGGCTAAAAGTCAAATCAAATTGGCTCTATGCAGCAAATGTGTGGGCAAAGGATTGAACAACTCTAATACCAATGTAACGAACAAGGTTCGTATATATAGTGAAATATTCAAAATATCTAGAATACGAAAGTATTCATAATAGGACAAGTAATATTTTAATATAAGGATTGTTTAATGTATAGAAAATAAAAGATGTGTTATTGGTTACGGATGAGGGCTCACTTATATACCTAGGAAGGTGCCCCTTCATGAATAGTCATGTCCTTTAAGACATGACTCTTCAATATACTAATTATTATTTAATTAATTCTCCTCGTGGGACAATACGGTGGTTGTTTCATTGGAATTTTATCACCTCCACCTAGTTTCAAATCGCACGGGGGGGCACTATAGTCCATCATAGTAAGGCTGGAAGAATAGGTGTCTTGTTGGAGTCGAGGATCCTGGATCCAGTTTTTGGTGGTCTCTTGACGTCTCAATCCTATGCTGAACTATGAGTTTCTGGTATATCTGGCTTGGGGGTTGTTGGATATACTCTTGGCATTATAATGGCAGCTAGGAGGTTTGATCCTGGGCCTTGTCTAGATTACTCTAACGAGTTACCGATTCACTATGGTTAAAAGAAAAAAAAATTATTTAAATAATCATTATTATGATTATTACTATTATTTATATTATTTTTATGTAATATATTCATAATAGCATCCTTTTAGGACTTTGGAATCAAGAGAAATGTCATAATTCAATATCAATTAGTGATGTTTTACTTCATGATATTCTATACATCTTATATATTAGTTTTATTTTTATATTTGCATGGAAATGTGTTTGTTTTGTTGTTTCATATGTTTAAAAAAAATGAAGAAAATGAATATTTTGTAATTTTGTTAAGTTTACAAATATTTTCGAAAATTTTCTCTAGTATTTTCAATAAGTTATAGTCCAAGAATTTGGTGATATATTCATTAACACGATAAATGTAACTTTGGTTTTGATCCACTTATGTGTGCATGGATTATAAGATCATTTAGTATAATCTCTCTAGGTGCAACCACACATTAAACCACTACCTCATGGTGACATGATAGCTCCTATAATAATTCTCATGAGAATTGAACCTTTCCCACTGTTGTAAAACTACTCACTCCGCAGTAATAGATCCAATCCCTTTGTTATATATGCTTATTTATATGAAAATAATATACTTTTCATGTTTTATTGAATGTATTTGCACTCTGATCTCACAACTAGCACAACCTTATGCTCATTATACAACAATAGACTAGTCATCACAAATTTAAAACGAATTATCCATGATTACAGACACAATTGTATACTCTTCCTAACCTCTTGAACTTGTACTTATGTCAAGAATGACGACTTCAAAAATTGACATGGTTTGAAATTGAATCCTGAAGAATTGGGGAAGCCAACATGACACATAACAACATTTCAAGAATTTCCAAGGGTAGATGATAATTTTGCTAAAATATTGTGTGTATTAGTTTAAGAATGCTCCACTGTTATTAGTTGAGAATTTTTCCTATAATTTTGACCAAATATATCTTTTGAGAAATTGAATTCTTCACTTTGTATATTTTTTGAAATAACATTAAATTTTATATCACAATGGATTGTCATTAGTAACTTAAGGTTTAGGGACTCACTGAGAAAACAATTTTGGAATCAATATTCAAATTTATTTCTACTACATGTACCCATGCTAACCTTAAAACTATTAGGTAAACTTCACTCAATGAAAGAGTCAAAGTTGCTTTGTTAAACAATGCTAGTTTTAGGCACATGGTTTTGCAAATATTTTTGCTTTCCCATGGTTTCATGTATGTGGATTGCATGTAATTGTAATGAGATAGGGAAGTCAGTAGTGAAGGCTTGGTGTAATGTTCCCTATGGATTAATTGCCAAGGGAAGACAAAGTAGTCAATCCAAACTCGTAGGTTATAGTCTTTGATAAAGGGGAAACCCATTATCCAATATTTTAGGGCAACATTCGATAAACTTGGGGTAGCTAGGGCAAAAAGCCCAAATTGGGGTCTACACTTGTAACCCCTCACATTAGATTAAAGAAGAAAGACATCCATGAGGAATCTATAAATAAAGGAGAGAGAATCATTTGATCATCATCGAAATGGATTGGATTACCTCTGTTTTCTTGAGCCTAAGGCTTTGAGGGTTTTAAGACCCATTTTTCCCTTGTCTAGTTTTGGTGGGGGTGATCCCACCCTAGCTAGTCACTTCTTTTCTCTATTCTATTGCAGCATATTCTCTTGGAACAACTCAAGTCGTTTTTGGCCAATAAGGAATCCATTCTTTGTAGTTTTTTTTGGCAACAAGATCTTCTCTCTGTGAGTTGTTGTGCTCTTAAATGTAAATACACAAAGGTATTGTAAATAATATTTTATTAATAAGATGAAATGTACAAGCATTATTTGAATGTTACAATGAGAGCCCACTTATATACCTAGGCAGGTGCCCATTCATGAATGGCCATGTCCTTAGGGACATGCCTCTTCCTTAATTGATCGTTACTTAACTACAATTATGATTTACTATTCTTTTATTTATAAATTATACTTGTAACATTGCCTCACTCTTCAAAATGCTTTGTCCTCAAAGCTTAATCGCTAATAATTTCTTCCTTTCCTGCGTCTTTCCCAGCATGTGTAAGTCATTGTTAGTATTGTCTTGGAATTAGATTTATCCATTTCCCTTTAGATATATATATTACTATTACTATTACTATTATTTTTTATTTGATTTTATTTATTATATATAAATTAATTAATTAGTTTTTAATAAAGTAACTTTAATAACTTTTATAAAAAAAATTTTATTACTAAAATTCTTCTCTTTTATTTATATTTATGACTAATAGTCACCATAAAGATTTCTAAGGTTTTGTCCCTAGTGATAGTTGTGTTCCAGCATATGATATGGTTATGACAAATGTGTTTAGCGTGGTTAGATTGTTCCAAATGGAATAATTTTTATAGGTAGTTGACTCCAATCGAAAATCATTGTCAACATTTTTTTAAACGAGCCATGCATGAATCGAATATTGATATTTCCTTCTGTACTTTTAACTGAGGAACAAATGTTCCCTTTCATCGCACCCATGGAACTCCTACCTTAGACAGAATAGAACCTGGAACTAGGTCAACTTTTGTTGGTTCAAAGTGCCATGGAACAACAAGCTCCACACATTTCCTGAACAAATCTATGTTAATTTCTTCGAATGTGGCTCGAGTAATGGTGGAAATAAAGTCAATACCATAAAAAAGGAAATCAATCTCAATGGTGGTCTGGGGAGTTGACGAGAGATTTATATTCGCCTTTAGGCACGATTTTGTCAAACTCGCAAGGGCTCTGGCGTTTTTGCTAATGTCCTTTCTATACCTTCTCTCAGTGTCTCATATAAAGTGTTTAACCAATCTGTTATCAATTTTTTGCCCTCCCAAATTGTTATCGTCAACTATGACCTTCACCTCAAAAAGATGACTTTCAATTGTCATAACATAAACATTAAACATACCTCCACCTAAGTCAAAAATGAGAATATTGATTTTACTAACACTGGTAGTCTTACTGTCCATTCCATATCCAACAGCAGCAGCTGTGGGCTCGTTCATAATTTTGATAACATTTAAGCTAGCAATGACACTAGCATCCTTTGTTGCCTGCCTCTGAGAATCACTGAAACATGCAGGCACAATTTCTTTCTCCATTCTATTAACTAGTAGCTTTATAATCTCATTGGAAATTCCGTTTGTAACACCTTCTTTAATAACAACTAATGTAGTCACAATCAAAAGAGCTTTTCTGGTTTTGTTAGTTTCATATAATTCCTTTAGGTATCATTTGAATGAAGCTAAAACCAAAGTTGGATTGTCCTCCTACTTTAGAATTTCGTTCACATTTTGAATATTGGGATAAGTTGTAGTGGAAGAATTTACTTGTTTTTGTTGATTTGGGGTAGCATCGGATGTTCTCTAAGCCTAAAATTTTGCAGGGAGGCTTGGGCACATGTATTCCAAAGAACCCAGAAAGCGTTTTGGGAAATTCCACCCAGAAGTGATTTTATTAAAACAATTAATATTTTTAATGGGGTTCCTAAGTCTAAACTTAGGAAAATTAAAATATTAATGGGTATTAATCTAATAAGGAGTGAAACTTCTAGAAAAAACCACGAATCAAGCCAAAAACGATTTGAGCCTTTGATTATGTTTTAATCTAGGTCATTAGTTGTCCAACAGGAAGATATAAGAAGGGGCTTGAGGGTCATTTGGAAAAACACAGAGATATAGCGATATCAACTTTCTGAAGTGAGAAGTCCTCAGGAGAAAAAACGATTGAGGAGATCTCTTGCAGTTGAAGGGCAGGGATAGAAGCTCCTGGAGAGAGAGATTCTCAGCCAGAGATACATCAGCAAAGAGTGGTAGTAAGTGATCCAGAAGCCTTGATCCAGAGCCTGACATAGGGACAGAAGGGCCACACAGAAGCAACGTAAAGGGAGAGAGAGAAAGTCGAAAGTCAGAGCAGAGGGTCAGTTTCAGCAGCCGGAAGCCGGGGTGCGAGACCAAGAGGCTGAGAGCAGTAACTCTGGGCTATTGATCGATTCCCCAATTGGGTGACGCAGTGCCTGAAAGGGTAGAAGCTGGGACATCGTAGAGGCAGCGTAGAGATAGCACAGTGCCTACCAGGGTCAACTCATCCAGCAACCGCAACAGCCGGGACTTTTTTTTAGTGAATGTGTGAGGTAAACTCACAAAGCTTCTACAGTATTTTGTAATATCCCTCCCCTTAATAATAAATAATAAATAATACAAAATAAATAATACAAAATAATAAATAATAAATCACTTAATAATAAATAATAAAAATAATAAATCATAAATAAATATATTTAAATATATACAAGAAAATAAATAAAAATAATAAAAATAAAAATAGTAATAGCTATACTAAAGCTCTATATAAGAATAAATAGAAATAAAACCAAGAAAACAATAAAAAAAATCAATAAAGCTACCAAAAAGAAGAAAATAAAACAAGAAAGCTAAAAATCAAAAGAAAAGTAAAGAAATAAAACGAGAAAGCTAAAAATCAAAGTCGCATGTAGACACATGGAGTGTGTGCATGTGGTTTCCCATCCAATGCTTACTCTATTTATTAGATGGTGAGGAGGATGGGAGGTATTCCATCTTTCCGAGATTCTATCTTTCATTCTCTTGGAAGAATGGTGTTCTAAGACATAGGAGTCACTGGTAGTAGTACGTTGATTGAGGGCTCGGGGGTGGCCAATTGTAGCAAATCCTTGCACAATTGAGCCTACGGTTGGGTGGAGAGTCGTCCCCAAAACTTTGTTGCTGTTAGCAAGATTCAAATAACATCCAACTCCGAAATCACAAGCAAGGAATATCATTGCCACAGGTAAGTTGTTTTTGCTCCTATTTCTTAGAAATTCTATGTTAAATAGTTGATAAATTGTGTGTTGATTATAAATCGCATAATTAATCTAATTAGTTGCATGTTTTAATTTCGGGGTTGTTACATATTTCTCTTTGTAATTGAATAACCCTGTGAGGTATTCCGTGATGTATTCAGATTTTACTACTGCTTAATAATAATAAACCCTCATAGTGGTTGCATTGGTTTTCCCGCACTGGGTTTTTCTGGGGACTTTCGTCCAAAAATAACTATGTCCTATGTGTTTATATTTTCCTTGCTCAGTTTCTATGTTTCAAAATCATATTTAATTGGTGTAGGCTCCTTCAGTAATTTGCTTCGACATTTCATGAAGAAATCTAAAATAAGTTTGTAACATAATTTACAATCTAGGAGAAGTAGATTCAGCTGGTTGCAGTAGGATTCCTAAGATTGTTAGATCTAGGAATTTTCACATGGTATCAGAGGTGTTGATGTGAAATAGGGAAGAGCAGATCTAGCTCTGAAGCAAGGGCCAACTTGTTGTAGCAAGCAGCAGTTCGAATCCCCTGAGGGATTGCACAGTGCTACCCAAGAGGGTTGTATTTTCGTGGGTGTCTCTCTTTGAGTGAGCCGACAAAGAGGTAAGACTACCAGATCGAAAATTTTCTGAAGCAGAGAGAGATACGCAGAGCCACACAAAGCTAGAGGAACGCAATTTCTACAAGTTATTTGCTGGGTAGAAAAGCCGTAAGAAGGAAGAAGCATATCACATAGTGAGGGAATACTTCTTTAGTGATTTCTTGCCAAGGAAATCAGTATTTCTCATTTGCTGAGCAACAGCTTACCAGCTCCATCTGGGAGTGCATAAGGCAGCCTAGGAGCTACGTAGTAAGGAGAAAGAGGGAGTTGTTCAACAGTTTTCGGAGAATATGGAAACCAGTGGCTTGAGGGATCAGGACAGGTTAGACGGGGCTTCCTACTATGCCATCTGGAAGGCTAGAATGACTTTCCTTCTAGATGAGCATGCCCTCAAGACGTATGTTGATAATGTGGTAGCTGTCCTGGCAGATGCAGATCCGCTGAAGAAGTACAGAGTTGAGATGGCTAAGGACAAGAGGATGATATTGGATGGAGTCAAGGATCACGTAGTGTGCTACATTGCAAGCAAAGGGACCACTAAGGAAATGTGGGATGCCTTGGCCACATTATATCAGGGATCTTCTGAGCAGAGGAAGATGTACTTAGAGCAAAAGTTGAGATCTGCTCAGATGTAGAAGGGAGAACGTGTGGATTCGTTCCTCACAAAACTGAAGGAAACCCGTGATGAGTTCTCAACTACAGGATATACACCTCAGGATTCAGAGTTAGTGAGACTGGCTCTAAATTTCGTCTGAATGATTGGAAAATCTTTGTCCAGAGTATCTTGGGCAAAGCAGCGTTGCCAAATTGGGACGAGATGTGGGCGGCTCTTAAACAAGAAGAGTTAAGGAGAGACCTACTCAAGGTCAAACTTGACGGGAGCAGCAACAACAGTGGGTTGAAGCCCAAAGTGGAGGAAGAGGAGAACACAGCTCTTACATCAAAGGGACAACAGGGGCAACAAAGACGAAAGAAGGAAGTCTCCAAGGAAGTGCTTCAGATGTGGCGAGATGAGCCACTATGCATCCTAGTGTCCTTTGAAGAAAAATGACAAATATGAGAAGCATGATCCCAAGGTTGCAGCCACAAAGATCGAACAGGAGGAGGAGTTTGCCATGACAACCAAGATACCTACAGGAGGGAGGTGTGTTGATATAAAATTGTAGTTTGATGGAGCTACAGATGGGTAGGATCCTTGAAGAGTCCACCTCTTGGATCATCACCTTGTTACGAGGGCCCATGATCATTAGTAGCGGGATGGTGGAGTTTCAGTTGGTGTCATGGAGTGTGGAGTCAACAGATGCAGTGGTTAGTAGAGCCAGAATGTGAGAAGCGCAAAGAAGAGAGGTAATCGTGAGAGGAGGCATAACGCAGAGCTTCAACAACATCGTGGCTCCAGAGGCAACGTGGGACTAGCAACAGCCAGGATTTCATCACCGAGGTGTATCCACTAGATACTTGTCTAGTTTTTGGTGTTTTTCAGTTGCTTCTCACATCAACTGAGTTGCAGTATTGATGTAGTGTTAACAGTGACAGTGCTAGTAGCATAGCAAATGCAACATTTGAGAGGGAGTTGTAGTACAGATGTAGCATTGGTAGTGGTAGTGTCAAAGGCAGCATTACAATAGTAGCAGTAGTGCAATAGTTGGTGGACAGCAGGTCAGACATCAGCAGCACAGAGGACGATGCTTCAGAGCCAGAGCAGTATGCAGTAGCAGTGTATTGTTAGAGCACATTCCTCGCTAAGAGGGAGTATTGATTTGGGGTAGCATTAGATGTGATCTAAGCCTCAAATTTTGTAGGGAGGCTTGGGCACAGGAATTCCAAAGAACCCAGAAAGCGTTTTGGGAAATTCCACCTAGAAGTGATTTTTTAAAAACAATTAATATTTTTAATGGGGTTCCTAAGTCTAAACTTAGTAAAATTAAATTATTAATGGGTATTAATCTAATCAGAGGTGAAACTTCTAGAAAAAGCCACAGATCAAGCCAAAAACAATCTGAGCCTTTGATTAAGTTTTAATCTAGGTTTTTGGTTGTCCAACAGGAAGATATAAGAAGGGGCTTGAGGGTCATTTAGAAAACACACACAGAGAGATAGAGAAAATCGATTTTCTGAAGTGAGAAGTTCTCAGGAGGAAAAATTGATTGAAAAGATCTCTTGGAGTTGAGGGGCAGGGATAGCAGCTTCCGGAGAGAGAGATTCTCAGTCGGAGATACATTAGTAGAGAGAGGTAGTGAGTGATCTAGACGCCTTGACACAGAGGCTGATGCAGAGCTAGAAGGGCCACACAGAAGCAACGCAGAGGGAGAGAGAGAAAGTCGAAAGTCAGAGCAGAGGGTTAGTTTTAGTAGCTGGAAGCCAGGGTGTGAAACCGGGAGGTTGAGAGCAGTGACTCTGGGCTACTGATCGATTCCCCAGCTGGGTGATGCAATGCCTGAAAGGGTTGACGCTGGGACAACGTAGAGATAGTGCAGTGCCTACCAGGGGCACCTCATCCAGCAGCCACAACAGCCGAGACTTTTTCTCAGTGATTGTGTGGGGTAAACTCAAAAAGCTTCTGCCAGTATTTCTCTCTGTAACTTAATAACCCTATGAGGTATTCAGTGATGTATTCAAATTTTTCTACTGCTTAATAATAATAAACCCTCAAAGCTGCTGCACCAGTTTTCCTGCAATGGGTTTTCTCCAGGGACTTTCGTCCAAAAATAACTGTGTCCTATGTGTTTATATTTTCCTTGCTCAGTTTCTATGTTTCAGAATCATATTTAATTGGTGTAGGCTACTTCAGTAATTTGCTTCGATATTTCATGAAGAAATCTGAAATAAGTTTGTAACATAATTTACAATCTAGGAGAAGTAGATTCATCTAGTTGCAGTAGGATTCTTGAGATTGTTAGATCTAGGAATTTTCACAGTTTTACAATTGTACCATGGTTCCACTTTGACAGCAGTGACAATGGCGGTTGTTGTACATCTGCTTGTCTTAGACTTTCATTTAAATTCCTCCTTCTTCTTCTATTAATAACTTCTCTGCAATCTCCAGCATTGGAAACCACTAACTGACCACCAATAATGAGAGCGGTGACACAAGTAGTACCACCAGAAACACCCTGTTTCAAAAACTCATCATATGTTCTCAAGTACTCGGCCATCACTGCCTCCTCAATATTCTTCTGGTCTATAAGATTATTTTATTAATAATGTCAATCCCATAGTCATAGTCTTCTTCATCATCTGTTGTTTGTAAATTATCTTTCATTGCCTGAAGCAAAGCGTTGACAATATTCTTTCCAATATTTCCAGCAGCAAAATTTGCAGCTTTGCGACCGCCATGACCATCAAATACAAAAAAGGAGACATCCTCTGCCTCATCCACAAACTCAAAATTGTTGGAGATATCATCAGAATTGTCATTATCAGTTGGATGAAGAACATCGATGGTAATTATCATGACCTTGTGGGTGTCCTCAATAATCGATTTTCCTTTGGCTTTCCGTTTTCCCTTTCTGCAAGAAACTGCATAATAAAAGCCTTCCACATCATTGCTTTGCCTTTTGGGAGTCTCAGTTCCTTAGGTTCTGACTCTGAATCCAAGGTAGGGGATGTAGGTATAGTCAAAGTTGATATGTTGTAGCTCGTAGTCCCATGTGTATTTTCTTGTAGTTGTGGAAGAGAGACACTAAAAGTAATAGTATGAACATTGGAAAGAACCACAAGATTTACTGCAACATTTGGAATTGGTGTTGTGTTCCTGGACGAAGGAGTGCGATGCGTTATTTCTTCATGATATTTGTAATCACCATTGACATTGATGTGCGGTGAGGAGGAGGTCAATGGAGTTGAAGGAGAAAAGGATACTGGGGTTAATGAAAGAGGAAAGGGTTTTATTAAGGGGGCTCCCAATGGGGTGGAAGGAGAAAAAATATGGAAGGAGAAAAAAATATGGAAGGAGACCTCAATGGGCTTGAAGTTGGAAGAGAAACTGTAACGAAGAAGTGGAGTTGAAGTACGCAGTAAGATTGAAGGTGACTTTGATGGAGTAGATGTAGAGAGTAATATTGAATTAGAAGACTTGATTGGAGTTGATGAAGATGATAACATTAGCTTTTCAAGTTTATAGGTGACTTCAGCCGCGGGCAATGTAGGAGTAGAAGGCACTGTGGTTGTAAATAATTGAGATTTATAAACTCCGATTCTGATTGTGATCGTGATTAGGGAGCGCTTCTCTAATTTCTTGAGGGAGCGAATTAACTTTATCATGTTCTTCAATAGTTTCTCCTAAGCTTGGAATGTCATCTTTATGATGATCATAATCCATAATGGGCATAACCTCTTCGTGATCTTCTGCAGAATGTAGTGATTCTTCATGAATAATTTCTGTAGATTCATTTTTTTCCTCCCTGCTTTCATCCTCAACTGTCATATACCCACTTCGATTATTATTCTCATTCATGTCAATGTTCTCTCCCTTTAGACATGTTGCATATGCTTTAAGATGTTTTTATTTGCTGTAATGATTCTCGAATTTCACTTAACTGCTCAATGATTTCAGGACATAAAATTAATGGCATATTGTGCGGTGGACTCCTTATAGACTACTGTTCGAACCGAAACATCTCATAGAGGTGACGAAAGCATTGATGGGCATAAACAATACCTTCAACTTTTTTGCCTTTCAACTTATTTGGTCTTTCCGGTTCACTTTCATAAAGACCTTTTTACATGCGACAACACACGGGCACATTTGTTTAGCAGCATTGTGGCAAGACCGATTCATAAACTGTTTGCATACTATCAAATGCAAATGACATTATTCGCAACAATGAAAAAGCATTGCAGATATAAAAAAGTGTTTCTGGATCATTTCTAGAGGATTGCAATGAAATGTGGAGACTGTTGAGTTGTTTTTAAGCTTCTCACTTTTGCATAAAGATAATTGAAATTGAATGCGAATTTTGATTTAAAAAAGATGCATTTATACAAAATAAAATATCCGTGTGAACAAATAATGTTAATTGCATTTTTACATATTTATATTATTCAGAAAAGATAGAAAAATAGCTGGAAGTTTCTATAAAAAGAGTTACATATAATTATACTTTTGTCATGAGAAAAAAATGTTAAAAAGACCAAACAAGTTAGAAAAAATGAAATATATACTAGGTAGTTTGGAAGTTCACAAGGAAAATTATTTAGAAATTAAATGTTCAATTGAGGGGATAGATGAAACCTGAAGTATCCCAAGCCACCTTATATTCTCTAAATTGACACCAAATGTTAAGTTATTGATCCCATGAAAATATCCACCTGAAAATCCAATGCAACTATTACGTATCTTTACATAAATAATAAGTATCAATATTCATCCATAAAAATACTTCTTAGAAAATGCACAACTCAAAATGTTTTAATACTAATTATTGAGAAGATAATGAGTAGAATGTGCATAAGAAACTTATATAACTAATAAAGAGTTTAAAGCTTGCATTTGAATCCATTATAAAATATGTTTAGATAATGGAGGAAGGAGATATAAAGCATCAAGCCGTGAGAATATAGGATGAACATATGGAAAAATAAAATTAAAAAAACCTTCATTTCTTCATTATTAGGAAGCTTAAACTTTTATTTATTGAATTACTAGCCACTCCACATTTGACACATTCATATATGATGCCATATTAGAAACCCTAGTTTCGCAGGCAAAAAAAATGATGCCACCCAGCCAAAAATCTTCAAAATAGTTGCTGAAAAATATTGAATAAATCAGAAAATAAACCTAATATTGGGTAAACCAATCTATGGGCTACGATCCCAAGCAACCTAATAAAAACACTTTTCCAGCCAAAAAAACAATGAAACAAGCCCAGATATTCCTCTAGTTAGTGTTTCTGCCGCATGCCAACGTCTGATCTCAAAAATATTAGCTTGAACAAACTTGGAAAGGTAAAAAAAAATACTCAAAACAACAGCGAAATGAGTTGGGAAGATTCACACTCACTTTGATACCTTGTTGGGATCAAGTGGAAACAAAATGCCAACTCACAACCCGCACATAAAAAAATTAAAAAACACAGCACTATAGAAGTGCGTCAGGGATGAACAAAAGGTGTACTAGAGAGTTACCCAAGCATGAGTATGATATACATGAGATGCACATAATAGAGAAAATATGCCTACCACAAAAGAATGCCAAAAATGTTGTGCCTGTAGACTTAAAAGCCTTGTATTAGAGAGTCTTCGCTCAATGATAAAAAAAAACTCTTTGCTCAATGATAAAAAACTATGATTTATAAATGAAGCCGAGTTGTGTGTATACTATATATACACAACTCAGGTAGGGTGTTCTCTCACGATGGATTATGGGACCACATAAGTAGTGGCAGTAGCTAAAAGGGTTATCGAGCCTACATATCAAAGTTTAGTAGGATAGCCTTAACCACAAACTAATATTACAATAACAGATGGCCTTTGCCATAATTAACGCATAACCAAATCCATTAAACACACAAGATGATTGTGAGTGCACTACATGTTTGGTGAGCAATGAAAGAGAGAGGCGAAGCCAATAGAGGCGGTAGAGACTGCACCTAAGGAAGCTTCTGGACCAGGCGACCTAGTAGTGGCAGAGTCAGTAGCTTACCTTGTTGAACTACCTGAAGACTGCCCATTTACCACTTCGAGTGAGCCCTTTAGTCCGGGCCGTCTCATTATAAGTGAGCCCTTGAGTAAGGACCGAGTGAAAGTTCAATTGTGCAGAACAATGTGATTGTATATTGGCAAGGCCAATAATTTCCAATAATCAGCGTGAGCCCAATCAGAGTAGTATAATTCTAGAATGGCCCAATATTTACTGTTGAAAGAATAGAAGTACTCAGATATCTAAAATAAATCTCAAGATAGATCAAACTTATTTACTATAGTTGAGTTCTGTTGAAGTTAAGCAATACAATATTACGACTTTAGAAAACCATACATGACATTTTAGAGAATCAAAATAGGATGTTTTAGCTTGTAGGATGGGCGCCCCGTTGCACAAGACCTGAAATTTATAAGTTAATTAAAAACCATTTCACCAATAGAGTTAGTAGAATGGAAACATAAATTTGGCAAGTCTACATCCAAAAATTAGTATGTGTAGGATTGTTCAAGATAATAGAAGACAAATACTATAGTGAAAAAATGTCAAACCAAAGGAAATAATGATTAAGAAGAGTACCTTGAAGAACAACACCTAATATTATAAGCTTCAAAGCCCTTAAAATAGCCTTTTGAGTTGCAGCGATTTTGTTAGACACCCTCTGCAGATAAAGGATAAAGATCACTCTCAATGTCTTTAGAGAAGTCACAAATATTCTACCAAAAAATTTGAAACAATTACAGCTCCGTGCTTATGAAGACATAAGAAGCACAAAGGATATTGTCAGAGTTATTTTAAAAGGAAACTAGTTATTTTTCTCATTATGCGTTCCATTAATAATAATTATGTCTAACCATCACAATATATTTTGGAGAACGGATTCCCTAGCTCATGTAAACCCTAGAAGAATTTGAACCCATTATTAATTTTTGGGTCATTTAAAAAGGGAATTTTAAAAGCCACTTGCGACATTTGATTTATGTCATGTCCAATTTTCACTCTTTAAACTTACTTTTCTTTAGCCATGACATTTCTGCTACATCATAATATTATCACCACTCATTATGAATGAGGAATTGTACTATGTTTGAAGACCCTGTTCAACAAGTTCTAATTTGGAGTATTTTTGGCTTAGTGGTCATTGGGGTTCTAGCTTTTGATGTAAATTTTCTCATTTAACATCTTCGAGGCGTCATTTCATATTTGGAGGCATGATAGCATGCATGGCTTATTTTCACTTTTTGAATCCTTTAGACAAACAGTTTCATGCATGTTTACTCATTTGAGGCGACTTTTCACATATCCCTAGGCATAGCCACATATATAGAGGCATGCCACGTCACTAGAACATGGTTTGGATGAGCATATTGCACTTTTGCTGACAGATCACATTGTCACATCACATGGGTCAATGGATCAAGAGGCTTGATTGATAAAATGCTTGGGGAGAGGAGCCTCCATTGACCACCATTTATTCATATTGGAGGACTGCTTTGCATTTGAGGGATTGTTTGACATTTAATTGCACTCACACATATCCTAGCACACATTTTGAGTGGAATGCCCATCAACTAAGGGGTTCCAAGGGATGACAAAACGTTGTTTGAGGTTTCATGCTTATTTTGGAGGAGTGTTTCACCTTTTGTGCACATTGTGTGCTATCCCTCATTGTATGAGGTCACATCCATGATTTTATCACAGTCTAGTTGCACAAGACAGCCACTTTTGATGGGATTGATTGATCACTGGACACATACAAGAGTTATTTTAAGGATGTGTACATTTTCCTTGGCATTACCCTTATGGTCCTATGAACCAAATACCTAAGCAATTAGGTGTATGATGTCTAGAGGAGAGCAGATAGCGTAGAGTTGTCTGCTTATGCACCTAGAGCCTAGTAGGAGCACCATTGATTGACCAATGATATGTTAATCGTGGAAAATCAATGGCACCTTGATGTGTTTAGTAATGTGATGGTATATTTCATATGAGGTACCCTTCTTCAAATGGTTACAAGCCAAGTCAGCTGACATGGGGACACAGGACACGAAGGACACGAGGACACGGTACACGGGGATTTGAGTGTCAGACACAGACACGTTGACCACATGAATTAGGACACACTATATATTATTTTATTAAAAATATATATAAATATATTACAAATTAGATATATCTTACACAAATTCTCATTCATGATACAAATGCATTGATTCAAACATATATCTTCATCTAGATGTAAGTTTTACAAAGTAACATTATGCATACAAATACAATTTTGACATAAATGATAAATCATAATACATATTCAATTCATCAATGATCCAATAGGAAAAAGACAAGATATTGTAATTTTCTCATTAATTCATCAAAATCAAAATGTGTTACATAGGTAGTACAATGCCAATGGCAAATAGAAATAGAAAATACAAAACAACTACAAGTCTACAGGCCTCAAGGCAGTGGGTAGCTCATGAGTCATCAATCCTCATCATCAAAATCAACATCATTGTACTCATCATCATAGTCACCACTGCTTTCCTCTGTTACATCCTCCTTTGTATCCAAAGTCATATCTGCATCTGCTGGTGTGGAGGATGACCCCTCTACAATATCACCATCATCAAATGTGATAGGCTCTAGCACTGGCTCATTGAGATCCAAGTTGGCCAATTCCAACTCAACACTGATGTCTAGACCCATATCATCAAGAAAGACATCCCACATCTTTGTCTTTCCCTTCAACCACTCATTCCTCTGCCTATAAATAAGATGAAGATTGGTGTGCACATACACCATTGTCTCTGACCTGGAAAAATTCCCATATGTTCTCCAATTCCTCTCGCAATAAGAGGACGAAATCACCTAAGAGAGGAGCCTCATGGCTAACTGCTATAGAGGAGGGCTTGTTGTCCCATGAGTTGCCCACCAAGAATAGGGCTTCTTAGCCCCCCTGTCTCTAATCACATCATATCCTACAAATCGACCAGTACCAGTGGAAAACTTTGCAAAGACATCCTCCACCTCGTCAAGGGATTCTCTATCCTAAAAAATCCGCTGAATGGATATTTCCTCCCCTATGATATTTCACCATCCATGTGAGTAGGGAATCTGCGGGAAGGTCCACCATTCAGCCACTCATGGCTGTAGTATTTTGGGTTCAATGAGTGAGCCAAACAATGTAAAGGTGTGTAATTCTTGTCCCATCTGCTAACAAGAATATCCTGTATGGTGGTGAAGAAGGCCTCTAATGATGTCTCATACTCGGGGCACTCACTCTGTAAAATAATGCTCCTTGTTGACCACTACGTGTCAACAACCCATAGCAATACACCCCCCTTTTTTGCAAAAGGGATAGTGCTTGATCGATATGTCTGTGCCGTCCAACTATTATCATCAACCTGATTATAATGTTATAATGTAAACCCATTCTGCATGTATATGATGTAAACAATCTCAGCAAATCTATGTCATGTAAGTAATTGCCTAGGTAAACCTACTTTGCTGGTGACGATCTGCATTTTGGGAGGTTTATTGTCTCACCGATCCATTCTCGGATGGTCGGCAGAGTTTTCCTTCAGTCTTACCTCAAAGCTGAAATGGATTTTGTCACTGGGATCTTAGGCGAGTCCTAGTGTTCTAGATCGAGTCTACGTAAAAGTGATTTAGGAATAATCCTAACTATTTGGTTAGCTTATTTTATTACAAATTGCTTCGTCTGCTGGATTATATTTGTGTCGTAGAAATGGGTAGTCTTTGAGGGTCTTTTATAAAATGGTTTTCCCCCTTGAGATGTAAAAAATGTGAAAGAAAATCATGATGTAAAGTGTCTTGAGGGTTGGAAAAATAATTTATCCCCTCATAGGTTAATTAATTAAATTTTCTGGCCAAAAAATTAATTAAAATCCTAAGCCAGAAATTTAATTAATTCTAGGTCCTAGGTAAATTTAAATTCTCCAAAGGCAAAATCCATCGGTTCTTAAAAAATAAATTTTAGGAGATCCAGGGACTAAGGTGAATTAATTATTTTGCTAAATTTTAAGTCTTTGATCTTTGGGAGTTAAGTCAAAGTCAAATTTTTTAGGAAACTAACTCAAAAATTTTATTTTTGAGTTAATTAAAATACATTTAATTGAAAAATTCGAATTTTCTCAAGAATTTAATATTTCGACAAATGAGATTAAAAGAAATTTTAATCCTCATCAATGGTCGAGATTGCTTTGACGAGGATCACTCGAACTAGCCGTTGGAGGACTTATCTTTAAATAGGAGGTCATTTGTCAGTCAGTTCATCCGATGTTTGAGTCGTGTGTTAAGCGAAAAGCTCTCGTGTAATCTTTTTCTGAATAATAACGAAAGACTTTGGGGTTAATTTTCGTCGGTGTTACTCTTCATGGAAATACTGTAAGATGTATTGTTTTTCATGCGTAAATATTTTTTAGCCATTGATAATAGCTTCTGAAGAGTGATTTGAGTACAGGTATCTTGCTCAGTCGCTGGGGTTTAAATGATAATTTAAGTTTTGAAAATAATAGTAGGTATCTCTATTTATCTGAATTTTATTATTGTTTTCTCACTCTATTTTGATGGTTGAATTGAGTTTTGCAGGAAAGTCTTAGTTTTTTAGATTCTCGAGTGTTCGGAGAAGTTTTCAGTTGGACCAGCCAACTCCCGATCCATATTTCCTGAAGAGCCCAGCTTAATTTGATCTCGGGCTTATCATAAGATTTTTAGTGGTGATGCATAAAGGGTTTTGAATTAAGCACCTCTTTTAAAATTTAGAAATTAAAATTTTTATGTGCGAAGTTGACGAATCTGGCTATTGAGAGCCTTAGATTATCAGATATGGGAGCGGAGTTGGACTCACACTCACCAAATCTGATAGATCTGCCATTGCTATGCATAGATCTATAAAGTTTTTGGGATTTCTGACTTGGGTTTCTCGGTTTTATTTATTTTTGGTATATCTGGGTGTTTTCGTTTTCAGGTATAGGTTGCAGATATGAAGGTGAAGTTTGATTTGAAGCCAGATCTAGGTCTTGGAGGGTAAGATCTGGCCTCAAAATTATTTTTGCAGAGAGTCTATCTAGACTTTTGTAGTCCAAAGGTTTTTTATTTTTTTATTATTTTAAATCTAGAAATAATTTAATTTTTGAAGGGTTTCACTGGTAAATCTTAAACAGAGGTATAACATCTTAATCTGGAAATTTCTCTTTGGTTCTTTGGCTACCTGTCTACTGCCTGGGTTTTCAATTTATTTGCTGCAAAAAAAATTTGAATTTTTTTTGCTGCCTTTGTTGCTACGTTTTTCTTCATCTACTGCTATCTTCTTTAACCCGCAACCCTCGCTACTCTACACTTCTCAGTCGATCTGCTCCGTGGCCCTCTTTACCTATGTCCTTGCTGCATTGCCATTGCCCCCGTTGTCATAGCTCCAAGCGTCTCTGCGTTCCTCACTACCGCTGCTCCATCGCATCCCTCAACCTGTTGTCGCATCCTCAAACCTTCATCTCCCTCGAGTTCCCTAAACCGCGTCCCTTTTTTGGTCGCACCCGTTCGCCTTTCCATCGCTGCCATCTTCCTAACCCGCAACTCTTTCCTCCCTCATCCGTCAGCTCTCCTTCCTCGCCTTGCATCAAAACTCTTGACCTCATGTGTCCCTCTCCATTGCGCCATTCCAACGAGCAGACTCCCTTCTCGTCTCTCGTAAAGTTGTCGAAATCACTCGTAGCTCCCTCTAAGTTCCTCTCCATACGCTACTGCCTACTTGCAAAAAAAAATAACATTTCAATTTCCTCTGTTTAGTATGCATTAGGTTTAGAATTTTTTATACAATTCGATTTTTTTTATTTGGTTGCTCTTTGCTTTGTTTACGTTTCATTTTTATTCATTTTGATTTCATTTAGGTTAGTTTATTTTAGATAGTTTGATTTGTTTTTTTTTTTATGAGATTTCATTTTTGTTTTTATTTGTTTTGATCTTCTTTATTAAAATGAAATCTAAAAAAAAATTAATTGTTTTCTTTCTTTATTTTTTGACTTTGACCTTTTCTATATTTTCAAATTTCATTTTGATTTGTTTTGATTTGGATTTTTTATTTTTATTTTTATTTTTTTTATTATCGAAAATAAAAAATATAAATCCAAAACCCTAAAAACCTAAAAACAAAACTAAAAATAAAAAAGGCTTCATTTTTCATGTGACCTTGAGATTGTCTAAAAAATTTTAAATCAAAAGTAATTTTTCGCGTTAAAAGATTTTAAATTTTCTTTTATGTGGCCTCTAGCCCATTAAAAAAATTTAAAAATTATTAAATCCTTTTGATTTGTTTTGGTCACATAGGTCATTTATCGCATTTAGTCTTGTTTCATAAAACTTAGCGCATCGAAGAAATTTTCCTAAGGACTAATTAAATCGTCAATTTAAAATTCCTTCTTGGTGTCTTTTCGGGCTAAGGGTAAAATCTAAAGAAAACTTTTGTGGTATTAACATTTTTCATTTCTCTATAGTTAAACACGCTTAAAAGTTTTGTATCTAAGGATTGACTATAGAAAATCTTCCTAGATTTGCGTCACTAGGCATAAATCATTTTAATTCTAGGATTGTGAATTGATTAGCATTTAAATTTCATGTTTTTTTTAAAGTATTTGGATCTCTAGAAATTTAACTGCTAGAATATTTTGCATCTATTGAAATTAATTGTCATTGCTAGAACTATTTGATGTGTGTTACATGTTAGATATATTGCGAATATTTTCAAGTAATTGTTAAAATGCTCTGTCGTGGAATTATAATAGATTGCATATCTTTGTTTCCTAAGCTAAGTATTTTTGAGCATCTGTTGACATTGATATCATAAATTGCAATGAAGTTTTTGTTCTCTTTGAGCTATAATTGTATCAAAAAGATTTGAAATAAGCTTGTGGTTTAATTGTAATATCTTTGGGAGTTTACTTCTAAGTATTCATCCAGTAAAGTGAACATTTCATTTTGGTAATTGAGGGCTTTTGCGACACGGTGTTAATCCTCGAGTCTAACTTCATCTCATCATCTGGTGCATTTGCATATAAGTTAGCTTTGCATAAATAAAATTTACTTCCAAGCATAAGCTTGGTCAATATAGAGATAGATATCCATACATCTTTGCTTGAGAAGCCTGCTTTTAATAGTACTTAAAACGGTAGCCTTGCAGTCATCAGATCCACAACTCTCCGCAGCGCCAAAGGCACCGGGTAGTGTGCTTCGCCTTATCTTCTCTCTGCCAATTACTACGAAATCACGATCAACACAGAAAGGATCGAAGGATTCACATTTAAATAAGCATTTAACTAAAATTAACCAAGATTCCTGCATCTCACATTAGCTTTAGGATCTGCATTTCATATAAGATAGTCATTCATCTAAGCAGCAGTCGCTAATCGATTACTTGGTCTTAATTCACCTACCAAGATCATTGACTCCATAAGGCACTGGTATCAATCGTTTAAAATCTAATCAAATCCTGTAAGTCCTGCTAAATCTTAATCAAGTACTTGGTCGCTTCACTATGTCTCCCGAACTGGTTGGTTCCCAACTAGTTCTTCTTCATTCCATTCCATAGGGCCTACCCCCCTTAGCCTGTTGTAGGGAGACAACTTAAACGAAGAGATTGGGGATCAAGGTGACAGCCCCCAATCTGAGACGTTGTCGTGGCGCCTAGACATTCTGTGCGACAACACTCCTCACAGACTCCATCATGGAATCCCATCCCTCATAAACCTATCCTAGAATGGGTTGGTCTATATCTGCAAATCAAAGCAAAGAAATGATAGGGTCCATGATCTTATTAAGTAGACTTACCCTCTCCCACCAAGCATAATCTAACACTGTGTCCTTCACTCTTTTTGAGGCTGCTTTATTTGTCTTTCTCCAAAAAGACCAAAACTCTGAAATAACCATGGCCCCAAGAGCGCTCTTGACCTCCCTCAACCTCTTCAACATGATGAATGAAGGGGCAAACCGTGTATCTACAATCTTCAACAATGATAGATTGGTGTACTCCTTGTAGATAGTGAGGGAATTTGTATGATTTTGTACAAAGTTACGGATATGTCATGCATCCTCAATAATGCTTCCAATCCAAAGCACATCAGAATCAATAGATTTAAATGCTAAGTTCAATGGATGGAGAATGTAAGGTGTCCAAAACACTTGTGGATATTTAGCTTTCACAATCATGCCAACAACCTTGCAAACAGGTGCATTATCTGTAATGATTTGCACACAAGAATCAACACCTAATCTTCAATAACTTTAATTAAAAAACTCACCCATATATTGTGCATCATTGTATTGTCCAAGTGCATCCACTGATTTCAAGAAAATTGGACCATTCAAGGAAGACACCATGAAGTTGATGAGTGGGTGTCGTGCTAGATCTGTCCATCCATCAGAAACAATGCTACCCCAGATGTTGGCCATGCTGATTTAATAGGCTCAAGCATTTTGTCCACCTCTTTCTTTGCCTTTGTCAACAATGTGGTTCTAAGCTTCTCTGACCCAGGAGGCACATACCCTAATGGATCCCCTTGAGATAGAGCTCAACACATCTCAATAAATAGAGGTGAGCATGCAACATTAAAGGATATGAATTTTTGATAGAAAAAAAGGCAATGGTGAGATCAAGCTTTTCCCGTTTCTCTTTCTGAAAAATCTTATCCATTGGACCAAGTGCAATTGCCTTTCTTTTTGTTGCTTGTCCCCCACCAGAACTCTCAAATGGGAATTTGTTTTTGCTTTTCCTCAAGAATGGAAGGGGGTCATCATTTTTGTTTTTTTAGATTTTGCAACCACATTTTCCATATGAACATTGACCTCTCTTTCCATTTCTTTACTCTTTGGTAAAGGCACATTTGTACAAGCTGCAATTCCACAACTTGGTAAAGCCAACAAATGAGCTTTCACATGGTAATATGTGCTCATGAAATTAATGTTTCAATAGCTGCATTTCCAACTCACATTGCCTCTTCCCTTCATCTTGTTGCCTAGACCTTGCTCTCTTGTGACATATTTCCACAAGGGATATTTTTTATCTTGAGGATATTATCTTCCCTCAACAACTGAAGTTGTTGTTGCAGCCCATTGCAATAGAGGGAACACTTGTAGCAGACCCTGATGAAATTGGAATAGGAGGGGCATCTCCAATGGGGACATTCTTCCCCTTTCTTTGCCCCTTCCCTGTTGTCCTTGATTGAGCCATGAACGCTATAAAAAATAAACAAAAAATGCACAAATTTGTTAAAGAAATGCACATGCAAACTGTTGTAATAAAAATGCAAAAAAATAGAGAGAAAATTCACATACTTGTTGCTTGAATCTATTTGAAAATTCTCCCACACCCTTTGGTCTTTTCTCTCACCCTTTGCTTTCTCCTCACACACCCTTTTCTCACGCACAATGACCTTGGTGAAGAATACAATGGCCAAATCACACTTTTAAAGGTGCGCGGAGGGAAAAATTCCGCCACATGTGTCCTGGAATCAGGACATGATCGTGTCCCATTGGGACACGATTGGGACACAATCGTGTCTCGATGGGGCACGATCGGACACGATCCGGAGGACACGTGTCCCACCAAATTGTGTCTGATTCGTCTGATTCGGGACATGTGGGGCTAGGGGAGCGAATCGGTTTCTTAGGTTACAATATGTTAGTGTGGTTTGTTGAGATATCTAGGGCATAGCAATTAGGTGATTTCTCTTCTTCTAATAATTTGTTGTGAATGTTTTTTACTACTTTAGATTAGGATCTTCTCTTTAATTAGATTATTATAGTATTCTTCTTTATCAAACAGCTACCAAAGCATAAACAATAAAGAGACAAGAGACACAGAATATAGGCGATCAACCAGGGCCAAAACCTCTCCAGCTGTAGAAGAAAACCCAAACAAATTCTTCTTCTCATAGAGACTTCAATTGAAAAATACCAAGACCAAGACCCTTGACCTATTTGACCTCTCCAAGACCAACTCACAAAGCTTCTTATTTTGACCTCTTCTTCTTCCTTCCTTTTCTTCTTGTAGCTTCTAGCTTGTTCCTTTTGTCCTTTGGTACACGAAAATATACGGGGTATCCAAATACACGAAAACAGCTACTATCAGGCTTGACACCTGTGAATATTTCTTCAGGGGTCTTGTTTTCTAATGCTTGACGAGGCACCCTGTTTTGAACATATACAACAACATGTGTGGCTTTTGCCCAAAGGAATTTTGGCACCTTTTGATCATGGAGAATGGCACAACAGATTCTAATATAGACTTGTTCTTCCTTTCACCTAAACCATTCTATTCGAGAGTATATGGCACAATTGTTTCCTCCTTGATCCCTTTTTCTTGCAAAATGCTATGAATTCATTTGACATGTATTCCCCTCCTTTATCGAACCTGAATACTTTGATTTTCTTCCATGTTTGATTTTCGATCAAAGCTTGAATTCCTTGAATATTTCAAAGGCTTCATCATTGTGCTTAAGATAGTATATCCATGTCTTTCTTGAGAAGTCGTGAATGAAGGTGATGTAGTAGAGATGACCACCAATAGAATGCACAGGCATCGGACCACATATATTGGAATGAATGAGATGGAGGATGTCATTTGTCTTGTTCTCACTAGAGGGGAATGGTCCCCTTGTTTTCTTTCCACTCGCACAACCTGGACAAACTCCATCATGATGGGATTGAACATTGGGAATACCTGAGACCAATTTCTTCAATTTCGGAAGAGCATCATAGTGAAGATGAGCCAGTCTATGGTGCCACAACTCGCTCAGATGATTGGTATTATGAACCAATGCTAGAAGTGGCCTTCCAGTGACTCTATAGAGTCCTTCAAATCTTGATCCTAATGTGAATGCATCTCTCATAGGTGAATCAACAGACCAAGTCAAAACTTTTCCTTTGATGAAGGCAACCCTCATCCCTTTATCTTCCAATGCGGATATAGATACCAAATTATTCATTAATCCCGACACATACATAACATCATGTAGCAGAACTGATTCCCCAGAATTCAACTGAAATTTGACGGACCCAAAGCCTTTCACGGGATGAGTGGAGTTGTCTCCAAGAATGATCTTCAGCTTAGTCTCCCTCTCTACTAGATTAGAGAGGACTTCCTTGTATCCAGAGAAATGATGAGTGACCCCACTATCAACCAACCAACTATCCCACAAATCTGGTGGAGAAGAACTAGTAAGGGCAGAAATAAGAATGTATTCAAATTTATTAACAACATTACTTTCATACCTAGGAACTTTTGACTTCTTTTGAGGAGGATAATCTTATTCACAGTCGCTTGAGGAATCTTTTTCTTTCATATCTTATATGTGTTGATTTTTGGGTAGCATCGGATGTGCTCTAGCTCTGAAATTTTGTGGAGGGGCTAGAACGCATGATCTCCAAGACCTAGAAATAGTTTGGTGAAATTCCACCCGGATTGTATTTTATTAAAATAATTAATACTTTTAATGGGGTTCCCAAGTCTAAACTTAGGAAAATTAAAATATTAATGTGTATTAATAAAAATATGGGTGAGGAGCTTCTAAGAGACGAGGATCAAGTCTAATTTAATCTTAGCCGTTGATTAGAGATTAGATCACAACCCTTGATTTCTCAAAAAGAAAAGTATAAAGGAAGGCTTGGGGTCAGTTGGAGAACACACACACACAGCAACATTTGAGCTAAATCGAAATTCTAGGGCGTGGTTTGCTGAGAATTTCAGAGTGAGCTTCTAGTGCAAAGAGAGGCAATTCGGCAGAGGCACTTCCATCCAAGGCCGAGAATACATAGCAGAGAGGCAAAGCAGCACTAGGGAGAGACAACACAGCTCCAGGGAGGGTGACGCAAAGACTGGAGGGCTAACGCAGTCACTTAGAGGCAGCGCTGGGGTTTCTGTGAGGTAGATCAGGCATCAGTTCAGTAGACCGATTTTTGAGTCGGGAAGGCCCACTAGGAGAGTGACGCAGTTCCAGCGTAGAGATGGGAGCAACCATCACTGCACAGCGCTGGGGACAACGCAGTCACCTGTGGGGTTTGTTCATCTAGTTGATGGATTCGCCAAAATATTTGTCTCCGGATAGAGGTACTTCTACCAGGTTTATTCTCAGTTGGGTGAGTCGAATTTGGCCCCTAGTTGTATTCAAAAATCTTCTTAATAATAAAACCCTCATATCTGTTGCACTGATTTTCCCGCATTGGGTTTTTTCTGGGACGTTTAGTCCAAAAATAAGTGTCCTTTGTGTGGTTGTCTCATTTATTTTTCAGTACTTGATCTGTATATTGGTGTATGCTGCAGTGTATTTGCATTAATATTTTCTGAATAATTCTGAAAAGAACTTGTTAAATGAAGAACACAAGTAGGTAATGCAAATCAGTTTACTGCAGTAGGATTTCTGGTTTGTTAGATTCAAAATTTTTCACATGGTATCAGAGCGATTGCAGATCAAGGAGGACTAAAGCCATCGGCGAAAGGACAGAGGAAAATCTGTGTGAAGGCAGTTGTCCTGAGAGACAACAAAGATTCTGGTCGAGAGAGCCTGTGTCAGCCTGATTGGGTGACGCTGTTGTTGCAGAGGGAAGCGCAGTAGTTACTGGCCCAGTGCAGAGACTATTGAGTCTCATTTTTCCTGTTGTCGTGGCTAGAGGTGCAACACATATTTCATCTGGAGTTGCTGGTGCGGTGTTGATTCTATTGGTGCAAAACAGTACCTGGTGGGTAGAAACAAAGTAGAGGGAATCGGTTCCTCAGAAGATTTCTGGCCAAAAAATCTAGATCCAGTGCTGAGCAGCAGTAAAGAAAGATCAGAGGGGTGGTTCGACAATGGTTAGCAGAAGGATTTTTGTGAAGGAAAGAAATTTAGAAGGAGCTTGTTCCTTAGAGGATTTCTAGCACCAAAAAAATCCAAATCCGAGTTTTGATGGGGCAGTGGCGAAAGTGGGAGAAGAGAACCAGTTCGACATTCATTTGAGCAGAGATGGTCATTAACGGACTAAGGAATCAGGACAGAGTCAATTGGTGCATGGATGATGAAGCAACAGTGGTAGAGCTAGACTGCCTAGCCGAAGCAGCACAAGTGATACCTGGCATTAAGGATACAATAGCATCGCATCAGAGGGTCAGCACAGATTAGCAGCAGAGGTAGCTTCAGTGTCAAGAGGATCCAGACTGATCATCATGTCAAGAAGTGACTTTTTAGTTGCTTACTTCTCAAAACTGAGTTGCAGTGTCGCAATGAGCAGTGGCAGTGCTATGGGCAACATGATGCAGCCTAAGTCACCTGACACGGGGATTCGGGACACGTAGGATTCGGGATTCGTGGTGTCGGATTCGGGACATGCTGGGAACAGGACACTTAGGACACGTTATATATTATTTTATTAAAATATATATATATATATAGCATATAGATATATATATTAAAAATTAGATATTATCATATTTCTTCAAATTTTAATTAATGATACAAATTTATTGATTTCAAACATAGATCTTCATCTATAGCTATTAGCATGCATAGTACATACAAAATTCAAATAAATGTCAGTGGTACTGGTCACATAAATGATAAATCGTAAAAATTTAAATCATGATTCATAATTCATAACTAAAAGACAACTTACAACTACAAGATAGTAAGATAAACACACTGACAACTGTGGTTTTCTCATAAGTCATCAAATCAAAATGTGTTACATAGGAGTGTTGGTGCAATGCCAATGGCAAATAGAAATAGAAAATATCAACTACAGGTATACAAGCCTCGAGCATCAATCAGCATCAGAATCAGCATCACTGTCCCCATCATCATGGTCCCCACTGCTCTCCTCTACATGCTCCTCTCCCCTGTATCATAGTCGCCTTTGCATCAGGGTATGGAAGCTGACCCCTCTAAGTCATCAAATCTAACAGCTCTAGCACTGGATCATTGAGATCCATGTTGGCCAATGCCAACTCAACAATGGTGTCCAGACCCATATCATCACAACAGTGTTACTTGGGAAGCGAAAAGCGGGAGCGAAAAGAGCGACATATTCAGAAGCTCTTGGTTTGGTGCTCTTGATTAAATACGAGTTCCATACCCTAATACATGACGATAATTCAATGGAAACATTGCAATCCCCCAATCCTAAAATCCTGAAAAACTGATAAGTCTGCTGGATTTTGAATGAAATCGGGAATTCTACTTTCTCCATATGAAATCCAATGAGGCCGCTCAAACATCCTGAGTCATTTCATGGTAATGTTAAAAATTTAAGTGAAAGGATGAAAATGAAGATTAAGGAGAATGTCACTTTTACTTTAAGATTTAACATTACCATGAATAGCATATCAATACTGCCTAGACTTGATTATGAAGCTGCCAAAATGCTCTACTCCTTGCTGCAACAGCACAAATCACTTACCAATGAAAATATTAATGAGCAAACACGCCCTTTTCATACCCGCGCTGAGCTTAGCGAGTCCTGGAAACCGGACACGTGTCCTAAAATCGCGACACGCCCCTGAAAATCGCGACACGCCCTCGGACACGACGTGTCCGAAACAGACACGAGTGTCCTGTGATTTGGACACGAATCCGGACCGAATCGTGTCGGATTCGCCGGATTCGGGATTCGCAGGGTTAGGACGAACTAGGATGCAGCATATTGAGAGGGAGCTGCAGTGTAGATGCAGCAGTGACAGTGGTAGTGTCATGGGTAGCAGTATAGACTGTAGCAACACAATGGATGAAGAGCAGCAGGCCGAGCATCAGTAGCACAGAGGACCGATGTCGTGGATCAGTGTGATACTTTTGCTGGGAAGTATTGCTAGAGCACATTCCTCGCTAAGAGGGAGTGTTGATTTTGGGTAGCATCGGATGTGCTCTAGCTCTAATATTTTGTGGAGGGGCTAGAACACATGAGATCTCCAAGACCCTGAAATCGTTTGGAGAAATTCCACCCGGATTGTATTTTATTAAAATAATTAATATTTTTAATGGGATTCCTAAGTCTAAACTTAGGAAAATTAAAACATTATTGAGTATTAATAAAAATATGGGTGAGAAGTTTCTAAGAGATGAGGATCAAGTCTAATTTAATCTTAGCCGTTGATTAGAGATTAGATCATGACCGTTGATTTCTCAACAAGAAAATTATAAAGGAAGGCTTGGGGTCAGTTGGAGAACACACACAGAGGGATCAACACTTGAGCTAAATCAAAATTTTGGGGCGTGGTTTGCTGAGAATTTTAGAGTGAGCTTCCAGTGCAGAGAGGGGCAGTTCGGCAGAGGGACTTTCGTCCAAGGCCAAGAATACATAGCAAAGAGGCAAAACAACACCAGGGAGAGACATCGCAGCTCCAGGGAGGGTGACGCAGAGGCTGGAGGGCTAATGCAGTCACTAAGAGGCAACGCTGGGGTTTCTGTGAGGCAGATCGGGCATCAGTTTAGCAATTGATTTCCGAGCCGAGAAGGCTCACTGGGAGGGTGACGCAACGCCTAGAGGAGGTGACATAGTTCCAACGCAACGCTGGGAGTAGCCATCGCTGCACAACACTGGGGGCAACGTAGTCACCTGTGGGGTTTGTTCATCCAATTATTGGATTCGCCAAAATATCTATCTCCGGATAGAGGTACTTCTTCCGGGTTTATTCTCAGTTGGGTGAGCCGGATTTGGCACCCTAGTTGTATTTAGAAATCTGCTTAATAATAAAACCCTCATATCTGCTGCATTGATTTTCCCGCAGTGGGTTTTTCCTGGGACGTTTAGTCCAAAAATAAGTGTATCCTTTGTGTGGTTGTCTCATTTACTTTTCAGTACTTGATATGTATATTGGTGTAGGCTGTAGTGTATTTGCATTAATATTTTCTAAATAATTTTGAAAATAACTTGTTAAATGAAGAACACAAGTAGGTAATGCAAATCATTTTACTGCAGTAGGATTTCAAGTTTGTTAGATTCAGAAATTTTCACAATATCGCGGTTATTCCTTTGATTGTATTTTCTTCTTTTATTATTGTTGTTGCTTCTGGTGTTGTAATGTGGCATTTTTCTCTTCTCAAGACAGTCTCGAGCATAATGACCTTTCTTGTGGAAATTATAACATTCAATATGAGGTAAAGATCTCTCATTCCTTCCTTTTGTATTTTGAGAAGCAGGCTTCCTTAATGGACCTCCTTTTCCCTTCTTCTTTTTGACATGAGAGATATATGCAACGGGCTCTCCCTCTTCATGCTTTTGAATCCTTCCTCTTACTATCATCCTCGATTCTTCTTGAGTAATCTTCCCAACAATTTCATCAAATGATGGAAGGCAATTGTTATTGCTTATTGTAGCAATGAAGGTTTCCCAAATAGGAGGGAGACCTCTACAAGTCAAAACTACTAGTTCTCTGTGAGGCACATTTTCTCCAACTCTTTGCAATTGATCTCTAAGGCGAGATATCCTCATAATATAGGATTGAACAACTTCTCCTTTGTTCATCTTGGTTTTCTTGAGTTGATCTTTCAAGGTGGTGATCACATTCAAATTGTTGATTTCATACATTCCATCTATCTTGTCATACATGTCTTTAGACTTTCTTAAATTCCCAAGATATGCAAGTAAATGATCTTGTAAACCATCAGCTATAATTTGCTTTTCTTTGGACTTGCCTTTCTTGTACCTATTTTTGAGGGAAGCGGAAGCATTTTCTGGAAAGCTTGGGCATCCTTCCTTGAATGTATTCCAGTACATCATTGTTGTTAGCTATGATCTCCAAACTGACTTTCCATGCAACAAAGTTTGATGTGTCACCCAACCTTTCATGCTCCTGGAAGGTAGAGGAGGACATCTTGACCTTGACTAGGAAATCTTCTTTCTAATAGTGAGAGCTTCAATGCTTGTATTCTTTTGGGCTTGTCCTTCACCTCAGCTCTGATTCCATGTTAATTTTTCAGATTGTTCTATGTTGTATCAATTATTTTAGCCCAATTTATTTCTTAATTTAATAGTGCATCCAATTATGAGCAATGTAACCAATCATAAACTTGTAATATTCCTAAAACCCCAGCAAAAACTCCAACCAAATATGTGCAAATGATATAATAACCCAGAAGTGATAAAATAACAGTGGAACAACATATTATAATGTAAACTGGAAATATAAGCAAATACACAAGAAATGCAAAGAGAAAATGCTAAGCCATTTTATTATACTGAGCAATAAACTGAGTACAAGAGGTGAACAGACAGATGGCACCTCAACTTGCACAAGGCAAGTGAATAAATACTCTCAGAATGAAAAAATGGCCTCTCTGCGTGGATGTTGTTGTTGTGCTGCTGCTGCTGCTACAAAACAAATGATGATTTGGGGCTGCTCCCCTCCTCAAAAAAGGTTGAAACTCTATATTCGGGCTCTACTCGAGAAACCCAGAAAAACCCAGAAAGCTTTCCTAGAATGGCCGACCCCCGAAAAACACCCCCTTGGGGTTCTACGCAGTTCCTCAATGCCCTGCGCTGCCACTGAAGAAAACCCCTCTAAACTATGCCTGAAACCCTGCCAAAATCCTCCAATGAGACAAGAGCTGGACCCCTACTCAATCTCTCAATAAATATCCACCTGCAAGACCCCAATCCAGCACAACAACCAAACAGAACTGCGTCCCTCTCCAGTGCTGCGCAGTCCTCCAAACACTGCTAAAACTACTGCTGGAATACTAATGAAACTACTGCTGAAACACCAAAGGAAATACCATGCCTGATCAGGCACTCGAAGTCCCCCGGGGCTAAGGGTGAGATCTTTGAACGAAGACACTCAATGCACTAAACAGTGTTGCAGACTAGCTAAACAGCCAGCGTGCTCAGAAGTCGAAACGACTATCTCAAAATGCACATAACTGAATGATCCAAAATGAAGGGGCTCCTCTCTATTTTATAGCCTCTACCTCTCACAATCCCTAGGCTCACCTCCTCTTGCATGCTTCTCCTCTTGCCACGTGTTCTTCTCTCCTACGCAGTCTCTCCATGTGTCTGCGTGGGCTCCATTTCTGCGTCCCCCTTTGGCCCCCTTGGCTCCCCTTTAAGTCATAACGTTGTGCTACCTAGGAAGTGACTTTTTATTCTAAAGTGAGTTATGTCCTCCTTCCTCACTTTTTTGTTTAAAAATAACTATAGAAGGCAAAACATGAAAAAAATCGAATATTCCAATTAGCCATAGCTAATTAGGAATATCACAGTCTCCCCTGGAAAAATGTTGCTTGTCCTCAAGCAACTGAAGTGATGGATGCTGCAGGATCCTCTCACTCTCCCAAGTGGCATCCTCATCCGACAAATTCTTCCACCTCACCAAGAATTCCCCGACCGTCCTGCTCCACAGCTACCTTTCCCTGGTATCAATGATAGCCTCTGGCTGCAATACGAAATGCCCCTCGTCATCCATGGGTGGTAGCTCATCTGTCACTGTCACCTGCTGCCCCAATGCCTTTTTCAGGCATGATACATGAAAAGCATTATGAATCTCGCTACCTTGGGACAGCTCCAGCTCATATGCAACTTGTCCAACCCTGTGTATCACCCTGTACGGCCCATAAAAGCAGGGCTTGAGCTTCTCAGCCCCCTTCTGCTTTAGTGACGACTGTCGGTATGGCTGTAATCATAGGTAGACAACGTCCCCTACCTCGAACTGTCTCTCCACTCGACCCCTGTCGGCATACAGCTTCTGCTGATTCTGTGTTGTAGCCATGTTATCTTTGAGAGCTCAAAGAATATCTTGACTCTCTTGGATCCAAATCTTGGCTCTGGGAGCCTTGCTATCACCAAACATCACGTCAGCAAAAGATAAAGGATGATACCCATGTAAGGCATAGAATGGTGACATACCAATGGACATGTGATGTGAAGTATTGTAGCAGTACTCCCCTAGATGTAGCCACCTCAACCATGCTCGCTGCTGCCCACTGACATAATTACGCAAGTAGCCCTCTAGCCACTTGTTAACTATCTCTGTCTGCCCATCCGTCTGTGGGTGATAACTGGTACTCGGTGTCAACTCCGTCCCCACCAACCGGAAAAGCTCCTGCGAAAACCCGCCCATGAAACGGCTGTCCCTATCACCGACGATGGTCTTAGGAAGACCATGTAGCCTGAACATCTCTCTGAAGAACAGCTCGGCCACCTGTTCTGATGTATAATGTGCGGATATGGCAAAGAAATTTGCGTACTTCGTCAGCCGATCAACAACAACGAAAATGCAATCTTTGCCCTGTACCATGGGCGACCCTGTGATGAAGTCCATCAAAATACTCTCCCATTTCCCCTCCGGAATGGGAAGAGGCTACAATAATCCCGCGAGATGTTTCATCTCCCCCTTGTTCCTCCGACAAACATCGCACTCCCTGACATGCTGGAGTATGTCCTCCTTAAGGCCCTTCCATGAGAACCTCTCTCTAATGGCCCTCTAGGTTTTGGTAAATCACTAATGGCCTGCCAATGGTGAGTCATGTGATGCCTGGAGTATCTTCTTCTTGAGCTGAGACCCCTCAGTCAAGAAGATCCGATCCCTGTAATAGATGATCTCATCGATCACCCTGTACCTGTCATCTGCCACCTGTCCGTCCAGAATCTCACATGCAAACCTGTCTTTGGAGTACTCTACTAAGAGTCAAGCCCTCTAGTCTGTATCCAAGCTCATAAGAGACAACGTGGCTGGTCTACGTGAAAGGGCATCTGCTACCACGTTGTTCTTACCCTTGACATACTCAATGTCAAAGTCATATGCTTGGATCTTGCTGATCCACTTTTGCTGCCTCTCCTGTAGCTGCTTCTGCTCCAAAAAGAACTTGAGGTTGTTGTGATCAGTCCTCACCCTGAACCTGTTACCCACCAGATACTGCCGGTACTTAGCCAATGCATGCATGATGGCCAGCATCTCCTTGTCGTATATAGAATACAACCTCTCGTGCGGAAGGAGTTTCCGGCTCTCGAAGGCTATAGGGTGACCTCCCTGCATCAATACTGTGTCGATCCCCTCTCCCGACGCATCACACTCCAAAACAAAAGGTTGCGTAAAATCTGGCAACGCAAGCACTGGGCAGCTGCTCATAACCTCCTTGAGCCTGTCAAAGGCTCGCTACACTGTGTCTGACCAACTGAATGCCCCCTTCCTCGTCAAATCTATCAGGGGTGCAGCAAGCTGTGAGAAACCTTTGACGAACTTCCGATAGTAAGTACAAATGCCAATGAATCCTCGAAGTTCTGTCACATTTCTCGGCTCCGGCCAATCTCTGATGGCCCTAATCTTCTCCTCGTGGACCCTCACTCCGTCCACTCCAATGATGTGTCCCAAGTATAACATCTCCGTCAACCCGAACTCACATTTGGAGAGCTTGGCATAGAACCACTGCTCCTCCAAGATGCGTAATATTGTCTCAATATGCTGGAGATGCTCCTCCCACGTCTTGCTGTAAATGAGTATATCATCAAAGAACACCAACACAAAGTTCCTCAGGTGACTACGGAAGATGTGATTCATGCAAGACTGGAATGTAGCTGGGGCGTTGGTTAGCCCGAAGGGCACCACCAAAAACTCAAAGTGCCCATAGTGACATCTAAAGGCGGTCTTGGCAATGTCCTGCTCCCTCACGTGAATCTGATGGTACCCTGATCTCAAATCAATTTTTGAGAAGAACCGTGCTCCTCTCAACTCATCCATCAACTCATCGATCCTGGGTATGGGGTACCTATTCTTCAATGTCCTCTTGTTCAGGGCCCTGTAGTCAATGCACATCCTCAATGTACCGTCCTTCTTCTTCACCAACACCACAAAAGAAGAAAAAGGACTCGTGCTTGGTCGGATGTGCCCAAGAGCCAGCAACTCCTGAATGGCCCGCTCTATCTCGTCCCGATAAGCCTTGGGATGCTTATAGGGGGTAGTAATCACTGCCTATATGCCTTGCTCAAGCTCAATAGTGTGCTCAAAGCCCCGGTCCGGTGGTTGACCCGACAGAATCTCCCCTAATACTATTGCATACTAGTCAAGGATGGACTATATCTTCGGGTGCACTGTCTGCCCTGTAGTCCCTGCCTCCGATGCACGCAACTCTACTGCCCACTCTATGTCTCCCTTGCGGAAGACTGCCTCCATTCGATGAGCCGAAATAGTCTGAGGCGGATACGTATGCTGTCCCTGTATCTTCTCATGCCTCCCTGTCTTCTCATCATCCCATTCCATCTCTAGGGTCTTCCAATCTGTCGTGACCTTCCCTAGAGTGATGAGCCATTGAACACCCAGTATCATGGTTGTGTCTGGAATATCGACCACGAAAAAGTGGTCAGTCAATGTGTAGGTGCATATCATCACTGAAAGCTCTGGAACATACCGAGCACACGTCATGGTCTGATCTCCTGGGACCAAGACTGAAAACCCATCGAAGCTCTCTGTCTATATGCCTCTCCGCTCAACCATCTATGCATCGATGAAGTTGTGGGTCGCCCCACTGTCAACCAAAACTGACACTCGTTGGCCACGTACCGTCCCTCATACGCGTAGCGTCAGATACTTGGGAACTCCTCGTAATGCGGCAAGGGCCCCTCCGGTGGGTGCAAAAGATGCACCACCTGCTGCTGGCGGTGGAGGTGGCAAAGGTCCCTGTCCATCATGGCTATCTCCTGCCTCCACACCATCCTCGTCATCCTCTTCTCCACTGCTCTCGGAGAAAACCTCAATGAAATGTGCCTTGCCAGCGGCACATCTATGTCCTGGTGCCCATGGCTCATGACATGTGAAGCACAACCGCTTCTTCTTCAGCTCCCTCTTGACATCATCGTCAATTTGCACTCGTCCTGGATTCCCCCTTGGAGGTGGAATCCTCACATCGTTCCCCTTAGACTGGAAAGTCTGTCTCTGGGGGTAAGGTGTCCGGGTGCCGGGTAAGACATCCTGTAGGTCCCGGGTCCTGTTGATAGCATCCTGAAGGGCAAGCAGATCTGACTAGACCCCGAAGTGGCTCTGCTAACCCCTCAACATACATATAGATCCTCCGTGCTGTGGATAGGTCTGGCACCATCACAGAGACCCTCAAGAAATCTGCAATGTAGGTCTCTAGGCTCCCTGTCTGTTTGAGCCTCGTCAGCTCAACGAAATGTTGCTCTGGATCCCTCCGATCAAATCACTCCATTAGTCTCCTGGTAAACTCGGCATATGTTGTCACTGTGGAGTGCCCCAGTGTAACCATTCCATGAAACCACCAATCCTGGGCCTCGCCATCCATATGCAATGTTGCCACCTTGATGGCCTCTGCCTTGACATCTGGTTAAGCTGGAAATAAATGTCCAGCTTCTCCACCCAAGACCTTGCCGAACTGTTTGATGAGCCATCAAACGTAGGCAAGTGGAATCTACTCGCTGCACAGCGAGTGTCACCATCATGATAATGTCGGTACCCTCTGTGATGGTCGCGGGGTCTACTATCCCACCGGAGCTGAACAAAATCATGGAATGAGAGGGCTTCCCTGAAGTCCTGCCCATAGGCCTGGTACTCTGCAAAATAATCACCCATGTGTCCAAGCTCTGCCTCTTGCTGGGCTACGGCCCCCGTGTCTGCTCCTAAGAAAGTGGGCATGGTAGAGCGTGTAGGGGCATGTGAGGCCACCTGCTGCGCAGTATCACGCTGCTCTGGCAAGTGATGGGATGCACCTGATCCCTCACCAATCTGAAAAACTCGTGGGCTCTCACGCTATCTGGCCTCAATTGCCGTGCATCTCTACCCCATCACCTCAATCTGCCTCGACAAATCCTGCACTGATTTGAGGAGCATATCCACAAATCTCTTCCCGTCCTCGTCGGCCATCTGTTCTGCGTCCACTACTAGCTCTCTCTGTTTTGTGTCTACCACAGGCTCCACCTGTTCTGCGTCCACCACAGGAACACAGTCTCCCTCCCCTTAGGTATTCTCCAACCTACGTCCAGTGTCTCTGTACCTCCTACCTCTGTAACAAATGTAGGGTTTTTCCCCTGGTATCATAGATTGCTAGCTCCACAGGCTGAGCCAGATCTATGCTCTGATACCACTGTAATATTCCTAAAACCCCAACAAAAACTCCAACCAAATATGTGCAAATGATATAATAACCCAAAAGTGATAAAATAATAGTGGAACAACGTATAATAATGTAAACTGGAAATATAAGCAGATACACAAGAAATGCAGCGAGAAAATGCTAAGCCATTTTATTATACTGAGCAATAAACTGAGTACAAGAGGTGAACAGACAGATGGCACGTCGACTTGCACAAGGCAAGTGAAGAAATACTCTCAGAATGACAAAAATGGCCTCTCTGCGTGGATGTTGTTGCTGTGCTGCTGTTGCTGCTAGAAAACAAATGATGATTTGGGGTTGCTCCCCTCCTTAGAAAAGGCTGAAACTCTGGATTCGGGCTCTACTCGAGAAACCCAGAAAAACCTAGAAAGCTTTCTTGGAATGGCCGACCCCTGAAAAACACCCCCTTGGGGTTCTGTGCAGTTCCTCAACGCCCTGCGTTGCCACTGAAGAAAACCCCTCTAAACTCTGCCTGAAACACTGCTTGAAACCTACTAAAATCCTCCAATGAGACAAAAGTTGGACCCCTACTCAATCTCCCAGTAAAAATCCACCTGCAAGACCCCAATCTAGCACAACAACCAAATAGAACTGCGTCCCTCTCCCAGTGCTGCGCAGTCCTCCAAACGCTGCTAAAACTGCTGTTGGAATACTGATGAAACTACTGCTGAAACACCAAAGGAAATACCTTACCCGAGCAGGCACTCGAAGTCCCCCGGGGCTAAGGGTGAGATCTCCGAACGGAGACACTCAATGCACTAAACAGTGCTGTAGACTAGCTAAACAACCAGCGTGCTCAGAAGTTGAAACGACTAGCTCAAAATGCACATAACTGAATGATCCAAAATGAGGGGGCTCCTCTCTATTTTATAGCCTCTGCCTCTCACAATCCCTAGGCTCACCTCCTCCTGCGTGCTTCTCCTCTTGCCACGTGTTCTTCCCTCCTGCGCAGTCTCTCCATGTGTCTGCGTGGGCTCCATTTCTGCGTCCCCCTTTGGCCCCCTTGGCTCCCCTTTAAGTCATAACGTTGTGCTACCTAGGAAGTGACTTTTTATTCTAAAGTGAGTTATGTCCCCCTTCCTCACTTTTTTATTTACAAATAACTATAGAAGGCAAAAATTGAACAAAATCGAATATTCCAGTTAGCCATAGCTAATTAGGAATATCACAAAACTATAACTGAAGATAGAACAATATATGCAATGACAAAGAAGACAACAATACAACCATAAGAGACAGCAGATTGGTCCAAGAGCAGGGAAAAACCCCACAAGGGGGAAAACTCTTTTAAATCTTCTTCTTTATTAGATCGTGATAAAACGCTTTCAGCAGAGTGCAATGAGCACAATACACAATCATGCAACAGAGATTTATAGAATAGAAACAGAATGCAGAACTACAAAACAACAGAGAAAAACCCTTGATCCATCAGACCACTGAAGCCAACTGAAGGCAACTGTCAAACCCTATATCAAAACCCTGGATACCCCTAGCAAGGCTGACTGCGTGCATCTAAAACTTTCTGGATGCTCCCTTAGCCACTGTGTGAGGGCGTCTGTGTCTGACCCAGACGCTCCAAGGAAGATCGTATGTGTGCGTCCTGAGTCAAACTCACACAGAACTGCTCCAAACCCCCAAACGCTCTCTTCCAGTTATTGTGTGTGCACCCGGGACTGCCTGGACGCTCCCTTGACCACTCTGTGCTAGCCTCCGGGGACCAATACCATCTGATGTACTTCTAAAACCCTGGATGTTGCCTTCAGGCTTCTATGTGAGCGTCTGAGATTGCCTGGATGCTCTCTTAGCCATTGTGTGCATTCGTCTAGGGAGGAAAAGCTCAATTACATGCTTGTGTTCGAGAAACAGAAACCCTAGATCCGTTGGAGCTTCACCCTGTAATTTTGGACCCTTGCGCGAACTTCCAACATCAAACCTATGCGAACCAAGACAAAAGAAGGGAGTAGAAGATGGCTTGATCAATGTGTCCAAATGAGTTTGAGGTCTCTTCTATTTATAGGCTTCCATGAGGGTCCACTTGGGGTTGAGGCCGACCTGTCCAATTTTACATGTGCTTAGGGCCGACCTATTCCATTATACATGAGTGGATAAAATAATTCAAAAATCAACTTCCGCTTGTCCAAATAGGGTGATCTTTAGGTCGATTTTGGTCCTCTTGAAAAGAGGAATTTAATGCAATCATCATCTCGGTCATCTGAGTTGTCCAAGGTGGAATTTGACCCTAGTTGCAAAAATTAACAAACACTGAGGAGATGATAGAGATAGAGCAGGAGGAGATTCCTTCTAACTCTCAGGGCGAGGATTGTTCTTTGGATGAGTCCATGGGTTCATTCGAGGATGCCTCTGAGGAGCATGAGTCATGTGGAGTTGTTGACAACAGGCCAGATTTATATTTGGGTGTGTATGGTGAGCAGTCAGTGGACCCTATGGGAGACATTTAGGTTGATGAGTCACCAGTGATGATTTAGCATGAGCAGCATATAGTGGAGCATGAGTCATCTCAAGAGGAGGACGTGCACATTATGTCTGATGAGCCTTTTGGGGCGAGCCAGTTGGAGGTTCGTATTGAGCCTATGATGGAGGAGGATAAGCAGCCACTCTTGGGGTCAGCCATTGATAAGGAGCAGACAGATGTACAAACGCCTAGCAGGGTGGAAAATATTTGCAGACACTTGTCCTTAGGAGGTGTTGGAGGCTGACAGGGTAGTTTTGCAGGAGGCTAGTAGATGGTAGGAGTGCAGAGTTTCTGATCAGAGGAGCGAGGAGTTGTTGGAGGTGGTGGTAAATCCATCTTTGGGCCTACCTATTGATGCAATGCAGATAGGTGCAGTGGTAGTTGGTAGAGCTCCCGTCAAATTTTACCTTGACCAGGTCTCTCCTCAGCTCTTCTTGTTTCAGAGCTGCCCATATCTCATCCCAATTTGGCAATGTCGCCCTGTCCAAGATACTCTGGACAAAGATTTTCCAATCATCCGAGACAGAATTTAGAGCCAGTCTCACTGACTCCGAATCCTGAGATGTATGTCCCACACCTGACGGCTCATCACAGGTCTCCTTCAGTTTCGTGAGGAACGGATCCACTTGCTCCCCCTTCTGCATCTGAGCAGATCTCAGCTTCTTCTCCAAGTACATCTTTTGTTGCTCGGAAGATCCCTGATATAATGTGTCCAAGGCATCCCACATCTCCTTAGCAGTCCCTTTGCTTGCAACGTGGCACACCACGTGATCCTTGACTCCATCCAGGATCATCCTCTTCGCCTTAGCCATCTCAGCTCTGTACTTCTTCAGCAGACCTGCATCCGCTAGGATAGCAACCACATTATCAACATAAGTCTTGAGGGCATGCTCATCTAAAAGGAAAGTCATCCTAGCCTTCCAGATGGCATAGTTGGAAGCTCCGTCCAACCTATCTTGATCCCTAAAGCCACTAGTTGCCATATCCACCGAAAACCGTCGAACAACTCCCTCTTTCTCCCTACTGTGTAGCTCCTAGGTTGACTTACGCACTCCCTGATGGAGCTGGTAAGTTGTTGCTCCTCTGCTACTCAGCAATTGAGAAATGTTGATTTCCTCGGCAAGAAATCACTGAGGAAGTATTCCCTCACTATGTTCTTCTTCTTTCTTCTCACGTCTTTTCAGCCCAGCAAAACTGCCCATTAAAAAATCTTCGTCCCACCAACTGCTCCTTATGCAGAGGCTCAGCACTACTTCCTCTGCCACGGCAAAATTCGAACTAGAAGCTCTTTCTCTCCGTCAACTCACTTGGAGAGAGACTACCTCAAATTTTTAGCCCTCCGGCTAGATCTACACAAGCCATCTAGGGTTTCGACTTGCTGCCTCTTGTAGCTTTTCGATTTCCCCTTCTTCTTAGCACTGGGGTTTCTGGTTCTTCTCTTCTTGTCTCACCTACACTACCTCTGATACCATGTGAAAATTCCTATGTCGGAATCCCTACTACAGCAACCTGATGTTACTTCTCCTACTTGTTAATTCATGCAAGTTATTTACTATACTCTACGGTAAATATCGAAGAAAATACATCTGCAGTCTTCACTTAATTAACATATATGCGGTAACAAAATACTGAGCAAGAAAGAAAAATACACAACATAGGACAATTATTTTTGGACAAAACGTCCCCGAAAAAAGCCAATGCGGGAAAACCGGTGCAACATCTCTAAGGGTTTATTATTATGGAGGAGAAATTATGAGTACAATTCTAGGATGCTCAACTAGCAATCTGATATAGAGAGAATAGTGAACAAAATACTGGTGAAATGATCTCACCCTGTCACTGGAGAATCAGTGACTGATCCTGCTGCTCTGGAGGCTCTACGTCACCCTTTGGCTTGGCCTCTGTGCAACATTATGTCACCTTGGGCAGTTTCCACGTCACCCCTCCTGGGTATTACGATGCCTCTCTTCTAGATCCTCTGTTGGCTGAGAAATAGACTTTCTGCCTCCCAGACTCACACCCCTGCTTTCAACAACTGAACTTCGACTTCCCTCAGTAGGAACTCGACTTCCCCTCAAGGATTGTGTTGTCTTTGTGTAAGCACTGTGTAGGCCAGCATCAACCTTCCTCTGGATGTCTTTCTGTTCTCCCTCTGCCTCATACTCTCCGGAAATTCCTGCTCCCGAATTCTCACTGCCCCTATGTTGCAAGATCTCCTCAATCGATTTTCTTCCTGAGAACTTCTAACTTCTAGCATCAGATGTGCTCTAGCCACAAAATTTGGTGGAGAGGTTGGGGCACATGAGATCTCCAATACCCAGAAAGGGTTTGGGCAGATTTTAAACAGTTCAAGAGATATTAAAATAATTAATATTTTTAATGGAGTCCCTAAGTCTAAACTCAGGGAAAATAAAATATTAATGTGTATTAATATGAAACTGTGTTAGAATGGTCCAAAAGACATGGATAAAGCCAGATCTAATCTTAGCCGTTGATTAGGAACTTAATCTCGGCCATTGATATGTCAACAGAAAAAGTATAGAGGAGGCTTGAGGGTCACTTGGAGAATACACCAGAGTGGTCAGTCATTCTATTCTCTAGAGCGGGGTTTGCTAAGAGAGATAGAATTAGTGATCGAGAGAGCAGTTGAGGGGAATTGAGTACAGAGAAACAGAGAAGGCAAAAATTGTGCCGGGAGAGCAACACAGCAGCCGAGGAGAGTGACGCAGAGCTAGCAAGGGATCACGCAGAGGCAGCCAAGTGCTGTACAGAGCACCAGAGAGGCCAGCGTGTCTGACGCAGAGGCCTAGAAAGTTGACGTAAGGCCTCCTCGGGCTGACGCAGATGAAGAAAGGCTGACCCAAGGCCAGTGTGAGACAGAGAGGGGCTGATGCAGTCCAGATTGGGCAGACGCTGGGGTTGCAGAGCAGTTTTGTGCTGAGGAGCTGCCGAAAGGATTTTCCGGGGTTTCAACCAGGAGATTTCTCTCAAACTGTGAGGTATAGTTGCTAAGGAAATTCTCTGTTGAGTAGGCCAATTTCGGCACCTAGATTGTACTCTGATATTGCTTAATAAGAAAACCCTCAGATAGCTGCACCGGTTTTCCCGCATTGGGTTTTTCCGGGGACATTTGTCCAAAAATAAAGGTGTCATGTGATGTGTTTGTTCTTGTTTCTTTTAGTTGTTGATATGTAATATGTTGAGCATGCATTGGTGTTTATTCAGTATTTACATTGTAAATAACTTGTTAAAGAAAAATAACTAGGAGGTAGGAATAAATCAGAAAAAAGTGCATGAAGGGTTTCTAAACAAAGTAAACTTAGAAACTTCAACATGGTATCGGAGCGTGATTGCAGATCACAAGAGGACTAAAAGATATCAGCCGAGCAGAGCAATAGCAGCAGAAAATAATTGTCCCGAGGTGACAGAGGCTGTTTCTAACAGCGCAGAAGCCAAGAAGTGTGACACAGAGCCAGCCAGAGACATGCAGAAAAAGTCGGGAGCTGTGCAAAGCCTCAAAGAGGCTAGTGTTGCTAACGCAGAGGGCCAGAGGGCTAACGCAGGGCATCCCAGGGCTGACGCAGACCCAGTGTGAGGCAGAGAGGGGTCGATGTAGTTCACAGAGAGGCAGTTGTTGGAGTCTAGAAGGCTGCAGAAATATGGCAAAGTAGAGCTGGTGAGGTACTATAATCAGAATAGTACCTGACAGAGCAAGGCCAGAGGAGTTGCTACCGAGGGTTTCTAGCCGAGCAACCCGAATCAGTTGTGTGGTTGCACAAGACAATCAGAGTAGGGGGTATCTCGACATCGGCAGAAGGATTTCCAGGAGGGAATCAGGACTCAGAGGGAGTCGAGAACTTCCAGACAGGAAGTAGAGACTCAGAGGAGTCGAACAGAGAACTTCCAGACAGGAAGTAGACTCAGCAGGAGTCGAACAAAGAACTTCCAGACGGGAAGTAGATTCAGCAGGAGTCGAACAGAGAGCTTCTAGAAGGGAAGTAGACTCGGCAAGAGTTGAACTGAGAACTTCCAGGGGGAAGTAGAGAGACTTGGAGGAGTCGACAGAGAAGAGCAAAGAGATGGCCATGAATAGGCTGAGGGATCAAGACAGGCTGGATGGGGGGTCCAACTTTGTCATTTAGAAGGCCAGGATTCTGTCTGTTCTGTGTGCCATGAGTGCTCACGCACCACTTGAGCGAAAGTGGGGAGACATCGAGTTGTAGTCAGGCGGACTACAGGCGATGAGGGGCAAGATCCTTGAGGTACCCAGCCTTTTGGATTAGACCTTACTACACGAGCCCCAATGAGGAGTAGCAAGACTAGCTGGGTGTGTAGAGACGAATGCGGATGAAGAAGGTTCAGAGCATCCAATAGCATTTTTCAGCAAGAACTTGAGGGATGTTGAACTGAGGTATGGTATTATTGAAAAATAGACATATGCTCTTATCAAATCCTTGAAAGCTTTTAGAGTTTATATTTTGCATTCCAAGATAATTGCATATGTACCCTCTGCTGCAATAAAAGATGTCTTAACACAACCTGATGCTGATGGAAGAAGGGCAAAGTGGATTGCAAAGATGATAGAATTTAATATAGAATTGAAGCCCACTAAACTGGTCAGAGGTCAAGGTCTTGCTAAGTTATTGGCTGAAGAAAATTGCAGATCTTTGGATATTGATTTCCTATGCACAATTGCAGAAAATGGTCAGGCAAAAAGGGAAGAAACAGCTGAACCACAGAGGAAGCAGTTAGTGGCCGAGAATCTAGCTTCTTGTAATTGGTATGCTGCAATAATTAATTTCTTGCTGAGGCTAGAAATCCCTTCAGGATTTACTCAAAGTCAAGCTAGAACTTTAAAACTTAGAGCAGCTAAATATTGCATCAATCAAAATCTGCTCTACTGGAGGGATCCATCTGGAGTGCTGTTAAGGTGTCTAGACGAAGAACAGTCAAAAGAAGTCATGCAGCAATTTCATTCCAGCATGTGTGGAGGGAACCATTATTGGAAGACTACAACCCATAAAATCCTCAGAGCTGGGTACTATTGGCCCACTTTATTTTCTGATGTATTTTCATTTGTTAAATCTTGTGACAGGTGCCAAAGATTTGAAGGAAAGCAGCAGTTGAAGTCCCTGCCCCTAAAACCCATACAGGCAAAAGGACCTTTTCAGCAGTGGGGCTTGGATTTTATTGGAGAGATCAATCCACATTCCAGTGGCCAGCATAGATGGATATTAGTAGCCACTGATTATTTCACTAAGTGGATTGAAGCAATTCCTACCAGGAAGACTGATCATAATGTGGTCATGAAGTTTTTGGCAGAAAATATCTTCAGCAGATTTGGTTGTCCACACAAACTAGTCACAGATAATGCAGCAGCCTTCAGAGCAAAAGAATTGGTGGAAATGTGTAATTCAATGGGCATTAAACTGGTTCATTCCACCTCATATTACCCTCAAGGCAATGGTCTAGCAGAATCTTCCAACAAGAGTCTAATAAGGATAATTAAGAAGCTGTTGGAGGATAACAAGAAGAATTGGGATTCCAAGCTCAAATATGCACTTTGGGCTGACAGAGTGACCATCAAAAGATCCACAGGGAATTCTCCATTCAAGCTGGTGTATGGCACAGAGGCAGTATTTCCGATTCAACTTACCCTCCCTGTGGCAAAATTCCTTCAAGAAGAGCAGGATGAGGAAGAAGACATGGCAAGAAGGATCACTGATTTGGCAGAGTTACATCAGATTAGAGAACAACTGGTTGAAAAGGTTGCAGCACATCAGAAAAAGATCAAGGATGTTTTTGACAGGAAGACAAAAGCAAATAATTTTCAGGTTGGAGACTGTAACTATTGTGATACCTGCAGCGTCTGGTCTTCATTTTCAGCTAATACAAGCTTCTTTTGCTGTTAATTGCTCACTTTCCACTTCTTCTTTGTTCCAGGCTGTGCCTGTTATGCATTTGTCTTGAATTCTTGATGTTTGGCATTAGAGGGGCTGTCATCCCACCTTTGTGTTAAAGTCTTGTTTATTTCAGTAAATGTATTATTCAGGTTTCTGTTTGCTTAGTGATAGAGAGTTGTCATCCTGTCTGTGCATTAAGAAACAGATTTGCAGACCTTTTTAACTGGTTGCAGCCGGCCATCACATGGTCTTGTGCATCTGCTGGTGTGGTCAGTATTCTCCATCTTCACCTACTCTTTAAACTGTGAGTGATTGGTGGTCTAAAGCCTTGTAGTCTGGGGGTGTTCACCCATGTCTGGGGTTAAGCATAGTAGAAGTGGTTATCTGGCTTGAATATGCATCATTCCTTCCATTCATCCACCATTTTCCAACATTTTTGTTGAGTTTGTAATGTTCTCGAGCATCTCTGATATACAACCTAGGAGAGTTTCTTGGGGTGATAACAGTTTGACTAAGCTAGGAGGTGAATTAAAGCCAATTAAGGCCCATATAATTACTCAATGATGAGGCTCATCACACTCGTGGGCCGATACTCATCCATTAGGACCATATTGTCGATTGCAGTGCAAATGGGGTGGAAGATCCACCAAATGGACGTGAAGACTGCCTTCCTAAAAAGAGTTGTTGAGGAAGAGATTTATGTTGAGTGGCCTGAGAGGTTTAAGACCTTCAATAGAGATATGTATGTTTGCAGGTTGAAGAGAGCTCTTTATAGGCTCAAGCAAGCACCGAGGGCATGGTATGCCCAAATAGACAACCACCTTTTAGGATTGGAATTCACCAAGAGTGAAGCTAACCCTAACTTGTATTATATTGTGGTTGGGGGGAAACCTCTCATTCTTGTGTTGTATGTGTTAAAATCTGGCAACTAAGGGATGAATTTCTCCTTAGAGTAGAAATCACATCTTTCAGTTTTGTTTAAACCACCTACAGTGTTATTTAATTTTTGAAAATTATAATATGACTTTCCAAAAATAATAAGTCACATCTCAATTTGGAAGTGACTTTCCAAAAATAAAAATAAAAAGTCATGTCTAAATGATCAAGGATGATCTTGACATATGGAATCCACTTTAAAGTCAAATCAATCATGATTATACAAGACAAGAATTAATATTTTATCCTTACTAGTATTAGTAGTATTATGATACTATTATTTTTAAAATAGTCTAAAGTCATTCACCTTTAATGGATTAATAAAAACAAATTCTCAGTTGTCTCATAGAATAAGTCAGTTAAATTGAGAATCTCTTACTTGGAAAATTGAACCTCCCTTTTGGAATAAAATAGTAACTCCACACTTAAGAGAATGTAACTCTCCCTCACTAATTCGATATACGGAAAAAGTGTAACTCCTCATTAAATGCACTTGTAACTCCCTCACTCAATTCAATTTGTAACTCTCACTAAATATTTTCTCATGTCTAAATGTAACTCTCTCTCTCCCTAATTCGAATTGTAGCTCCTCAAGACCAATGTACCTCTCTCTCTATTCTTGGGATGAGTTGCACTTCTCCTCAAATAACTTCTCCCTTATGAAATTCGATTCTCCTATCTTTGGCTCAAGGCATGAATTCATTTTGTAACTCCTCTCCTTTCTCATCTATTTAAGCAAGAACAAGTGAGAGTTGAGTGTAGCATTTTCATTGTGAAGAAGGAGAGCAAGTGTTGAGTGTGTTCAAGTGAAGAGCAAGAGCAAAGGAAGAGTTGGAGCAAGTGTGAAGGCCAAGATTTGATTAAGAGAAGGAGGAGATATTCAAGCAAAGAGCAAGAGCACTTCAGTTGCAAGTTGAGCAAACATTGGTGACTTTATTCATTCTCATTCTCTCTCTCTCTTTGTACTCTGCTGAACAATTGAAGAAATCTAATAGAAGAAAAATCATTTGGGTTTTACCCCCTTGAGCGGTTTTTCCGTGGTCATTGGACCTAAATCTCAGTGTCTTATATTTTTGTCTCCCTGTCTTCATATGATCCTTAAGTTTTCGTTCTATCTACGATTGTTGATCTGAAAAGTTTTGAAGAAAAAATTTGCATTTTAAGTAATTTTAAAAACATAGAACATTTAGTTTTCTGCAAAGTACTTTCAAGTCTCAACATAGAAAAATCGGTTTTTTGCAAAGTATGTTAAGCATTTTGCAAAGTGAATTCAGTTTTTTGCATAGAACTTTCAAGTTTTCACAAAAAAAATTAAGTTTGTGCATAAAACTTTCATATTTCAGATGTTTGGGGTAATTTTGGTGCAATTTCACTTTTTTACCATTGAAGACCATTTTCAAACGGAATTCATAGCCTCTCTTGACATGATTGGACAAATTTCACCCCTCCAGGGAATTATCTAATATTTTAGTAATAATTTCAAGAAAATAAAAATTGTTAGGTCTCAGATTGTGGAAGACAAGCAATATTTTTAATGAGGAGAGTCAACTAGCCATTAGATATTTTTCTATGAAAGGCTAGGCTCTCCTCCATTGTAATTGTTATTGTTCACTTGATATAAGTGCTATATAATAAAAAGAGCTCATCCATTTTGCCAACATTTGTTCTTTTGTACAATTGTGGAGTGGCTATTGTTAATATTATTCTTCTTGCTATTGCCATTGAGTATTAAATTTTTACTCTAATTTCATTTTGTTAATGAGTATATTTATCCTAAAACTAATGTTCTTTGCCAATGAGGAGCCAATACGCTATGTGGAAGCAAACAACTAAGGTTCCCCACTTGTTTTTTTCGATTTTGAAGGTGAATCAGTCTGAGGCTTCTAAACTACTTCGAAAGAGGGCTTTATAATCTCAAAGGCCTTGTATCTTATTGGAAATACTGAGAGGGGTGGGTGAATCAGTATTTCTTTTCAATTGTTACTTTTACCAGTTAAATCAATTATATTTAGAACACAAAATAAGCAATAGGAATAAATGCTTTTATTAATATAATCTTTATAATTAATCAAGAACAATATATAGGGCTCCAACCCTAGATGAAAACACTAATCTTCAATTCCCTAGGCTCCAACCTATTGCCAAGCACCAACTTGGCCTTTTGTGAGGCTCCAACCTCTAGGGCACCGACCCTATCTTCTCAAGGCACCGACCTTGCGTTTAGAGGCTCCAACCCCTAGGACACCAACCCTTCTCTGGTACAGGTTCCGACCTGGTTTCTTGAGGACATCGATCCTCTAGGGCTCCAGCCCTATCCTTCAAGGCACCTACCTTGTTTGTTCGAGGCTCCAACCTTCAGGGCACCAACCCTCTGAGCTCCAACCCACTGCTATACTTTGTCTAGATATGTTTTATGGTAATTCTCGGCTCCCAAAATCTTCTTCACTAAGTTCTGTCAATCTATAGCTTTACCGTAGTCTCCACACTACTTCATCAATGACAACCTATCTTCATATGAAGGAGTCTTTATTGTTCTTCATATTTACCCAACTACTTTCTCCAAGGTCACTTCATGATGACTGATGCATCATGGATTCCAAGATTAATTCCAAGGATAGCTAGGGCTTCTTAACAATGTGTCTTCAATACGCTGCACAAAACAATTCTCTATTTCCAACCCTCTGTTCTTACTATTGCGGTAACTGCTTCAAGAGTAATGCTTCAAGAGAAACTGTTGTTTCAGGTTGTGCGTTCAAAAACAATCTTATCTATGCAGTCTTTTAACAGTTCGTGGGTTGTGCTTCTACGGATTCATTACAGGTCTGAGCCTTTCAATGAATAACCCAGTCAACAGAATGCTCAGCCTTTGGCTTCCATTGCACCTTTGGCTTTTTTCTTCTTTTGCAGGACCTTCGGCTTCCTTCTTCACTCGCTCGATCTTCGGCTTCCTTTTTTTTTGCTCGCTCAACCTTCGGCTTCTGTTGTTTTGCTTAAGTTCACGAGATGTGAACTGTTTCTATTTCCCTATAATAGATCCCCATGATCAATACCCTTCTCGAGGTGAAGCATTTAACATAAATATATATGAATCTCATCAATATCCAAAATACATGTTCATTGGAGGAGAGTCCGACTTGTGTATGGTGTCACTCATTACAATTATATCATAAACCTATTTATTTACGAACATTCATATTATAAAAGATGTCTGGCGGTCCCACATGCCACGTCACTACTTAAATTGCAATCGCAACTTCAGAGGTCTGCACATCTTATCGTAATCGGCGGTCCGTCGGGTCCACAACTTTATCGCAATCGACGGTCCGTTGGGTCCACAGTAATATTGTAATCGGCTTTTTTTAATGTGTCAAGCCTTTATTGAAACTTGCAACGCAGTGGATGCGATATTTTAATAAATCGTTTAATAAATCCATCGGGTCCACATATTATATCGCAATCGTAGTTTTGGTGAGGCATTTCTTTAAGACTTGGGGTACATAACTTCCGATGCGAAGGTTCTGGTATGGCAGATGCGATATAACAACAGAGCATATTGTGATGGAACCATCGGGTCCGTAATACATAACGCATCGATGTTTTGAGCAATGGAATATAATAGAACTATCAATAAAGTTGTCGATATAATTTCTTTGATGCAGTTTATTACTTCCTTCGATATGGCTCTTACTCTTGGGTTCTCGCTCTTGTGACTTCTCTTCACTCTTCCACTCTTCTGATAGTTCTTCTTTGATTGCTCCTGTTCTTGACTTCCAATGTCTTTCCAATGGCTTCCCTGATGGCTTTCCTCCTTGGGTCTACTGCTTCTATTCTGTTTGTAAATCCATATATTGTATTCAGTCCTTGGGTCCTCCATGGGCAACATTATGATCAATGGACAACATCATGTATCACAAGAATTTTCCATCACAAACACTGCCACATTGACATCAATGACAACCTTGATTAACAATCTCCCCCTTTGTCATTGATGGCAATATTTTGATTCTCTTTCAACATTCTCTCCCCCTTTGACATCAATAGCAAATGGGGTGCCCAAGTACTCCCCCTGTCAAGTTTCTTCTCTTCTTCATGAATAGTAGATCTTCATGGGTATTTTACTCCCCTTATCGTGGTGCTCTTATTTTTGCTCAAGATAGAAAGATTGTTTCCTTATCATCAACTAGCACATTATCCCCTCTTCATGTCTCAAAAACTACTTCATCATGGCTTCAACAACGCTTAAAGATACTCCACTTTAATGCTTCCAAACAGACTCCAAATAGCCACACACCAAATGTCCAATTCCAAGTTTTTATACTTCTACACCGTATTTTGTTGTCTCCATAGTTAGAATTAAGAGGCCTTCATAGTCCGAATCAAGTGAACATGCCACTGAAATTGTCTTTCTCGCTATCTTTCTTCAAATCAGAGTTCCTCTGTATCACTGTGCTTCTCCTTAAGTCACTGCCATCTAATATTTCAACATCATTGTATTCAGATGAAATGGTGAGAGGTTGTGCCTCACTGTTGCTATTTTTCTAAGTGACTAGCATCAACCTGAGCTATATTCGACTGCACAACATTCTCCTTTCTATAGTCCTTTTGATGAGCCATTTTTCCTTGTGTTCTAGTAAAAGTTTCTGCAAGTTATCTCCACTAGTAGATTTTGATATCCAATTTGTGATTGTCTTTTAAATTCTTTCTACTGATTGACAACTTTTTTTGCAATGCTTCAATTATGTTAGATGCTGCCAACTGCTCTTTCTTCAAGCTCCATTCCCATATGTATCTGTTTGTTTGAAGGTTGCCTCTATTTGTGTCCATAATTCTCACATCATATCCCTAAGTCGAGATATTCAACTTCTGTAATAACAACAACATAGTTCTTTGCCCCATTTCTTTAGCATTAGATGGCCTTCTCTGCTGCTCTAATTTCTACTTAGTAATCAAGTAGAAAAACATCTTCAACAACAGTCCATTGGATAGATAAGAGATCATGTTATTCAATGGAGTGTTCCTGAGAAATGATCTATCAAAGAATGATTGTTAATATAGCTCATCAAGGATTTCATAAGGACCCTTTCACGGATAGCTTCTGCAATAATGATCAAGAATCACAAGCTCCCCCTAACTATATGCATGGTCTCTTTTTGGTAGAATCCCATCATCAAACACTCAGAATATCAAGGATATCTTCATCAAGTCAACAACATGTGTTGTTGGCTGGAGAGTTCAGGAGATTTTTGGATTGTATTTGCTTTCTTCTCCATACTTGTGTGACTTTCTTCTCTGGCATGGTTCTAGCTTGTGTAGGAGCCCAAGTCAAGTTACAATCACGTGCCATATGACCAATGTTATGACACTTGAAGCATTCTATGTTGTTCATGAATAAGAATTCATGATTTCTTCCTGCAAAATTGCTTCTCAGAGATTGTCGGGGACCATAATATCTATCTTTGTGATATGCCCTACAATCTTTTGCCATGTGTCCAAAGTTTGTACAAGCATAACAATAACCAAGAAATAAACTTTGGTACCTGGGAGATGGAGATTTCCTTGATGTACTTCTGAAGTCTTTCTGCCTTGAGATTCTTTGATGATATTCATTGTCTTTTGTATTCTTGACACCATCTACAAGTCTTCTTGGAGTAAGATTTCTTCCATAGTTGTCTTGACTCTTCTCCTTGCCTTTGCTGGAACTGGGAGCATCAACATTTCTTTCTGGCTTCCTCACATTCTTGTTGTTTGAAGCATTATCATTCTTGCTTGAGGATTCACCTGTATAGCCAAGACTTGATTTATCAAATGGAGATATTTGATGGTTGAGCATGTCATCCAAGGCTTGAGAGCTCTTCAATATTTTGTCCGTTCTTTCAACCCTTTTCCTGTGGGAGACAGTCTCTTCTTCCAATATTTCGCAATCATTATTCTTCTTAGCAAGTTGTTTCTCAATTTCTTCCTTGATACAAGTTGTTCATTTGCTTATGTTTTAAGGGAGATGATATCTAATTTCATTCTGAAAATTTCTTCATTTACTTAGCTAGAATGCACTCCATTTCTTCCATGATCCTTGTAGCTTTACATGTTTCAGCCTTAAGAAGGTTGATGTCAAATTTTAGTTTGAAGATTTCTTCATCCTTTTCTTTTAGTTGACATATCATGGTGTTTCTTTCCTTTTCTGCTTCATGAAACCGTCCTTCTATGATTGTCAATGCTTCCATTTTCTTCTCAGCTCCTTGTACTAGCTTTCTTGCTTCTTCTAGTTGAGATTTAAGAGAGGAGACCTCTTCCTTGTATTGACCAATCTCTGCTTCAAGTTTGTTCAAGCTTTTGTGCCTTTGTTCAAGGTGGCTTGACAAGGTATTTTCCCGTTTCTTTGCCTTATCCAATTGATTTGTCATGGATATGACTTCTTCATGATGCTTTATTTTGTTTTGATGAAATTCCTCCTTAAGCTTGGCAAGCTCTTCATCCCTTTCTTGTACTTGAAGCTTGACAAGGTCAACTTCCTTCCTTGTTTGGTCTTGGTCACCAGCTAGTGCTTTCTTCTTAAGTTCCTCGTTTTCCTTTTTCAAACTAATAATCTCTTCCATGGCAGCCATAAGTTTAGTGAGGAGATCTTCTTCAAAATCTTTTTCATTCTCTTCATCTTCTAGGTATTCTTTAGCCTTGATGTCATCATTCTTATTTTCAGCTTCCATGATGGGTTCTGGATTTCCTTCTTGCTTTCCATCATCTTCTTGACTAGAGGTCATGGTCAATGCTCCTTTTGAGTGAAGGTGTTGAAGTTTGTCCCATATACCCTTTGCTGGCGAACACTTTTCTAAATTTTCCTTTATAGAATCTGGTAGCCCATT